>JAZAYU010000002.1:15924052-16567021 GCA_038501625.1 Corbicula japonica | reverse complement strand
CTTAACTCCGTAATGAATTTTAAAAAAATCATCAAATTTATCCTCTTTTGATGTGTAACATATCTTTAAAATGGGAGCGTGTCTTGAGTAGTAGGCGTAAACTTGTCGAAAAATTCAAAGATAACGTGGTATATAAATGCTGAACTTCCGGACAATTTTGATAGAGAAAATGAAGCACAATGCGACTGCTCTCTACCGGTTTGTATTCTTGTTGTTTTTTGCGGTTTCTTTATTTAATGAACACGCTTAAGCAATTGTTGCATTCAAAGTAGGTGAAATATAAATTCTTAAGAGGAGCGGTACATAATGATTACGGAATTATATTATAAAACTTATTGGCAATGTTTCTCATACTATCAAATCCGTGGACCTAAAGTCAATTATTTTTTTGTCTTAATTAATGTTCTTTGATCGGTGTGTCTCTCTTTATTTTATAATTTAAACATCGTTTGACATCGAATGACTTAAGTTCTTTCAGATAGTATTTTTATTACAATATTTGAACGTATAAATTAACGGATGTTTATCTCTACGTTTTATCAAAGTTAAATAAATGGCAAAGTTTATATACTCTTCATTATCCCACTTTTTTCCATATGATACAGCTCTGGTTCATACTAACTCAAAGGTAAATTGATAGGGAAAAAACATCGATTTTAATTGTTTTGTCTATAATAGGAATTATGCTATAATAGGAATTATGTTGTTGAATTATTTCGTTTCTAGCGCTCGGAAGTTTTCGGGCCTAGTGTTTTAATTTTCCATCCGCAACAAGATTATTACCTCGGACTGTTGTTTTTTTTTTCAGAGATGTATGATGGATGATGTAGCTGTAATTGGCCTGGGCTGTAGGTTTCCAGGGGCAGATAACGCAGACGAGTTCTGGCGGGTTTTGGTCAATGGAGAAAACCACCTAGTTGACATTCCACCCGACCGATGGAACAATGAAAAATATTACAGTGACAAGAAAGATGAACCCGGAAAACACTATGTGAAGAAAGCTGGCTTTATAAGCGGGTAAGTTGTTAGAAATTCACACAATCTTTCAAACCAACGAAGTGGTATTTAACTTATGAGACCGTGTACATAGAATGATTGATGGGTGACTTCCCTTTGTTAAGTATCATGGAGAACTCGGTAACATAATGGCTAAATATCGAAACATTTAAATGATTCTAATTTCCGAACGGCTTAAATATTCCCATGATTTTAGATATTGCAATTCCTGGATGTACGTAAAAATATGTGAACCATATTTTATCATTATTAAAATAATTTATTAAAACGATGCCGAAAATTAAAAATATTATTAGTTGAATAATATAACATAAAATAAACAAACCGGTTAATTGCCAGTTTGTTATATAAATTATGATTATCTTTCAATTGGTGATTATTCAAATATATATGTTAACATTTTAGAGTGTTCTATGAACGTACTTAGTAATACGTAAAAATCAATAATTGTACCACTCAGCTTGAAACCATATTAAGGACATGATTAAGAGGTTTCAAACAGTGCACAAGGCAAATATATACTAAACTTTTAAAAATGAATTTGAAGTGAAAGTCAAGCCTCTGCCAGACGTAGAAATACACTTATTATAACTGTTTGTGTGTCACCCTTTCAAAGAAAAGGCGTGACTTCCCTTTGTACTTGGATTTTGCCAAGAAAACTTAACGTTGGCTATAACTTTGTCATTTCTTTATATTTCCTCATCAAACTTTCAAATTATATTGCTTGTGACAAAATGCTTAGGATGATGCCAAATTCTTAAGGTCGTGGTCAAATTTGATGAAGTTTTACCCCCTTTTAGCTCGACTATTCGAAGAATATGTCGAGCTATTGAACTCACGTCGGCGCCGCTTTGGTTAAAGTTTGCGTGCAACCTACTTATATCTTAAAAACTACTATAGCTACAGCTTTGAAACTTGGCACACTTGTCCATCATAAAATCCCGAGTGTGTATGCTAACCATAACTCTAACTTTCATTTTCATCAAATTATGGCCCTTTTTCGACTTAGAATTTAAGGTAAAAGTTTGCGTGCAAGCTAGTTCACAAAACTCATAACTTCCATACTACTTATACTACAGCTTTGACACTTGTTCATCATCATTATCCCGAGT
This sequence comes from Corbicula japonica, assembly GCA_038501625.1. Taxonomy (NCBI): domain Eukaryota; kingdom Metazoa; phylum Mollusca; class Bivalvia; order Venerida; family Cyrenidae; genus Corbicula; species Corbicula japonica. Next base: position 16,564,892 of record JAZAYU010000002.1, on the reverse strand, counting down.
GTGAAAGCCAAGTGCCATACCTCTAACCTCATTTTGATCACATTATTGCTCTTATTAACTTAGAATTTCAGTTTAAAGTTTGCGTGCAAGCTAGCGTTCAAACTCATAACTTTCATACTACTTATCCTACAGCTTGAAATTTCAACACTTGTTCATTATCATAACCTGAATGAGTATGCCAAGAACCATAATTCTTATTTGTATTTTGTTCAATTTATGGCCCTTTTTTGACTAAGAATTTATGGTTAAAATTTGCATGCAAGCTAGTTTCTTTAGTACCTCTTGTACTAAAGCTTTAAAACTGTAGGCATTTGTTCACCATCATGACCCTGAGTATGTATGCCAAGAACCATAACTCTAACTTTCATTTTGATCATGTTATGGCCCTTTTTGACTTATATTTTATGGTTAAAGTTTGTGTGCAAGCAAGTTTCTTTCATACGTCCTGTAATAAAGCTTTGAAACTTAAGACATTTGTTCACCATCATGGCCTGAGTATGTATGCAAAGAACCATAACTCTAACGTTCATTTTGATCAAATCATGGCCCTTTTTCGACTTAGAATTTCAGGTTAAAGTTTGCGTGCAAGCTAGTGTACAAACTCATAACTTTCATACTGCTTAAACCATGTAAACTACACTTTTGAAACGATTAACACTTGTTTATTATCACATCTCGAGTGTGTAAACCAAAATAAACATAACTATAAGTTCCATTTTGTTCAAATTATGGCCCTTTTTTCAACTTAGAATTTCAGGTGAAAGTTTTTGTACTAGTTCCTTTCTTATTTAAGGTATAATAAAGATGAACTTAACATACTTTCGTAAAAAATGTTGAGTGGTTGTGGGGGGTAGAGGGGTGCAGAGTCAAGGGTATTTGAGTGCTGTACCTTCCCCCCACCCTACCATATTCTATACCATACTATATACTATACCATGCTATACTTTGCAATGCTATGCTATGCTATTCTATGCTATGCTATGCTGTGCTATTCTATACTATACTACTCGTATACCATACCACACCACACCACATACCAAACCATACCACAAACCATACCAAACCATACCAGACCACATACCATACCATAATATACCAAACCACACCACATACCATACCATAGCAAACCACACCACATACAATACTAGACCACACCACTAACCATACCATACCACATACTATACCATACTATATACTTTAAGTTACTATATACTATACTATACTATACTATACTATACTATACTATACTATACTATACTATACTATACTATACTATACTATACTATACTATACTATACTATACTATACTATACTATACTATACTATACTATACTATACTAAACTATACTATTCTTTTCTATACCATACCATACCATACCACACCACACCACACTATACCACATGCCAGACCATTCCACATACCTTACCATACTATTCCATACTATACTATAAACTAAACTTTATACTATACTATACTATACTATACTATACTATACTATACTATACTATACTATACTATACCACGCCATACTAAACCATTCCATACCATACTGTACTGTAATGTACCGTGCCATACTATATCACACCACTCCATACCATAGACTATTCTATAATATACAATACAACACGAGACCACACAACACACCACCAGACCTCACACACCACATCATCACATACCATACTGTTGTGTTGCGGCCAGTAATAAAGAAGACAACTTGCTAGTTTGGTGGCTACTTTAATACTCAATGTACCTTAACAATATCCAAGATAGAATAGCGCCAATGGGCGGAGTCATTTAGAGCATGCGCATTATAATACAGAAGGGGCTAGTATTACTTCGGTGCGATTGGCATATCAAATACATAACAATTCTCCCCTTTCAAATATATTGCCCGTATTAATAATAGTAAAATATGTGTACTCTAATAGAAAAACAATGATACACAATAAGCATAACAGAATCATTTGCTTAACACTGTTAATTCGAACATTAATAAAAGCTGTGATTAAACATTCATTATAGCCGATAAGCAATTAGGCTAATGAGAGTCATGAGTCCAAATTACACAGTTGTCATTCATTATTCCAGATTCTCTCTGATAAAATAAATCGCTATTAGAGTCATTATTCAATCAATTCGTGGTGGTCAGTAAACGCACGCTAATCAATTGGAATCGTAAAATTAATGTTAGTGCGGCACTTAATGTAATCAAGTGCCCATTAATATCACGTAATATTTCTACAGTGTAAACCTGTCAGGAGCTTTCCTCTCCCTTAAGGGATATCTGCGTTCATTTGCAGGCTGAGCGGGGTGGTCAACTGATAAATTAGAACTTGGCATGTCTGGTGTTTTGACACAAACTGTTTCATTATCTTGGCTATCTTGATTCCCGGTTACTACCAACGGAGTTTTATTACTTTGCACATTAGTGCCATCAACAGGAATATTATCGTACAAACTGGGTGGTATCACTGGGTCGCGACCTTACAATTCAACCGATGTTCTAGAAATTTCTGCCTTGCGTAATTGATCTACATGTCTACGCCACTTTATACCATGCCCAATATCGATTGTATACACGAGTGTTCCGTCGCGTGAAACAACATTTCCTATTACCCATTTTTCTGTGGATGTGGGTCTATAGTCACGCGCTAATACATTTTGTCCAACTTCAAATTCGCGCATTGGTCTAGTATCCATTACAGACTGTTTAATGCGCGATTCATTTACGCGTCCTTGTGTGTCGGGCTTGATTAAGTCTAACCTAGTACGTAAATTTCGCCCTAGAAATAATTTGGCGGGGGTTTCCCCAGTAGTTGAATGAGGTGAATTCCTATATGCAAGGAGGAAACTGTTTATTTTCTGATTTAAATCAGCATTTTCACCTTCCATTGCGCGTAAGCTAGACTTAAATGTGCCATTAAAACGTTCGCAAAGTCCGTTTGTGCTTGGTTTCGCAACTGACGTTTTAATATGACAAACACCATTGTCTTTCATGAATTTTGTAAATATATCGCTAGAGAACTGAACTCCATTGTCAGAGACTAATATTTTTGGTAGTCCATTTCTTGCGAAAATCGAACGAATAACTTGAACCGTTCTTTCTGCGGTGGTCGATTTCATGTCTACAATTTCTGGCCATTTAGAATGAGCGTCTACAATAACAAGAAACATTTTGCCTAGAAATGGTCCTACAAAATCGACGTGAATTCTTTCCCAGCTCGAACTCGGCCATTCCCAAGGGTGCAAGTTAACTGATGCTGGAGCTTTTTGTTGCATTTGACAGCCGTAGCAAGTTTTCACTAATTGCTCGATGTCGTTATCAATACCTGGCCACCAGACATAACTGCGCGCTAATGCCTTCATTTTTACAATGCCTGGGTGACTAACGTGTAATAAATCAAGTACGGACTTTCTGAATTTCACGGGTATAATTACCCAAATGCCCCACATTAGGCATCCGCGATGAATTGATAATTCATTTCTACGGTTGTAGAAAGCTTTATAGACTTGCTCTGGAGTTTCCGAACTCCAACCGTTTTTGACATTTTCAAACACGTGATAAAACACGTTCATACTGAGTTTCGCGACTAATTTGTGCGCTTGTAACGGGTAGCGGGTCTACTTGAGAAGTGTAGAACACTTCTTCGGCGTCTTCTTCACAATTATCATTACATACTTGTACGGGTAACCGCGATAAACCGTCAACATTTGTGTGCTTATTGGTACACTTGTACTCTATGTCATAATCGAATCCCGAGAGATAAAGTGCGTATCTCTGTACACGCGCTGCAGCCGTTGCAGGTATGCCTTTACTAGGATTAAAAATAGACATGAGTGGCTGGCAATCTGTGATTAAGGTGAATTTTCTCCCGTATAGATAAGGATAGAATTTCCGCACAGACCAAAATATACCAAGACTTTCGAGGTCTACCTGAGCGTACTTTTGCTCAGTCTTAGTTAACGACCGTGACGCAAATGCTATGGGTTTTTCGGAACCGTCGGGCATTACGTGTGACAGAATACCTGAAATGCCGTACGGGCTTGCATCTGATGCTAGCCAAACAGGTAATTCCGGATTATAGTGTGTAAGAACGGGCTCGGACGTTATAAGCTTCTTTGACTTTTCAAAGGCTTCCTGACATTTTGTAGACCAGTCGAATTTGCGATTTTTCTCGAGTAACTCGTTCATAGGCTTGATAACTGTCTCGAGATTCGGCAAAAACCGGTGGTAGTAACTGAGAGTACCAAGGTATGCCCTTAGAGAAGACACATCCTTTGGCCTGGGTGTGTTTAACACCGATTCAATTTTACTATTTTGTTTCCACAGACCGTCTTTGTCAATTTCATGACCACAGTAAGTAATCCTATCTTTCATGAATTCGCACTTGTCTTTGTTCACTTTTAATCCAAATTCACTAAGTCTCGAAAGCACATTATCCAGATTTTGTAAGTGTTCTTGGTCCGTTCTTCCTGTTACACACATGTCATCAAGGATACACTGTACTCCAGGCAATCCTTGCAGTATCTGATCGATTGTTCTCTGCCAGATGGCAGGTCCTGATGCTACGCCGTAGATCATTCGGTTCATAGTATACAATCCTTTATGAGTGTTTATTGTCAGTATTTGCTTACTTTCATCATCGCACTCAAGTTGTAAATATGCTTTACGCAAGTCTATCTTGCTGAATTTCTGTCCCTGAGACAGATTTGCAAAGATGTCTTCGATTTTTGGGAGCGGGTACTTCTCGACTTCCAACGCTGGATTTACTGTAACTTTGAAGTCGCCGCATATCAGTACATTACCATCCCTTTTCACAACCGGGACGATGGGTGTCGCCCATTCACTGGTACTAGCCTTGCTGATAATACCTTGGCGTTCCAGGTTGTCAAGCTCTCGCTCTATCTTAGGCTTGAGCGAAAATGGCACGGATCTGGCTTTTACGAATTTTGGTTTCGCATTGGATTTTAAAGTCAGCCTGGCTTTCATGCCTTTAACTTTCCCAATGCCGTCATCGAACACATCCTAGTGATTCTGGAGAATGGACTGTAACTGCACATTTACACTCACTTTGCACTGAGTTTACATTGAATATGCTATTCCAACCAATCAACTTTGATGTGCTGCAGCCAGTCTCTACCGAATAATGTAGGTCCATCCTTTTTCACTACGATGATAGGCAGTTTCTTAGTTTGACTGTTATATCTAACAGTCACGATTCTTGAGCCTACTTGTTCAATAATTTCTCCGGAATACGGCTTTAACGTTGAGTCTGGAGCACTAAATGGTACATTACCAAATAAGGATTTGAACTTACGGTTTGAGATCAGTGTCACTGCGGAACCTGTGTCTAATTCCATCATCACTGATTTTCCGTCTAATGTCGGCGAGATGACAATCTTGCTTTTATTGTCTCTTTGTAAAGAATTGATCACAAGCACGTTTGAATCACTGTCCTTTTCTGTTAAGTTCACACTCTTTAATTTCTTGCAGACCGTTTTAATGTGTCCCTTTGTGTTACAGTGGTGACACACTGCATTTTTCAGTCTACACGTTTGTGAAGTGTGATTATTTTTACCACAGTGGTAACATGGGGATGCTGATGTCTTCTCGTTTCCTTTAGTCTTTTGCTTGGACCGTTTCCGACGTTCAACTTTATGCACGGTTTCCTTTGTTGAAGAGTGCAGTTCGGCGGCGTCTTTCGTTGCCGTTTCCATGGCGATTGCAATGTCTATGGATTTCTGCAGAGTTAAGTCGGCAATTGACAGAAGCTTTTTCTGTGTTCCCTCATCACGCAGTCCACACACAAATCGATCTCTGAGTGTGTCATCCAAATTTGCCCCGAAATCACAAAATTCAGACAATTTTCGGAGCGTTGCAAGGTATTCTTTCACGCCTTCCCCTGCAACTTAATTTCGTTTGTGAAAGCGAAACCGTTCCGCGATCACAAGAGGTCTTGGTGATAGGTGCGCACTTAACAGTTCACAGAGTTCCTCATACGTTTTCTCTGCTGGCTTTTGTGGTGCTGTAAGGTTACGCAAAAGTCCATAGGTTTTCTCACCAAGGAGCGTCAAAAGTGCTGCCACGCGCTTTTCTTCTTTAATTTCATTCACAATGAAATACTGTCCTAAACGTTCCTCATAAGAAGTCCACGTTTCAGAACTCTCATTATAGGGATTAAGTGATCCTATAAGAGCCGCTGCCATAGTTTATTAAATCCAGGAAATCACGCACATTTATTGTTCAATAAATAGATAAGTTCCTTGAAATTTATGAACTAAGTTTATCCTCGTCGCCAAATTTGTTGTGTTGCGGACAGTAATAAAGAAGACAACTTGCTAGTTTGGTGGCTACTTAAATACTCAATGTACCTTAACAATATCCAAGAAAGAATAGCGCCAATGGGCGGAGTCATTTAGAGCATGCGCATTATAATACAGAAGGGGCTAGTATTACTTTGGTGCGATTGGCATATCAAATACATAACACATACACTTTACATGTATCAAAGAATCAGTTGAGTGAGTTGTGGTACTTTGACCCTCTTGCTATTATTTTTCGTTTTAATTATGTAAACAGCCGTAGCAAGAGGTATAATCATATGACAAAAATGGTATAATTATGTGTTGTGGTGGGGTTAGAGGTGGCAGGGATAGTGGGTAGATTGGTGTGGGATCAGGTGTGTATGGGCTGTGTTGTGTAAACCCCTCAAAACGCGTAAAGAATAAATTTAGTGTTATTTATTGATTTCTTAGCTTGGATAAAAAAACCTTTGTTCCTGTGAGTGTGTTGGTGGTGTAATAAATTCCTGACTCGCTCCATAGTTTAAATGAAGCCCAATTTAAAATATGCTTCATGTCCGACTATTCGAATAGTCGAGCGTGCAGTCGTTTCCTACTGACTCTTTTTATACTTGAATTCTGTCACGAAAACTTTACATGGGCTATAACTTTGCCATTTCAAAACATTTCTTAATCAAACTTTCAAATTATATTGCTTATGACAACAAGGTCTTGATGATGTCAGATTCTTTAGGTCGAGGTCACAGTTGATGCCCCTTTTTGTACCTGCATTTTTAATCCGACAAAGCACCAGAGGGTGACACATGTGTTCAACTGAACATCCATTTAGTTATTTTATGTTATCAATTGATGTATTACATCTGTTAAATGTTGTATTGTGCGTCATACAAGCGTAAACAAAACTAAAACTGATCATTAACAACGGACCATTCATAATATTAAGTACTAGAACAATAACACTTAGAACATATACTGCTTATAATATTAAGTGTTTCGTCCCTTGAAACATGTTATTATCAGTTACACATAACCCCCTTCAATCATAAAGTAAGGTTATCTCTGACAATAATTGCTTAGGTTAAACACAATGTAATGAACTTTATTTCATCATTTTAACTTAACTTAAAGTTAACGGCAAGTGAAACTGTTATTGTAACCCAACATAAATTTCATCAAATACCATTACTCAAGGTTAAAAAACTGAGCATGGAAACCAGTCTCAAATCTCAAGCATACAGCTCAGTCTCGGTGCAATTTTTACCAATTTCAAATTGTCACATGTTAAATTTGTGCTAAGGTCAGGAATGATTCAAACGATATCTGGTTAATCACTCAATTCTTTGGGACCAAGTAATGGAAACAAGTGGTGGCGGCCAGTGTATGTAGTGAAATATTTCCCTATCAGCAGGTTCTTATCATGCTTTTCACACCCATAAGTGACCCCAAGAGCTTCTTTTTCTATAATCGATTATCTCTGTTCAGTAGGCATTTATTCTTTTGCAGCATAAGGAACCGGCTAAAATTTTTCATTGTCTTAAATATGAAGAACCCCACATCCAATAGCTAGCTGGAACTGTTCGTCATGAAAAGTTGTAATATGCGTATTCTCTCTTTTCAGTTCATATAACGCTTAAACATCAGATTTTTTGAAAACACATTTCATTATTTTCAAATGCTTGTTGATAATCAGATACCCGGTAAATTTAATGATAACTGCTCAATAAATCACGTATTGGCTTTCAATACTCAGGTAGGGGCGAGGAACATTTTCCTTGTTGTGTGTTCATCCCTTAAAAACTCCGAACACTGTGAAGATGGTACGTCTCTAATCTCCGTAACATATGCAATGCCGACTAAGAGACTAACGAATTTGACTTTGATTTTTCTTAAACACACATTTGTCTGCATTTAGAGTCTAATTAGCTTCTTCTTGTCTGCTTAAGAAAGACCGTATGAAGTCTTGAGCATTGCTCTTCACTCCTCCGTTTGTAAACTAGAACATCGTCAGTAAGACAGAAGACTCATGGACTCATTGGTTGGATAAAAATGAAATTTTGAGGATTAAAGCTTAAAATTTGTTTTACAGCGAATGAATAAGAGTATGAGCGACATCAGACCTCATGAGACTTTCAGAATCACCTTATTTATGTTTATATCGAAACATACGACAAAACATGTGCTCCTATGATCCGTGCCGGGGGGAGGGGGGGGCGCTAGATCCGCCCCTGCGCCTTACCCACTTGGTTTAAATGATAATATTTATCAAGAAAGCAGGATAGGTGGATAGGTCAAATATATTTTTAATATTTTTTCCACAGTAATGAGTCACGCACAGAAATTCTAGGAGTAACTGTAGAGAGAATATCAACACTCTAAAATTTAAAAAGGTACCCAGGTTTACATGTATAAAAATGAATGCCCTGCTGCAAAATGACCAAGAAATCCTTATAAAGCACACAATCTTTTTCACTTCTTGTCGACAATGATTAAATTGTGATGGAATACTGTGATGGTAGGGTAAAAACTTATGTGTTAGAGTGCATAGCCTAAGCAAATTGTCTGTAACAACAATACAATTCATTATTTATACTCCTTAACCACATACCTGTTCATGGAGCGTTTTAAACTGGGTTCAAGGCAGTGAACATTTTCAGGTTGCTTCAAAATGTGTAGGATTCAGAACAAATTTGACCATACGTCTACATGGAGGTTTTTTTTGCAGTCACTGATGTTTAGAAAAAGCAAAAACAGTTATACAATGGATGACATTTTCAGAGTTACCAAGTGTGATTGATCTGGAATATGGTTGCAAATACCTGTATCATTTCAGGGCAATGATTTTACCAGTTTTTCAAAATAAATTCAGTATTTTATTCGATCTTTTATTATTAAATGCTGTTTTGCAAAACAAAAAATTGCAAGTGTCTAAAAACTCGCATCCGGATTTTTGTCTGTCTGAAATCTTGTATACTTACCACGGTGTAGATTGTCGGAAACTTGCAATCTAATACCGGTAATCAATTTGGATTAATGGAACTATGTGTTAATTCAAACAAGGATTGACTTCTGACAAGTTTAAATCCGTTTTCACTGGAATATTCTGGTCGAAATCATAATGATATGCATATATACTGTGGGTTTTCTTGTTTCCTGTAACATAGATATTGTGTTTAAAATTTTTCTTAATTGGCCTGTGTTATTGATCGATAAAATGCAGTTTCAACATTGTTAAGAACAAATATTTTAAACACATTAAGCACTCATAGATGCGTAAATTATAATAAAACGGAGCGACCGACGCATCGTGATTCATACTCCTACGTTGAAGCATTTTTGAAGATTTTTGTAATAGACGTAATTCAACGAAATGAACTAAATAGTGCGATGAAATGAAGTATTTAATATAATTTGCAAATGAATCCATAAAAGGAAAAGCTGGCGTTTTGTATTTACACCACAGTAAATCAGACACTTTAAATAAATGTATACTAACGAAACAACAGTCCAGTTGCTCTACAAACCTTTGTTTGGTAAGAAATTTTGCAGACATTATTTTGACATCGTCTCTTCGACTAATCAGCTATCGTTGATTGGTACGTGCGCTTTTCTTGCTGAATCGCATAATTTGCACTAACATTTGGACTTTTTTCCGACTGCTCCATACAGCCTGTGTCTATCAAAAGACAAGGACACGCTTAAGACATGGAAGGCGGAATTTACCCAGGAAACAGAATAGAAATTGATGGTGATTGGCTGAGATTTGCTTTGCCCTAAAACTAGGTCACTTGTAGTGAATATTAGTGCCACGTTGACAGTGAAATACACAATAAAGGTATGACATGACCATTTAAAAAACACGGATGTATCTACGACATATGGTTGCGCCTGACAACCGTTTAAATGGTTTGGGAGAACTCTACACTGTTCATGGAATACGGAGGCATCCTTGCCAAGACTAAAGAATTCCGGCAGATTATAAGTGATTCGCAATAGTTGAGAAATTATGCCTGTGAAAGGCCTAATGATCACCACCGAATGCTCTAATACTTACTGGCGATGGGAATGATTTTTTTTTTCGGCGATAAAAATGTTCGGGTCGCGCCGATTTTTTCAGGTCGGTCGTCGATAGAGAAACAATCAATATTTTATTTTAGGCCTAATATGCATTCCAATAGGTACTAATTGTGCACCCCTTGTTGCTGATCTGTTTTTACACTATTATTCAAGAGATGTTATGTTATCTTAGTCCACTTAACATCTTTATGGCATTTTACAGCCTAAAAGGTACCTTGATGATTTGTTCAATATAGACAATTTTCCACCTCTGGGTAGTAAGATTTATCCAAATGGACTACAACTTAATAAAGCAAACACTTCAGATAAGAAAGTAAACATTCTTGATCTTAATCTTTCTATTGAAACTGTATACGTCACTACTAAAATATATAATAAAAGAGATGACTTTTAATTTAATATAGTAAATTTTCCGTTTTTAGACGGCCATGTTCCTCGTGTGACATCTTACGGGGTTTATATTTCACAGCCTGTTCGCTTTCTAGTGCTTGCAATGATGTTAAAAATTTCGATAAAGTTAACGTAATCTTTGCATAACAGAACAAATACTTTTAAAACCAGGATATCGATATCACAAATTTAGAAAAAAAGTTTTGCAAGTTTTATCGCCGATACCCAGATTTAATTCAAAATACAGGTGCAGTTTACAATTATTATAATTGCAACAAGCCATTTTACAGCCAGTTTTTATGAAAATTTAATTTATAAACTTAAGAAAATAAAAGGCAAATACCTGTAATATTTATTTCACGCTGTTAATCGTAAATTCAAAAAGAAAGGTTACCAACATGATATTCTACAGCGCTCTGCAGGCCTGGTGATTGACCCATCTACCGTTGATTATTACGCTTATCTCTTTGGTTGCACGACGGTGGCAGTGGTTCAAGAGTTAATGAAGGTTTATGGGAAATATTTAATAAGAACCTAGAAGCTCGATTTGTTGCTTTTATCCTTTACATCATCGTGTTCTTGCTAATTTAACTGCAGGTACTCTTGTCTTTGTTAATTGTGGCGTCCATTTTGAAACTGATTTTTGTTATACCATGCTCTCTTCTCCTCTCTACTTTTTGACTGTGTGGTGGGTGAGTTATATCTGCTGGTTGAGGCCATTCCTGATGCATATTTCACTTTTTAATTGGTTAAGCGTCAAATATGACAGTCACATTAATCAGGGTTATAAGCAAACTATTTGGAGGTTCTTCCGGCTAGCTCAGCCAGTAGCATGCTCGGAGTAACGTTGCAAGTCGCTGTCGTCTGAGTACGGGTTATATTGTGAAGCATCATCCATGAACGTCTGACATTTATCATTAATGCCCATTGCTTTCCTTATGTTGATGAAGATTTAATAAATAAAGTTGCAGCAGAACTCGAGAATCCTTGAGTAACAATACTTTTACCTTTGTATATTGTGGAATGATTTTTGTATAATATTTGTGCTCATCTCCCAAAATAATACCCGGTTTGTATGTACACTTAACAACTTTGCTAAGTATTCACCTTAGTACTGGGGCATTAGTGGCTTGATTTTTTGGGTTATTGCTCTAAAACTTTAAATAAACCATGTAATGAATACTAACTGATTTATTAGTAAAACTTCATTCAAAATGACAGGCTACTGACTGCTCTAAATCATTTGGAATACTGACACCCACAGAATACAAATTCACAAAATCAGTAAATAAAGTGTATGTTCAACTAAATAAACGAATTACGCGTACATATAAATGAAAATTGGAACCTAGAAATATGCTTATCTTCTATTTCTGTTCAATTAAATTCATTTCATTCTAATTTAAATGTTTTATAACTTGTTATAGTCCAATCCACTTTTTGAGCAAATCAGTTTGAATGCATAAAATGTAGTCGCCTATCTTTAGTTTTACTATATGCCTGTTAAATTCGACAATTTTTTCTAATAAATCTGGAAGTATTTATTGCATTTTTATTGAAAGTTTTAGAGCAATAGCTCAATTATCATGCCAGTAATGCCCCATTAAGAAGGTGTATACTTAGAAAAGTTGTTAAGTGTATCACAGCAAATGATTGAACTTTGATACTAAACATGGTATCGAAAGTCGATTTTCTCTTGAAAACCTGACAAGATATTTTATTCATTGGTTTACGTGCTCTATGTTTTATTTATATGTATACAGTACAAAAAAAACAAATTTTTGATGCAAACGGCATTTCCATTTGTTTTATTCAGTTTGGTGCACACTAGAACTTGGTTTAAAGCCCCAGTTGCAAACTACTTTTCACTTACCGTTCCAAGGCGGTAACCCAATTGGGTTCTACTTTCGTTAATTGTTTGTGGCGTTTATTTTAAAACCGATAATTGTAATACCCTGCCTCTCCTCTCTCCTTTCTAGGCGGTGTGGAGAGGCTGTGTCTGCGTGATGTGGCCATTCCCGATATGCATATTTCACTTTTAATATATGTCTGGTAGTCGAATAATTAAAAAAGACTGAATACGGTGTGTATATCGTCATAAAGGCACGGACGAAAATATTTCTTTAAAATCTGATCTGGCAGTCACTTTAAATCTCCTAACATCGTGTTTTGAAAAGTATGCTTTTTTATCATTTCTTTTACTTAGGTTAGCGTTTGAACATTGCGTCAGTAAAACAATACAGAAACACATGTTTAATTTAAAATATAACATATTTGAAAGGAGCACCATCCAATCCTCCAAGCATTTCTTCAGAAACTCGGAGAACTTAACGTAAATAAACATTTTCTTTTAGACTTACACTATAACTTATAAGACAATTGCAAATAATTAACTAAGAATAAGTGCGTCCACCTATAACTTTAATTTCTGAAGTGATAACATTTGTGTTAGATATAAAACCTCTATTTATGAAACAGTAATAGGCATCCAATGGGTAGTTTTGTGCAACTCTTATTGCTGATTTTGTTTATACTATTATGAACGAAACTTTATTTTATCTCCTTCTACTAAACATTCAAATGACATTATTGCTGCCTTTAACAAAACTTCGGTTCCTAGATGATTTGTTAAGGAACTACAGCTTAGAAAAGCAAACACTTCAGAACAGCAAGCATAATTTTTTGAACTAAATCTTTCCATTGAAAATATGTACGTCACTACTAAAATATGATAAAAGAGATAATTTTTGTTTAATATTATATCTATTAGTTAATTTTCTGTTTTTAGACAGCGATGTTCATCTTACGGGGTTTATATCTCAAAACTTGTTCGCTTTCAATGAGCTTTTAATGATGTTAAAGATTTCAATGAACGTTTGCATGACAGGGGCACATTTAAAACAAGAAGTAATTCAAAAATACAAGGGCAATTTTAAATCACTTGTGCAACAAAGTATTTCACAGCCAGTTTTTATGGATATTATATGTTTTAACTAAAACGTTACAATAAAAGCAGTACAATTTCTCCGCATTTTTTGTAAAAACCATCTGTAAATTAAACAAGGTAAATAACATGATATACTGCATCGCTTTGCATGCCTGGTGAACAGGCCATATACAATTAATTGTTATAATTACCTTAAGTTTTCGGTTGCACGATGGTGACAGGGGTTTCAAAAATTTTGGGGAAATCCTGTTAAAGAGCCAAGAAAAAAAGTGAAATTTGCATATCAGTGATGGCCACATCCAGCAGACACAGCCTCCCCACACAGCCAAACAGTAGGGAGGAAAGAGAGCATGGTATTACAATAATCAGTTTCAAAATGGACGCCACAAACAATTAAAGAAAGTGAGAACCCGAGGGGTTACCGCCTTGGAACGGTCAGTAGTAAAACAATTTTTCACTGGGGGTTTAAACCAGGTTCTATGGTGCACCAACCTCACTCTTGCCCCAACAGGTTATCGTATCACAAAACAAGTTCAAGTAGTCTTGGTGAAATAGCTCCAACACACATATCGGCTTAACATTATTGCAAAAGCACATAAACATATAAAACATAAGAAGCTTATAGCATTACAAAGCCAAGGGGCGGGTACATAATGATCTTACCGAGACTATTATCCCATTAATCGTGTTCTTGCTAATTTCACTCCTGGGACTCGGGGTATCGTCGATAAAACTTGCAAAATGTTTACCTTAATTTGTGTTTTCGATTAAGTATTTCTTTTTCTGTAATAGGAATCACGGATGGGATAACAAATTGTTTGGTGTAAGTGATAGCGAGGCCAGTTATGTAGATCCACAGCAAAGACTCGTTCTAGAATGCACACATATGGCGCTTGAAGATGCTGGAATTACACGACAAGAAATTAAAGGATCACAGACCGGCGTTTATATCGGTATTTATAATTATCATACTGTTACAATTCCACTCTCAATACGTTTCCCCATTGCGACGTTTAAAATTTGTCCGCATTAGTTATTTGGCCATAATTTAACCATTTTGCTTCCCGCGTTAAAGATTATTAATTGAAATATTTAGGTATTTCGTTTTAGAAGATACGTTACTATGTACTATATAAACTAGTTTAAATTGTTGCTCGGCTTATTTAGTAAATTCTATTATCTGGGCTAAATTGCAGTAGCAATATGCCCCTACTATTGATAAATATGTTTATTTCTGTATTCACTGTTTCGTAATACGTTAGTGTATTACGTGATACAAACGATACAAACGATACTGCTAACTTCAAGGTCCACGTCTGTGTATTTCCTGTTTACCTTCTCTAAACTTCTAACGTATCATGTTTTAGTGTGTTATTAGTATAATGTTATTTGACTTAATGGGTATGTTTTCAAAGTCTTAGCATCCAACTGAAAATTTCGATTATCAGAGCAGTTACGCTGATGTAGCAAAATGTATTTGTCGTTTTCAAACACAAAATATTTTAAAGATTATAATCTTATGGTTGTTATCAAAATATCAGTTGACTGAAGGCTAGTATAGTTATTTTCTGTTGATCACAATTTAATTGTAAAACAGGAGTATATACAATGTAATAAATTCGTTTGCATCTTTAAATGTTTAATCAAAATGAACAGTTATCGGATGTGTGCGTAATAATTTGTGGATTTATAATATAATTTAATGAACATCGGTACCGTTTCCAAATGTTTACAAGTAAAAGGCAAGTAGCAAACTACCAAACGTCTTAATATACCAATTCTACTGACAGGTGTTATGAATGATGATTACAAAGGTTTGTCTAGTTTTGACCACGAAGGTGACACAAATTACAGCGCCACTGGAATGAGTACGACCATCATTTCTTCACGTGTTTCATACACCTATGACCTGAGAGGACCATGTATGGTCGTCGATACAGCCTGTTCGTCATCAATGGTGTGCATACACCTTGGTTGTCAAGCTATAAAATTAGGCAAGTTATCGATGTTGTATATTCTTATCTTTATGGAAATAAATCCAGTTTGGTTGTCCGATAAAATAACTTCGATTGTGCTTTTTATATTGTTTATTAGATAATAATTTGTAATCAACTTGCCAAAAATTGTTAATGTTCAATTTTTACATAGTAAACTTCCAAATTGGGTGTTTCTATCCGATATCCCTGTATGATATATTGCCATATAATTATATTATTCTAATAAGTCGGATGGAACTTAAAACTAAAGTAAATGTCAGATCAGAAAATATGCATCTTTTCGATTACTCTTGAGCAAAAAATGACCTTTAACAAACATGCATTGCAATCTGTACAGAAAGTTAGACACTGGTCTTTTAGATATGGGGAAAACTCTTGTTTCCATAAAATGATGATTGGTACATAAAAATGACATTTTTTATAATTTTTGTTTTTCCACCCTGAATCAAATAATTCGTTAACTGTATCTCTTAACTTGAGTAAGGTTTAGGTTGAGTTGTTATGTATTAAAATGATTTACTTAATGTCCATTTGAATGTTTATTTCTCGCGTTACTATTATAACCAAATAGATAAAAGATATTATTTCCATTTATTTAACCGTTTCTTCCACAATTTCATATAATCAAGATACGTATATCTGAAATGTTTGTCCTTAACTATTTGCTTATAGTGTACACTGTCATTATTTAAACATTTCAGTTTTCGTGACTATCTTTTCACTCTTCAAAATAATCCTTTATAATAGTTTAAAACCTGAAATCATATTACAGCTTTACTTGTATGAGATTTTGTAGTGTCTAAACTTCCTAAAATTGATGCAACATGAAGCATGAAGCATTATAATGCATTTAACTGTATGCTATTTACAGTATATGCAACAAAATGTACAAAATAGGGTTTGTAATGATATGGGTTTTTTTTTATTTTGAAAAAAATCTTTCTAAGAAAATTCCCTTCAAAGTTTGTGCATTATCCCATCTAAGGAACATTTTTGTGTCCCATTAATTTTAGGATCATCGCGGACTAAACTCATCATAAGACCGCAATCAATCCCTCTAAATTTAGCCAAAACCAAACTCGATAGTCTTCGCATGGTTGAGACTCAGTTTATCAACCATTCATTGAGGGTGTTTGTATTTATTAATTTATTATCTGCGCTATATTGTTAAATTTACCACAAAGCTAAAAAGAAAGACACACTTACACACTTAAGTTATAAGGGTTTTCATTTCTAACTAAAATATTACACCTACATAAAAGACTTGTATTGATAAAATTGTCAAAACATTTTACTAGTTATTAATCAGGTTCTTTTTTAGTATATTGTCTTACGTGATAGAAATAATGGTAAAGAAACGTGAAAACAATATTTTGAAAAACAATCGTAACAAAATTGTTTTGTGTTGTTATTTTTGTTTATGTTGTGTTCATTTCCTTTCATAAACTCTTTTTATAAATTAAATCTAATTCGGAATGTTTTTAAAGGTGACTGTGATATGGCGATAGCGGGAGGAGTTAGCTCTATTTTGATACCTGACATGTTTATAACTCTGAGTAAAGCGGGAATGTTGTCACCATCCGGCCAGTGTCAGACATTCTGCGATACAGCGGATGGATACGCTCGTGGAGAGGGTTGTGGGATAGTGATTCTCAAGTCTTACAAAAAGGTAAATTTGTTTTATAACAAACCTGGTTAAAGAATACTTAGAATGAACACCTCATTACTACATTTACCTTGGGTTGGTTCCTGTTATTTAACCGAAGACTCTTTATCAGGTAAGGTGCAAAACAAAACAACAATGTTATCTCCGTCGTCATATTAAATTTCTATGTAAAAGAATGTGTTTGCTATATTTAGACTCAGAATCTATTCAGTCAAAAATTTAAAAAAAATATTGTTGTTAACTCGTTTATAGAACATGGTTTAGACTCTAAACAATAATCGAAACTATATATCGTAAATTGACCGTTTTTTATGTGGCTCAACTTCCGGTTCTTTGTATTTCGCTATAATATCCGTAGATGTTTATCATGGTCGATGTTCGATGGATATCTTGATCTTTGGACATGGCCGACTGTTCCAATAAAAATAAATTGATAATATCAACTGCTCTCAACATTGGTGCACGCTAATTAAAATAAGGGCTAGAAAAATCACATATAAATGTATATTTCTACACTTACATAATCCCGATGTGATATCTACAACTTCTTGCGACCTAAAACGTATTGGCTATTTTTATTGTTGATGCCCCCTTTTTCTAACCGAAAATGCCTTTTCTACTCCCTGTTGACGAAATTATTTATAGCTTAGTTATGGACAATGCTAAATTAATATACATTTTACATCTTGTAATTATTTTCTTATTGTCATTTGAGGTTATAAAAGTCGCATTACACATTAATTATAAATGCATACCAATACTCGAGTACGATGCATGAATAATTCATGGAAATGTAAGGATTCTTTTAAACTTTTCATTAAGATCGTTCAGCTCAATTAGGAAGTTCAATGTGACAGCATTAGCTGTGAAATTATGCATATTGTGGTATAATAAGGTTATTTTGCTTCGACTTTAGGCAGTCGAAGATGGAAACAAAATTTGGGGCATTATAAAGACTGGAACAAACCAAGATGGTCATACTGTTCAGCCAATAACTGCACCTTCAAGCATGCAACAGGAGTCACTTCTAACGAAATTGTATAGTCAGCACAAAATTGATCCAAGAGAACTGCAGTACATAGAGGCACATGGTAAAACATCGTATTTTCAAGTATTTATGTAATCTAACTCGCAACGTTAAGACGTTGCACCATTCGTCATTACTATGTCAAGAAAAATATCAAAATCTTTCAAACGGCAAAATACAGTTCCATCCAACTTTGCTCAAATCAACGGTATCAGTGTATATTTATTAAACATACGTTAAAAAAGCTAGAATAGTAAAGAAAAATAGTTAGATCTAAAAATCGCTAAAATTCTATTTGAAATTAAACACAAAAACGAAGCAACACAAAACAACAATTAAAATGTCCACATGAGTCAAGTAATACTGACAACAATATGTAAGTTCATTGAAAAGAACTATGAAGAAAGAAATCAACATTTTATTTTTCGTCATCCATTTTTTCAACCAGGAAATTGAAGGTCAAACACACGTTTACACATATCTCGACACATAACATAGCTTTGTTAGACAAAAGGATATTAGATATTGTTGTCAGTAACACATTACTCATAAAGGCATTCAAACAGATGTTTAGAGTTGCTTTGTTTTTGTGTTTGATTGCAAATAGAATTTTAGGGATTTTTCGATTTTTCTTTACTGTCCTAACTTTACTTAACGTATCTAAAATAAACATCCATTAATAACATTGATTTGTGAAAAGTTTTATTGAACTACGTGTTGTCGTTACAAACAGAGTCAGTCTAATTACAACTGCCATAGCATGTTATGGCCAAAAATTGTTGAGAAAAAAAATATAAATTTGGGTCAATTTTCATTAATTAATTACTGTCTACCATTTTTAAAATAAACGAGAGTTATTTAAACGAGCATACTAATTATTAAGAATGATAAACGTTTACAATTGCTAATAAATAGAGTTAAGTAGAATATTCGAAGCCTATCTTTAAATAAGATAATTTCGAAAACAAAAACGATCAAATTTACAACATTTAGATACCAAATTTTTCTAACTCAACTTTTATGGAAACATTGAAGCGTTCAAATTTTTCCTATTTCTGTACAAACTTAAAAAATATCTAAAGTGGCGATATATTAAGTGTTTATACCCATCTATGTTCTGAAATAAAGTTTTGATGACATAAAATTAAGCGAACTAGTAGATAAACTGATCTGTACATATACATATTTAAAATTTGGTCGTTTTATACTTCTTAATATATTGATTAAACAATTTACAAAATCAAACCTATTTCTTGAAGGTTGAGATTTTAAGTTTGGTTTACTAGGTACTGGTACAAAAATTGGAGATCCAACGGAAACTAACGCCCTTGGTAAATTCATACAATCCTACAAAACTAAGAACCTTGAACAAAACGTTGGTACAAAAGACAAAGACACAAACGAAGATACTGGTGCAAAGTTTTCACAGTCATCTTACAATCAAATGGAGAGTTCAGCGATCATGATTGGGTCTGTAAAAACCAATATCGGCCATTTAGAGTCTGCTGCAGGTGTTGCGTCGCTAATCAAAGTTCTTTTGATGATTGCAAATGAGCAAATAGTACCAAGTTTGCATGTCAAACAAGACAATTCGAATGTTAACAAGGCTCTTAATCTTAACAAATACAATTTTGATATTCCTGTATGTGTCACGCAGTGGAATCCAAATATAAGCGGACACAGAATTGCATGTGTTAATTGCTTTGGATTTGGCGGCTCAAACTCGCATGCAATAGTGATTCAAACAATGACTGATGTTCAAAACGCACCTGTATCACGCTCTTCGTCTTTAAAAGAAAGCCCAATCTATATTATATGCGTTTCTGCACCTACTCAAGCCTCCTTGTATTCTACTCTTGACAATCTGAGTACAGAATTAAGAACTGACAAGTATGATTTGAATGATATCTGTTTTACCTCTGTCTTCCATCGAGATCGTTTTCTTACAAGAACATTTGTGTTTGGAAACACATTGTCTGAATTGCAACAGAACATTCCGGTAAAAATACAGCATGTGAAGGATATTGCACAAAAGAAAGAACGAAATGTAGTCTTTATATTTTGCGGCGTCGGGACAACATGGAAAGGGATGGGCCAAGAGATGATGAAAAAAGAAATTATCTTTAAAACGACGATATTAACGATTGATAAAATACTTTATCCTTACACACAATGGAGCATCGCTGAAAAATTGTCAAATGATTCAGACTACAGTGATCCGCTATTACAACACATCGCCATATTTTGCATCCAGATTGCTTTGTTTGAGACCTGGAAATATTTTGGAGTTCAAGCGGATGTAATTATTGGACAGTCAGTAGGAGAAGTTGCATCAGCATATGCCTCAGGAGCGCTCAGTTTAGAAGATGCAGTAAAGGTGATTTACGTCAGGTCTTTTGTTCTGTCGAAACAAACCGGTGGAAAGATGATGGTAGTTCGCAATATCTCCCTTGACATTATTGATTCTCTATGTAAATCAGTGGGCAATCGTGTGACAATAGCTGTATACAACAGCGATTCGTCGTTTACCCTGACTGGAGATGCTGACGCCATAGATGAACTAAAAGAACAACTTGAAAATAAAAGGAAACTCGAAGAAGATATAATTATAACTCCGCTGACAGTACAGTGCGCTTATCACAGTCACCACATGGATAGCTGTGTTGAAACAATTGAAATCCAAATAGGAGATCTTCCTGAAAGAAAACGCTTGATAAGGCATATATCAACAGTAACTGGAAAACCTGCCAGCGAACGAGATTTTCAGTCTGGCAAGTATTGGGCAGATAATATTCGAAAAGAAGTTCGATTCAGTGATGCCGTTCGCCAGGCAACAAGAGAAGATGCCATTAATGTGTTCGTTGAAATTGGACCAAGGCCTGTTCTCCGTGCACACTTGAAATCCATTATAAGCCGTAACGTTGAAAACCGTAGCTTAATGTCTATGAACTTACATCAAGAGTCTTCCTGTCTGTATTCATCCCTTTGCTCATTATTTGAATACGGAACAGAATTAAACTGGTCGAATATTATGCCACATGAGGGCAAACGGGTTCCTGTGCCAAGATATGTATTCGACAGGAAACAACAGCTTTATCTACCCCAAGAGAAGCAATTGATGTTGTTCAAAGGAAAAATCAAACATGATAATACACATATGTACGTAAAGGAATCCGTTGGAGGAAATGCACATTTCTTGATTCAGATTGACCAGGAAACCACGCCTTTTGTGTATGACCATTTTATGTTTAATTCAACGTTAGTTCCTGGGGCTACTTGGGTAGAGGCAGCCTTTGAAGTTGGCCAAAGAATTAATTTATTGAACGCATCAGAGATCGACGTTTCTACGGTGTTTGTAAATACGCTATTTCCGAAAAGCGAGACAAGCTATTTGCTGCAGGTCAAACTAGAAAAATTACAGCAAACAGGTCACTCCTTCAAAATAACTAATGAAGAAAAGGTCATTTGTCAGGGAAAAATCGTTCCGCGTGGAAAACTTGAAACCTCTAAAATCGATATTCAAAGACTACGAAACAGGATGCACGTTCACAAAAACCAGCAGGAAAGTTACGAATGCCTACATCGTCTCAACTTCCGATACGAAAATTCTCTCAGGATAATTCAACAGTCCTGGTCTTCACAAAACGAATGCATGGTAGAAATAAAACTACCGGATATTGTTCAAATGCAAAGAAAGTCAACGAATATTCACCCTGCAATAGTCGATGCCATATTCCAGACTTTTGGTATATTAAGCTCGAGTGAGTCATTTTCAGGCGAACCAACACTGCCGTATGGAGTTGATTCATTCATTTTAAACAGACCACCACAAACCCACATGTTTGTTTATTCCCATTTAAAAAACACATCTATTGATGGAAATTATTACAATTCAGTGCTTCTGACACCAGATGGTCAAACAATTGCTGAAGTCCGAAACTTTTGCACAAAATCTATTACGTCTTCAACCGACAGGATCAGCGACGTATTCTATGGATTAACCTGGCAAGAGAAATCTGTAAGTTCACAAGTGTTGAGGGATTCCACTAAAATGGTTACTATGATCGGTTCCGAAAGATTTATAAATGAATATCGAAAAATATGTGACGCAAATGTAATGTACATTGGTCTCAGTGAAAGCTTAGCTAGCAACATTCATATGTCAGAAATAGCTAAAACATTGTGTATTGTCTTTGCACCTGTCTTTCACATAGACGAAGTGGAGAATGACAGTCATTGTATTTATCTCAAAGTAAAACAGAACTTCCTGCAGTTACAGAATTTGTTATCCTTTCTTGCTCAACTCAGAGTCAACGTTCCTCTGTTTGTTGTTACTGAAAATGTGGTCGGAATACCATCGTTGGGAGTTAGTTCATCTAACGTCATTGGAGCTGAACTTTGGGGAATGGTCCGTTCCGCTTTACATGAAGGTGCACACAACGACATTCGGTTGATTGATATGAAACTGTCGAAAGAAAATTTATTGTTACTGAAAACCGAAATAGAAAACTGCCAAGACTCTTTCAATGAATTTGATGAATCTGTTTTTCATTGTGGAAGGATATTTGCTTCTGAACTTGTGGAAACATTTGACGAAAGCAAGCATGAGGTAAAGGAAGTTAATCGATCTGCAGAAGACGAAGTTGAACTTGTTTCAACTTCACCGTGTGAATTGAAGCATCCGGTCTTCATTTTAGCAAGAAAGAACAAGATACACCACCCAGAAAAACACATGTGCAGCATTAATTTAGAACAGATTTGTCTACAAGATACATCTTTGTTTCCATGCTCAATAGACTTTGACGAAGATATTGCATTAAAAAAGGAACATGATGATTTTAAAATGATGTGCGTTGAAGGGAGAGGGTTTATAGAAGATCATGATATCCATCATGCCTCTTCGAAAGAAAAGAAAACTGAAGTTGTCTTTTGTTTTCCTGTTCAAGTGACATCGAAAGTGCAAGTGCCAAAACAATGTGTGATTTCCATCAACCAGTTTCCTTTGTATATACCGGGCCTTATCTGTGTGGGAATTATTATGATGAACATTTACAACTTATGCAAACATTCTTCTCGTTTACTTTTATTATCAGGACGAACATTACTTGTACAAGAAACAGTCATAAAAGCCATATTTACAAACCACAGCGGGATACATTTAACTATATCTCAGAAAAAAGATATAGCTAATATAAAGAAGGAAATACTGGACATCGACACAGTTGTAATATTGGAACATTTTTGTCGGGATGATTTTGTTACTTTGAGACAGGCGTTTCCTGCAATGGCGAGAGTTGTAAGCGTTACGTCTGTCTTATCTACGAAAATGAAACTTTGGATAGAGCATAATTATAACGGTGTCATTGTTAGCATTTTGAGAACAAGTGACTTGTTTACATCATATGTACTACTGAAAGCAGTCCCGAAAGTTTTTGGAATTCTAAAACATATAGGAACTGATGCAATCAAACATGACAACGAGCATCGTTCTCTTGAAGCAAAAGGGGTAAATTTCCTTGCCTTACCATACCCCGTTTTTGATATGCCATGCAGCTCCAAATCGGGAAACTTCATACCACTACGGTTATCCTTAGGAAGTGCTTTTAGGAAAAACAGCTGCTATATCCTTGTAGGCGGTCTCACCGGTCTGGGTTGGGAAATTTTGAAATTGATGGTGGAACAAGGTGCTTCTATCATAGCTACAATGTCGCGACGGAAGCCGGACAAGAACAAGGAAGAAGAAATCTTGCAGCTTCAAAATGACTATGCATGTAAAATAATATCGCTAGAAGTCGACATAACTGATTTCCAACAAGTGAAGACAGCAATAGACAAACTTTTGACAACGCAGAGATGTCATATTCGAGGAATTTTTCACGGAGGAGGACTTACGCGTGATAAGTTGTTAAAAGACATGACAGAAACTGATCTTGACGAAGTACTCCTACCTAAGGTACAAGGAACGTTGAACCTTCACAAAGCGACTCAGAACATTCACTTAGACTTTTTTACCATGCATTCGTCCGTTGTTTCTATTTTTGGAAATGAAGGCCAATGTAATTACGCTGCCGGCAATGCTTTTCAGGATGCTTTTGCACATTATCGCAGAAGTCTCGGATTATGTGGACAGAGCATAAATTGGGGTCCCTTAGCTGTTGGAATGGCTGCCAAAAATAGTCACGTGGAGAAGATTTTGAAGGGTAAAGGGTTTCACTTTCTGAGTACTAATGAAATTAGACTTAGTTTCCAGCATTCTCTCATGATGTCGTCTCCCCAGCTTATGCTATGTAGAGTGGATTGGAAGAACTTTATAAATCCTTCCATGAAAATAGGTCAGCGGAAGTTTGCCGGTTTTTTCAAAAAACATAGAGCCCCGAAAAAATCCTCACATGACAATGCAGCCATAGATTTTGAACATTTTGAAACAATGGACGCTGATGAGAAGCGAAGGATGATATCTGAAATCGTTAAACAAAAGCTAAGTGATAACTTTTTGGTTGATGAGAAAACACTCGATATGAACACAACAATTGTCCAATTAGGAATAGAATCGTTGAGAGCCATGAGTTTTGTGAACGAAATCTCGGATTCGACTAATGTAAAAATTCCAATGGCGACTCTGTTGCGTCTATAACAACTTTCATTCTTGCACATATACAGACTACCGTTTCTGACCATCACGGCAAAGAAGTAGTAGAAGATCATGTTTTAACATATTTAAAAGGTAGCATTACCTTTATGCAAAAAGAGCTACTTGAAGAATTTATACAAAATCCATTCAGTCGATATCACACCAGACAGATTGATTTCGAAATAGCTGGTATGACAATGTGTAAAAATGACTGGTCGGTTGTGTTGCATCATTTAATACATATCAATCCAGAACTAAGTCGCATTTATCGCCATGATAAAAGAACAGGAGAATTTACATCTATACTGTTAGATAGTAAAGACGTAAACCTTAAAATTACCGAAACATCGTTTGATAGTCTGTGTGGAGACAATGCAACTGACTTGCGAGATACAATAAAATTGGATATCAGAGAAGAAATACCGCTTCGTGTTCTAATAGCCATAAAGAATGACGTAACGCGATTTCGGATGTTTGTTCATTCTGTTGTTTTAGAGCTTTCTGGAATCGGGATGTTGTTTGGAGAATTCGCTAACACTGCAAAGGCTTTAGCTCGGAATGAGCCCTTACCAACGAAGGATATCAAGGTCGACCCTGCATCAGCCGTTCGTAGAGTCCTGTCCCAACAAATGGTGCCACTGAAAGCATTTTGGCATGTACAATTGTCATCTGAGATAACACCTTTCACATTTAGTGATAATATTGATGAAAAACTTGATGAAACGTTTTATCGAGAGATTTCTCTTCCTATACCACAAGATCTTATTGGCAAGATTATTAAAATGCTTAACACAGAAGGGCTGACCATGTATCAGTTTATTGTGTGTAGCTACATGGTGTTACTGCACGAGAAAACAAGGAAAAAGTTAATTCCACTTGTGACTACAGTCGATATGGTTAGTCATATACCACAACTTAAACCGTATATTACACGAAGCATTAAGGACATACCAATTGTCGGAGATATGCAAAATATCGGACATGTTTCAGAATATTTGAAAAAAAGTTCCATCAAATTGAATTCGATGACAGCAAAAAGTGCATACCCATATGAATTAATTGAAAAAGAGATGAAGGGGCCATATTTAAAGAAACATATAGGTCGGCATAGAGTTGTTCTGGACGATATGACAGGTATAAACGAAGTCATAAGAGACGGAAGTGTTAGTGTCAAACTTGGAAAAATTTTCCATAAACGCTATGTGTATGAGACATCGCTTTACATTATGCACGATACGAAATTAAACAGCGTCACTTTGCAGTTCGGATATAACGAACGAGCCCTTAAGAGTACCAAACCTACGTTAATGCTTCCGAGACTTCTAGAATTAATGAAGCAGTTTACAGAGAGTCCAAGGGAGAACATACATGACATTTTGGAAATTAACGGCATGGCGAAGCCTAAGACTTCAGGAAATAAAACGAGGGGGACTTTGGCACAATCAACACCCATCATAAATCCAGGCGCACTTAAGGAGAGCTCTAGTACCCAGATAAGCAAACATCCTTTGGATAATTGCTCAGAGTTTACAGTACACGTTGTGTGGCAAGGTACATTTCTTTGTTTAACTTATATTATTTTCTCATGAATTAATATTGCTTTGTTTGAGATACAACAATTATTTTTACAAATCCGGTTGTGTATTTAGACTTCAATTAGCATAATATATAAATATTAATTCTTACCAAATATTTGTTTCAATTATTTAAATACCCCTAGCATTATCTTTAAAGTTGTAAACAATGATTTTGACAACTGTATCGTACAAAGATCTACTGGTTTGTTTTCATGATTTTAAATTTCATTGACAGATTTCTTTTAAGGAGGAAATGGATACTGCATTTTAGGACAAGACATTTAAATTGACGCCGGAAATACAACATAGGCTTTATCAAGCAAAAAAATTATAAACTCAGATTAACCATTAACCAAGTGATATAAATGATATAGACCAACACGTGGAGTCGCTACCGTACGACTTCAGTCAAAGAGCTAACCGAAACACTAAAAGGATGTGCGAATAACCCTGATATACGTGATCATATTGTTAATTCTTATTTATATTAAGGCAATAGATTGATAACTCGGAACAATCAGATTTTTGATAATGAACAATGATTAAATTAGGATTTCATTTCAGACAAATTCATCAAGCAAACTTCTCAAGGTTGGGAACATGAGGTACATTTACAGATAGTAAAAGAAAGCTACAGACAGTACGACGACAAAACCAAGATAATGATAAAGTGGGGAAATGGGAAGAATTTGCGAAAAATTTACAGTGATTCTATCTCCGAAGTTTCAGTAAAGAAACTTAAAGGTAAATGATTAATTTATTTTGGGGTATTGTATAACGGTAGTTACAAACAGGTCACCAGATGTTGTTTATTTCTTATGTTATGGCTATCTGAGCATACACAACATTAAGGGGTCACTAACATTGCAAATGGCGAAACTTGGTAAAATTTCAAAAATGAATTTTTTGGAAAATACTCATTGCCAGCTAGATTTTAGTGAAGAAATGTATTTACCTAAGAATGTACTTATGTTTGCAATCTTAGTTTAGTCTAAATCATATTC
The DNA here is from genome assembly GCA_038501625.1 of Corbicula japonica. Lineage (NCBI taxonomy): Eukaryota > Metazoa > Mollusca > Bivalvia > Venerida > Cyrenidae > Corbicula > Corbicula japonica. The sequence goes on along the minus strand of JAZAYU010000002.1, from coordinate 16,537,275 downwards.
TAACTAACACGCACATACTTAAACAAAAGATAATTCTTTTGCATGAGAACTATGAAATTCATGGCCAATATACCAAAACAAATCATACATGAAATAAGTATATGCTGGTCTACAATAATTAGTGCCAATTCGTCAAAATAATGTTAGAGTTTCAAGAAATTCAAGAAAACGTACTTCCGGGTCTACATTCGGTATCAAGGGCAAATCATTTTGATGTACCTTTTCAAAACTCATTAATTCCTATCGGCAGACCAATGAAAGTAAAGAAAAATAGTGCCATGTGTTATATTTAAGTTACGATGCTCAAGTTGTTTGAAAAAATATGCTTTTTTTACATAGAACACACAAACAGAAAATGCCGTTTGCACAAGAACTCTGTAATGGATGTTTAAAACGTCTAGAAAAATAATACAGATATCGCATAAACATTTTATATTTACAACATTTTGCAGTCATCTGTCAAAATAATGTCAGAAATTTTAAATAGCATATCAAAATGTTTTGACTGTCAAACCGAACTGTCATATTCTAATATAAAATGTTATGCGACCTTTGTTCTACGTTGTTTCTCTTTGTCCGTAGCTTTTTAGTAGAAAGACGACAACTTAACTCTTTATTTATTATAATTTGTCAACAACAATCTTTAATTTAAGCTTTTATTTTATAATAATTAGCTTTGGAACAGCTTGACAAGACTAATCCTAATTTTGCGTTTCATGAAATTGAAGGTCAAGAAACTAGAAAATTGCGCTAAATTGCTTGTTTGTTTTTTTTTTGTTGTTGTTTTTTAAGAACCGCTTGTTAGTAGAATATTTACAATTATTAGTCAGCAGCATTTATATTTATAATGCGTCACCTTCAAAGTATCAAAATTTAATTTTAAAATTAACCTCCTTTTAATTAAAGACTGTTCTAATTTTGACCCCGCGGTGTAACTAAATGGGATTGGATGCATTTCAGAAACAATCAATAAAGATTAAAACGACATTTACTAATTGATTTCAAGACTAAACAAAAATAGCATTTATTGTTAACATATACAATTGATGACCAATTAGCACTTTGGGTGAGTGTATTTTTGAAAGGAAAATTAATTATCACTATATAATTTTAATAAGTTTTTATGCAAATATGTGTATTTTGTGCAGATTTCTGATGGTATATATAACAAAATTAAAGATTGAATTAAACTGCATCGACTGTTATAAAAATTGAAATTTTGTTTAAAAGCCATAAATCTATTTGACATAAAGTTTGTTCTCAATAATTACAGGGATGGTGTATATATGCACGAAGACTTTTGAACGAGAATATATCTTCAAGGCAACATCAAGTGCAATTGCAGTCACATGGATGCAAAAATTTGAAGAGGCTTGCAAAGAAGCTCTGGAAAACAGTGGAAGCTTTGTCTGTCATCTTTGAGAAAAACCGTCAAATGAAATATATTATCTTCTTGTTTCTACACGAAAATTTGTAGAAGTCTTAAATATGTTGATGGTTGATCTTTAAACATTTTCGTCCTTTACACATGAATTTTGCATTAATATCTTTTGAATGTTAAATGGTCGGAATGTAAAAAATAATGAAGGTGTGAGAAAAATATAATATTAATGATATTTAAATACATGTAATATTAATTCATAAGCAGCAAGAAAATGAAACAATAATCCACAACAGCCCACAACGTTTAGGCGAGAAAAACAGCTTTTTACCTTTTCAAACAGTTGCAATGTAGACGACTTTCATACAACATGAAAAGCATGAAAATAATTTAAAGTTTAGTTTGCTAATTTCTTATGTCAGAATTATAAGCTTGTTAAAACGATCTTTTTATACCATTAAGCAGAGGACAGTATTTAACCCAGAAAGCTGTCAGTCTTGTTTTTATTACTATTGATTTTGTCTTATCCGTGTCTTTACTAGAGTTTGACAGTAGTGAAATAGTTTGGTAAAATTGTTTATATTATATATGTATGTAAAAATGTATATATTTGTTTCCGTATTTGTATATTCTTGTATTGATATATAAACTTTAAATTTAATTAATATTTGTGACAAAATACTTGTCTCGGTGGGTCTGTGCAAACTTTTTGTTGAAAACTGTTTTATTTTACTTTTGCGTCATGTATGTATATATTTACACGCACCTGTCGTATGTATTTATTTCATGTCGTATATTTATATAGGTTGCTCCCGCTTGAACTAAAGCAATAGTACATTATCATATATTTGTTCTCTTCGTTTACGCCTCCGTGTTACGTCTAAAAACGAGCAATTTGTAAGTATTTTGATAAAAAAAATGCCAATACTAGGCTTGTTAATCAAATTGCACGTGTTACAGTTTATAGAGTATAAAATATTTCGTCTATTGAAATTTAGTAGTGGTCATCAGTAGTTGAAAAAAAGAAGGCTGATGGCACCTTCCGGCTTCAATAAACGATATGTAGGTCGCCAAATACAAGCAAACATTTCAGACAAGATTCACTGGCAGTAATGGAAATATTACATTACCACCCACTCTCCCTGTACGTAGTTCTAATATAAAACTGACAATATCGTTATTCAAATCAAGCAATCTGATTTCTGCAAACCATTGATGAGAAGACATGAATTCATTCGATTATATTTTAGTTTTCGCCAAAGTGACAAAAATGTTACAGGTATAATGAGGAAAACAACACTTTGATAGCCCTTGACGGTACGAAAAGCCGGTAGAGCGTTTGACTCCAGATTCGAAAATTGCATATTCGAATCCCATCAAGGGTTGAAAATACCTATTTAGCGAACATAAACATGTCCGAATCGATGACAATGACATGATGTTGTAAATTATGTAAAATGTTTCTAGTAAAAAAAAGAACAACTTAATAGATTAATAGATTTTATGTTAATATATTAAATGATGTTTTAATGTTATTGTAAACAAATCATATATTAATTCACATGTTTTTTGTTTGTTTTTGTCATGCATTTAAAGATTGTTTTCATGTCGTGGAATTAGTGTTAGTTGAGTTAGTATGACTTTATCTGGAAACATACACATATTAAATGGAAGTACAATAAATATGAAGTATACACGTTTCCTTTGTACCTGTATCAAAACATTCTGTGTTTTAATCATAAAGTGGCTGTTATTAAACGTAAAAATACATTTCTTCATGACAAATGTATTGTTCTTTGATATTTAACGTATTGTTTGCTCTGAGAATGTTTTATCATAATATTAAAACAGTCACATATGTGCTTATCCATAACCCATACTCATCAGAGCTATCATATGCAATCATTGCCCAAGGTTATAAAACTGAGCATGGAAACCAGTCTCAAATCTCAAGCATCTGATTGGCTGAAATGGCGACTGGTCGCCATTTCAGCCAATCAGATGCTTGAGATTTGAGGCTGGTTTCCAAACTCAGTTTTATAACCTTCAAGCCATATAGTTAGCTTGGAAATGAATGAACACTCGCAAACTGGGTTTTTAATGTGTTTTGTTGCGTTTTCTTTTATCGATTTAGCCTGAAAAGTCATTTTGCATTTTTCTTATGAATAGTATAGATCGATACAGTCAGATTAATCTAAAAACATGTTAATAATGTAAATATTTAATATTAAGTTTAATAGACATTGTATATTATATGCATATACGTTTAAAACGTTTCAATGGAAGAATCACATTATTTTTATTACATACACGAATATTTTGGTATTTTTGTGATGCTGACTTTTTTATAAATGTCTAATTGTAATTTGTTACATAATATTATTTTTACTTAGGTGTAATTTAAACTGCAAGGTATAGAATGTGAACGTACACGCTTTACTGTTAGGCTATGTGGCCATTTAAAACCGCTAGATTTTTGTATTTACAATAAACTTCTTCCGAATGTTTATAACTTTGTTTAAAGATTTACTGTTTTCATACAGTTGTGTTTAGTTTATTATTATTGTTGATTTTACGCTTGACCAATGTTCTAACTACAGCGATCTTTTTTTTTTAATTCTCCGCATAAAATTGGAGTACAGCCTTCAAATTTGAAACATAATATGGTGCGCTTATTGTGTGACTTTTGGTTTTACACCTTTCTTGATTAAATTTCAGTGGTTTCTAAATGCGTGAGAATTTTTTTTCATACAAAGAAGTGAAAATAGTGCATCTTATTATATTTCAAGTTTGCAGTGAATATCCCAAATCCTCGCGGAGAAATTTAAAAATTATAATTGGTGTAGTTATAACATTGGCTAAGTGCAGCTGAACTTTTTGTAGAAGAGATGAGTTATCCTACTCACACCCGCGTCTGCGTCCGCATCCGTTAACTACAAATATGCATTTAGTTCATAACTATGAATCTTCCTGAGATATAAGCTTGAAACTTGAATTATTTATTTTACTACAAAGGTCTACATCATTACCAACACGATCCATACATCTACTTGAAATAATTTTCAAGTTATGCCTATTTTTACTTAGATGTTTGATTAAAGAGTTTATGCACTTCGCCCATATCTTTGAAATTTCTAAACATAACTTCAAACTTGAAGTGCATTTTCACCATTATAATCTACACAACTTTTACCAAGATCCATTATTTCTAAGGTTAATATGCCTCTTTTTTATTTAAATTTCGTGTACATGTTTTCATTTCAGTTAGTCCATAGTCCCCAACCATGACCTACCTACTTCGTTTCCACGTTTCCAACTACATCCTGATCTTTTCCAAAAATGTTTTATAAGTACTACGCAGTTATCCGAAATATATAACTCAAAATAGTATGTATTATTAATGGAACATAAAATAGATTCCAACGTTATGACTTACTTTATTTCTAACTGAACATGATTTTTTTTCTTTTTAACATTGTATACAAGTGGCCAGTATATTAATCATTTCTAAAAATGCTTGATACGACATTTAACGCTATCATATAACGTGTTTGATTGGTGGACTTTTTGTTTTATTTTTTAGAACAGTGATTGTACATGTTTGCATATCCAACGGAACACACGTTCAAATGAAATGGGATTCTTTGGTCCAACAAAGATTCTTTGTGCCCAAGAATTTAGAAATTCCAGATTCCTTCTTTAAAAAAATTTTTTAGGCCTTTTAAATTGACGACATTACTTAGATTTCATCATTTAACCATAATTATTTCGTGGAACATCAAGGCGAGTCTCGTTTTGATAAAAACGATAAAACCATGACTGGACGGAATTGTGAGAGGGATACTTTAATAAAGTTGATTAAATGTATACTTAATACTTGTACAAGTAAGAATAAATTTCCACAAAGACCAATTATTAATAAAGTCACGATTGTCTATGCTTGTTCAATAAAACGCCAAGATTGTATTGTTTTAATATAATTTTGTGGAGGCGCGATGTTCATCTTAAATTGTACCTTCTGTGAAGTTTATGTTCGCAAATTGTTCATCTGTCAGGCGTCATTTTATTATCTAGTTTAATATAAGGCTATAAATGCTTGACATATTTCAGAAAATTTATTCATTTTAAATGCTGTTCATCCCACTTGAGACTTTCCTGCTCTTTTCTTTGTATAATATTCGATGAATGTTTATTAAACGAATGTATTGATGATTCCTTAAACTTTAACTTTTAGATTACAGTTAAATAATTTGATAGAGTAGAAATCTTGTGCAACTTCTCATTTATGATTATTTTACTTCTACGTTTCTTTGATATTATGAAGTATGTGTATCGTGATTAACATTGACTCAAACGTTGTTTTGATCAACAATTAATAAGCATGAACACTTATTAAATTGTTATTATGCCCCCGGCATCTAGTGATTGAGCCGTCCGTCCGTCTGTCCGTCCGTTCTTCCGTCCGTACGTCCGTCCGGTTAACATTTTTCGGCAAGTTCGTTATTTCTCAATTTCTACAAAAAGCATTGGCATGAAAGTTTACACACATACTTAACAGTTCACAGGTAATGACTCTGACAAGTTACATAACTCTGGCTACCTTATTTCTGGGGTTATCTCCCCTTTTTGTACTTAGAAAAATGGTTAACCTGTTTCGGCATGTTGGATATTTCGCAATATCCACAAAGAGAATTAGCATAAAAGTTTATACACTTACTTAACAGTGCACAGATGATGACCTTTACAAATTACATAACTCTGGCTACCTTTTTTTCTGGGATTATCTCCCCATTTTGTACTTGGAGATAAATGGTTAGCCTGTTTTGACAAGTTGGATATTTTTCAATTTCTACAAAGAGCATTAGCATGAAAGTTTACAAACTTACTATACAGTACACAGGGTATGACTGTAACAAGTGACATAACTCTGGCTACCTTTTTTCTGGGATTATCTCCCCATTTTGTACTTGGGAGATAAATGGTTAGCCTGTTTTGACAAGTTGGATATTTTTCAATTTCTACAAAGAGCATTAGCATGAAAGTTTACAAACTTACTATACAGTACACAGGGTATGACTGTAACAAGTGACATAACTCTGGCTATCTTATTTCTGGGGTTATCTCCCCATTTTGTACTTAGAGATAAATGGTTAACCTGTGTAGGCAAGTAGGATATTTCTGTATTTCTACAAAGAGCATTGGCATGAAAGTTTACACACTTACTTAACAGTTCACCTTATTTCTGGGGTTCTCTCCCATTTTTGTACTTGGTTAAAGTGTTTCAGCAAGTTGGACGTTTCTCAATTTCCACAAAGAGAATTGGCATAATAGTTTACACACTTATTTAACAGTGCACAGATCATGACCCTTACAAGTAACTTAACTCTGGCTACCTTTTTTCTGGGATTATCTCCCCATTTGTACTTGGAGATAAATGGTTAACCTGTTTCGACAAGTGAATATTTTTCAATTTCTACAAAGAGCATTGGCATGAAAGTTTACAAACTTACAGAATACAGGTCATGACCCTGACAAGTTATTTAACTCTAGGTATCCTATTTCTGGGTTTATCTGTCCATTTTTTACTTGGGGAAAAGAATTAACCTGTTTCGGACAGTTGGATATTTTTTAATTTCTACACAGAAATTCGGCACGAAAGTTTACACACTAACTTAACAGTGCACAGGTCATGACCTAGACAAGTCACATAACTCTGGCTATCTTATTTCTGAGGTCATCTCCCCATTTTGTACTTAGAGATAAGTGGTTAACCTGTTTCGGCAAGTTGAAAATTTCTGTATTTTTACATACCTGTTTCGGCAAGTTGGATTTTTCTGTATTTTTACATAGAGCATTTCCATGAAAGTTTACACACTTACTTAACCATGCACAGGTCATGACCCTTACAAAAAAAACATAACTTTAGGTACTTTTTTCTGGGATAATCTTCCCATTTTGTACTTAGAGAACTAGTTTCCCGTTTTTGCAAGTTGGATATTTCTCAATTTCCACAAATGAAAGTTTATACACTTTCTTTATAGTGCACAGGTCATGACTGGACAAATTATTTAATTCATGCTACCTTATTTTTAGGGTCACCTCCCCTGTTTATACTTAGAAAAATGGTTAACCTGTTTCTGCAAGTTGGATATTTCTGCAAAGAACAGTAGCATGAAAGTTTACTTAATACTTACTTAACAGTGCACCGGTCATGACCCAGACAAGTTAAATAACTCTGGCTACCTTAATTTTGGGGTTATCTCCCCATTTTGTACTTATAGAAATGGTTAACCTGTTTCAGCAAGTTGGATTTTTCTCAATTTCAATAATGCCTCTAATAAATGCCCACCTTCCCAATACTTGCATCATCGGTTTTTTGAATTAATTTCTAGACATTTATTACATTAAATACTGTAAATGTTCCAGTTTTGTCTTGAATAATCTGTACTTTATCATCTTAGATTAGAGGTTACATTACTTGATTTTTATGTTAAATTCATTTCATGCACAGGTTCTTGCACCAGAAAGTTGTTTTCATTATTTAGAACTAACTTGTGATTTTAGTTGCTGTTTTAACACTGTGCTGTCATTATAAATTTGTATCATGACAAACATCGCTACCAGGGGCATATGTGTCTTGTTGATCTTTAAATGGGTCGTGATCTATGTTTAAAATGCTGGATGTTTAGAAGAACAAATCTTTTATTACGTGATATACAAAATCCGTGATGATGACCAACATGACCAATGCCAGATAATTACTTATTAAATTACTTAATTTATTTAACATGTTAAGTGAATTGTAAAATAAGCATTTGTTTTATCATTATTTGAAAACAAATGTGAACAACTGTTGTTTATGAAAATGCAATATTAACATGTGTTTACTTAAAACAAACTGAGTTGTAGTATGTAATAATTGTTTGGTTGCAAGGTGTCCGTCAAATGGAGATAGCCGATGTCATTATCTCTTAACACGCTTAATAGCCTCAACAAACGATCAATAACTCCCCGGGAAACACTGTTTACAAGGTTTCTTCTAAAATTGCTTATTGCTCGTGTGTACTTGACCATCGCTGACGGTTTTGTCTTATTAATTTGTTACATCTTATGAAATGCCTTGTAAATAGTGTATGCTTTTGGAGTCTTTAACGGATTGCATTTAAAGTATAAAGTATTATTATTTACATAAAATACTCAGTGTAATTGTGGTTAGCACAGATGGAAAAAATCATGGTGATTTGCAAGTCTCTGGTTTGTCAGTAAATCATTATTTTGCACGGAGAACGTAACATTGATACTTGTTTCCGAAATACATTAAAAAGTGCCAACAATAATATTATGAATCCCCATGCGTCGATCCTGCAACTAAACCCATAAAAGCAAAATATCGCTTTAGCTGATTTTAGCCATGTTTTAAGCATTTGCTCTGGACTGCAAAGTAAAATTTCCTCCGTGCATAATTAATGCAGAAATTTGCAAACGGCTACTAGATCCAAAAGTACACTGCCTCTAAGATTTGATTGTGGAAACGAAATGAGGCATTAAGTATGAATACATCGGAGTTGCGTTTATTGCTTCTTATCACAGCGCTTGTGAATCGTTAATTATTATTGTTCGGTTCAAGCAAGCCGACTTCATGAAAGCAGACGTAACCATCTCTTTTTGACGGCATAACACCTAAAACTTGATATATTCCATGAATAACATTACTTGTCTAAGTCTGAAATAAAATGATTAGCATATTCTAACTGCCTCTGTTTTTATTGTTCTTATGTCCTCTTTTTATTGTTTTCAAGCACACCGGAAGAAGACAGTATTTGTTCTGTTTATCGAAACAAATGGAAAAAAACAAGCTATATTACTTGTTTAAGTTGAAAAGTCCATGGTCACATAAGTTTACCTTTAGTAATTAATGACGTTTTATCTCTGACTGCATGGTATTAACTTTAGGATTGAATCGATATTTGATTGCGTTCATAAAGAAATAAAAAACATTTTGGTTGTTTAAAGTAAGCGTTAAAGCCCTGGTCCTCACGCATTTTTAACAGCGTATTTGTGCCGATTTGTATTCGTCGGATTGTAATCTAGCTAGAATAAACTTTACACCATTTTAACAAACCCCATGCTCCAATCGCAAGGTCAAGCTCACAGTTAGGGATCCATGTCATGCAAGATTGTCTGTGGCACATAACATAAACATGCTTAAGCATGTTGAGCAATCTTGTTTATTTTTGGCATGACATGAATGTGTACTTCGGTGAGACGGAGTGCCGCGCGCAAATCACAAACTCCTACATCAAAGGTCAAGGTCACAGTCAGGGATCAAAAGACATGTTTAAGCTTGTTCGAGCCCTAACTTTAACAAGCATTAAGCAATCTATTTTATTTTTGGCATGACTGTTAATCTCAAGGTTGTCATCTCAAAGGACAAGGTCGCAGTAAGTCGGTCAAAGGTCATGTGAAAGCTTGTCAATATTGTTTTATTTTGCATGAATGTTCACCTCAATGATGCGCTATCGCAAATGTAAAAGTCACAGTCAGGGGTCAAACGTTATGTGAAAGCGGACAGGATATGTTGCCAACAGGCATCTAGTTTTCTAAATCATTGGTTTCTAAATAATCAGTAATAAAGTTTCTTTAAGAGAAGTATAGATTTATTGTATTTCCTCTAGGCTTGCTATTTTAACTGTTTGTGTTCAAGTAATATAAAATATCATGGTATGGAAACCAATAAAGTTCACAGAAAACCTGTTAATAAACTTAACGTTTTAGCTTTAATCGGCATATACCTTAATCAACACTGTCTAAGACTTATCACATTTTGTGTTTATTGTACCTTCCGTTTCTAGTGGGTCCTTTTTATAAACACATAATAAAAATACGTTTAAACTTAGGGTTACTTGTGTCTCGAAAAATTAATTGTGTCGGGTCGTTTCTTTATTGTAGCGTTATGCTACCGCATAGAAGAGACTAACAAAGTGTAAGTCTGTTACGGCCAGGAGCCCTCGTCGTGGTCGCTCGGACGAGCTACTAAGACTGCCGCTCTCTAGATCTGGATAGCAACTGCCTTGCTACTCCAGTATATATAGGCCAGTTTATATAATTATTGTAATAATAAATAGTTTGCAACCACAGCGATACACCGGTTGACCCTATCCGCAGGCCGTGTGTCCAGTGCAAGCTGCACTGACACACCGACCTTCTTACAGGTTCACCGAGTACGAACTAATATCGCTGTAGTTGCTTATTATATTACAATATCTCCATTGTTTATATAAAAAAATCGAAAAAAAAGTGTGTTACCCCCGACGTTAGGCTCCTTGGCGTTATTTATTTATTCATATATTCAGCATTATAATGATACGCAAGAGATAAAACATTTTACATAAGAAAAGCAAATGAAACAATAGTAATAAAGTTGAATTGCATAAACAATATGCAAAATTTAATATGGGAAAAAAAATTTATGTAGATTTGCGGTCGACGAAATAAAAGTTTATGATGAGGAACACACTCAGTATATAGATATATAGTTTCCAACGACGAATGGAATACTTTACACAAGGAAAACGACGTTTTGAAATTGGGTCCACGACGATGGAATACTTTTAATTAACTAGCTATTATGAGAAAACACACACAATATATATTGTCTCCAACGACGAATTGACGATTTGAAGTTGGGTGCAATGAATATAAATATATGCAATTGTGTGAAATCCAACGACGAAAATAACGACGAATGGAATACTTTTAATTAACTAACTATTATGAGAAAACACACACTATATAGTTTCCAACGACGAATGGAAGGCGTTTGTAGCGTTATGCTACCGCATAGAAGAGACTAACAAAGTGTAAGTCTGTTACGGCCAGGAGCCCTCGTCGTGGTCGCTCGGACGAGCTACTAAGACTGCCGCTCTCTAGATCTGGATAGCAACTGCCTTGCTACTCCAGTATATATAGGCCAGTTTATATAATTATTGTAATAATAAATAGTTTGCAACCACAGCGATACACCGGTTCACCCTATCCGCAGGCCGTGTGTCCAGTGCAAGCTGCACTGACACACCGACCTTCTTACAGGTTCACCGAGTGCGAACTAATATCGCTGTAGTTGCTTATTATATAACAATAATATAGCAATTACTTTGCAGACATTTTTGTAACTGTTTAGAGCCATTTCTGTGTTGAAGGATAACTATTAACTAAGTCAAAAATGTCCGTGTTTAGACTTTAATTTGTCATGTCATCATTGTGCATTGCCACTATTGTGAAGAGCTAATAGTATGTCGAACAAATACTGGGTAAACCTATTGCTTTGAAGAAGTCATAATTTTGTAGTGAGGTTTCTGTTTAGAGCGATTGAAATATCGAGCCAAAAGTGAGTATAGTGTAGAGTGTAGAGGCAATAGTATGTCACGAAATAACTGTTCCGAGAATTTACTGTGTCCAGCCAAACAAGTACATAACGATTACTTTAAAAAGTAATATCTGTGTCGGCCAATTAGTCAAAACATCACAAAAGTCGAGCCATTAGTGAAAAGGTGCATAATTAAAAGAAATTGCCACACCCAGAAAATACAGCCTCCCAACGAAGCCAAAAGTTGAGAGGAAAAGAGAACTTGCTGTTATAAATTGATTAATTTTCATGTTAAAGCTGGGGACTACTGGACGCCGCCAACGACAACGTCGCCGGACATTAGAATCCCTATACAGTGTCTACCTGCTATCGCAGTTGACACAACAAGTTATGAATCTTGTTGTCAGAGATGGCTTTGTTCATGAAGATGATATATTCAAATTATTTACTTAAGTTAATGAAGTTAATAGGACGAAGACTACGCAACATAAAGTTCCAAAATAAAGACATTTGAAAGGGGCATAACTCAACAAATACTGAAACAGGAGTTATCAGTCTTATTGTGACAGATGGCTTTGTTCATGCAGATTAGATATTCCAAGTAATAAGTTAATAGGACAAGTACTTACAAAGTAAGAGGCAAACAAAAGTTTCATATTAAAGTTCCATAATAAAGTCGCTTGAAAGGGGCATAACTCAAAAACACTGAAACAGGAGTCATCATTCTTGTAATAACAGATGGCTTTGTTTATGCAAAAGACATATTCCAAGTATAATATTAATAGGACAAGTACTTTCAAAATTATAGGCAACATTAAGTTTCATATTTAAGTTGGGTACTACTGGACGACGGCACAGCCGACGACGGCGCTGCAGACGACATCGCCGCACAATAAGATGTGACTACCTGCTATTGCAGGCAACAGAAGAAAGCAATATGATGATTGGTTTCGTTCAACAAATATTGTCCAGTTATAACTACTCTACTGACTTTCATCAAAAGTGCCTGGTTATGGTGCATGTTTCCTCTGCCACCAAGTATTAGGTGAATAATACAACTACTAGACGAAGATGCTGCTGCCACCACAGTCACTGCCAACATTGCTGAACAAGAGCATCTCTACCTGCTATAGCAGTTAACATAAAAATATGTTTAATAGTTGTCATTTCAATCTTGATATCAATGTCAGCTGATGGCCATTTTGTGGTAACCAGTGAGATCATCTCATTAATTTATTTGCACAAATCAAAGTTTCAATTTCATTTTATTACAAAATTTATTATATTTCTTAGACTGACTGAAATACATAGGAAACACTCATATCTCATTTATAATGAGCAAAGAAAATTAGTATACCTTTCTGATTAGTCATAAATGTATTTTAAATTGTCTTGAAATCCCTTTTATGAGAAACTAAATGGGTGTTCTATTGAACACTTCCGTCACCTCACATACTTTGTCAGATTAAACTAGAATGTGTCCTCGGACACTGACGCCCCCACTGCTGCAACATAATTTTTAATAACAAAGGGCCATAACTCTGGTAAAAATGGTGGCAGAAAAAAATCCTTTCTTTACGATCATCTACATATCCTGCTTGATCATCTGTGCAAGTTTGAAAGAAATCTGCCTTATAGTTTAGGAGGAGTGGATCACAAGATTTGGGGGTGTACGTACAGACGGACGAGTGCTTTGTGGGGGCATAAAAAAATTCAAGTACAAAAATGGCATAACTTCTTTCAACATTCTAAATGTGACCTTGACCTACAGATTTTAGCCTCACTACAGCCCTGTTGTCATTATCAAAATATTTTTAAAGTTTGATGATGAAATTAAACAAATCAAATATGCCCTTGTAAAAAAAAAGATGTTGGCATCATCATGACAATGTTGTCGTAAGCAATATATGTTCATGAAGTTTGATAAAGAAATACATGTATTAACCGTTTCCTCTATATATACTCATTTTTACGCATGTGCGACCAGTGTAGATCCAGATCCACATCCGTGCCATCTGATCATTATCTGCACTAGTCGCAATTTGGTCAGAAATAACCTACCAAATTAATAAGCGAACAGTTTAGATCCTGATCAGACAGCACGGATGTGCCGGCTAATCTGGATCTGAACTGTTCGTACTTGCAATAAAGGTGTATCTATGGAGGAAAGGGTTAAGAAATTGCAAAGTTATAGCCAATATAATTATGTTTTCAAGCAAGACTGAAGAATCACCAGAATGACCGAGGGACAAAGAGTAACCATTGTCTTGTCTTTTCTTCTAAAGGCGACACAAAATATTCCGAGAAAAATTGTTACTTTCACCTAAGGATTTTGTCCTCATCATGAATCTCTTATCATTGTTTTTATATGCAAAATAATAATGATTTTCATCGACGAAGAAATATTAAGAAATGGCAGTAAAAGTCAACATTAACTAAGTAATTAAGTTAGATAATATTGACCGACTGAGAGACAAACCAATCCCACAATATAACGTTTTTCTTTGCAAAGAGCAACACAAAAACAATAAATAAAATAAAGAAAAATCAGACTGCTTCACGTTAAATAAATATTTCATTTGTATTAGCAAATAATACATCACACAATAATTAAGCATAGGTAGAGTGATTTCATTCTTAAAATGGTATTAATTCTCATGGATAAGGTTAAACAATAACATTTAACCCTTTCCTGTACAGATACACCTTTACTGCTAGGGCGAACAGTTTAGATCCAGATCAGCCGGCACATCTGCGCCGTCTGATCAGGATCTAAACTGTTCGCTTTTTTATTCATTAGGTTATTTCAGACCAAAATGCGACCAGTGCAGATCCTGATCAGACGGCACGGATGTGCCGGCTGATCTGGATCTACACTGGTCGCACATGCGTAAAAATGCATATATATACAGGAATGGGTTAAAGCTACAACATAACAAATATTTGTATGTGAACGTAATTCCAGAAAATTGAAAACAATAACTTTCAGAACCCATGGATTTGATGTTTTATTGAAACCACAAAATTTCATGACAACAAATAATAAACAGTTTATATGGAAAACAACTCAACATTTTTTTAGAAAATTTGTTTATAACGTGTTTTGACAGCAAGTCTTCATCAAGCAAGAAATAAACCAAACATGCTATGTCCCTTTCACACAAAAAAATGACAACACATATATAAGCATTCACAGCATATGGAGCAAAATGAACATTCAACTGTCACTGACATTATATACAGCTTAAGACCATAATTCCTTGGTGCTTTCCACCACAAATTCTAACAAACAGAACTTTGCTTTTTCAGATTTCTTGTTGTTTTCTTTTACTTTTATTATCCCCCTCCAAATATCCACACAGTTCGTCATGTAAATAAATATAACAATAACACAAGATTCACCAACAAATGGACAACATTTGAAAAATCTCTTTCAGAGACATGGTTCATTTTCCAATACGTTGTACAACCCAGTCCTGTTGACAAAGCGGGCATCTGTTATTCTGCTTCACCCAGAGGGTCATACAACAGTTGTGAAATGAATGATTGCACTCTCCCCACACAACTGAAATCAAAAAAGAAACTTGCATTAAAACGTGTTCTGTAGAGTTTAGTTTTTTGTTCACATAGGATCGAAGCAGTAAAGCCGGATGGATTACACCTTTAAAGCTACTTGTATGTGTGATCAAAGTAGATCAAAGAAGATCTAAATAAGCCTGGTCATCTGTGCAATCTTGAGTTAATTTCTTGGTCAGATATAAATTATGATTCTGAACATTAACAGCGAATGCTGATCTGGATCTACTCTGTTGCTTATATCCCACATGTGGTAAATGGTTTAACAGTTCTCATATTGCGATATTTGTCAGAAATTTTGTCGGGATGAATTTTTGTGCAGAAGCTGTAAATTACATTTTCACACAGGCATAAATTAAAACAGCTGTATTGTACTTAATATTATATAATTATATTGGTCTTATTTTGCTGGCACTGAGATTAAATACTTGCTCAAGATTACACATGCATGCAATAAATGTTCATTGACTGCACAACATAACAAGAGTGCCAAACTGATACAAAATACGCCCGTCAAAATGCTGATCATCAAAGTTGCGTAACGATCCGATGAAAATTATTCGACTTGGAGAGCAGATACCGCTAATTCAGTTTTTGGACAATTCAAGGGCTATATTCAGGAGTGCCTGGGGGGATTTGGCTGGTTATAGAACTTGGTCAAGATATTATGCCCACCAACATATTCACCAAGTTTGATAGAGACCGGATGAAAACTCTTGGACTTAGAGAGCGGAAACAGTAATTTTGGACAATTCAAGGGCCATAATTCAGGAGTGCCTGGGGGGATTTGGCTGGTTATAGAATTTGGTCGAGATATTATGCCCACCAACATATTCACCAAGTTTGATAAAGACCGGATGAAAACTCTTTGACTTAGAGAGCTGAAACAGTAATTTTGGACAATTCAAGAGAAATAATTCAGGAGTGCCTGGGGGGATTTGGCTGGTTATAGAACTTGGTCGAGATATTATGCCCACCAACATATTCACCAAGTTTGATAAAGACCGGATGAAAACTCTTTGACTTAGAGAGCGGAAACAGTAATTTTGGACAATTCAAGGGCCATAATTCAGGAGTGCCTGGGGGGATTTGGCTGGTTATAGAACTTGGTCGAGATATTATGCTCACCAAAATATTCACCAAGTTTGATAAAGACTGGATGAAAACTCTTTGACAGAGAGCGTAAACCCTTATTTTGGACAATTCAAGGGCCATAATTCAGGAGTGCATGGGGGGAATTTGGCTGGTTACATGTATAGAACTTGGTCCAGATATTATGACCACCAACATATTCACCAAGTTTGATAAAGACAGGACAAAAACTCTTTGACTAGGAGAGCGGAAACCCAAATTTTGGACAATTCAAGGGCCATAATTCAGGAGTGCCTGGGGGGATTTGGCTGGTTATAGAACTTGGTCGAGATATTATGCCCACCAACATATTCACCAAGTTTGATAAAGACCGGATGAAAACTCTTTGACTTAGAGAGCGGAAACAGTAATTTTGGACAATTCAAGGGCCATAATTCAGGAGTGCCTGGGGGGATTTGGCTGGTTATAGAACTTGGTCGAGATATTATGCCCACCAACATATTCACCAAGTTTGATAAAGACCGGATGAAAACTCTTTGACTTAGAGAGCTGAAACAGTAATTTTGGACAATTCAAGAGAAATAATTCAGGAGTGCCTGGGGGGATTTGGCTGGTTATAGAACTTGGTCGAGATATTATGCCCACCAACATATTCACCAAGTTTGATAAAGACCGGATGAAAACTCTTTGACTTAGAGAGCGGAAACAGTAATTTTGGACAATTCAAGGGCCATAATTCAGGAGTGCCTGGGGGGATTTGGCTGGTTATAGAACTTGGTCGAGATATTATGCTCACCAAAATATTCACCAAGTTTGATAAAGACTGGATGAAAACTCTTTTACAGAGAGCGTAAACCCTTATTTTGGACAATTCAAGGGCCATAATTCAGGAGTGCATGGGGGGAATTTGGCTGGTTACATGTATAGAACTTGGTCCAGATATTATAACCACCAACATATTCACCAAGTTTGATAAAGACAGGACAAAAACTCTTTGACTAGGAGAGCGGAAACCCAAATTTTGGACAATTCAAGGGCCATAATTCAGGAGTGCCTGGGGGGATTTGGCTGGTTATAGAACTTGGTCGAGATATTATGCCCACCAACATATTCACCAAGTTTGATAAAGACCGGATGAAAACTCTTTGACTTAGAGAGCGGAAACAGTAATTTTGGACAATTCAAGGGCCATAATTCAGGAGTGCCTGGGGGGATTTGGCTGGTTATAGAACTTGGTCGAGATATTATGCTCACCAAAATATTCACCAAGTTTGATAAAGACTGGATGAAAACTCTTTTACAGAGAGCGTAAACCCTTATTTTGGACAATTCAAGGGCCATAATTCAGGAGTGCATGGGGGGAATTTGGCTGGTTACATGTATAGAACTTGGTCCAGATATTATGACCACCAACATATTCACCAAGTTTGATAAAGACAGGACAAAAACTCTTTGACTAGGAGAGCGGAAACCCAAATTTTGGACAATTCAAGGGCCATAATTCAGGAGTGCCTGGGGGGATTTGGCTGGTTATAGAACTTGGTCGAGATATTATGCCCACCAACATATTCACCAAGTTTGATAAAGACCGGATGAAAACTCTTTGACTTAGAGAGCGGAAACAGTAATTTTGGACAATTCAAGGGCCATAATTCAGGAGTGCATGGGGGGATTTGGCTGGTTATAGAACTTAGTCGAGATATTATGCCCACCAACATATTCACCAAGTTTGATAGAGACCAGATGAAAACTCTTTGACAGAGAGAGGGGAAACAGTAATTTTGGACAATTCAAGGGCCATAATTCAGGAGTGCCTGGGGGGATTTGGCTTGTTATAGAACTTGGTCGAGATATTATGCCCACTAACATATTCACCAAGTTTGATAAAGACCGGATGAAAACTCTGACTTAAAGAGTGGAAACCCTGTGGACGCCGCCCGCCCGCCAACCCGCCCGCCCGCCGCAGGTGTTCCCATAATACATCCCGTTTTTCAAATGGGCGCATAAAAAGTGTCTGACATGCAAACCTAGAAGGTGGGGCAAGACTTTTAATCAATTAGAACTTTGGGTGAGTGTTAAGAGGTAATCAAAACTTGACCTCTGGAGTTACTTGCTCCATTGATACATACCAACACAATCGTCCTGTTTATTTTCTGACTGACATCTCAAACAAGCATCTGAAATAGTGAAAACAAAACAGCATATATAGATGATATAAATTAAGTTTCACCAACCACCTTAAAGTGGCATACACCAAACTCATAACTTCATTTTATTAACTCAATACCAATATCATTCAATTACAGTATTTGCCGCTAATCACAGACAAAAGTAAGCAAAAGGTGGCAAATGTATTGGCAACCGTAGGTAGTGTTCAACTTTACCCATATAATGTGCTGAATTTCGTTGAAAATGGTGAACTAATAAAAAAGTTAAAAGGCTTCGAAGATTTGAATCAATGGGTTTTTTCTTGCTTTAATCCCAAAAATAATTGTCACAAATCATGTGGTATGGCAACACTGAATTGTTACTTAATTGTAAATCTGGGAACGAAGAGTCTGAATCCAATTAATCAAAAAATGAGGAATAAATGGTTCCTTCTCAAAAAGCCAGTCGAACAAAATTATTCAACAATATTATAGAAAGGATCACAGGTGTTCGTCATGTTGGACCCAGTCAAACCCCCTTTCCCTCACTACTACCCTCCCTTGAAGAAAAAAAAGCTCTACAGAAAAAAAAAATTTTCTTGATATATATATTTTAGCAAGGTAGATATCTTCACTATTGGGCTGTTTCAAAAAAAATGGCTGGTTTTGGGTTTTCCTGTTATAAAAATGTACAACAAACAGTTACTTCCATATTCCTACTTTGCAAAGGTGTCTGTCTCATCATGCCCTTTAAAGATCTGTGAAGTTTCATCAAAATAGCACAATCCGTTAAAAAAATATTCTAAAATAATGGGCAAAAATGTCAGGAGTGTGACAAAAAAGTGTGACACTTTTCAAAATCACATTTGTTCAGACCATTATTTTACAAAAAGCTTGAGTAAAGACAAGTTTTAGTATTCTTTCAGTAAAATTTGCATTTATTAGGCATCAAATAATGATAAAATTAAGCATATTATACTTAAAATAAACAAAATTTATGCTATTAAGTCAAGCGTGGTAGATTAGAAAATACCTCAAGGAAATGAATACATCTTTGCTTTATAAATTTATAGAACTGTAAAGATTAATAGTACATAAGAAATGTTTTGTGTATCATTAAGTTTTATGTTTCTAGATGCAATAATTATAATATTATCACCTCTACTGAAATTATATTTGTCTGCAGCTCCCTTTAGAAAATGTCAGCTAAATTTGTCAGGAGTGTGACATTATGCACATATTGCAATATTCTGTCAACATATCCTTTACATGAAAACAAGAGCATATTTTTTCCTAGAAGTCTATGTCATGTTTTGTTAAATTGTGACAAAAAGGAATGGCCTTAGTGAAACATTTTTGAGTACACTGCACTTATGTGGTTGTCAGGAGTGTGACACACTTTTTTAACAATATGAATTTTTTATCTTTATGCGATACCACAAGTTCTAAAGCACTTTTATTTGATGCTTCAACATGTATTTTAACAGAAATACACATTTAAATAATAAGAAACAGTAATACTTGTAATTTAAGCACATAAATTAAAATTCTTTGATTTATTTAATATTGGTCAATAAAGCTCCATAAAATTTTTATTCTGCCACATATAACTTGATTGATTTTGCTCACTGTAAAGACCGTACAAACATATGGACCAACCAGTTTCGGTCAAACACAAGTGACTGCAGTTGGTGAATAAAACATATACATTTGAAATACAATTATTAAGAACACCAGTGTAAAATTCGTCAGTTAAACCCCCGAAATTATGGAAAACGGCATATGCCTGTGTCTCGTATATTCGGCCCTTCTCATACATTCGGACTTTCATTATGGCGTAATGAAACTGCCCGAATCTACGCTCGTGCATATCTCGACAACGTCCGACTACTACGCAAGTTTTGACCCGGTCGATTTATTATCGTACAACACAGAAGTCATGCGCAAAAAACAGGTAAATAAATTAAAATCCAATAGTACCTCTTGTTATTCCGCAAATTTTAATCAAATTCTGCCATTTTTAAGCAATTTATCCCAAATTATTGAAATATTTTGTTGAGCAGAACGCTACAGCTGATGTCAAGGTTATTTCAGACCCTTTCCGGTCTACTCGATTCATAATTTTAAGACAAGTACCGGCCAATTCAAATTAGCTGTTCCCCATGTGCAATCGATAACGTAACCAATTAAAATCCAAATATCCATAGAGAGTAAAAGAAGCCCAATTTCTCTCTCTTTCTCTCTCACTCTCTGTTTCTCTTTCTCTATCTCTCTCCCTCTCTCTTTCTCTATCTCTTAGTAGTATTAGAGAAGAAATGAAGTATAAATATGTTTATTGCACATATTCTCCCTCCACTACTTACTGTTGACTGTTTGAAATGAAGACAGTTGGACTTCAAATCTGCATAACTAGTTATATTAATTGTGCCATTATTCATTAACAATACGCGGAATAAATCATACGAACTGTAGAGTAGTGCATTAGCCTTGAATAAATATATTTAGAAAACACAGGAAAAACCAGACAGTGCTAAAAATTACTAACCAATCAGATGGGCCGAATTTATGAGACAGTTTCCGGTAGATATTCTTGGTCAAGGTCGATGGCAAAAGGTAGCGTAATTTTAATAATTTAGTTCTTTATTTACAATTTTGTTTTGTTGTGCTTAGTTTTGAAAGTTTCATTAGTATATCTGCTAAAAAAAATTTTCAGGATATGTATGCTATGTGCGCGCATGCGCAGAAGTAAGTGTACAAGAGGGCCGAATTTACGAGACAACAGCATATAATAAAATGACTTCAAAATTCCCAAAATTTGTATTTTTGTCGATAAAAATTCCCAAAATGAAACATTTCACGCGCTAAAATTTCCCAATTCTGGCCAGGGTCCTTTTCCCAAAATGGCTAGGAAAACCCCTGGAAAGGGGGTTTGACTGGGTCCAACATGCCGAACACCTGTGGAAAGGATTCGACTGAATAAAAAATGATATAGCATATACCCATGACTTGGACTCGACAGATGGCACAGGTATCACACTCTACATCCCAGCTCCACATAGCTACGAGGTTCCATTTCTTCAAAGTAAACATTTTATCAGGTTTTTGAGTAACCTCCCTGTCTACTTCCATTTCGTCGGCCATTGTTGTTTTCGAAAAGGTTAAAACACATATCGCGGTCCAATACGTTATCTTTGTTTGACGTTTGACTGTTTCACTGCTTATGTCTACTTCAGCAGAGTCTGTAGTAAATCAATTTTGTCTGGCTATTATAGCTCAGTGATTCCTTAGCAAGCTTGGGTTCATTATCCTTGATGTTTGAAATAGATGATAATCCCCACAATTACAAGTAAAATATATTCTGCTGGAGATTAACAACTTAACACAATAAATACAAAGAAACTCATTAAAGACTCATCATTATTACAAGATGCATGTTTGCCATTATCACAACTGGGTTGCTAATAGTTATTTGATACCACTTAACCTTCTCGCCGATTTATTGCTATACATATGTTTAAAATGCCTACTATACTGAGATTTGTTAAACCTTCGAGTTGCACGAATGCTGCACACTGCCGTATCCTGTCGTTCAGTGTGCTGTTTACACCTTCTAGTTGCTTTGGTTGAATAAAGTATAAGCTGTACCTCTTTTTGTTTATCACAATCTGAGCATACATACCCTTTATCCATTTTATGGATTGCATGTTTCATCATGAATTACTGTGATAAGCAATATAGGGCTAGTTAATAAGAAGCTGGAGAGAAAATTTTAAAGTGCCTTTTGCCCTTAACAATGGCAAATAAATATACAGTTTATATACATACATGGTAACTTTACATGAGAAGACCGATGACTGACATTTTGTATCTAGAATCATACCTAAAAACATCAAATAAGAGAAGTTCATATCCAAGTATTCAGTAGCATTAGTATCTAGCCCAACTGGGTTGCGATTACGTTACACAGTTGGAAGTTAAAAAATTCTTAAATATCCAACTGTAAGACAAGAAAAAAATATGGAAAAATCTAATATTTATTTTCCTTTTGATTATAAAGTGCTTGTCTGCAAAGGGAGAGAAAACCAAAAATTAAGTTCAAGTAGAACACATTATTAAATCGGTCATCGGTAGAAATAGTGCGAAAAAACATTTTATCTATTTATATCTGGTCTCGTAGGATCATCGAGTACTCGCCAATTTGGCTTTGCAATGCTATAAGCTTCTTATGTTTTTATGTTTGTGTGCTTTTGCATGCAACATTGTTGAGCTGATGGGTGAGTTGGAGTCATTTCACCAAGACAATTTGTACTCTTTCTAAAGAATATGAGAACCCGTTGGTTCAAGTGTGAGGTTGGTGCAACCTAGAACCTGGTTTAAACCCCCAGTGGCAATTAGTTTTGACACTGAAGGTTGCAAGGCGGTATCCCCAAAGGTTCTCTTTTTTCGTTAGTTGTTTGTGATGTCCTATTTGAATTGACATACAGTACTTATATCAAACATACTCTCTCTCTTCTTTTTCGCTGCGTGGGGAGGCTGTGTTTTGTGAGTGTGCGCGGTGATTCCTGATATGCATATTTAACTTTTTATCATAAAACAAGAATAATATGAAACAACGGGAGAGAGAGAGAGATTGAGAGCGAGAGAGAGAAGGAGAGAGAGAGAGAGAGAGAGTTTTATTATATCAAATTAAAATATTAAACAAAACCATTAAGATAAAATTATAATCTTGAAAAACAGTGAAATATGCATATCAGGAATGGCCACATCCAACAGACACAGCCTCCCCACATAGCCAAAAGGTAGAGGGGAAAATAGAGCATGGTTTTACAATGATCAGTTTCAAAATGGACGCCACAAACAATTAACGAAAGTGAGAACCCGAGGGCTTACCGTCTTGGAACGGTCAGTGGCAAAATAATTTGCCACTGGGGGGTTTAAACCAGGTTCTAGGGTGCACCAACCTCACACTTGCCCCAACAGGTTCTCGTATCACAAAACAAGTACAAGTAGTCTTGGTGAAATAATTCCAACCCACCCATCGGCTCAACAATGTTGCATGCAAAAGCACACAAACATACAAAAAATAAGAAGCTGATAGCATTGCAAAGCCAAAGGGTGGGTACTCAATGATCTTACCGAGACCAGAGCACCTGGAGTAAAATCAACAAGAACACGATGACAGGGATAAAAGAAACAAATCGAGCTTCTAGGTACTTTTGAGCTTAAATAATGTATTAGAAATCTGATCAAAAATATATAAGTGCTTAATATCCTTCAAAACATAACATTTTTGTTTAACATGCTGAAAACATTAAAAATCCTTCAGTCAACCATGATCACTAATGTTTAATCAAACATTAACACCTTGTCAACCATCACTAATGTTTAATCAAACATTAACACCTTGTTAGGACTTCAATAGGTTTGTCCACTGTGAAGGACAAGTGAAGGTTACGAATTGACCAACTGATTATTGGACGATAACGATATGACCAAGACAGTGGTTACAAATCGACCAGAATAGTAACGTTACGAAATGGTAAGGTTAGGAAATGACCAAATACCTTCAAAATAGATACAGATAGTAAGTGTGACGTCCCCCAACAGCCTATCAAAGGCTTCTAGTTTTTGGTTTACAACAGTCGTTTCTTCTGCATTTGACTTGAGTTCCTGTAGGTGATACACAACTCATAAAGCGATACCAATAAAGCGACGAAAAATGATATCCATTTAAAAAGCAGAGATTTCTCTATAAAAGCATGCATTTCTTGACAGCAGTCTTCCCATATTTATTTTAAAAAGTGATATACATCAAGCACTCACATTTTATGATCTAACTGTTGATAAAACATTATAGAACAGTCTATTTAAAATTTCATAGTCTCCTCGACCGGTCGAGACTATGCAGGTACTATTTTCTCCTCGACCGGCTCCGTATAGAAAATACTATATAGTCTCATTGATATATCGTATAGTCTCCTCGACCGGCAGCCGGTCGAGGAGACTCTAGGTCCAACCTGGCTCGGTCTAGGCTAATTACCTGTAAATAGTCCACCGAATGTTCCTACTCGGACAATGGCTGACACTAAAAAGTCCCATTTTTTGCCTTTTCAAAATTTGGAGGCATTAAATGGCTAGTATGGCCGAAAGGAACATGTTTAGTAAATGACATGCTTTTACTGATACACTGATAGCAAATTTATGTTTGGAAATGCAGTATATGAAAAAAGGCCCTGGTTTTAGGATGGCCTATGTAAAACAATTCACACTGAAGTGAAAAAACATCTCAGTTAATTGATGCGTGACCCCTGTATTTCTTGCTGGAATGGACACTTAGCTTCAAAAGCATGTAAGTTAGCCCTTTACCAAATGGTACCAGCTATGATTGTCAGCCTTTAGAAACATGTTGCTGTTACTCCCCAGTTATTTATGTCCCTCCCGCCTATTTACGAGAACATTATGGTGTGGACAAACCAGCTTTCCGTGGTGGTTGAAGACCACAGGTGCCCCTCCAGGCTCGAGCGGGCACCTGGGTAGAACCACCGACGTTCCGCAAGCTAGATGGTTAGCTTCCTCACAAGAAAGATCTCACAGCGGTGAAAAGCAAGTGATTCTCAGTCGGAAACCTGAATCACTCTGACACGGACGCCCCCTTTTGAAACATGTCAAGTTTTACTTAGTTTATATAGGGATGATTATTTACAGGTCTTACACCTCTAGGACACACTTCCTTGTAGGAAAGCTTGAATTTGTTGCGTTATTTTTTTCATTTTAAATATATTTATTATAAATTGAAATTTTTAAAAATTAATAATTGAAACAAATAAAGAAAAGATTATCCCAAAAATCCAATTATAGAAAATATTTTATATTCTCGTTTTTGCGACTTTGCGGTTGGGATGGTGATTCAGAAAGCTTCAAAATGGACGTCCATAAATGTTGGCTTAACGAACATGGAGCAATCGTTGACTATTCTGACGTCGCCTTAGCGCCGTGCAAAGATTTTTATCATATTTTTGTAACACCTAAACAGGTTTATATATATTTTGAAATATTCATTTTTAAATGCCATCCTTTATCCTTTTTGCGATGCAAAGTACAAACGACAACGATAAACAAACATTGGTACCCAAAATTGTTCGTACCGATCCAAGAAATATAATTTTAAGTATGTCCGTTTGTATTTTTGAGGACGCTGGATTTTACAAGACATACATTGATCAGGCAACATTTATTTAAATATCCACTAAACTCTTGAGCTCTAAATGGAATAGGGAACTAACGTATAAAATAATTTTGACCCATTTTATGGACATAGACTAGTGTCAATTACTGATCAAAATCTAAACTGTTCGGTTCCTGATTTTTTAATTTATGACCAAAAGATGAACATTAAAGATTCTGATTGGATGGCATGGATCTACACTGTTCGTACATGTTTTAAAATGTTATGGAGGAAATGCCTAAGTAGTTGTTACTTGTTTTTTTTTCTCAGAAAATAGTTTGTTCTTTTGTCTGAAATGAAATAATTTTTTACAGATTATTTTCCGCTGGTGGAAAATTGTGCCTCCGACCAGAGCTGACTCCCATACCCCACCCACAGAAATAAGAAACTCCTATGATGATTTTTTGCATGATGAAAGATGCCATAGTAAGTACTTGATAAAATTATTCACACTGTCCAGACTTTTTAATACCAGTAACCATACAGAAATCTGTGAATTGAAATGTATTTTACAGGAGATGGTTATTTTTCACATGTTATTGTAACCAAATGTTCTTACACAGCATTGGGAATTTTTAGTGGCATTTTGTAAAAAATAAATGTATTCATTGATTAAATTGATTGTTAAAAATAACAGAGAAAACATCATGTCTCTTATTATCTTATTTCAGTCATGAATAAATTCAGATGGCAAACAATAGTTCCAAGTATATCCCATAAAACAAACTTTTTAATAGAAGTTGTATTCAGTCAAACCTGTCTTTAGCAGCCACCCAAGGGACACCAAATATTTGTTTGTCTAACAGTTGCTAGCAGTCCACTCAGGGTACAGTCAATGGAAACATTTTTTGATTGAACTTAAAAGGGATGTGGACTTGTGGATAACTTTCCATTTGGTTAAGGAGAGCTTGTCGTAATTAACCCAAAAAGCATTTGAGACAAAATTTCTTAGATAAAAAAAAGATTTTGCAAGATATATCTGAACAAATGTATATCCCTTTACTTTATTCGAGAAACACTTACTGATCACAGAGGACATTTTATCATTTTGCAATGAATTCAGAATTTAAATCCTTTATTATGACAGGTGAAATTCAGCGGCTTGCTGGTGACAACACGTTACAATACCTCATCAGGATTGCCGAGGGACAGGTGGATTATTTGACACGCCTACAAGACGAGGCCCTGAAGAAAATCATCCTTAAACTCGACCTTGAAGATATTGTGCGCCTTAGTGCTACATGCAAGAAATTCAGACATGTACTACCATTTGTAATATGAAATGCACCATTGACTTCACAATAAGCAGAGCAAGATCAGATCATGGACTTACACGGTCTGAAAAGGATCTACACTGGTTTAGATAAATTGAAAATGCTTCTCTGACTGAACGGCAAACAGGATTGACCCTGATAATTCTGTGCAGGCTTA
The DNA here is from genome assembly GCA_038501625.1 of Corbicula japonica. Taxonomy (NCBI): domain Eukaryota; kingdom Metazoa; phylum Mollusca; class Bivalvia; order Venerida; family Cyrenidae; genus Corbicula; species Corbicula japonica. The sequence continues at coordinate 16,510,057 of JAZAYU010000002.1, read as the reverse complement.
TCTGAGTCTACACTAGTCCCATAGGCCATAAGCCCCATTCTGTCATGGAGCTTCAGTTAATCCTTTCCTTGTTTAAATAAACATGAAAACAAACATTATATCCTATTAGGAATTCAAACATTTAAAATTTCCTTAATTTAACTGTCTACTTATATGCTAACAACATGTTTGTTCATTGAAAACAAACTTTAGTTTTCCTAAAATGTTTGCTTTGACACTTTTACTGTTATATGCATTTATTTTGGATGAAAACATTAGTACAAAATGTACATACATGTTCTTATTTTAGCTGTGTAATGAGAATGATGTGTGGGAGCGCATTTTCCGCCGTGAGGTAGAGACACCAGTATCGCCAGAATTAGAATCTCTTGCCGAGAAGGAGGGATGGAAACGTCTGTTCTATACTAATAAACTGCAACTCCAGGTAAAGTGCTTTACTGACCTTGGAATAGTCTTTGGATTATCCCAGGCATGTTTTCATGAAGGTCAAGGTTTAAGAATAACTACCTGTGTTAGATTTATGTCCTTGTATTAACCCTTTACTCCATATATATATGCATTTTTGTTGCATGCACAACCAGTGTAGATCCAGAACAGCTGGCACATCTGTGCAAATTGATCAGAATCTTCACTGTTCATTTTGTGATTTATTAGGTTATTTTTTACCAAAAAAGCGAACAGATCCTGGATGGCAAGGAGCTGATCTGGATCTACACTGGTTGCCCTTGTGATAAAAGGTGTATCTGTGGAGTAAAGGATTATTGATTGGCAAGTTGATTTTAAATGTCAAAATTATACTAATTCCAATTTAGTATTAGTAACAACAAAAGATTTAAAAAATGCCTACAAATATAAATGCATTTATAGTGTTCTCCATTTACCCAGTATAATTGTTGTTTTGAATAGACTTTATTTTTAAACTTGTAGGTAATTGTTCCCTCATTCTTTTTCATTTTTGCTTGCATAACGTGCAAAGTATCAACGGCTGATCAGTTTGAACACATTTAATGCTTTGGTTTCTATGATAATTTTGTTGGTTTGAGTTGCTTCTATGAAATAAAAAAGGGAGAAGGTGTAATTAAATTACAGCTTCTTTAAGTTAAAGCTACAAATACCAATAATTATGTCAACATCTCAAATGATTCAAAGGAATAAAACATCAGTATTGTGATATTAACCCTTTCCTGGATATATACGCATTTTTACGCATGTGCGACCAGTGTAGATCCAGATCAGCCGGCACATCCGTGCCGTCTGATCAGGATCTGCACTGGTCGCATTTTGGTCAGAAATAACCTAATGAATCAAAAAGCGAACAGTTTAGATCCTGATCAGACGGCACAGATGTGCCGGCTGATCTGGATCTAAACTGTTCGCCCTAGCAATAAAGGTGTGTCTGTACAGGAATGGGTTAACCCTTTATTGCATAGATACACCTTTGCTGCATGGGCAAACAGTGTAGATTCAGATCAGCCATTAGATCAGGATTTACACTGTTTGCTTTTAAATTCATTGGGTTATTTTTTACCAAGATGTGACCAGTGCAGATCCAGATCGGATGGCACAGATGTGACAGCTGATCTCAACTTACACTGGTTGCACAAACATTATTTATTTATGAAAGAAGGGGTTACGTTTAATGGAATGGTTGCGGCACACGCAAGTGAACAGCCTGAGATGTTGATCTTATGCTTGATGGTTAGTGAATAACTTGAATGACAAGGTTTGTTTGTGGTATAAATGTTCAGTACCATGTTGACTAGGGCAACATTCAGATGTCTGCTCCTTCATGCACCATTCCAATCTCATTCAGAAATAACAAGTTCAAAGTCAACTAGTGTAGATCTTGATCAGACTGCATGGATGTGCAGGCTGACCTGCCTGAATCAACACTAGTGACACATTGGATATAAGCTGTATCCATTAAGTCAGGGGTTAATGTTGCAATACTGGGCCCAAGATCGTAAAACTAAATCAGGAGATCAGTCTCAAATCTCAAGAATCTGATTGGCTGAAATGGCGACTGGTCGCCATTTCAGTCAATCAGAGGCTTGAGATTTGAGACTGATCTCCAAAGTTAGTTTTATGATCTTGGGACCTGATTTAGATTTCTATCAAAGGCATTGAGTTAATATCAAATGTATGGGTATTGGTAGCTTTAAACTACAGTACAATAAATTTAATGACTTCCCTTTTTTATGATCAAAACCTGTTAATTCAGTATCAATTATATCCAGCATGTGATTTTGTCTTTTAAATCAGAGTATATGAGATTAATTGTAATGGCATGATTATAATTTCTCTGGTGATGTAATAGATGCTTGTATAACCGTGTTAACATTGAACATTTAAGTCATTTGAAGCTTTTTGCTGTTTGGTTGTTATGTCCCTAAATTTCCCTTTCATATGCTAGGTGTCCAGCTTTGATTATGAGATTATCTTTGAAAACATTTCATCATAAGAGCATGGCTGCCATAAGTTCCATACAGTGCGAGGGGGGGGGGGGGGGGTGGAGGGGTTTGGGGTGCAGATTTCTGTGTACTTAGTCAGAACTTGAATATGTCACCAAATACAGAACTTTCTGTAAAAATATGACAACACATAAACTGATAATGTTAGTTTGTGCATATAATTTATCATTTTTCCAGTATTCAAAATATTGTGTGATTTCACTTGCTAAGTTTTGCCTTATGTTTTCTAATATTTTCCCAAGGTTGCTAAACAAGCTCAAATAAGGTTTTTATTCCTATTGTGGCTGACTTCATTGTTGTATGTTGTACTAACCACTTCTTGTTTTGCACAGAAACACAGGTAAAATGTCACCCATCTGTATCGCATGGTAGCAGTACTGAAATGCACCTTCCACCTTGGCATTGTTTAGGTCTCGATGCTTTTTGTATGTCGCCCTTTCGAAGAAAAGGTGATTCATAGGGAATGCTTTGTCCGTCTGTTCATTGGTCTGTCCAGGAAAAACTTGATGTTTGCTATAACTTTGCCATTTTTAATACAGTATTTCTTCATCAAACTTTCAAATTATATTGCTTATGAAAACACGGCCATGATGATGCCAAATTCTTAAGGTCAATGTCACATTTGAGAGTTATGTCCCTTTTTGTACTTGGTTATTTATTCTTAAGTACCAGAGGGCGACACAAGTATTGAAATAAACACCTATCTCGTTTCCAAAAAGAAAGTGTCATTAACGCAAAACAATGTAAAGTTTAAAAGTTATCTGTAACCAGGTGAAGCTACGCCATGAAATGAGAATACATCATCACCTTGGATATGGAAACAAGTGGTATTCAATCATTTAGTTAAGGCTTCGCAGTAGTGACAAATATTGTTGACCTTTTTTGCCTTTACTTTATGGGCTATATCTAATATCCAACTGGAGACCTGGACTGAAGATTATAAAACAGATATTTGAAACCGGTCTCAATTCTGAAGTATCTAATTGACTGAAATGGTGACCAGCCAATCAGATGCTTAAGATTTAAGACTGGTTTCCATTCTCAGTTTTGTAACCTTGTAGATCCAAATCAGCCTGCACATCCTTGCAGTTTGCCCAGAATTTGTTGTCTACACTGGTAACTTTTAGATTCATTTGATAAAGAAGCAGTTTAGATCCTGATCAGACTGCTCAGATGTGCAGGCTGATCTAGATCTACACTGGTCGCTCATTAAAGGTTTATCCATGGAGTAAAGGAATAACCTTCCCTATTCTGTTATATTCTACAATATGATAGCACTCCCCAGCTTGAATGTCTTCTCAGTAGGTCAGCAATATTGCTGGTATTATGCTTTAAATAAAACATAATTCCTCAAGGCTGCAAGCTTTTTGTATGTACAGTTGAACCTGTATAGCAGCCACCTGGATTCAGCAACCACCTGTCCTAACCAGCCTGTTTGAGTACATGTATGTCTTAAAATAACAATCTGTTCTAAATTTTACCTGTCTTTAAACAGCCACCTGTGTTAAACGCCAATTTTTGTTACTCTCTTGAAGGTGGCTGCTTAATACAGGTTTGACTGTAGTTCTGACTTTCCTGCGTTTAGTTTATTATACTGTCCAAATGTTATTAAACAAAAGCAATTAAAGAGAACAATAAAAATACTGGACTGATGTTTCATTTCAGGCTTTTGGTAAAGAAGATAAATTTGTTTTTCTGACAAAAGATCTTTTTCACCATGTTTACTCTGTAGTTCATATTTTCATACATGTTGAATATGTTATTCCAGATTTCACATCATTTTATAAAATTAATTTCTTATCGCTGGTAAATCCTTTTTTTTTAAATTATGCTTTGAATGCATACTTTTTATGAATTTGACAGAAAAAGTCTCATGAAATTATATAGAATTTATTTCTTATCTTTTTTCTAACCTTTCTTTTTTAATTTATGCTTAAAATGCATACTTTTTATGAATCTGACAGAAAAAGTCTCATGAAATGTTGTCCAAGTTATTTGTTTATGATGTTAAAAGATCCTGATGATAACATCACCAAATAAGGTACCTGTGGTATCATTATATTTAACATGGGTTTAAATTTTGCATTTTTATACCCCCGCTTCGAAGAAGAGGGGGGTATACTGTTTTACCCTTGTCCGTCCGTCCTTCCGTCCGTCCGTAACAAAATTTCCATCACAGTTTTCTCAGCAACTATAACATGCAGTAGCCTGATATTTTGTATATTGCTTAATCCTATAGTCCCATGTGGTGTAAAGCAATTTCATGCTCCTTGCTCATCTACTTCCTGTTTGCCGCATATTTTTAGATTTTGTTACTGTGAAGGTGCATTACATAGACCAAAAGGCATGTTAATTTTCCGTCGCAGTTTTCTAAACAACTATAACATGCAGCAGCCTGATATTATGCATATTGCTTTATCCTATAGTCCCATATGGTGTAAAGCAATTTTATGCTCCTTGCTAATCTACTTCCTGTTTGCCGAATATTTTAGGTTTTGTTACTATAAAGGTGTATTACATCAACCAAAGGGCATGTTAATTTTCCGTCACAGTTTTCTAAGCAACTATAACATTCAGCAGCCTGATATTATGCATATTGCTTTATCCTATAGTCCCATATGGTGTAAAGCAATTTCTTGCTCCTTGCTCATCTACTTCCTGTTTACCAATTACTTAGATTTGTACACATAGTTGACATACATGCACAATTTCCGTCGCAGTTTTCTAAGCAACTATAACATGCAGCAGCCTGATATTTTGCATAATGCTTTATCCTATAGTCCCATATGGTGTAAAGCGATTTTATGCTCCTTGCTCATCTACTTCCTGTTTACCGAATACTTAGATTTGTGCACATAGTTGACATACATGCACAATTTCCGTCGCAGTTTTCTAAGCAACTTTAACATGCAGCAGCCTGATATTTTGCCTAATGCTTTATCCTGTAGTCCCATATGGTGTAAAGCAATTTTATGCTCCTTGCTCATCTACTTCCTGTTTACTGAATACTTAGATTTGTGCACATAGTTGACATACATGCACAATTTCCATCACAGTTTTCTAAGCAACTATAACATGCAGCAGCCTGATATTTTGCATAATGCTTTATCCTGTAGTCCAATATGGTGTAAAGCGATTTTATGCTCCTTGCTCATCTACTTCCTGTTCACCGAATACTTAGATTTTTACATATAGATAACATACATGCACAATTTGTGTTGCATTTTAAAAAGATGCGAACATTATTTCTTTATACTCTGACAAAGCCGTATTGCGGGGGTATTAATCACCTTCAGTGATAGCTATTGTTTGTTCTAGGGTTTAACCTTTGATCAATTATATACACATTTATCGGATGTTTGAACAGTGTCAATCCAGATCAGCCGGCACAGTTGGCATATCTTTGCCTGATTTGCCTGCTGATCTGGATCTACAATGTTGCACATACCAGAAAATGTATATAAGAAGTAATGGGATAATGTGCAAAGGGGTAGATTCATGAAAGCTCAAAATTGGCCTCAAATTATCTCAAATTTTCAAATTGCATTTACATCACTGAAAATGTGCTTTTTATAATCTATAATGGTTGTTTTCTTGAAAAGATAAACAGTGAAGACAGACTCATAAACCAAAATAAAAAATTAGGTATGTCAAATGTGTCTGAAATTTGATTATGTTTGCCAAAATGCAATTTTTTGTTAAATTTTCATCATATTTTGGTGATTTTCATATTGGGCACAGGCTTCGACCAAACTAATTTAAAGAATTTTCTTTGTATAAATGTGTGCTGAATTCATGGTCAAAATTTGGTTTTGGTCGAGAAGTGTGCCCTTATCGAAATCCTCTAAAATCTGCTATGAAAAAGGACAAAAATATGATTTTTTGCACATTTTCCTTATTTTTAGCAATTTTGATGGCCCCTTGTCAAACTCCTTTAGCAGTAATCAATATAAAATTTTAAGATATGAAAAGTATAACCATCTATGTATTCAATGGCATTAAAATTTAAGATATATAACAAAATTTAAAATTTTACATATTTTTAGGCCAATATTAGGCCTTTGTGAACCTACTCCTTTAAACATCTGCAAACTGGCACCATGTAATAAATATCTTAATAGAAAAACACAATTCTGCAAATTTGTGCTCATTCAAATATATCATTTTCGGCTTTTGAACGAAAATTACCGGTAGTTTCTGCGAAATTAAACGATACCACAGTACCAAATGGTAAAAATGATTAAAATTAAATTTATTATCTACTGTATCAAAAAAAGCGGATTATCACTTTTATTTCCCCCGAGAATATGTCTTTTATTCCTTGATAGCATGAAATAAACTAGGTTTGTTTGATAACAAGACACAATGATTTTGATTTATTTTATATTAAAGCAGGTGTTTTGATAGATTTAGAATTAGAAGTCCTCCAACACTTTATGTTTAAACATTCTAGGACATATTTCCTCATGTGTCAAGATTGCCATAGTTTAGTTTCCTTTATGCCCATATATTATTAAGAAAACTTACACCAAAATGTTAATTAAAAGTAATGCTTTTAAATGCACAGCAGCTTAAAAGTAATTCACAGCAATAATACAATCAATGACGTGTGGTTCTCCAGTTTGAAAGTCAATGACTAAGTACAAAAAACAGTTGTGTTCATTATTGATACCTAATCCAGTTCTATGTCCACTTTAAAAGCAACGTAAATTATAAATATTAGTTTGCTTATATTGTAAATTTAGGCTAGTGCCTTAAAACTTTAATGCTTAGTATTTAAGGCAATCTCGGAATTTATTTCAGAAATTTTACACCTTAAAACCAGTAGTATTGATCCCGTCATATGTGCCTTATGTTGCATAAGTGACAGTTGTAGATCCAGATCAGTCTGCACATCCATTCAGTCAGATCTGGATCTACACTGTCCACATCTTGGTCAGAAATGAATCAGATGAAAACAAAGATGTAGATCTAAATCAGTATGCACAGTTGATCACACACTGTCACTTAAGAACAAAAACTTTATAATCTCTCCTTGTTTCAGTGGCACGTACACAGTTTTTGCATTAAATGTGACAACATGTCTGTGGAGTTAAGAATTAATCTTGATGTCCTTTACGAAGTTTTGAATATGTGAACATATAAAATATTATGTCAAAGATATTGCCAGTCTGTTGGAACATTTGTGTCATGCTTGTAAAGCTTTGCATTAATATCACAATACTCGCATCAACATGACTGTGCCTACTGTCTTGAAATCCTAACATAAAAAATCATATATAGGTTTATACACAGGAATTAATCCTCACGTAAAAAATACCAGAATAATTATACACTGGAAGTAGTGTTATAGTATGAAAATATTAAGAAATTGGGTAGCATTTATTAAAAAGAGTCAAGCTTTTTAATTTCTCTCTTAGTAAAAACATCATGAAATCATATTTCTAAATATTAATCAATAAATATGAAAATAGTAATTCTGAATATATTTATAAATTAAAAATTGATAATTACAGAAATTCACAATTTCTTTTTAGTTTCTCTTGCAATTATGTTAGTAAAATATGTTTACCACTGTTATAGGTTCTTTAAATATATACTGTGCACAAAAGTTGTTTCAAACATTGTTTCATTGAGTGGTGTTGTGTTTTATTTTGATAATGCTTGAAGCTGCCACCAAGTTTCAGCTCTCTTCTTTGGCGTAGTGCAAGAAATGTGTGCCATCAAGTTAAGGCAGTTATTTTTCTAGTCTTGAGCTCCATTTTTCAGAAAGAAATGACTGAGTCAAATTATTCAGTTTGCCAAACAAAATAAATACAGGTAAATGTCGCAGTTATATGTTGTGTGAACATTAAACCTTAATGATATTATCTACATGTAAGTAAGGCTGTCAGTGAATACAGATTAGCATGATGACGGCCATAATCTTTTTAACCCTTTATTCCATATATATTGGCATTTTATTGCATGTGCCGCCAGTGTAGATCCAGATCAGTCAGCACATCCATACCGTCTAATCTGGATCTGATCTGGATTAAAGTGAACAGTTCAGATCCTGATCAGACAGCTTTGGATCTACACTGTTGGTGTATCTGTGAAGTAAAGGGTAAATGCACTGATCCAGGGCCCAAGATCATAAAACTAAGTTTTGAGATCAGTCTCAAATCTCAAGGATCTGATTGGCTGAAATGGCGACTTGTCGCCATTTCAGCCAATCAGATGCTTGAGATTTGAGACTGATCTCCAGGTTTAGTTTTATGATCTTGGGCACAGGTAGCAACTTACTCCAAGAAGGCATACAATCTTCCTGAAATCACTCATTAACTCGTACTTTCCATTTTCAGATGCAGATTCGTCGTCAGAAACGCGAGGAGCACGCTCATCAAGAGACGATGGACGCCAGTTAGACTATACAGCTTGAAAAAGCTTATTATTTAATCTCTTTGTACAGAAAATAGTTCTTGTGCTTAGCTTTACTTCATAAACTGTGTGCCTTATTTTACCATGATACCAAAAATGTAGTTATTGAATTGAGTTGGTTCTCCAAGTTATATTACTGTTAAGATGGTCACTGTTTTTTTTTTCATTGGATATTATGATTGTTTTTGATGCAATGAAATTGTTTATTGTAAGATCGAATGTGCCAACATAGAATGTGCTAGATGCTCAAACATGGTTACAATCAACGTAGTACCAAGATTTTACTTTGTGATACTTTGTTAATATTAATGTCAGCATAATATAATTACACAAATACTGTGTTTGTTGCATTTTGAATGTAGACATTTTTAAAGCCCCATTTTGCATGACATGTATTCACTTAAAAATCCTTTCAATTTATGAATCAATGTATATGCATGGCAAGTTAAGTAAATTATATTATTTAAACACCAAAATATATGGCTCTCTTATGTTGAACTTTGTGATGAAGATTTTTTTCGATACCTGAAAATTTCCAGGTAAGGAGTTTTGGCTGTCCTTAAATGATAGAAAATATACCTATTGTGAAGAAATTCAACCCTGACTTCAGTATTGCAGCTGAATGTACAAACACAAACTGGAGCTTTATAACAGCTTTTGAGCATTTGGTGCATTATATAGATGTGATTTAGTTTTAACATGTCTATGGACCTTACACATTGCCTCAATCAAATGTTAAAATAACCAGTGAAAACCTGGTTTTCATGTGGAACATACAAATGCACATGGGTTACATATTTTTTTAAAGTTCCCAACTATGAAGCGAGGCAAAGCATAAGGTCACTTGTAAAATTACCCCTTACTCCATATATATGCCTTTCATCACATTGGTGACCAGTTTAGATCTAGATCAGCTAGCACATCTGTGCTATTTGATCTCGATCTACAATGTTTGCCTCCTGGTCATAAAGAACCTAACGCCTGCAGATCTGGAACTGAACTGTTTGCCCAGGTGATAAAAGCTTTACCTATGGAGTAAATGGTTGACCCTTTCCTCCATATACACACATTTTTACGCATGTGCAACCAGTGTAGATCCCGATCAGCCGGCACATCCGTGCCGTCTGATCAGGACCTGCACTGGTCGCATTTTGGTCAGAAATAACCTAACAAATCAAAAAGTGAACAGTTTAGATCCTGATCAGCTGGCACGGATGTGCCGGCTGATCTGGATCTAAACTGTTCGCCCAAGCAATAAAGGTGTATCTGTACAGGAAAGGCTTAAGCTTAGCTGAAGCTCAAGTTAATTGACTTTGATAGATCTGGATTTAGATATAGACACATGTATGCGAGATTTACTAGTTTTTACTTAATTATAAAGCTCACAAAACAAACATTGCCATTATCTTATGTGATATTTTACATATTATTGTTTTGTAAAGATATATAATTATACTTTTGAACATTCCGTCCAGTTTTGTTACGTCTATGTTGTATTATTGATGAAAAATTGAAGCAAACAGTTTATATGAATGTGTTAGGCAAGAAACCAAATGACATTTTGTTTTTTTAGAATAAAAAGTTACTTACTTTTGTCAAAGTTACTACTTTGAATATAATTCCTGATCAACAGTAGGTTGAAGAAACATCAGACCATTTAACAAGTTAAAGGGGTAATTGAAATTTGGGGTACAAATAGTTTTGTAAACTGTTGTTTCAGTGAAAAAAAAACCAACAGTCTTAGTTGAGTATTATAGTGAAAAATGTCTCCCTCTTCCTTGTTAGTTCAATTCAAGTTAATTAAAAAGAGCCAAATAAAAATGGGTTACATTTAAGAAAAGTGTAAATTATAAAAAATGGATTACTTATAAGAAAATTGTATTTGAACTTAGTGACATTTCAAAATTCAGTGACATTCCGAAACTTCACACTATCAGCAAACTAAAAACTATATTAATTATTATAGTTTTTACAGAATCTAATGGTAACAAAGATTTTAACTTATGAATCTTAACCCTTTTCTCCATTTATATGCCTTTATGGTGCAGACGTATAGTGTAGATCCAGATAAGCCAGACATTTGTGCCATCTACTCTAGTGCCCAAGGTTATAAAACTGAGCATGGAAACCAGTCTCAAATCTCAAGCATCTGATTGGCTGAAATGGCGACTGGTCGCCATTTCAGCCAATCAGATGCTTGAGATTTGAGACTGGTTTCCAATCTCAGCTTTATAACCTGCACTTTTTGCTCTGGTCAGAAATAACCTAATTAATAAAAAAGAAACCAGTGCAGAACTTTATCAGACAGCATTGTTGGCTGATCGGGATCTACACTGTACCCATGTTATTAAGGCGTATATTTGGAGGAAATGGAGAAATACTTTAGGACAATATAGAGTGATTTTGAAGGTTTCAGCTTTATTTAGATTGCATTTATATAAAAAAAAAATCTGTCTCCGTAATTTGTTTTAATCAAGTCACAACATATTTTTGTGCTTTAAAATTGAAATGAACTCAATAAAACATTGAATGTAATCAGCTTTATTGTTCGTATTTATTTCTAGTATTGAGCAAGTTTCAATGCCCTTTGTTTCTCACCTTATCAAAAAAATAACCCTTTTTATGCCTTTTATCACAAGAGACCAGTGTAGCTCTACATTAATAGCACATCTATGCTGCCAGATCTGGATATACATCGTTTAGTAATGTTTGGTTCTTGGTCAAAAATATTATCTAAAGAATCTAAAATAATCAACAGTGAAAATCCTGATCAAATGGCATGGATGTGCCAGCTGGGCTAGATCTGTACTGGTCCCAAGGTTATAAAACTGAGTTTGGAAACCAGTCTCAAATCTCAAGCATCTGATTGGCTGAAATGGCGACTGGTCGCCATTTCAGCCAATCAGATGCTTGAGATTTGAAACTGGTTTCCAATCTCAGCTTTATAACCTTCAGACCTGTTTGCACATGAGAAAACAGGCAGAAATGTTACGGTTATGGCAGAAATCCAAGTAAAAAAAGGGCATAACTCATCAAATGTCTTCCTGACCTAAAAATTTTGGCATTATCACAAGGCTTTTGTCAAAAGCATTATAATTTAAAAGTTTGATGAAGAAATATTTAGAAATGGCAAAGTTAAACCCAATGTTATGTTCAAAAATCGGCATAACTCCATCAAATGTAACCCTGAAATAATGATTTTGCATCGTCACGAGGCTGTTGTCAATATAACTTATGAAATTGCAAAGTTATTGCCAACGTTAAGTTTCGTGACGGACGAATCAACAGAGGGATGTACAAAGCAGTCCCTATGAAATGACTTCTTCAAAGGGCGACGCAATAACGATACTGCAGTATGCAAGAGTTGAATGTTGATTGTATTCCAACCAAATTATTCAAACAAGTAACACTCTCGGAAATGCATTTTGGTAGTGAGCCTGTTTCAGCCACAAGGCAAATTAAACCTTCATATTTTGTGATCTTGTTCAGCTATAGTGTACAACTGAACCTTTATTGTCACATAATACAAAATTTTGTATTGAAGGTTGTAACAAAACTAAGGTTAACCTTTTACTCCAAGGGATATGACTTATTTGGGTGGGTGATATGGTTTTATTACCAAGAAGCTGATCCAGATCAGACAGCACTGGGTACATGGAGTGTAGGGTTAAACCAGTGACCCGACTATGCATCATGTGTTTGTACCGGGTATATGGAATAATTATATGCCATATCCGTAGAGTTCAACATATATGGAGCCTGATCTGGATCTATGCTGACTGCTTAAGAAATGTAAAGATGTTTCCACGTACTATAGTCAACAGTAGACCAGGCTGATCTGGACCTATGCTGTTTCCATCATTGGGTGTAACCATTTCCTTGGAATAAAAGGTCAACAGAATCTGATGTGTAGGCTGATCAGAGCTGTATGGTTTACCAGTGGCGACCAGTGGCCATTTCAGCCAATCAGATGCTTGGGATTTGAGACTGGTTTCCATGCTCAGTTTTAAAACCTTGGGCACTGGATATAATGCTGTTTGCTGAAGGTATATAAGGAGTATCCAAGGAGTAGTCTAATGGATGTGGAGGCTGTCCAGGATCAACGCTTTTTGCATGGAAATGCATGGAATAAAAGTAAAGGGTCAATGTACTCAATGTATTTGCAGGACCGAAGGTTATAAAGCTGAGATTGGAAACCAGTCTCAAATCTCAAGCATCTGGTTGGCTGACATGGCGACTGGTCGCCATTTCAGCCAATCAGATGCTTTAGATTTGAGACTGGTTTCCATGCTCAGTTTTATAACCTTGGGCACAGGCTGATCTTTATCTATGCTATTCACATATAGGATAATCCATATCCATTGAGTAAAGGGTCAACGAATATGCAAGCTGATCATTGTCTATTCTGTTTCCATATGGAATAACCCATACGCATAGTCATGGGTCAACTGCCTAGGAGTGAACACAAAAACAAACACCATTATTTTATACTGCATTATTTACCACAATGCTCAACTTTATTCATGTTTCTAGATCAACATCTCAAAATATCAAACATATTCTCAAACGATCGGCTATTACATAATATGAAAAATACACAACAGCTTTTTAAATATATTTATGCAATGACAAAAATTAACAGGTACACACGATTTTCAATGCAAACAATTTTACAGCTTTATCCCATCCCCTTGAAAAACAATATTTAATGGTAGATCCTCACAACAAGTCAAAATAATGTAAATTTCTTTCTTAAATTTAAGATTTTCATTTGAAAATCCTTACAAATTTTACTACAGTAACTATGAAATAATAACTTGTGGGGGTATACTTTTTACATGGATTTTTTTATGGTAGACATATCCACAAATTTAAATCCCCCACAAATATGTGATAAATCATGTAAAAAAAAACAAGGCTTAATGACTTTGCCACAAGAATAGATCCTGATAAAATTGGGGACTTCACTGTCTAAATAGGATCTACACAGTTTTTTTCTAAATGCATTAGAAATGCTTATCTGCTATAGAGTAGATCATATTAGAACTGTTTGAAGGATCAATCTGGATCTGTACAGCTTGTTGCAAAGGACATTAGCCCCATTTTGTCATGATGTCACAGTTTATCTGGAGCCACATATTTTACTTTCTGTAATGAAATCCATAAAGTTAACCTTTTACTCCATAGAAGCACCTTAATTTCAAGGGCCAACAATGTATATTCAGATCATCCGAGCCGGCACATATGTGCCATCTGATCAGGATCTATATTGTTTGCTTTTAGATTAATTTTGTTATTTCTGACCAAGATGCCACCAAGGCAGATTCAGATCAGACTGCACAGATGTGCTGGCTGATCCGGATCTACACTGGCTGCAAGCACTTAAAAAACACCTGTATATGGAGTAAAGGGTTAATATGAATCCAAGATTTTTTTTCCGGATAAGTACTTAAAATCAATGTCTTCAAAAGAATGATTTTTCTTTTATTTACAAGACGCTTCTACAAGACCGGTCAACACACTATTACTTTCCACATTCATACATGACGTGAATTACGTTGCTGATTCAGTCTACAACTGTGAAACATCTGCAATAGAAAACAATTTTTTAAACTAATGATTACTCCACTTTCGCAAATTAAAGTGTTTCACGAATGGCTGATTATCTGTGAGCCAGTAGCTTTAAAGATTTTGTCTAACAGGTCAAAACATCTCACAAAGTAAGTATCTTTCAGCTGGGCAAGTTTCAGTCAGGAAAATCAAGCTCAAGGAAACTGTTGTGGTGGTAGAGGTTCCGTCAAATTACCACCCCTCAATAGTTTCACAGAGGCCCGGATTTTCACACACAAAACTCTTAACAATACATGATAGATACTGGATACATTTTCTTGCATACCATATATCGATTTTATCCTTCTTTGTTTATAAATAAAACTGATTTTCGATTGCCCAACTCGTTCTTTACTGTAGCAGAATAATATATAACAGGTTTAATTGCCAACAATAGTAGGTTAGAATGAAGCATGTGACATTTTCGGGAACCGGTGAAAACTTAGCATGTACCAGTTAGGTATACAAGTATAGGCTTTTATAAGACTTTCTATTAATGAAATAATGTCTGTCTACAACATAACATGATCGCATGTTATATAAACCAATACTAAACATAGTTTTGTACCTAGTCATTTAAAGCAAAACAACAGATTGTAATGTAGAAAATTTATGGTGCTAATTAAAATCAACAACAATAACTGTAATGGAATAGAAAAAAAAGCTTATATAATATTCTGTGCTATGATTAAACTCAATGAGAAAATATGGTGGCAAGGGATATCAAATATTCCACGGCTAACCCTTGACTCCATGGGACATGGCTTATATTCCATAGTAGCCATATCCCAATAGTGACCACTGACCAGTGTAGATCCTGGCTCCAAGGTTATAAAACTGAGAATGGAAACCTGTCTCAAATCTCAAACATCTGATTGGCTGAAATGGCCACTGGTCGCCATTTCAGCCAATCAGCTGCTTGAGGTTTGAGACTGGTTTCTAAACTCAGTTTTACAATCTTCAGCCCTGATCAGCCAGCACACTGGTCAGAAATAAACCTAATGAATCTAAAAGCAAACCGTGAAGATCCTGATCAGATTGCACCAATTTGAAAGATGATCTGGGTCTACACTGTTCACATATGGGATTAACCCTTTCCTGGATATATACGCATTTTTATGCGTGTGCGACCAGTGTAGATCCAGATCAGCCGGCACATCCGTGCCGTCTGATCAGGATCTGCACTGGTCGCATTTTGGTCAGAACCTAATGAATCAATAAGCGAACAGTTCAGATCCTGATCAGACGGCACAGATGTGCCGGCTAATCTGGATCTAAACTGTTCGCCCTGGCAATAAAGGTGTACCTGTACAGGAATGGGTTAATAATGCAACATCCAATGAAGTAATGGGTATTCACTGACTATAACCTTCACAGCATCATAAGTGACAATAATTCTTTATTTAACTTAAATCACAGATCTATAGCACAATTCTTTCACTCTTAATTTTCTAGGTGCATAAACAATATCAAACTAAAAATGAACACAAAGTTTGTTAGTATATATTAGCCTATATATACAAGGTATGATAACTTTCATAGAACCAGTATAGAAAATAAAACACTTGGGTAATATTAACAGCTACAAATTTTCAGTTTGTCCTACAGTGCACAACTGTCAGAGACCCACAATTTAGGATATTTGATTAACATTTTAATCCACATAGGTGTTTTAATGCTTGTGCAACCATTGTAGATTCAGACCACCAGCATGTCTGTGCCATCTGATCTGGATCTGCACTAGTCACAGCTTGGTCAGAAATAGCCTAACGAACCTAAAAGCAAACAGTGTAGATCCTGATCAGACAGCACACATGTCCTGGCTAATTTGGATCTACACTGTTCACCCTAGCAATAAATGTGTATCTATGGAATAAAGGGTTAAAACTTATAGCTGTTTTGTTTTCGTTTCTTTGTTTCAAACTTATTTTTGTTGTAGGCTACATAAGCCATAAAGAGTGACATAAGCCTTTACGCCACTGATATGGCTTATGTCCCATTGAAAACCACTTTAGATCCAGATCAGCCAGGCCTGCACATTTGTGCAGTCTGATCAGGATCTACTATAGCAACTTTTAGATTCCATATTAGTTTTTCTAACCAAGAAGCAAACATTGTAGATCTTGATTAGCCCGCTTCAAGGACGCGCAGGCTGATTTGGATTTACAATGGTTGCCCATGGGATATTAGCAGTATTTTGTGAAGTAAAGCGTTAGTGACATACTTTACAATTTCTGAGGATTATTTTGTTAACAGATATAATCACTGACAAGAGAAGTCTGAAATTTGAAGAGAAAGTGGCCAGAGACCTCTAATTTACTCTCAATTGTGCTTTTCTAGCAATAAACCTAGATATGCACCAGATATCTAATAACTATAAGTCAAGTAATCTGAAATAAAACACCGCATTAACCAAATGGCACTATGGCACTATGGCACAACCCTCTGTCCTCTGTAATTAGTTTCAGGTTCTACATTAAGGGTCCTACTTATATCATTATAGGTCTACATTGTGGTCTTGTCAGACAATGAGACAGTTTTACTCTATTAAAAATCCACAATCTACTAGACTGTTGTTAACCCATTCCTGTACAGATACACCTTTATTGCCAGGGTGAACAGTTTAGATCCAGATCAGCCGTCACACCTGATCGGATCTACACTGGTCGCAAACGCGTAAAAATTCGTATATATCCAGGAAAGGGTTAATAAATGCTAAGATGTCCCTTATGAAAGTAAGGGAGATTTTGCAATCAAATGATTTTTTTCCCCACATGAAGAAAGAAAATTGGTATTGAAATGAGAGGTATCAACCAAACATGATTTGAAGTCTTTAAATTTTTACTTGATGGATACAGCTCTACCCAAAAACAAGAATTGATTTTTCATTGAACCACCTTCCGAAGAATTATTTTCCTGGATAAGCCCTTAATTTGGGGCCAGAAATATGTGGTTTGCAGATTTTTAAAACTGTTCAGTAAAATGGCATGAGAAACCGGGCTTAAGATCATAAAACTACAACTGAAGACTAGTCTCAAATCCCTACTAATCTACATTTCAGCCATTCAGGTGCTCTGAGGCTGGTCTCCAGTTTAAGTTTAACAATCTTGGGCCAAAATGACATCACAGTGTGAGTAGGCTTAGAGAATGCTTCATCACCTAAAAGTCACACGACAGAAATAATACCAGCACATTTACTCCCACAATACATCAAACGTAAACTTCACTTAAATAATATAACAAAACTAGTTAGTACAATTACTTAATTGTTACAATAAAACAAAATCAGTTAGTACAATAATCAACAACGCACAAGAAATAAATTCACAAGTACATGATGGTTCAACTCGAGTATTATTTACAAATGGGCTTCGATACATAAATGATATGGTAGCAAACGAATCTGCTGTCCAGGGGCCCTAAGTTTTCATGTAACACTGCATCTTCCTGCTTTGAGAGATTTGAAACAAACACTTGGATTAACGCTCATTTACAAACCAACTGAAAATTTGACCAGAACTTCAAGAAACGAACATTAATATGTAATTCAGCTGTGTCTTCTTGAAGTTATGCCTTTACTCCTTAGACACTCCTTTATCACATGGACAAACAATGTAGATCCAGATCATCTGGTCTTGTCAGAATCTACACTGTCTTTTTAATTCATTAGGTTATTTCTGACCATGATGCGATCAGTGCAGATCCAGATCAGACAGCATGAATATGCTGTGTGATATGGATCTTAACACTCATTAAAACGCATATATATAGAGAGAGTAAACGGTTATTTACTTTTATAATAATTCTACCAATATCAATCATTTTTTCCAGAACATGGGTAACAACTTGGGTCACAACTTTTTTATGACCAGTGTATTAACAGTTGAGCTTGTGCATTCATGCTTGTTGATCTGGATTTAAACTGTTTTGTCAATAAATTTCTGAAAATACCTTCCATGAACGAAGTACAGACTGACCAAACTTAAAGAAAAGGGTGTCAGATTTACAACTTAGCAGATCAATAGTTTTAAAAATGTTGATGTATTTATTTGATTTTTTCAAAACCCTCTGTCCTGGAAAAGTTTTTACAGATTCAACTAAAAATTTTAACAAATGAGGCAAAACAGTCGGATCCCCAACATCAATCTACACTCTAATGTGTAATAGAGACCCATCAGTCTCTGTCTTGTTCAGAAAACATATGCGATCCAATCTGTAACATATTGTGAAACTGGTCTATGCTTGCATTTCTTGTATGAATTTTCTTGAATGTGATCCCTTATGTTAGGCATGCAGTCTTTAAAAATCACCTTTACCAGTTTTCAAAGTATCAAAAAATCATCCTGGAAACAGAATTTACAATACACAAATAGTTTCTAGCGATCTCTCACAATCTCTTTATATTTGCCACAAGTATTTCACTCCAAGAACAAGTCTGTGAACCTTTTTTTTCAATAACAAAGATGACAATTTAAATTACTCCCATTTTTACTTTGTACAAAACAAGCTTAATATCTTATTTATATGCACTATACATTTTGCTCAAACAGGCAAAACAGTTCACCTTCGTACACTATAGGTTACATGTCTAAATCCAATATTTGTATGCCAAACTCTGACCTTGCTTTTTTTTTTTTTTTACAACAAACAAACAAGACATCAAACTTTTAATTCCAACACTTCCCTGGCATAAAATTGTTTAAAACAAAACCTAGTGTTAAATAAATGCTTCTATCAAGGGAGATAACCTTAATAAAAACAAGATCACGACAAGTGAAACGAGAGTTGTCCTTCACTAGCTGCAACATGCAGTTTTTCTCGCATTATTTCAACAGTTGAGTAATCTGGTAGCTTGAGATAGTTCACACATGTCATCACAGAAGGGAGATAATTGTCCGGATTTTCCGTTGCCTCGAAAGTTTTCCGCACAATTGTTAATGGTGGGTTCAAACTTCGGAAACCTGGAAATTTTAAATAAGCAATAGACATTTACTGAAGATGATCCAAAGAAATATAGTGCATGATATTTTAAGAAATAAATCATAATTTAATGTAAAGTCCCACAACTTACAGGGTAATAGCTTGTTATCTTAACAGCAGTATAAATCCTGCATCTCGTGTATAACCACTTTTAATACAATTTTACTTTAATAACCAGAGGGTCCATTTTGAAGCAACAACATTGATCTCTTTTTTTGTCTCTCAGCTTTTAAATGAATATACCACAATACTATGTATAAACTACAAGCTGATATATTTTGATGAACTGAAAATCATGTAAAACATTTTATATGTAGAATAGACAATACCAATTACTCTGACCAACAAGTATGCTATACGGTAGATAAATAACGCCAATTTTTAAAAGCTATGGGTAACCCAAAGCTCTGCAAACACATTGCTGGATTTTGTAGACAGAGAAAATGATTTCCTTAAATGTCCTGAATATGTTTATTGCCCTGGGAATGAAATTTCATGGTTCTGGGTAAAACTATATTTTCGTTAGTTCTTAAATTTCTGATTTTCCATGCTCTAAAATATGTTTATGTTCAATTAAAAATTTGTTTTTATTCGAGGATTGATAAGGCAAAAATAAGTACCATATGATAATTAATGGGCAAAACTGATTAGAATTTTGACTGGAGATCAGAGAATAAAGTACTGCATATCACAGAGAACCCAAAAGGCAAAAATTAATAGGCAGGAGACATACCAGGGTTGAAGATTATTAGACTGAGATTTGAAACCAGTCTCAAATCTTAAGCATCTGACTGGCTGAAATGGAGACAAGCCTCCGTTTCAGCCAATCATATCATTGAGTTTTGAGACTGGTTTCCATACACAGTTTTATAATCTTGAGGCCAGTACTTGGTGTTAAGTTCACTCAGTGTCCATAACTTACCTCCTACAGGCAGTTTAGTGAAACCAGTCTCAAATTTCAAGGATCTGATTGGCTGAAATGGTGACTGGTCGCCATTTCAGCCAATCAGATCCTTGAAATTTGAGACTGGTTTCTAATCTCAATTTTATAATCTTCAGATTATAACTTACCTCCTACAGGGAGTTTAGGCGAGCCAGTAACAAATTGTAGGAACATTCTCTGTTCATCTGGGGTGTATGAACTGAGAATCTCATACAAGAACTTCACAGCCCGACTATCGTGATTGTACCCGTGATCAGGGCGGCAGCACTCCATTAGCACTTTGGCGTCCCACAACTCTTCGTTGTTGCCACAGAACAGTAACTCCAACTGAAATCAGTAATGTAAGTCATGTCACCACAAATTGTTAGTAAATTAACTGTCACTGTTTTTTAAACATGTTTGTCAAGAATAAAACAAAGAGTTTATCAGGACTTTTTAAGGATTGAATCAATAGTGATGGTTTTTATTTGGGTTTGGGTACTTTAAACAATCCAACTGTTTTTCATACCCAAATGAAAACCATCAAATATCGATTCAATCCTTATATTTACTGTAAAACTGGTTTTATTCGCGTTAGTTTTATTTTCGCTAATATTCCAAATGGTTTACCTCGCAAATTCATAAATATTGCGAATATATGATGAGTTTTGATATATCCGATAAAAAGTATCCGAAAGGGCGCATCTGAACTGTTAATCACTTCAAACACCACATAAATTTCCTGTTTGGCCACCATTCAATTATTTGATTTAATCATTTAAATAAATTTGACAAAAAATATAAACGATTATTTCCTTAAACTATATTGTGTAAGTTTTGAGTAATTTATTCTGATACAGGAAACAATATAGCTATTGTCAGCGTTGTTTGTTATATTTCACACCTAAACAAAAAGCAGCTTGCATAACAATATTGTGTTTATAGATAGTAAATTGCTATATATCTGAGTAAGGACGATGGCTTTTATTTGCAAATGTTTCACAATGGAATAATGATCACGGTAATAAACTACACCTTTATACTTTCGGTTTCGAGACTGACGACGTCGCGAATTCATAAATACGCGAATAAAGAAAATTGCCATTTTTTTACACAAAAAAAAAATTTTGACCTGGCGAAATTAATGCGTTTTACAGTACACACATTAAGACAGAAATTATTAGAAGAATTTGTGATATTACAGTTTTTTCAAATGGCTGTTGGAACAGCAACTTTGACGACAAAGTGCATGACGGCACGCTTTTTCGCAGCAACTAGTCAAAATATCGTGCAACGTCCAATAAATTGTGAACGGTTCTACTATAACCCCGCCTTTCAAATTATTATGTCACACTGTTTACCATCAGAAATTATGATTCGTTAGATGAACAAGACTTCACAGTAGAGGACGAAGTTGAAGTGTAAATATTCATGAATAGTGAAATTTCAAAGTTTTGCCACAAATTTTAAATTAATAGCAAATTTTAGAAAATTTTGGTCTCTTTGTCTTGTTAACAATAGATGTATATTACGAGGGTCATCCGTAAAATACATAGACTGGTTTATAATTGTAGGTTATAATTCGATATGGAATCTAGAACTTCACACACATGTATTATAATGTATGTCTTATTTAATAATGCATAGTAAACAAGTTATCTTAACACGTTCCAAAATAGCAATCTCCAAGGCAACCCGAATACTGTTGTATGGAGCACTTTAAAAATCAACAAAAATTTTGTTTAAAAGATCGGAAATCAATGCTTGTTATTCAGTAATAAGACATCAGAATTTACCATTATTTTTAAGAACGTAAAAATGACGTCGCATGAGTTTACCCGCCAAATTTTGACGTCATTGTTTGATCAGCAACAAAGTTGTTAAACAAACTTGCAGTGTGGTCGTGAACACGTTTCTTTAAAAAAATGACGACGTCAATTCGTATGGAGCAGCGATCTGCAATCAAGTACTGCGTAAAGCCGTGTTTTACACCTAGACAGACGTATGATTTTATTTCTAAGGCAGAAAGTTTGTCAAACGTATGCAGAAGCTTAGTGTTTAAATGGCATAAACTTTTCTCAGATGGGAGAGAATCTGTGGAAGATATTTCACGCCCAGGAAGGCAGTCTACAGACAACGGAACGATTGAAAAAGTGCGGGAAATCGTCAATGAAGACAGAAGAAAGACTGTTGTTGAAATAGCAGAGGAAGCTGGGATAGGAAAAACAACCACGCACAAAATACTGACAGAAAACCTAAACATGCGTAAAATTTCGGCAAGATGGGTTCCGCGACTTCTTAATGATGAAGAACGTTTGAAGTGCGTGGAAACGTCACAAGAATTCCTCCAACGTTGGGAAACGGAAGGCGATGCATTTCTTGGGAGAATAATTACATGCGACGAAACATGGATCCACAATTTCGATCCCGAGACCAAACAAGAGTCCATGGTATGGAAAACACCTTCATCACCACCGCCTAAGAAAGCACGTGTCAGCAAGTCTGCACAGAAGACCATGTTTATATTCTTTATGGATCAAAGAGGCATGCTACTGTCCCACGCTGTTCCTCATGGAGTTACGGTCAACGCATCCTACTATCAAAAGGTACATCATTTCTTATTAAACATTGTTTTAATTGTGTTAATCATAAACATGTTGTTTTGTTTTTTAAAAAAAAACAAAAAAAAAATAAATAAACTGAAAATGAAAGAATTATTCGTAACCGGATACTTGAAATTTCTCTTCAGGTCATCCGCCGCGACTTGGTCCATGCGTTCCGTAAGAAGAGACCCGGAAAGGAGATTGAGGATATGATCCTTCACCAGGACAACGCACCGGCCCATCGCGCGCACGAGACATTCATGACCATAGATTTCGTTGGTCTTGAACGCCTCTCACACAGTCCCTATAGCCCCGACTTAGCCCCAATGGACTTTGCCGTCTTTCCCAAGTTAAAGAGCGAGCTACGTGGACAGCGATACACCGACATGAAGGAAATTCAGCTTGCCGTAAGATCTTTTGTAAAAAGGTGTGATGAGAGTTGGTACAGGGATATTTATTCATCCTGGGTCAGCCGTCATCGCCGATGTGTGCAGTGTAATGGGGAGAATTTTGAAAAGCTGTGATGTTTAGATGTTTTGACGTTGCTTGAAATGACTCGAAGTGCTCCGTATGTATTGTTTGATGTATCATAAAATTGTTATCTGTAAGTATTTTGTAAAACGCTTTTGATTGTTAATTGTAAATATATTACTGATTATGTCACTGTTATTTTTTCCTATATTTCTAGACCTATTTGGTGAAAATTAGAAGAGTCTATACATTTAACGGATGACCCTCGTATGACAAACATGTGGCTATGAAGTATCATGAACTTCACCTTTTGTGCCTTATTAACATGTTTGTAGAAGAACTAGTTCACAGTTTGTTTTGTTTTATTTCTGACCATCAATTAATGATAAAAACTGGTAAGTAAAGATGTAATGGCTGAACAATATATTTTCATCTGATAACTACAACAGTCTCCATTTCAGTCAATCAGATGCTTAAGATTTGAGACTGGTCTCCAGATTTAGATTAATGATCTTGGGCACTGGGTCAAGTACTTACTTCCTCAGGATAGAAGCTCTGTAGAGAACTAAGCGGGAAGACCGATTCAAAGCCTTCTCTGAGTGCCTCAAACTGCCTCGACACACCCTCCACCAGGCTCCAGTGGGTCACAAGCTGTAAATAACATGTCTCTGTTTCTTAACATCATAATATAAAGGTATAGTCATTTTTAGGGTGTTGATGGATGTGTGAACTTAGCCAAAAGATGCACATTGGTGTATGTATGGTAACATACATGAGCCTATAGGAACTAGAATTGGCTGTTTCTTGGAAGGATTATCACCCCCTGGCAAACAGTTGAAATGTGAGCCTATGTTTTACATTATATGGCAATAACATTATTTGACAGTATGACACCAGACAGTATGATATCTTTGTGTCTACCTGACACTGCAGGTGACACATAAATGTAAAATGAGCAAGACTCAATGAAGAAGATGCTGCTTTTTCAACATGTATTCTACATTTCAAACAGTTGTTAAAATCTACATGTCAGTTTGCCCTGATATAATATGAATATATTTTGACCATTTAGAGACTGGTAGAAGTATTTGAGGTTCTTGTAGTTAGGTCAGATTTCATGCTAATACAACTCAAAATTATGTTCAATGTCATGTTAATTATTTATAAGTAGAGCACTTCACTGGAGTTGTCTTTGGTTGATTTTTTAGTTTTTACTTTATTTGTAAAGAACTTACAATAATCTTTTATTTTCTCAAAACAAATATGTGATTATCATTACACATTTTGACTAAATTATATTCATTTAATCGCTAAATGCATAATAAGCATAATTATGTTAGCTGCTCAACTTAATGGTGTCATTCCAAAGATTGACATCTGCTATTCAAAGACACTTCATCCATTATGGGGCCTGATTCAGATTTGAATTGTACTCTCAGCTGATAAAACTGACAAAAGCCGCAGACTCTGGCAGCACTCACCTGTAGATACTCCTCCAAATTATCCAGAGTCACGTGTTTATCTTTTCCACCTTTCTTTAGTTCAATATTCGCATAACCTGGCAGAGTAAAATCTAGCTCGAGATCTTCTACACTACAGCCATCTATACTCAGATTGTCTAGTGCAAGGCGACGACTCTCATCTGTCTGTAAAATAAAGAAACATGTCAAGTATTAACCTTTTCCTCCATAATTACTCCGTTTTACACATAAGCAACCAGTGTAGATCCAGATCAGGATCTGCACTGGTCAATTTTGATCAGAAATAAACTACTTAATAAAAAGCAAACAATTTAGATGCTGATCAGATGGCATGGATGTGCCGACTGATCTGGATCTAAACTGTTCACCCAAGCAATAAAGGTATATCTATGGAGGAAAGGGTTAAAAACCACTCGGGCAATATTTATTGCACCATAAGAAAACAACCTCGGCTCATTGGCTTTGCGATGAGCAAAGATCCCAAAGATCCTAATTAAAATGCAAACTTCCACAGTTTGAAAAGGATCTAAACTGCTTTATAGATGAATTAGAAATGCCTCTCTGGCTTGATGATGAACAGTGTTGTTGCTGATTGGACTGTGCATGATCCGGCTGATCTGTGCCCAAGGTTATAAAACTGAGCATGGAAACCAGTCTCAAATCTCATGCATCTGATTGGCTGAAATGGCGACCAGTCTCCATTTCAGCCAATCAGATGCTTGAGATTTGAGACTGGTTTCCAATCTCAGCTTTATAACCTCAACCCCAGGGTTCACAATACTTATATAGGCCATCAAGTCCCATTTTGTTGTGTTGCATCACAGTTATTTCCTTTAACCCTTGAGGATAGCCTAAATCACATGGGCAACCATATAGATCCATGAGCTGGAACATTTATTCTGTTTGCCCAGGGCTGAAGGTTATAAAGCTGAGATTGGAAACCAGTCTCAAATCTCAAGCATCTGAGATTTCAGCCATTTCAGCCAATCAGATGCTTGAGATTTGAGACTGGTTTCCATGCTCAGTTTTATAACCTTGGGCACTGGATCTACAGGTACTACTGTTCACTTCTTTGTTAAACTAGAATGTGTCCGTGGGACACTGATGCCCCCCAATGCTGCAACAAAATTTGTAAAGTGCTATAACTCAGGTAAAAATGGTCTGAGGAAAAAATCCTTTCTCTAAGATCATCTACACATCCTGCTTGATCATCTGTGCACGTTTGAGAGAAATTCACCTTATAGTTTAGCAGGAGTTGATGCCACAAGATTTGGGGATGTATGGACAGACATACGTACATACGGACAGACGAGTGCAACTCTATAGGCCTCCCACATTGTGGGGGCATAAAAAGCCTAATGATCTAGAAGTGACCAAGGCAGATCATGTGCTTACTTATCTAGATCTACACTGTTCGCCCTTGTGATATAAGTCATATGTAAGGAGTAAAGTGTTTAACCCTTTCCTGGATATATACGCATTTTTACGCATGTGCTACCAGTGTAGATCCAGATCAGCCGGCACATCCGTGCCGTCTGATCAGGATCTGCACTGTTCGCATTTTGGTCAGAAATAACCTAATGAATCAAAAAGAGAATAGTTTAGATCCTGATCAGACGGCACGGATGTGCCGGCTGATCTGGATCTAAACTGTTCGCCCTAGCAATAAAGGTGTATCTGTACAGGAAAGGGTTAAACTAACAGGAAAAATAGGTTTCATTTTATATATTGTGGCCATTTTGAAATAAATTATCTGTACAGCTTCAGTCGAAGGGGACAGATAATTTGTGAAAGCTCTCATGCGTACTTATCAGCTAATATTCTAATAATATTCTGGGTTTGTCATAAAATATCTTCTAGCAGACAGAAAGGCATGCACACAATACAATATTTTCTATTTTTACAGCACATACAAGATTCATATAATCAATTTCGAGGTATTGCTCATGCAACCCACGTCTTCCTACAACTTACATGAGATTTATCGGCTAATATTCTCTGTTTCTGACGTAGTATATCTTCTAGTTGACTGAAAGACTTGCACACGACCGGGTCGACGTACTGAAGGTCACTGGATGTCAGACTGTGTTCTTGTCCAAGCAACCACTTGAAGAAAACTTTACTAAATGGAATGTCCAGCTGAAAGAAAAAATGTCAAAATGTGACATGACGTATTTACAAAGTTTCATGTTGATATTTCACAAAATAACTCTTGATAAAATAAGGCTGCAAAATAACCCTCGATAAATTAATGCTATCAGAGTATTGGGCACAATACAGGAGTCCCCTACAGGTGAAAACCTCTATCAATACAATGTAATTAGTGCAAGAGAGAAAATGAAAACTTATTTTCAAGAATGAATGAGCCTTTTGGTTTTATGATTTAGCATGGATTTTAAGGAAAGGCAGATGCCTGCAATCAAAAGCGAAAGATGACTTCTGAAAAAAGCATAAAACTCTAGCTTGTTTATTGGTCAATTTGGAGACTGTTTCAACCAATCAGATGCACAAGATCTGATACTGATTCCTAGCCCATAATTATCTGTTCATCTGCCTACTATTTCACTCAAACTCTAATGAAATTATTTCTAGTGACAAATTCACCATAAGAAAAACTACAAGAATAAAATATCTTTACAGTAATAAGGAAAGAAGCATACCATTCTAGAATCCATGAGAGATTTGGCTATCAGTTTACCCAGGAACTTTGTTTTTGCCTTCACTTTATTCACAACTGCTGCTTTAGTATTTCTAGCCAGTGGAATCGGGAACAAGCCACAAGGCGAATATACATAATGGTTACCGGTCTCCATACCTAAATAAAAGAAATTAAACATTATTGAAATTCTTTCTGGAAATGTACATGTATCATGAAAAAAGTGTAATTTAACCCTTTATTCCATGGAATATGGGTGTTATCCATGTGCAAATAGGGTAGATCAAGATCAGCCTTCTGATCAGGATCTACATTGATCTACACTGATTTTATTTCTGACTAAGTGAATCTGAGTGCAGATCCAGATTAGATAGCAAAACTGTGCAAGTTAATCTGGATTTACATTGTTCGCATATGCCGTAAAACCTGTATATATCGAGAAAAGAGTTAATAAAGAAACCCAAAACACTTTTTTGTCATATACTGCCACTTAATGGTCTTCTGTAAACTCTATGAACACAAATGATGGTTTAAGACATTACCAAGATCTGTGAACTCAATGTCCAACAACCTGTGCCCAAGATCATAAAACTAAATCTGGAGATCAGTCTCAAATCTCAAGCAACTGATTGGCTGAAATGGCGACCAGTCGCCATTTCATCCAATCAGATCCTAGAGATTTGAGACTGATCTCAAAACTTAGTTTCATGATCTTGGGCCCTGTGGCACTATGAAGACTAAGGCGCTATTGGGTATATGTTACTATCCACTTCAAATGTATTTTGTCACATATTGCACATGTATATTGATATGTCAATGTCACATCAGTTTAATATTTTCTTACCAGAGTTGTCTTTCTCAGCAACTACCTCCCCTCTCCACAGCTCCAAGTCAGACTTCTGTAGTTCTTTAGATATTAAAGCATAAAACTCTAGGGTAGGCCCTAAACCTGTACCAACCTAAAATGTTTGAAACAAAGAAAGTTATAATGTTTTGAAATGTTTGATAATGTGTCAGATTTCCTTTAATACATGTAGGTACACAGAATTATTGGGTCACTTTGCATGTTAGTGAACATATGAAATATATAGCCAGCAGTATATACACCATACTATCGCAATGGATAGGTATAAACTCGGGTACTCTGTTAAGAATATGTGGCATAAAATTAATTAACCTTGCACCTGGGTTTCATTATTTAACATATTTATTTTTTCTTATCATTATTTATCTTCAAATTTTTGGAATTGTTGTTAAACAAATGAGCATAAATTAAACTAGACTGTATCCTTGGGACACAGAAGCCCCCATTACTACAACAACATTGTTATAATGGGCTATAACTCTGGTAAAAATGGTCGCAGGAAAAAATCTTTATTTTACAATCATCTACACATCCTGCTTGAATATCTGTGCAAGTTTGAAAGTAATCCATCCAATAGTTATTGAGGAGTTGATGCCAATAGATTTGGGGGACATACATACGGACATACCTACAGACGACTGCAACTCAATATGCCTCACACTTTGTGGGGGTATAAAATCTTCCACAATTCAACATCCTCAAAACCATTAATGTCTACTCTGTAACTCTTTTGGAAGGTATTAAAAATATATAAATTCAGACTCCTTGATTATATATCTAGCAGACAATACTTATCTCCTACCTCATTTTCATACTGAATTTCTAGCATTGCCCTTGAGCTGGCCAGGTCCTCCATGACTTTCTCTGCCTGTTTGAGCAAATCTGTTCTGTTCACCATACGCTACAAAAATCAGTATTAGATAGGCAGGTTACGAAATGTTGTTTTTTTATACTTTTTTTTTTGTCTACAGGAATACAAATTTTGTTTTGATTTTCAAAAGCCTGATTTCTTATTTAACTATTAAACATATGGTTCATTTACATATGGGTTTTATCATGTGAGCAAACAGTGTAGATCCAGATCCTGATCCAACAGCACAGAATCTGGGCTGGAGGTTATAAAACTGAGATTGGAAACCAGTCTCAAATCTCAAGCATCTGATTGGCTGAAATGGCGACTGGTCGCCATTTCAGCCAATCAGATGCTTGAGATTTGAGACTGGTTTCCATGCTCAGTTTTATAACCTTGGGCAAAGATGTGGTTCTACACTGTTTGCCCGTATCCAATAAGAGTAAAAGGTAAATCAACACATAGGCAAAATCAACTGTGATTCTTTTAAGAACCTGCTATTAACGAAATGAAAACATATCACAAGAATGACTGACCTTTCGTTTATCTAGTCTTGGAGCCACTCTCTCACTAGAGTCGTTGGTGGTCGTGTCAGCAGAGTTATCCTGCAGTCTCATCAATGCTCTGTCCCGATCAAAAGTTGTTGCATAAAACAACAACTGACGAGTATCAAATGGGAACAAAAATGGCCTGAAAAACAAAATGTCACTTAATTATTAAGACCTCCTATTTACAGTCAATGCAGATGTTTTGTTCTTATCAATCACAACAAAACTGAAGCTGGGGCAAAATGTTACCCATTTCACGTTCTATCAAATGATATTGGTATATTCTACCAAGAGTTTCAGTCCCTCCTGAAGAAAAATTTCGTTTTAGTTGTATGAGAAGTGCAGGTTATAGTTGTTTTGGTTTTTAAAACTAAACTCCTATCTACTAGGGGGACAGAAATGGATACTTGCAAGGTCAGTCTGGAAGGGAACTGAAAATCTTGTATGGAGATTTGTAATAAATCTTTAACAATGTATCTATAATTGCACTAAGGTATGCCATAAAATAGGGACAATATTATTTACAAACTTTATATAACTAGTAAAGTAAATAAAGCAAACTTACGCAGCTGCAGCAATTTCTGCGAGCCATGACGGCAGGTTTCCTGTCATGATGACCAGGGGGTCCTGCAGCTGTCTGTTAGCTTTAGCTGTCAGCTTGGAGCTGACAAACTCTGTCTTTGACAGAATGGGCTTCGCATAATGAGATGGCACCTGGAATAATTATAATGCAATCAGGGCCGAAGATCATAAATCTAAGATTTTAGACTGGTCTCCAGATTTAAATTTATGACCTTGGACACGTGTTGATTTTCTTTTAGTCTTTGTTGTATATAGTGTTTAAACTGTTTAATCAAGGTTTTTTTTATACTTGACATTGTGGGAAGATATCCTTTTTCTCCTTAGATACAGCCTTTTAACCCAAGTTGATCTGTGTAGTCTGATCTGGATTTACATGGTTTGTTCATTTTAGAAGCATTAGGTTACTTCTCACCAAGAAGAGAACAGTGTAGATCATGATCAGCAGGGATCACGAATCAAGGCGATTCGGGCGAAGAAGGCGCCCAGACCGGCCCGACTTTGCTTTATTTGCATAGAAAAGCTAAGTTCACTTCGCCCTCGATTTCCTGTTGAATTTGCCTGAGGGAACAATCAAACACCTGCCAATAATCCCCCAAATGTTCACTTACTCAATAACATTGACAAACACGTGTTGTAAACAAATTTGACCTGATTACCTAATCAGTCTTCACAAAATGAGATTTTTATTGGCTGGTGTATACAGAATAAACCAATAAAATCGCTCGTTAGTCTTCAGCATTTTCTTATTGTAAATGACATAAGCGATAATGATGTAAGTTACCCGGATATTGAACATGACAGCTTGTTAATTTGACAGTTAGTTACAAGTTTTATGGCACTTTGAGAACCTGTACGAGGTTATAATTGGATTAAGATGATTGTCTATGATCAGACTGGGAGAAATTAATAATGCAATGGACCTTTTGTGTGATTTGTTTGCAGACTCGATACTCGATAGAAGGAAGACATCTCCAGATGATGTCGGCTAGTAAAATAATTACAGAAAGGTGAGTATTGATTTTTACGAGAAAATATGACAAAAAAATCACACAGGAGTAATTTTAATTATAAAAACCTTACAATTCCCCTAAAACACCAATATACTTTCAGGAAAATTGACAGACTGAATTTCCATTTGTGAATTATGATGCTAAAATAAAATAAATGAATTGTGATTTGTGTCTGATAGTCAGACCTCCAATATATTTACAACTGGTATTTTTTTATATTGTAGAACACAAGACCTCTGTTGAAGATGCAAGTTCCAGCAACAGATGCAGATTGCTAGACAAGTTTCAGTGGAAAAAAGTGGGGTTGCTGTCCAAAGTGCCAAGGCAAATTTACATTTTCTGCCACAGGAATACCTTGCCATATTTATTATTGTCATTTTTTGTAGAATAAAATAGATTAAATAATCAGTAATGTTGTTTTATAATATGTATGGGTGTATAATAGAAAATAAGAGCTATTTGGTTAAAACCCGACCGACCGCGTTGGTCACTTCTCCCTAAATTTCCAGGAGGGAGAAGTCACTTCACCCTAAAATTTGCTCCTAGCTTAATCCCTGATCAGACAGCATTGATGTTCTTGGTAATTCATGTAAGGTGTAACACAAGGGAGAATGGTAATACTGGGTTTATAATCAATACAAACTTATTCTTTGCAAGTAAGCCAGACATGTTTAACAGGTAACTTCCGAATGACACATTTCACAATGTATTGCTAAAATGTTCTAAAAGGTCAAGGGGACTTTGGAGTGACACAAACATTGACATAAACATTGATATAAATTAAATTATCTTAATAAACATTCAACTGAATCTTGCAACAGTTATCATGAATAAGCCATGAAATCATGTAATAAAAATGATGAAAATTCAGTTCAATGGTAATCATAATTCGACGTAATCATATAAACGTATCATAATAATTCAATAAAATCAAACACCTACCTCATAAACAGTATTCCAGTATCCGTTAAATGCATGAAGAATTCTCAACAATGAAATCACTTCGAGTGAGTCATCTTGTACAGTCACAAAAGCTGGTAATTTCTCTGTCAGGTACGAGTTGAGGGCAGGAACAATCACGGGGCAATGACCCTCTGTAGCAAAAGTAAAGTCTGACTCTAACAGTCAGGTCATCATACATTAAAACAAATACAACATCAAAACTAATGCAAAAAAATTTTTATAATGTTTCTGGCTCTTTAAACAACTGGGCATAGGAACCAGTCAAGGCATAGGAACCAGTCAAGGATCCCGAGATTCTGATTGGTCATTTCTGAGACTTTCTTAACTTAAACCAATCAGATTGTTGAGATCTAAGACTGGTCTCCATTTTATGTTTTAAAACCTTGGGACATTATGTCATTTCATATACATCTGAATCAAAATTTTGACATAAATATCGAACTGGGCCATAAAGAAAACCTGGGGAAAAGTTCATAACTAGAAATGTGTCCATAGGACACGGATGCCCCCACTATGCATCGTTTCCAGATACTAAAGTGCAATGATGGGAATAATAGCATTTCAAAGACAGTGATGTTCGAGTAATTATAAGAATACGCATAAACTTGATGATCAAGTAAATTATTTGTATTTGTGGCACTGTTGTCTTCTCATTACGGAAATCTCTGTGAAGAAGTTGGTGGTAATGCAATGCAATGTCATAGTGAACATTTGTGCCAATTTATTTTGAAATCCCTTCATTCATAAAGAAGTTATAGCCCGAACAAGTAAATTCAAGTTTTAGTAACTGTGACCTTGACCTTGGACTTACAGGCATGGGTAATGTAAGCAACACACCGCCTTGTCATGGTGAACATTTGTGCCAAGTTATTTTGAAAACCCTCCATTCAAAACAAAGTTATAGCCCGGACAAGGAAATTCTATTTTTAGTAACAGTGACCTTGACCTTGGACCTACAGGCATGGACATGGTACACAACTCACCACCTCGCATGGTGAACATTTCATGCCAAGTTATTTTGAAATTACTATATTCCTAATGTAGTTACAACCCTGACAAGAAAATTCTATTTTAGTAACAGTGACCTTGACCTTGGACCTAGGCATGGGCATGGTACCGGACACACCATCTTGTAATGATGAACATTTGTGTCAAGTTATTTTGAAATCAATCTATTCCTAACAAAGTTACAGCCCGGACAAGAGAATTCTATTTTAGTAACAGTGACCTTGACCTACAGGCATGGGCATGGTACGCGATACACCGCCCTGTCATGGTGAACATTTGTGTCAAGTTATTTTGAAATCCCTCCATTTATAATGAAGTTACAGCCTGGACAAGAAAATTATATTTTTAGAAACAGTGACCTTGACCTTGGACCTTCAGACTTGGGTATTGTGCGGACACACTGCCTTGTCATAGTGAACATTTGTGCAAAGTTATTTTGAAATCCCTCCATTCATAACAAAGTAACAGCCCGGACAAGAGAATTCTATTTTAAGTAACACTGACCTTGACCTTTGACCTACAGGCATGGGCATGGTACGTGACACATCGCCCTGTCATGGTGAACATTTGTGCCAAGTTATTTTTGAAATCCCTCCATTCATAACAAAGTAACAGCCCGGACAAGAAAATTCTGTTTTTAGTAACAGTGACCTTAACCTTGGACCTAAAGGCTTGGGCATGTATGTGACATACCGTCTTGATATGGTGAACAATTATACCAAGTTATTTAAAAATCCAATAAGAAATAACAAAGTTACAGAGCGGACAAGATTTTGCAAGAAAATTCTATTTTTAGTAACAGTGACCTTGACCTTGGACCTACAGTCATGACAGACCGCCTTGTTATGGTGAACATTTGTGCCAAGTTATTTTGAAATCCCTCCATTCCAAACAAAGTTAAGGGCAAAGTGTATATTTTGTAAGTGAAAAAGGGGCATAATTTGAAAATATTGGAAGCATGGTTATGGGTCTTGTTGGTTATGATGTAGATTTTGATGGTGAAAATATATTTCAAGTTTCAAGGCAGTATCTCAAGTAGTTTTTAAGTTATGGGCAAAATGCACAAAATAGAAGAAACAAGATATATTCCTATTAAAACTAATGTAAATGGAAGTATCAAATGGCCATAACTTCTGAACAGAACATGTAAGAGCAAAACCCCACCTTTATGCACAACAACATATCAGGCCAAGCATTGTGGTCAAGTTTCATTAAATTCCCACCAGGAGTGTAGGAGGAGTTGCGTTCACGAGATATACTCCTATTAAAATTAATGTAAATGGAAGTATCAAAGGGCAATAACTTCTGAACGGAACATGTAAGAGCGAAACCCCACCTTCATGCACAACTACATATCAGGCCAAGCATTGTGGTCAAGTTTCATTAAATGCCGACCAGTAGTGTAGGAGGAGTTGTGTTCACGAGAATATCGGACGGACGGACATTCTTACAAATCGGTATTTAAGTGGCTATCCTTTTGTTCTCCCCATTGATCTTTTTAGCCACATAAGCCGAACTAGCCACATAAACCCATTACGAAATGAATGACATCAAAGAAAATGTACAGTTACCTATTGTCCCTACAGCCACCTAAGTACCGATTTATCCGGTCGGACGGACGGACAGGAGCAACTCTTAATGCCTGTCGCCATTTCATGGCGGGGGCATAAAAATGAGACACAAAACTGACTGTTCGCACACACAATAGAAGTCATATCAATTAAGTAAACAGTCAACACCTGACAGCAGTCACAGGTAGGCCAATAGCAACTACAGTTACGACATAGTTAATTATTTTGCTAAACTATTCTAACCTGACCACAGATCTTCAGATTTTCGTTTATGACTTGATTTTGCAGCTTTTGCCTCAGATTTGGTTTTCTTTGGACTTGTTGCCACTGTATCATCAGTCTCAGGTGCTGGACGGTACCTGCAGTATGAAAGTATTTGGTTATTTAAACTTACTTATTTACATTGACTTCTTTTCAATAGCCCATCAAAAGTCTGAATAAGTAATGTACAATTGGATTTATTTTGAAGGCAGAAGTTAGAAAATACTTCAAAATACAGTGGAACCTCTATATTAGGACCACCTCTGGGACTGGATGAAAGTGGTTTAATGGTTGGGTGGTCTTCATTTTGGAGTAGAAACTAGAACAGAACTGTTAAAAGGGACACTGAAATAGTGGTCTTAATTCTGGGAAGGTTATAAAGCTGAGATTGGAAACCAGTCTCAAATCTCAAGCATCTGATTGGCTGAAATGGCGACTGGTCACCATTTCAGCCAATCAGATGCTTGAGATTTGAGACTGGTTTCCATGTTCAGTTTTATAAACTTGGGCACAGGGCTGGTCTTTATGGGGTACTTTACTGTACTGCATATATTTGAACATAAATTATACTACAGTAATATATATTTTTAAAGCTAAGGATCTGAAATGGAACAAAAGTAACTTACCATATGGTATGTGTCTGTACCCAGATACTGGCATGTCCGACCGGGTTTTCTGTGTCTGTATCAGTCTCGCTACCTTCACGTTCAGTACAGCTGCTGTACTGTTTGATGGCTTGATACACAGTCATGTTGTATGGTAGGACTCTGTCCCCGATCAGAAACTCTAACCTGTGCCGGGCCTGACCCTGACTAATAAATACTGCTGCCTGCAATATCAAATTTTCAAACATTTGTATGACATTTATCATGTGTTTGATAATAGCAAAAACATTAATGTCTCTTTTTCAAGAAATCTTGTATTCTTGTACAGATAGGTTGTGCACCTGGCATGTTTCTCTTACAACTGTACTCTCTGACAGTGCTTGGCTGAAGGCCACATTATAAACTGATGCTGAAGACCAGCATTTAATCTAAGCAGAAATAACAAGAGCTGTCACTGGAATTGACATATGCCCCCGAAATGCAGCTTGAAATCAAATAGGTATACATATGTAATAAATAAACATATGTAATGAAAAATATGCTTGTGAAAGACGAAGCATACTGCATGCATATAATGTGAAAGATGAAAGGATCATAATTATGTTTCAAGTCTGTAGTAAATATATAGTTAAATAAAGTTAAATATTAATATGAACAAGAGGTCCATGATGGCCCTTTATCACTCACCTGAGTGCAACGTCTCGGTGAACATTTACATCAAGTTATTTTAAAATCCAATAAGAAACAACAAATCTACAGCTTGGAAAAGAAAATGCTATTTTTCGTAACAGTGACCTTGACCTTTGACCTACAGGCATGGGTATTGTAAGCAACACAACCCTTTGTCATGGTGAATATTTTTGTAAAGTTATTTTGAAATCACTTCATTCATTAGGAATTAACAGCCAAGACAAGAAAATGTTATTTTTAGTAACAGTGACCTTGACCTTGGACCAACAGGCATGGGTATTGTACGCGAAAGTACACCTTGTGATGGTAAACATTTGAGCCAAGTTATTTTAAAATCCAATGAGAAATAACTAATTTACAGCATGGACAAGATTTTTCTATTTATAGTAACAGTGACCTAGTTTTTGAACCCAGGTGACCCATATTCAAACTCAACCAATTAATAACTGGGACATATGTCCTGACCAAGTTTCTTTACAATCTGAGAGTAAAATTGTGACCACTATAGTGTAAATAAGAAAATTCTATTTTTAGTAACAGTGATCTAGTTTTTGGACCCAGATGACCCATATTCGAACTTGTCTGACAAATCATTAGGACAAACATCCTGACGAAGTTTCATGACAATCGGAGCAAAAATGTGACCTCTAGAGTGTTAACAAGAAAATTCTATTTTAAGTAACAGTGACCTAGTTTTGGGACCCAGATGACCCATATTCAAACTCGTCCGAGAAATCATTGGGACAAACATCCTGACCAAGTGTCATGACAATCAGAACAAAAATGTGACCGCTAGAGTGTTAACAAGAAAATTCTATTTATAGTAACAGTTACCTAGTTTTTGGACCCAGGTGACCCATATTCAAACTCG
This sequence comes from Corbicula japonica, assembly GCA_038501625.1. Classification (NCBI taxonomy): domain Eukaryota; kingdom Metazoa; phylum Mollusca; class Bivalvia; order Venerida; family Cyrenidae; genus Corbicula; species Corbicula japonica. The sequence continues at coordinate 16,472,619 of JAZAYU010000002.1, read as the reverse complement.
GCCTAGAAATAAATGGGACAAATATCCTGACCAAGTTTCATGATAATTGGAGCGAAAATGTGACTGCTAGAGTGTTAACAAAAAAATTCTATTTATAGTAACAGTGACTTAGTTTTTGGGATCAGGTGACCCATATTCATACTCGGCCTAGAAATAAATGGGACAAATATCCTGACCAAGTTTCATGATAATTCGAGCAAAAATGTGACCGCTAGAGTTTTAACAAGAAAATTCTATTTATAGTAACAGTGACCTAGTTTTTGGACCAGGATGAACCCTATTCGAACTCGTCCGAGAATTCATTGGGACAAACATCCAGACCAAGTTTCATGACAATCAGAGCAAAAATGTGACCGCTAGAGTGTTAACAAGAAAATTCTATTTTTAGTAACAGTGACCTAGTTTTTGGACCCTGATGACCCATATTAAAACTCGTCCAAGAAATCATTGGGACAAACATCCTGACCAAATTTCATGACAATCGGACAAAAAAATGTTACCTCTATTGCGTTAACAAAATTTACCTTAGGGTTAGGGTTAGGGTTTAGGGTTAGGGTTAGGGTTAGGTAAAAAGGCCCATAACTCAGCCAAAAATAATCCGATCAGAAATTCCTTTGGATATGCATAACAAGTCTTGGTGACAAACACTCCTGTGAAGTTTCAATGAAATACCTCAAGCGATTTCAGTTTACGTTAGGGTTAGGGTTAGGGTTTAGGGTTGGGGTTAGGGTTAGGGTTAGGTAAAAAGGTCCATAACTCGGCCAAAAATAATCCGATCAGAAATTCCTTCGGATATGCACATCTATGCTTGGTGACAAACACTCCTGTGAAGTTTCAATGAAATCCCTCAAGCGGTTTGGGAGAAGAAGCGAGGACAAGATTTTGCTTCAAAGGGCCATAACTCAGCCAAAAATAATCGGAGCAGAAATTCCTGACGAAATGCACAACTAGGCTTGGTGACAAACATTCCTGTGAAGTTTCAAAGAAATCCCTCAAGCGGTTTCAGAGGAGAAGCGAGGACAAGATTATTTCGGACGGACGGACGGACGGACGGTCCGATTACTATATGCCTCCCTTCGGGGGCATAAAAATGCTGAAGTGGAGCCCTTTCTCCAAAACATCCAATAATTAGCTTAAGTATCTGGAAGGTGTCCAAAATGTTTGTGGGATGAGATTACAACAAAATTTAGTAACACTTCTCCCAAAATGACTCTTGAACTTGTAATTTCATTCATTTTAGATGAAACACCATCAGCAGGCATTGAAAGATCTTCAGCTCTGTGTTTTCAATACAACTTTGCAATTAGATAAAGGTCTTCATGAACCTGAAAAAGCCCTCTGAACCGGAAAAATGTTTGGACATACCATTGTATCGTCGAGATCTTCATCCGAGTTATCATCATCACTGCCGTCATCGTCTGCATCCTACAATGTCACACAAGAGATTTCAATTTCATTTTATATACTTTGTGTGTATTGCGAATTCTTATTTCTAGTGTTTTCCAAGGTCGCTCCTACAGGATGATGAGGGGCTGGGCAGCACAATCTAAATTTCAGAAATAAGATCTTTACATTTTTATCACCTACCAAGTTTATGTCTGTTGTAATCCTCAGATGGTTGTCTAGCTTTACATTCAAAATGATGGTCTGTAATAACCATTCCCTGTGATCTGTTAAGTCCTTAATATTAATTATAAAGGCCTAGACCTTGTTTTAGTTGAGCCAGTCTTTTTATTGCTTTATTGAATTTATTGAGTTTAGGGGTTAAAAAAAACTATTGACCAAAATTATTAATTGAATAGAATAGAACCCGATTAGATTGCACAGATGCACAACCAGATCAGGGTCTAAACTGGCAAGAAATGCAACAAGTAATTCCTTAACCTTTTATTCCATGGAAACATCTTATAACCATGTGAGACAAGAATAGTCTATATTACCCTGTACATTTTTTCTGTCCAATTAGGATCTACAACAGGTCCCAAGGTTATTAAACTGAGCATGGAAACCAGTCTCAAATCTCAAGCATCTGATTGGCTGAAATGGCGACTTGCATGGAAACCAGTCTCAAATCTCAAGCATCTGATTAGCTGAAATGGCGACAAGTCGCCATTTCAGCCAATCAGATGCTTGAGATTTGAGACTGGTTTCCAAACTCAGTTTTATAACCTTAAACCCAGATAAGGTTATTTCTGACTAAGAAGCAACATAGATGTGCAGGCTGATCTGTGACTACACTGGTCACACACGGGATAAAAGTTTTATCAATGAAGTAAAGTGTTAAGTTCATTTAACCCTTTCCTCCATATTTACGCATGTTTACGCATGTGCGACAGTGTAGATCCAGATTAAGCTGGCACATCCGTGCCATCTGATCAGGATCTGCACTGCTGGTATTTTGATCAGAAATAACCTAATAAATCAAAGCGAACAGCTTTGGTCCTGATCAGATGGCATAGATGTGCCAGCTGATCTGGATCTAAACTGTTTGCCAACGCAATAAAGGTGTATCTATGGGGGAAAGGGTTACTCAGAATATAAACATTTTTTTCATCTACAACTTGATGTTGCTTACCTTCAATCTACCATACCCTCTCATGATGAGGTATCGTTCTATTGCCTGTACGAGAGCCAGAGGGTCTATCTTGACAGGACCACCTTTCCACTGCTTCAATGTATTGCAAGACGGATGCTTCTGCAGCAAACACTGTCAACAAGCACAACAACAGTAATAAGGATTCATTCACAACATATCCTGATGAGAAAAATACTGTAATAATTAAACACTTAGTGATTGTATTTTGTGTAGATAATGATTTATTAAACAGAGAAAGTTAAACGTTTCAATTTGGCAAAGACAGTCCTGGTAAATTTCTACAGCATGTTTTTTTCCAGCACCCTGCCATCAAGCTTCCTGACAGAGAATTCTTACTGCAGCTGGTCTGTTTACAGCCACAAACAGTAGAATTCTTACTGCAGCTGGTCTGTTTACAGCCACAAACAGTAAGACATATTGATCATGTCTTAACCCATTCCTCCACAAATACAAATTTTATTCATGTGCGACCAGTGTAGATCAAGATCAGCTGGCACATCTGTGTCGTCTGATCAGGATCAGATCAGCGGCACATCTGTGCTGTCTGATCAGGATCTGCACTGGTCGCAATTTGGTCAGAAATAACCTACTGTGGTATCATTTAATTTCGCTGGCACGAAATTTCGCACAATCGCCGAAAAAGACCGTTTCGCGCAGACGTAAATTCGCGCAAATCCAATTTTTCAAACAAAAAAATATTACTATCAATATTTTACCAAACCGTTATCAATACCTATTGTTCATTTGAACAAGCGAGCTAATCATGTGTCAGTTGGCCCCCTGTCAATTACCACTTAATTTGTTAGTCAATTATCGGACCGCTGTTTATTCGGCGCCGCTAATTGACACGGGACCAGTTTGATCCATCTATCTGGACCATTCATAATTTCGTACCCGTTTTATGGTCTAAAATGTCAATTAATTGTTTACAGCTACTCAAAAAGTGCTGATAAATTGTAACTTAAAAATGAGATGACAACGATACTGTTTGGTAAAACATGACCTAAATGCGCTGACTAAATTGTTGTTCAAGTTTTGAAGTAACATTAAACATATTCCAAAAGAAATTCGACAGTTGTAACAAATTTTATTTTCTTTATTAACATAATTATTCGACACTTCAAATTTATATCAAATAGCAGTACGGGCACTATATATAAAGTGTAGGTACATTTGGACATAGCACATTCGGATACGTACGTGGAACTTTTTGGTTAAATTTTAGCTTAGGTTTTAAATTCGCGCACTGGCCCGAGCGCGAAATACACAAAATTAAGCCATCGCTAAATAAAATGATACCACAGTAACAAATCAAAAAGCAAACAGTGCAGATCCTTATTATACAGCAAAGATGTGCCAGCTGATCTGGATCTACACTGTTTGCCCACGCAATAAAGGAGTGCCTATGGAGGAAAGGGTTAACTGAACTTATGTACGTAACGATTCAGAAACTCCTTAGATGGAATCCAAGAACTCAATAGATCAGCTTCTTGTAATGGTAGGTCTCCCAGGACTAAAGTTTATAAAACTGAAAATCTAAAATCTCTAGTTTTTGATTGGTCAAGCTGAAAATAGAGCAAAAGACCAATCAGCTATTAAGAATTGAAGATTTATTTCCAAGAGCTCTCTAATTTCTGTTACACAATTTTAGGCTCAAGCATGCATGTGTAATTTGAATAATTAATAATACAGGGGTGAAGGTTAGAACTTCTTTAAATCCTGAAATCCTGAAAATTTGTCAATTTATAAAGGGAAAATAAAGAAAATCAACCATTTTTAGACAAACAGAATCCTGAATTCAGGAATAACCCTGAAACTTTTGATAATATGCAAATCTTGATATTTTCCTTGTTAAATTAGACATTTTACCTTCAGCTGGTGAGTGTTGAAGAACTTGAGGGCATTTGATCCTCTGCCTGTTGAAGTATTGCCCCCTGGCAGGTCGTGAACTTTGACCTGGAACTGTTCCAGCTGGTGAAGACAGGCCATCAGCTTCTGTACCAGGGGTAACATAGAACAGGGCACATCACTGTCCGGCATGTTCACTTCCTTCAGGTACACTATATCTGGTGACTACAAGTGGTAAAATAAAACAATACACTCTGGTTAGTGTCTGTGATATTGACACTGTCTATACATTCTCGTTTCAAATTTTTTAACCAACTTTCAACACAATCCATCAGAAATGTGGTGAGGGAAGATAATTGACTGGGTTGAAAATGTGTGACCACTGTAGATCCAGATCAGCTGGAACATTTGTGCCATATGTGCCATCTCATCTGGATCTACACTGGTCATATTTTGATCAGAAATAATGTAAGGAATCAAAAAGCAATCAAACACAGCAGATCAATTAAACAGCACGAATGTGCCAGCTGATCTGGATTAACACTGGTCGCCCATCTTACACAAAATTCCCAGACCAAACTTCAGGGCTATGCCATTAGGTGACAGAGGATAAAAATTGGCTTTGAAATAACTTTTAAGGTCGAGACTGCTCAATTTTAACCAATAAGATTTCCAAAATCTGAGACTGGTCTTCAACTTAAGTTTCAAAACCTTGCGACCTTGGCTGGAGGTTATAAAACTGAGATTGGAAACCAGTCTCAAATCTCAAGCATCTGATTGGCTGAAATGGCGACCAGTCGCCATTTCAGCCAATCAGATGCTTGAAATTTGAGACTGGTTTCCATGCTCAGTTTTATAACCTTGGGCACTTGTTTGTAAACCACAATCTGAATCAGAATTGCACAATCTATTAAAAAAGCATGTATGTGGAGTAAAAGGTTAAAAAAAGCAATATTCATATCTAATAAATCTGTTAAATATTCTGGAACATACATACCGGACAGTTAAGGAAGACATGTAGGAACCTTCGTAACCTGACATCTCGTGGGACAGCCCCTTCCATCGAGGTGAGATATTGCAGCATCTTTCTGACCAGCCCGCTGTGTATCACCTCGAAAGGAGACACATCACTGTCCTTCATTATCACAGATATCGCCTGCAAGGCATCCAATCCACAGTCCTCCTGTAACCATAATACATTTTTATTTAGTCAGAGAGTAACATGTTGTTGTTTTTTTTTTAATATTGTAATTGATTACAATACCTTAAATGAATTATCCAGGTTCTAATTACTGCCATTGTGGTAGTGGCTATGACTTACAACAGACAACAGCACGTGTTCCATTAAACTCTTGAGATGAACCTTTGACTCTTGAGATATCAAAACGTCTCATTTGGATCCCTATGATTTTAGTTTAAGGGCCATTTTTTTCTTTACAAAAATAAGGTTATTTGGGTTATTAATTAGTAGAATCCCTCCCAAAATTATCAAAAACTGCTGAACCCCTGTAACATTCAAAATTGGAGAAAAATATTCAGATTTTGAAGCTGCTGCTGCATAAATGCTGAATGGATTTAACAGATAAGCCTTTTGGTCGCTCTCAGCCAGTCCTTTTATTGTTCAAAGGAGTCTTCTACATAAATGTTTTAACTTAATTAATTGAATAACAGTGTAAACAAAGATCAGAATGCTCTTATGCCAAGCTGAATTAGTTCTACACTGGTTGCAAATGACAAAAATACTGGGCTTAGCACTAAAAATGTTGAGAAACATATACTGAGTAATTTCAATACAAAGTCACAAGTAACTCTCTACTCAAATGTCAAAATCTTACCTCAAGACTGAGATTGTCTGTAGCAGTACACAGTTTGTTCAGGGTGGACAGTGCAGGGTGAGAGCATGGATGAGCCTCCGTCGAGAAATACTGCTCCAAGAATCGGATTGCTGTGGAGAAAAGCAAGTAGGACTTTATAACATCGGTTGCTGTGATCATCATACAACTCTGCTTAAAAAACTTAATGATACCTGACCAATATGGTCGATCCAGAACATCAGCAGGACACCATGTTCCTGTTAACTCCCACAGCTTACTCCCTTCCTTGAAATGATTAAATAAAGTTTAGAAGACAAGATTGCTTATTATGCAATTTGCTGTTATATTACTGTTAAAGTCAAAATGTGTAAATAAAATCAACAATAAGTAATGAGCCAATAATCGATACATGTAATTTTAAGTTCTTTCCAAATATTTTAACAAGTAAAATGTTAAAATATATCACCAAAGTCACCTTTTTCTTTAACATGCCCTTATTTGATACTATATCTTTTCACTATGTACAGTGAAACCTCTCTATTACGGACACCTAAGGGACTGAGGGAAAGTGTCCTTAATAGCGGGTTGTCCTTAATTGTGGGGTTGAATCAAGAAGAAAAGAGAATATCTGTTCTTTAAAAACTTGCCCGTAATACCGGGGTGCCCGTAATATTGAGTGTCCGTAATGAGGGGTTTTACTGTAATTACCTTGTTCTTTGATCCATGTTTTAATCTTGTCTTTGTTGTTGGGTAAAGCAGGCTGAACTGGCTTGAGACTAGAATACTGAAATATACAGAAGGCCAACATTAAGAGCGGGTTACAATATACAGCTTCAATTCCTAATGGAATATATTATTTATACAGTCATGTTCCTCCATTGTCAACTATTCAGTGTGAGGTTTGACATTCATTTTTACTGCTTAAAATGAACAAAATCAACTAAATGTCAACTGCAAATATCTTTCTCCAAAACACTTATATTTAATCCTTTATAATATTGGCTATTCATCAATTTAAATTTAAAGGCAAGTCGGTTATTATTGCTGGCATAACAGTACTCAAGATTGTAAAACTTGAGGTCTATTCTGAGATTTAAGACTAGTTTCAAAACCACAAGTTTTCACTGACAAGTTCACATTAATAAAGTATTTCAGATCTATGGAGCTTTGTTCAGGTCAAATCCAAGTTTTAACTGGTCAGTTCGGAGACTGTTCAAATTACACCAGTAAGGGGCTCCAGATCTATGGTCCTTTGTCCAGGTTAAGGGTTAACATACCTTAGACAGCAGAGGTCGATCAGCTGATGATGATGATGACGATGATGAACTACCCAGTTTTGCCCAACTTCTCGGATTCAAGCTTGGCAAAAATGACATTTTGGAAGAGGAGCTAGTACTGGTCTTCTCTTTGGAAGAGCCTTTACTGCGACTCGAACGACTGACCCCTGATGCCTTCTTGTCGACTTCTGGACTTCCATCGCTCTTGTTGTTCTTTCTTGCTGGTCGTTTTGGAGGTTTCTTCCTCTTTAATACATCACTGAGCCGCCTGTAACAAAAGCAGTTACTTTAGAAAACTTCAGGATTGTAACCTTCATCTGTCTCACTGTCTGGGCCATATATGTGAATGGGGCAAGAACAAGTTCCAGTTTTCAAACTAAAATACAGAATTCGTAATAAGCTACCATAAATGACTTGCAGATGAACCATTTACTCAAAGATACAGCTCATATCTCATGTGTGACCAGTGTATATCTAAATCAAATCAGATCAGTTAGATCATGATATACACTGCTGGCTTCTTGGTCAGAAATAACCTAACATACTTGAAATCAAGCAGTGTAGATCCTGAAAGGCTACATGGATGTGCAGGCCAATCTGGATCTAAATTGGTGGCACACGGGACAAAAAAGCCTTATCTGTGTAGTTAAGAACAGAGAAAATGACAAAAGTCAATAAAATCTTTTATTTAATAATAAAAAACAACAATTAATCTTACATTTGAGTAGCACCTGAATCTTGATCCTCTGTAGAAGATATACCCGACGGCCCTTCGTCTAGTGTCAAACATGAACCCGACTCCGGTTTCTCTGGTTCTGCTGACCCTGAGCTGCAGCTGGTACCACTGCTGCTGATACTGATGAGGGAGCCTGAGCCCAGAGGGGACTGCTGGGGCTGTGGAGGCTTTACTGGAGTAACAGCATGAGGATCTATCTCACTCAGTTTCTTCATTTGGTGCATCACACCTGAAAACACATAATACCTGAATTTTACCATGTATACACACATTTAGTGTTTAATTTTTGGTGATGATGAGGCAGCCATTTTGTTAAGGCTGTGTTATCATATTAAGGCAGTCACTATGTTGTCAACAAGGCTGTCACTGTGTTGTGATAACTAGAATTATCACTGAAAGTGATTAAATACCCCCACATGTATGCTTGATAATTGAACTGGGAATGCTTCGAATCAATGGCATAATGTGCCCCACTTTCAATCCAAAGTGTCGTCTTCACAGTAGCCACATATTCAGCAAGTTTCATCACAATATCTCATTCCTTCTAAATTTATTGAGCAGAAATGGTTTAAATATGTTAGTAACAGTGGCCTTTATCTAACTTTTATCTAAGAACTGTGTGCCAAACATTTTTTATGAGAAATCATCCAGAAACCATTTTTTCTATTTTTAGTAACAGTGACCTTGACCCCATCAGGCCCAATTTCAATACCAAGTTTCGTCTTCACAGACACTACCTATATAGCAATTTTCATCACAATATCTCATTCTGAACCAAAGTTATTGAGCATACAGTTTATTTTCTATTTTTAGTAACAGTGACCTTGACCCCACAGGCCTTGAATCCCAAAAGTCATCTTCACAAAAACCATCAATACACCAAATTTCATTTAAGAATCTCATTCCAAGCTATAGTTACTGAGTGAAAACGAAGTTTTGAAGTTTAAATAACAGTGACCTTGACCTTGAACCAACAGGCCCCAAAGTCAAACCTAATCTTTATCTTGTTATGTTACATCTGTGTCCCAAAAAATAATTAAATCTATGAAGTATTTCATGAGTTATAGTCCAGAAACAATTTTTCTTTTTTAAGTTACAGTGACCTTGACACTGACCCCTCAGGCCCCAAAGTCGAACTCGACCTGTATCTTCTGATATTACATATATGTACCAAAAAAGGATTTAATCTGTGAAGTTTTTCATGAGTTATAATCTGGAAACCCTTTTTCTATTTTTAGTAATACTGACCTTGACATTGACCCCACCAGCCCCAAAGTCGAACTTGACCTGTATCTTGTGATGTTACATCTATTTACCAAACAAGGATTAAATCTGTGAAGTGTTTCATGAGTTATCATCCGGAAACCATTTTTCTATTTTTAGTAACAGTGACCTTGACATTGATCCCACCAGCCCCAAAATCGAACTTGACCTGTATCTTGCGACGATATTCCTGTGTACCAAAAATTATTTAATTCTGTCAAGCCTTTCATGAGTTATCATCTGGAAACGAAGAATCCGACCAACCGACCGACAGACCGACCGACCGACCGACCGACAAGCTCACTCCTATATACCCCCTCAAACTTCGTTTGTGGGGGTATAATAACGAAGTCTCTGTGTTTATGATAACAAGTCTGTCACTGTGTTAATAACAAGGCTGTCTTTGTGTTTATGATAAATAATAAAGTCACTATGTTTGCACTAACAAATCTGTCACAAATGTCACAGCATTTTTTACTCCATCCTGTATATTAATATTGTCTATTCAAATTATTTAACATACTGAACTATAAAACCCTGACTTCATGCAAACCAGATCATCACAAGTTGCCAAACAACCTCTTAACCCTTTCCTCCATAAATACACCTTAATTGTGAAGACAAACAGTTTAGATCCAGATCAGCCGGCACATCTGTGCCATCTGATCAGGATTTAAACTGTTCGCTTTTTTATTTGTTATGTTATTTCTGACCAAAATGCAACCAGTGCAGATCCTGATCAGAAGGCACGGTTGTGCCGGCTGATCTGGATCTACACTAGTTGCACATGCTTAAAAATGCGTATATATGGAGGAAAGGGTTAAATAAGGAAGAATTTAACAGCAAGGCCCAGCTTTGACTCCAAATTAAAGACCTGTAACCTGTTAAATACTTCAGCACATACCTTCTCGTCTGAAGTAGACATTAAATATATCAGGAAGTTTCTGCATCAAAGTTTCGGCCATCTGTATACCTCCCACCACCACCTTTAAATCCTGGGAGGCCATCATGGCTGCTATATGACTGAAATAGAAAATAACACACAGTTCTTTCAATTGTCAGTCTGTCACAGATCAAAAAAGACTTTGAAAGCCACCAAACACAACAAATATGCAGAATAGCCCCTGGTTGAGGGCAACTCAAAATTTTCACAAGTATAAATAACATATTCAAAGGCCTTTATATGGCGTAACTAAATACTGAATGTACAGAATTATGTTTTACAGCCACCAGAGAGCACAAACTATGCTGATGTGTACATTAAAAAGATGGAAAAGAAACTTTGAATGCTACTGAATACTACAAATAACAAAATATTGCAGAGTATTTTGTTGAAACATACCTAGAGACAGGTTGAGATTTGAGAACATCTTGTAAGAGATCTCCACTGCTATAATAGATCATCCTCAATAACGTCTGTAAACATTTGTGTCTTACTGTTGGACCAGCCTAGAACAGAAACGACAAGCTTTAACAGAATCTACAACCATAACAAATTCTGTTCTAACATCTCAGAATACTTCTCTGTAGTTGGAAAACTGTGAATTCATTAATATTTATGGTGTCCTTAATTTTGTGGATTTCATGGGAAAGTCAATCACCGAATTTAGAATTGCCATTTATTTGTAATGATTAAATTTAGAGCAACTTAAAAAAAATGATATTTTGTAGTTATTATTTTAATTTGGAAACCTTTAAACAGTCTGTACATAATATTATGAAACAAATGTTTTTGGTTGTTGTAATTTTAATTTGGCAACCTATCTTTTATCTTAGATATGATATATAATTATGTGCAAAAAAAGATGGTTTTTTTTCCTGTTCAATGAAAAATAAAATAATTTCAAAATGAATTAAAGTAAACTATGAAAGAAATAAAAATAAAAGAAATTCAAAATGAATAAATAAAAAAAAATTATGCACTGTGATAAGATAGTATGCCTTATTTCTAATAATGCATTTCTTCAAAACTCTTAATGAATTTCGAATGAACTTACAAAAGTTTAAATAAAGGTTTCATACTTTTAGAAATATACCATTCCAAACCAAGTACATAATACAAAAGGGCACAGTGATTACATACAGAAGAACTGTAGACTTCATAGAGAACAGCAAACAGAGTTTTGATGAATGATGAGGCAAGGTCCGTGTCCTCTTTCAGAACTTCTGCTCTAGAATCACACCTCTCCAAGTCAGTCTCAGAACCTACAATACACACAACAGCAAATTATAAACAAGGAATAACCTATAGGGAAATTGTCCCTTATTCATGGCATTTTATCATTATATATTTCCCCAAGGAACTTGAAAACCTGATACATAACAACTGATAGGGAAGTGAGTGTGCAGTGCCAACATTCCCCAAGTATTTTCCCAAATACCCAAAGTGTGCATTTTAATCTTTAATACTAGTTAATGTGCAGTTGAATGTGAAGCAGATGTCAAACCAAATCACTTCCAAGTTTAACTACTTCTTTTCCTTTCTAGTTAGAGAAATTGAGCATTGATATTAAATCACGAGCCCATGCTTTATTCATATTGCTTGTAACAATGAAACTCCTGAAACTGAAGAAGACATCATAACCAAAACTAATCTGGGTTATCTATTCTATTATTTACTGCCCTGTAAAAAATATGTTTCTCACCAGAATTGGACTGTGCATTAGCTGATGCGAATGGATTAGGTTTTCTCTGTACATTTCTTGCTGTGCCCGTGTCTTCATTGATCTGCTGCATGGTGTTGAAGTCGATGGTATATGCCCTCCCCATTGTAGACAGACTGACCTCATCTTCACCCGACTGATGGGCAGCCTGAAACCAGAAACCACACATCAATCACTGCTTACATTTGTATATCTGTAACTATAGTTCTGATAAAATCGGTGCGTGAACAAGGGACTTAACTCTGATACCCTAGCATATTAGAAAAATGCTGTACTCCTGTCATCACAAAAGTTCTCTTAATTGCAAGATGGTACAGTTTTAATTAGAACTTAACCATTGCCCGGATACTTACACCCAATCCAGATTGAAAATAAGTCAATACATTTCCAATTGCAATTATCTTGTTTTATCCCAAGCAAGCCAGAAGTCATTAAGAATAAAACCTGTGTATACATTTATAGGCACCAATCTTACATGTTGAACAGTATTTCCGTGCCTCCAGAGTAAGATCACCTAGAAGGTTCATAAATCTCTAAAATATCAACCATGGCACTTGTACCCTTAACTTCAAGGTATACAGTTTATAATTCATAAGCAACCAGTGCAGATCCAGGTCAGCCTACCTGGTATTACAGCCATATTTATGTGCCCATAGGCCTTTCTTGACATCCTTCATAATTTTTGACATCATTAAGGGCTTAGCAGACAAATTCTCCTTTTTTTAAGAAATAATGCTACAGATCTCACTGTTATCTCAAAATGGTAGAAATCATTAACCTTTAACTAAATATATCACATATTTTATCACATGTGCAAACAGTATAAATTCAGATCAGCCAGCACATCTGTGTCTTCCGAGTTCTGATCACAATCTGTTCGCTTCTTGGTCAGAAATAACTGAATGGTTAAAATAACAAACAGACAGCTGATCTGTATCTTCAATGTTTGCACACACAATAAATGTGAAGTACAAAGTATGTTACCTCAATAATCTTGCTATCAATCGGAGAGTAAGGATGCCACATATTTCTGTCATCTTTCCACTGCCAGATGACAGCATCCACGTGTGACAGGGAACCTTTCCGCATGATGTTGTCTATTGTAAATATACCATCCGAGGGCAGAACTGGCAACAGCTCTCTACAATACAAACGCATAGCATTGGTGAACAGGATTACATGGATTTCATAGGTGGCCTGATGCTTAAATTTAAACTTCTTATTTTACCCTTTAATGCATAGAAATGCCTTGTATTTTGTGTGCAACAAAGTGTAAATGCTCATATGCATGCAGTAGCATACACCTGGTCAACATCCTAGTTCGGACATATCCAAGTGTGCACAAATTAAGTTGCTACTTATCACCTCAAGATATACATTTTTCATAAATTAGCTCTTATTAGCTGAAAAACTTTTTTTTTAAAAACATCCAGTCAAAAATATGTTCAATGAAAATCAAAATGTCATAAGCAGAAATGTTTCACAACCACCTACCCTATCAGGCAGACAATCTCGTAGAGTTCCTGTGGGGTCCTGGACACCAGCTCTATATTCTTTGTGGCTTCTTCTGAAGTTCCTACCAACAAGTAGCACAGTGTGTCTGCAACCTCTGAAACAGTGAAAATACATACATCAATATAAACCAAACAATGTTCCCATAATATTTGTATCTTTCAACAGTTATGCTGGATGTGAGATGATGGAGGTCATAATTACCGGTATCAGAAATATTTTAACCTGTTATGTGTTAAGCACAGCATTTGTCAAAACCAGGGTTGACCAAAATCAGTCTACATATCTGCGCAGTCTGGCCTGAAGGTTATAAAGCTGAGATTGGAAACCAGTCTCAAATCTCAAGCATCTGGTTGGCTGAAATGGCGACTGGTCGCCATTTCAGCCAATCAGATGCTTGAGATTTGAGACTGGTTTCCATGCTCAGCTTTATAACCTTGGGCACTGATTACAGTCTACCTCACTTGCTATTCAGTCAATAAATTCACTTCCCACATTTCCGTGGAAAAACTCCATGAACAATAAATGAACTGGCTTAATTTGACAAACAGGTTGGTCAATTATATAAGATGTTTATGAGCACTTACTTTGGCGTAACAGGACCACAGCAAGATCAGGACAGTTTCCACACATGATAGCCAGCATACGTATCACCATAACAAACGTGCCAGTACTCACAACAGGTGGGCTCACTACCAGCTGAAATATACAACCAATGTTAACACTGATTATTACATGAACTATAAATAGACGCAACGCGATTGGTCACACCCCCAAAATAACCGAGTCAGTAAATCTAGATATTGACCCGCTTTCGCTGATATTGACCTGCCTATAAATAGAATCCGAAAGTTTCCATCTTTTATATTATTTATAGTTCATGTAATATATAAATAACTATTTATAGTTCATGTAATAAAACAGTTATTTACTTATTAGCTGGGAAATATGCTGTTGATATTGACCGCAAAAATCGTTATTGACCTCGGCTATCGCCTCGGTCAATAACGATTTTTAGGTCAATATCACAGCATATTTCCCAGCTAATAAGTAAATAATTGTATAATAAAATTGTAACAGTGCAGTAGTAACATTTCATTTGTCCATTAGTTTTGACTTGGTGCAAAATATACCAAAATTAATCTCTTGTGAAATAAAATGATATCAGAGTATACTTCTCAAAACTGCTGCTTAATATACATGAGATGAGACAATGACTTAATTTTTAATACTGTAAAGTGGCTAATATGAGCAAGGGCTTTAATTTACAATATATAAGTGATTTTCATTCAACTGCGAATTCAAGACTGCAGTTCTTTCCAAAGATGTGAAAAAAACTTGTATAAGTAAGCTCTTTCAAATCAGTGCAAGTTTAAAATATTGTGAATCAGACAATTGGCAGAAAATTGTGAAACTTTTGCCCCATAAATATAACCCACCATACAGTATATACTTCTAATTACATTCTACAAAAGAGAGCAGTGTTTATGAAAAAAAAGGTATAAAACAGTACCAGTTGTTGTATGTTTGTAAGCAGTCCCTGTACAGCTATCTCCTTCAGTATCCTTCGGTCATTCTGGAAGTTGTCCACCAGTCGAGCGAAGCACAGACATACACTCTCTACTGACCTTTTGTCCTGCAAATACATGTATACCAATATATTACAGGGCATTTTCAGCTAGTATCACGGGGCCGATAATGGGCCCCATTCCCAATGCCAAATAAGGACCATTTTTCCCAATTTCAAGAAACAAATTCCCAATTTCAAGGAAAAAATTCCTATTTCAATAGAAATACTTTTTTTGCCTAAAACACAGAAACAATAAAGAGAAACCAATTTGAGCAGGGGCCTTTTTCCCAAAAAAACCCTGAAAAAGCCCTGTATTACTGAAATGCTTATCCTTTACACTGTGCTACCTAACCTGTCAACACTCTTGCCCTAATGTACCTGTCAACACTTGTGCTACTGTACCTGTTATATGAAAAGTAGGAAATCTATTGTGCTCATAAACTATGCTCAACAACAAGAAAAGAAACCCTGACACTGCAAATTAGACCTGTTTTTCTGGAATCAGACTGACGAGCTATGTGAACTGTGATTGAAAATGAAAACTGAATATATTTTGAACTTTTGATCTTTGCATTTTCACAATTCTAGTACATGAAATAATGAAAGTGTTTAAGCCATTAGTTTTTATAGGAGGGTGTCAAAATATACTATAGATTGTGCATAAGAAAGTCATAGAAATTCAAAGTAAAAAAGTGTCAGATTTTTTTATTATTATTAGTAGGATATTTTACGGCTCTTATATGCTTGGTCTACTGAGCTACTGATGATACATAACAATGTTTCAACAGTTGGAAGGTGACTGCAATGATTAACTAGAACTGCTTTTGGGAAAAGCACATGTCTCCCACAAAGGCATCATCTTTGATGATGCACAGGATAAAACTGGTGAAGTGAATATAAAGATGGCAATTTATTAAAAGGGCATACGGAAGTTCTGTGCAATATTAGTCATAAACAATGTCACAAATTTTTGGAGGATCAGGAAAAACATAAGTTTCAATTTCTGATGGGCCATAATCCTGAAGTGCCAGGGTCAATGTGGCTGGTTGTCAAACTTGTTGTCATTAACATTTTGATATATCAGTGAAGATGCACTGAAAAAAGACCATGAGAGTGAGTGTACAAGGCTATCAAGGCCAATTGTAAATAAATAAATGGGCCATAAGTCTTATGTGCCGGGGTCAAAGCGGCTGTTTTTTTATTACACAGATAATTATAGCATTTGGTGAACATCATATAATAAAAATAGCAGAAAATGAGACAAGAACCAAATCATGAGTATGGAACAGATATTGTAAAATGAAAACTTAAACAGTGTAAGAAATACCTTTATAGCTGCTTAGCACAGTACTTTCTCATAATGCAATGTAGGTAATGTCATGATAGCTATAGTATAGATGAACCAGGTTAGTGACATGTTTAAAAGGCTAATTTCGGATAAATCAAAGGGCCATAAATCTGATATGCCTGGTGCAAAGTGGCTGGTTTTCGAACTTGGCCAAGATATTAAGGCCACACACATTATCATAATGTTTATTGAAAATCAGTTGATAAATATTTCAGTTACATAGCAGACAAGGCTTAAACAGCCAATTTAGGATAATTCAAGGGCCATAAATCTGACATGACTGGGGCAATACGGCTGGTTATCGAACTTGGCCGTGATATTATGGCCACAAACATTTTCATAAAGTATGGTGAAGATCAGATGATAACTGTTCAAGTTACAGAGTGGACAAGCCTCAAACAACTTATTTTTGATAATTCAAGGGCCATAATTCTGAGATTCCTTGGGCAATATGGCTGGTTATCGAACTTGATCGAGATATTATGGCCACTAACATTTTGATGAAGTTTGGTGATGATGCGATGAAAACTGTTTGACTTAGAGAGCGGACAAGTGTGACAGACAGACGGACAGACAGACGGACAGACAGGAGCAAATCAAAATCAAAATCCGAACAGAAACTCCTGACGATATGCACAACTAGGCTAGGTGACAAACATGCCTGTTAAGTTTCTATGAAATCCCCCAAGCGGTTTTGGAGATCAAGCATGGACAAGATTTCAATATGGAAGTTATATAGTAAAGAAAAGGGCCCATAACTCGGCCAAAACTAATCCAAGCGGAAACTCCTGACAATATGCACAACTACGCTTGGTGACAAACACTTCTGTGAAGTTTTAATGAAATTCCCCAAGCAGTTTTGGAGAAGAAGCATGGACAAGATTTCTATATAGAAGTTATAGTAAATTCAGAATGATGACATTCGGGCTCACTAATGCACCTTTATAGTTTCAAAATGACTAAGGGCCATAATTCTGAGATTCCTTGGGCAATATGGCTGGTCATCGAACTTGATCGAGATAGTATGGCCACTAACATTTTGATGAAGTTTGGTGATGATCCGATGAAAACTGTTTGACTTAGAGAGCGGACAAGAGTGACAGTATGCCATTCGGTCTCACTAATGCACCTTTATAGTTTCAAAAATGACTAAGGGCCATAATTCTGAGATTCCTTGGGCAATATGGCTGGTTATCGAACTTGATCGAGATATTATGGCCACTAACATTTTGATGAAGTTTGGTGATGATCCGATGAAAACTGTTTGACTTAGAGAGCGGACAAGTGTGACAGACGGACGGACAGACAGACAGACAGACAGACAGACAGGAGCAAATCAAAATGTCTCCCACACCACTACGTGGTGGGAGACATAATTAATAATTACAGAAGTCAGCTCATGGATAACCATTTGTTTAAAGTATTGTATTTGCAAATTTTGTTTCAGATCGGGAAAAACACCCCTACTTTTTTGAACTGGGAATGGGGCCCTATATTTAGCCCATTGGGACCTTAAGAACAAGAAGATGCCACAATGCACAAACAAGATTTACTTCTTAAATATACAAGGAAAAGGAGGCAAAACTTAGACAAAATATAGTCAAAGAGTTATGAAACTTGTGCTGAGGCTAGCCTGCCAAATAACATACCTTGATGTAATAAATAGGGTTTCCAAAGAAAACCAGATTAAAGTCTTTTTACCTGATGTGTCAGCCTTGCACTCATTAGAGGAACAGAGTCTCTGATATAATGGAACTCGTCACTCGTCATATTTAACACACAGTTGGCAGTTATAGCAAGGGCACACCGCTGAGCATTGATGCTGAAGAAATCCAGAAACATCAAACAGGCTGCTATCCCTCCCTGAAAACCAAGAGATATTTTGTGAAACATTTGGATGGGAAAAATACATATACCGGTAATTAAGATTTTTACTTTTTGAAGCACAACCACAATTACATAAACACACTCTTTAGAAACCAATTAAATGGTATTTTCATTTATTTACAGACTTTGAAGAGTGTCAAGTTTCTTGAATTTTCCCCACAAAAATTACATTTTACAAGGATACAGTTACAATGTTTATCATCAACTGGCAACCTTGTTTACTGACAGGTACTTAATAACACTGTCAGGTTAAAAAATCATCCTGAAAATATGCCACACTTTTATGGACTATGATTAATACTGTATTATCATTTGATCTTGCAGGGACAAATATTTGCACACAAAAGCAGTAACAAGATATAACTGTGCAGGAATAGATACGGCAATTGTATTGTTATTAATACATGTACCTATTATATGCTTTAATTTTAATGGGCTTTAAAATTGCACATCTACCTTAGCACGATATACACAAAATTAACCTGCACAGAATAATGATACCACAGTAGTTTATCTCATCCTTTAATTAACTACAAAATATAGCTTTTAATTTGAAATAATTGCAACCAATGTAGACCCAGTGTCTACAGTCTCCTCTTTTCTGTTAATAAATTTCTGAAAAACAGCTCATAATCTATAAAAACACATACTGCTTGGAGGATTGCCTTGCTGTGTTTCTTTGAGAGAGATTCCAGTCCAGTTAGAGCCTGTTCAGCCACGTCCATACACTGTATCACTTGTAACTGTAAATACATATCACATGTTAATCTACAGTTTCAACAATCATAGATTTAGCATTTTTTACATGAAACACAAAATCTTATGTCATTATTCTATGTTCACATTACATGAACACATGAGCACAAAATATAAAACTCAGATAAACTTAATAAATGCTCCTGTAACTTTTTATGACTGTAGAAAAATGAACAACAGCAGTGCTTGTGGACTAATGGTCAAATTTGTTGGTTTCTTCTTTCTAACCCTGTGCTCAAATTCAACCATGTCAGAAAGTTGAGATTTGAGACAAGTCTCCATTCTAGTTTTTTTTTACCAAAGTCTCTGAGATATGCATCAAATACTTTACTTACCTTTTCAAGAAATACAGGTACTGCATCTACTACGACAGCCGAGGACCTGGGGAGGGCCTCCATCATGTAGGTCAAGGCCCTGCATGCATGGTTCATCATGTCGAAGTTATGTTCCATCTGTAGTAGTGTGATCAGGGCAGGAACAACCTGCTTCACTGGAAATCCTGCCAATGTGTCTTCATTGCCCATGACTAACATCTGTAAAGAAAATCACATGTATTTCTGACACAAACTGTTAATGCCACATGGCTTAATTATAATATTTCAGCATGTACTTTTAACACCAACTGCCTACACCTCATTGCCTAACTTCAGATTAATAATTTCATATTAATATGTATTTTGACACCAACCAACACAGGCCCTAACTCCAGCATAATATTTCGGAATGTATTCCTGACACCCAAATTAATGTCACAGGGATCAATTCCCATTAAATATGAACCATCTTGATCTTCTAGATAATTCTGACATGACTGAAACTTTTAATGATCGAGCTAATGAAGCCTTTACTGCATGGACACAGCGTGCAAGCCCAACCAAATTTGTGCATGGGCTTTTTACTATAAATATATCTTGGCTACTCTTCATGCATTAGGATTCAAAACAATGTGGTACATGTAAGTTATTTCTTCTATGTCTAAATGCCAGTGACAAGAATCAACAAGTTTCAACGTACCTGGCACATTTCAATAACAGAAGACAGCTGCTGGTCTTCATTCCCTGTCGCCTGTAATCCTTGCAACAGCTGCTGCGCCTTGTTCACTGCAGATAAAAGCAGTTTCAACTTAAAGATCATACCAAGTACACAAATTAACAGTTCACTCAATGAATATGGCTCATCTGGCATGTGTGATGGTTGCAGATCTAGATCCAGATGCACATATGTTCAGTCTGGTCAGGATCTACATTGTTCCTTAAATTTTCTTGGTCATAAATACCCTTAATTAATCTAAAAGTGAACAGTGTAGATCCTGATCAGACTGCACATTTGCAGGCTTATGTGCATCTAAACAGTTGCACAAGGGCTATAACCTGTATGCACTGGGTCATCAAGATTTCTTCAGGGTCTTCATATAGACACCTCAGTACAAGTCAATTAAGATACCTTTTACTTAATATTAAACATTATTGCTCTGGTTTTATTAGAGTTATCCGAGGGATCAACAGATCGATATTGGCCGTCTGAAAAATTAGACAGGCACTGTTCCTACCCATTAGCCATTGTAACAGAAATTGAAGCATTTTTTTCCATTGTAGCAGAAGCACTCTAAATAGAACAAACAGATCACAAAATCTTGAATTCTAAAATCAATGTACATGTATTTAGAGTATAAAATGCCTACTGCTGGCATTATTTCCAAAAGGCTAGAACAACCGGATGTTTATAAATAAGTTTTGCCATATTAAAAAGCATTGAATATAATATAAAAACATGACCTATAACTATTGAATTTAGGAATTAATGTATTTTATTTGAAATTAAATAATTAAAATGTAATCTGATTCATGTAGTTTTGTTTTTTATTTTGGTGCTAAAAATAGTATTACAATACACTGCAGCATGTAAAATTCATATATGTAATGTAGTCATTTGGGTTTTATAATTTAGCAATTCTAAATCGAGCCAAAACTCAAAGATATGACTTATAAGAAGTAATAATTTTAATGTAAGACTTACTAGAGCTATTGCTACCCATGGTCCTGTGCAGTAACTGGTGCATCCTTGGACCTAATGCTCCAAATAGCTGTGAGGGCAGACCTCTCGCCTCTAACAATGCTGTAATATAAAATGTAACATGTACTGACACTTGGTTCAAATAGTGATTTGTGTTCTTCTGTTCTCAGAATATACATACATCATCAAGAATCAATGCTATAAATTTACTTCTTAATTAAACATAACTAAACTTACTGTCATCATGCGAATTGAAGTTGCACCTATGTATGATCTGCAACCCTTAAAACTGTTGAAGAAACAGCCTAACATGATTTACAAACTGCAGTCTTTTTTATAATGATTTCCATTTTGAATCGCCACAATATTTACCAATCATGCAAATAACTGTCAAATATAGACATATTTATCACCTGTCTAGATGATCTTACCCTGTAATCGGCCCATGTCTGCCTCCTCTGACTCACTCTCTGACGTCATTGCCGTAGCTCCACCTGGTGGTGCTGAAACATACCAACAATAAGGATAAAATATTTATACTTAAATTCAAGTGTGGCAAACAGGTGACATTTAGTTTAAGAACTGATCAATTCCAGAGGTAGGCCAAATACAGGAGCCAATGCACTGTGTCCTTTCCAAAGGCTCTTGATATTCACAACCAAGCGGACACTGGCTGCCCATGGCAAAATGGCGTTGGGAGGGAAAGGGATCATTCATGCCATTTAACCTTGTAACAGTGCCCAGTTGAAAAAATTCATGTTGCAAAAGCATGTCACTTGTGTATTTTGCTAAACCCTGTTGTCATAATATACTGAAAATAATGGCCAAGAAAAATTAGAAAATGGCAGTAACATCAAGTTTTCATGAAAAACTCATGGAGGGACAAATAGTTTACAGCCCTGGGCCAATTTATTTACCTATTCCAGTAGGCTGAGGCTGCTCCTCCTGGGGAGCTTTGGATGGCCCTCCCCCGCTAGGCACAGGGTTATCATTGTCGGACATGACGGATGTTTGTGGCTTGGCTACTCCTCCACTTGTACTACAACTTGCTGCCACAGTCGACCCAGAACCTTGAGCCGCTGCTGGCGGGTTACCTCGTCCTTGCTGCTGACGCTTGGACAGTGAAGAAGACCTACCACTGTAACATTAAAATGGCAGTTTGTTAAAAATTTATGAAATAAATCATATACTACATGTAGAAGAGAAATTCATTTCAAAAACTGGCCGTTTTCCAGAAGTGATCAGCAGTGAAGTAAGTTTTGTACCGGAAGTAGTACAATAAATCTGGAATGACATGTACACCTCACCCATCATTTTGTTTGTAATTTCACTACAAACTCAAACTAGAATTATCACTGAAAGTGATTAAATACCCCTACATGTATGCTTGATAATTGAACTGGGAATGCTTCGAATCAATGGCATAATGTGCCCCACTTTCAATCCAAAGTGTCGTCTTCACAGTAGCCACATATTCAGCAAGTTTCATCACAATATCTCATTCCTTCTAAATTTATTGAGCAGAAATGGTTTAAATATGTTAGTAACAGTGGCCTTTATCTAACTTTTATCTAAGAACTGTGTGCCAAACATTTTTTATGAGAAATCATCCAGAAACCATTTTTTCTATTTTTAGTAACAGTGACCTTGACCCCATCAGGCCCAATTTCAATACCAAGTTTCGTCTTCACAGACACTACCTATATAGCAATTTTCATCACAATATCTCATTCTGAACCAAAGTTATTGAGCATACAGTTTATTTTCTATTTTTAGTAACAGTGACCTTGACCCCACAGGCCTTGAATCCCAAAAGTCATCTTCACAAAAACCATCAATACACCAAATTTCATTTAAGAATCTCATTCCAAGCTATAGTTACTGAGTGAAAACGAAGTTTTGAAGTTTAAATAACAGTGACCTTGACCTTGAACCAACAGGCCCCAAAGTCAAACCTAATCTTTATCTTGTTATGTTACATCTGTGTCCCAAAAAATAATTAAATCTATGAAGTATTTCACGAGTTATAGTCCAGAAACAATTTTTCTTTTTTAAGTTACAGTGACCTTGACACTGACCCCTCAGGCCCCAAAGTCGAACTCGACCTGTATCTTCTGATATTACATATATGTACCAGAAAAGGATTTAATCTGTGAAGTTTTTCATGAGTTATTATCTGGAAACCCTTTTTCTATTTTTAGTAATACTGACCTTGACATTGACCCCACAAGCCCCAAAGTCGAACTTGACCTGTATCTTGTGATGTTACATCTATTTACCAAACAAGGATTAAATCTGTGAAGTGTTTCATGAGTTATCATCCGGAAACCATTTTTCTATTTTTAGTAACAGTGACCTTGACATTGATCCCACCAGCCCCAAAATCGAACTTGACATGTATCTTATGACGATATACCTGTGTACCAAAAATTATTTAATTCTGTCAAGCCTTTCATGAGTTATCATCTGGAAACGAAGAATCCGACCGACCGACCAACAGACCGACAGACCGACCGACTGACCGACCGACCGACCGACAAGCTCACTCCTATATACCCCTCAAACTTCGTTTGTGGGGGTATAAAGAACTAAGCAACAGTATGATTAACAAAAGCCAGTCGGAAACGACAGCACGCTCGACTATTCGAAGTCAGACATATTTAAGCACATTTAAAACTGGGCTTCATTTAAACTGGGGAGTGATTCAGGAGTTTATGACACCCAACACACACACACATGAACAAAAGTTTCTTAATCCAAGTTAGGAAATCAATAAATTACTGGCGGTGGGTGGGTGGATGGGGGCCGTGGGGGGGGGGGGGGGGGTGAGGGTGGTGGGTGGGTGGGTGGGTGGGTGTGGGTGGTGGTGGGTTGTGGTGTGGTGTGGTGGGTGGTGTTGAGTGGGTGGTGGTGGGGGGTGGGGGGTGGGTGGGTGTGGGGTTGGTGGGTGTGGGGTGGGTGGTGGTGGTGGAAGGTGGTGGTGGGAGATGGGTGTGGGGTGGGTGGGTGTTGGGTGGGTGTGGGGTGGTGGTGGGTGGGTGGGTGTGGGGTGGGTGGGTGTGGGGTGGGTGGTGGTGGTGGGGGTGCTGGTAGGTGGTGGTGGGTGGGTGGGTGTGGGGTGGGTGGTGGTGTGGTATGGTATGGTATGGTATGGTATGGTATGGTATGGTATGGTATGGTATGGTATGGTATGGTATGGTATGGTATGGTATGGTATAACCACTCAACACTTTCAACCAAAGTATGTTAAGTACATCTGTTTTAAACCTTTTCTATAGCATTACCTATGAAAAACACTAACATTGAAACTTTAACCATAATTTCTAAGTCTTAATTCTAATTTCAAAGCGAAAAAGGGCAAAAATTTAATAAAAAAAGCAAGGATGAGTTATGGGCCTTTGAAAATCAACCTGATGTATGATAAAATAAAGGTATACAAAGTTTTAAAGTTGTCGTTTTAATAGAATGAAAGATATGAGGTGTCACCACCTTGCACGCAAACTTTAACCTTAATTTCTTAGTCTAAAAAGGGCAATAATTTGATATAAATCAAAGAAAGAGTTATGGTTCTTGGCATACATAGTCAGGGTCATGATAGTGAACAAGTTTCAAAGCTATAGTACAAGAAGTATGAAAGTAACTAGCTTGCACGCAAACTTTAACCTGAAATTCTAAGTTGAAAAAGGTCCATAATTTGATTAAAAATTAAAGAAAGAGTTATGGTTCTTGGCATACATAGTCAGGGTCATGATGGTAAACAAGTGTTGAAAGTTTCAAAGCTATAGTACAAGAAGTATGAAAGTAACTAGCTTGTAGCAAACTTTAACCTGAAATTCTAAGTTGAAAAAGGGCCATAATTTGAACAAAATGGAAGTTAGAGTTATGCTTCTTGGCATACCCACTCTGGATATGATAATGAACAAGTGCTGAAAGTTTCAAAGCTGTAGTATAAGTAGTATGGAAGTTACAGGTTTGTACACTAGCTTGCATGCAAACTTTAACCTGAAATTCTAAGTCGAAAAGGGCTATAATTTTAATAAAATGAAAGTTAGAGTTTTGGTTCTTGGCATACACACTTGGGAGATGATGATTAACAAGTGTGCCAAGTTTCAAAGTTGTAGTATAAGTAGTATTGAAGTTATGTGTTTGTACAGTAGCTTGCACGCAAACTTTAACCTGAAATTCTAAGTCGAAAAAGGGCCATAATTTGTTGAAAATGAAAGTTAGAGTTATGGTTCTTGGCATACACACTCGGGACATGATGATGAACAAGTGTGCCAAGTTTCAAAGCTGTAGTGTAAGTTGTATTGAAGTTATGTGTTTGTACAGTAGCTTGAACGCAAACTTTAACCTGAAATTCTAAGTCAAAAAAGGGCCATAATTTGATCAAAATGAAAGTTAGAGTTATGGTTCTTGGCATACACACTCTGGACATGATGATGAACAAGACTGCCAAGTTTCAAAGCTGTAGTATAAGTTGTATTGAAGTTATGTGTCTGTACATTAGCTTGCACACAAACTTTAACCTGAAATTCTAAGTCGAAAAAGGGCCATAATTTGATCAAAATGAAAGTTAGAGTTATGGTTCTTGGCATACATACTCGGGACATGATGATGAACAAGTGTGCCAAGTTTTAAAGCTGTAGCTATAGTAGTTTTTAAGATATCAGTAGGTTGCACGCAAACTTTAACCAAAGCGGGACACCGACACCGACGGCGACGCCAACGCCCAAGTGAGTACAATAGCTCGACATATTCTTCGAATAGTGGAGCTAAAATTCCGATACCAAATGATGATGATTTATGTGTTCACCCAGACCACACTAGATACCTTCACCTCCAGCAGTCACTAATTAAGCCTCTTCAAATTTTAATGTAGCTTCCTTGAGCAATTATTAATGACAACCCTGTATATACAAATTGATGAATACCGTATAATGGGTTTTTTCGCGAGCATAATATTTTTGCTATTTTCGCGACCGTCGTGAATTCGCGAAAATAACAAACGCAAAAAATTCCCGACTTTATTTTCGCGAAGTGCACTATATTGCAAGACTGACGTTGCTATTTCTTTATGTTCTGGGTTAATCGAGTATATCTCTCACAAATTAAGTAAACGCTTCGGGCAGAGTAGATATGTACCGATACAGTTATATGTTCGGGAGTCGAAAATATTGGTATTGATGACAAGCGTGCGGATTATTTAATTCTTTCAAAATTTCCTGCATATACAATGCTTTACAAACAATGCTGATGAGCGTTACTTAATAAGTTGTTTGAAAATGCTTTATATTCGCCCCAGCCGGCTAAAGGTCAATTATCGCTTCATTACGTCTATATTTGCGGTGGTCATGGTTATTTTTCCGTCGATAAAAACATAAACTCTAATTGTTATTAAAATGGATGTCAATTATGCTGCGGGCAATTTGGTTTATAACAGTTTGATAAAATACCACTGTTAAATGCACAGCTTTCACCTATTAGCAAACACTTCTTCCAATAATAATTTGTTTTAACAGGTACATTTTCTGGTACCGGGTTACAAGAAATATAGCAATATGAATGCACTGCAACAGTAAAAAACGCGAAAATTAATTTCTGCGGTCGCAAATTCGCTAAAATTACAAACGCGAAAAATTAAATTATGGCAAAATCGCGAAAATTTTCGATCGCGAAAATAACCCATTATACGGTATGAAGAAATGTGTACTTTTAAAGGAAGAAATTTATAAAAATTTTCTGCTTATTGCCCTCTTCAGAACAAACCAGCTTTAGTGTTCACCACAATTTTCCATACAATCACTGAGCCAGAATTTCAAATATTCTGCACATCTTATCTATTGAAACTTCACACTTCAACCACTTAACTATTTAGTGTCGGTTAAGAATTGAATTTTCATAATATTATGATGTCAGGTCTGATAGTTGTACAGTAAAATTGTGGTGATCACTAAGTTATTTAGTGTATAATAAGTAAAGTTTTAACTATTAAGAAACCATGGTCACTTTGCTATGCTACATTCCCTTAGGGTTTCTTAATTGTTAAAATTTCACTTAATAATAATATACACTAACCATAACTTAATACCAATTTAACAAAAAGTTACATCATGCATAAATCAAGAAATAAAGTGTAATTATTGTGAAGCCCAATACTTAGCTTTTACTTGTATACTAATTTGTTTACATGTACAATTATTAATCTTACATTGGATCAACACAGATTTTTCCCAAATTTAAAAATTGTTCTGAATACAGATTCACTTACATGAAAAACCTCTCTACATTTTTTCTTTTATCCCTTTACACCATGGGATATCTATGTTATCCATGGGCAAACAGTGCAGATCTTTACTCCACAGCTATGACTTTTATGACATGGTAGAACGCTGCAGATCCAGATCAGCCAGGCTGAGCCAGCACATCCATGCCATTTGATCAGGATCTGCACTTTTCACATTTTAATTCATTAGGTTATTTCTAAACAAAAACCATATCCTGCAGATCCAGATCAGATGGCATGGATATGACAGCTATTCTGGACCTACACTTTTCAATCATGAGATAAAACCTGTATATATGATGTAAAGGGTTAGTTATCTTATACAAGTGTAAGTTAAATTTATTACGCATTTTTATGTCTTGGCTTTTCTTCACTTCAAATTTTGAAATTATAATTATTACTTGCCTACTACTAGCACAAGAGCCCGTCTTCTTTCCTCTCGTGTGCCGCCGTAAGCTATTCAGCTCCGGCGGGGATTTGGACCCTGAGCTCCCCGTAGCACCTTTTGATGAACTTTCCGTCTTATGAGATTTCTTGTCTTTCTTCCTCTCTTTCTTGTCCAACTTGGACTTTTTCTTTGGAGGTTGTGGGTACGAGTCC
Source organism: Corbicula japonica (assembly GCA_038501625.1). NCBI lineage: Eukaryota > Metazoa > Mollusca > Bivalvia > Venerida > Cyrenidae > Corbicula > Corbicula japonica. The sequence continues at coordinate 16,444,453 of JAZAYU010000002.1, read as the reverse complement.
CTGGAATAACTTGGACCAGCAATTAAGAAACTTGCTGGCAATGGCTGTTCGTGAATACCGTGGTTTACAACACTCGCTTCTACTTTCTTCTCTGACTTTATTTCACTGTCTGTTTTTGTTTCCACTTTGCTGCACTTGACAGCTGGCTCGGCAATAGAACTTGTAGATGAATTTATCGCAATACAAGATCGTTTCCTTGACACGCGGTATGTGCCGATTTCAGCCCTGGACTGAGCTTGTGTACTTGGTCTTAAACAACTTTTTAATGAACTCCAAAAACTAGTAGCAAGACTACAGTCTTCAGATTTAGGTTTTAATGTTTCACTACCAGATGCCACTGCGACTTCAGCGTTGTCCGACACAGTGCTCGATTTCCTGTCAGTCCTACGCAAGTCAACACTCACTGACCAATTGTCTGTAGATTTGACCGCTACAGCTGAAACTTTACCTTTTTTATTTTTCTTTCCCCTTCTACACTTTTCACAATTTGCTCCAATCAAACTCTCACTGGATACAGACACTAAACTTGATCCGCTACTTTTCCGTGATTTAGACGATGCTACAGACCCTTTAGAAGTTGAAGATATGACAGAATTTGATTTCCCTGCACTCTCAGTACTAGAAACAGTTGATTTGGAATCACTTCTCTTCCTAGAATGAAAATTTGAATTTGGGACACCACCTAATGCAGTTACAGTACTCGATACAGTTTCACTGGAGGAAGATTTTCCTCTCACTTTACAAACACCTGTTGAGGGAGAAGATGCCCTAGAGTTCTTACTCTCCTCACTGTAGGCTCGTTTTCTCCCACCGACTGATTTCAAGTCAGTATGAGAGGGTTGACTAAACTTGGCTCTGGACCCCCCTGGGCAGGATTGGTGTCTCCTCTTCTTGTCGGATACTGTAGACGAAGTTTCCGAAGGATTTGCGTTCTTGTTCGGATTGCTATTTGTAGTACTGGTTTTCTGAAATAATAATTATAATGTTTTTAAAAGTCTTTGGTTATGCAGTGGTTAACCTTTTACACAATATATTCAAGATTATTCGCATATGCAAACAGTGTAGATTCAGATCAGCTGGCAAATCTGTGCTGTCTGATCAGTTTCTACAATGCTGGTTTCTCAGTCAGAAATAACCTAAAAGTAGTGTGTAGATCATGATCAAATGGCACAGATGTGCTAGTAAATATGGTTCTACATCTTTGGCCATGCCATCAATGTCATATCTATGGAGCATAGGTTTAAATGCCGTAAAAAAAGTCTTCAGTAAAGTGGCTCCCCACAACAAACCATATGGTGCCATAGCACTTAAATCTTTGAAAAACAACATGCTGCAATGCCTAAAATAGTAAATATTTGTTAAGTGCAATATCTAGATATAACTTTAGGCGGATAAACACTTAATTATTTTTTTGCTGCTGTCTAATTTTAAAAAAATGCTAGTTATCATTAAATACTAGTTACTTTTTTATACACACAAAATAAATATGGGGTCTATTGTTTGACTGCATTATAATGGAGCGTAATCCTGAATGATGTGTGTTGTTTATAGTCTGATGTGTATTTATTGCTTTACTTTTATTTTTTGACATGTTTGTGTGGTTATAATGCTAAAATGCCATAAAGGCATATATATTTATATGGAGGAGAGTTAAAGGGTAGATAAGCAAAACTTCTCACTTGTTCCCTAGAGTTACTCCTGGCTTTGCTATGTTCTTCACTATCTTCTGTTTGCTTGTCTCGGCTCCTGGTTCTCTTTGCAATACCTGGACTTCCGAATTCTCCTCTGAAATAATGCCTTCATATTAACCTTTTACTGCGTAAATCTATGTAAACATTATTTACTATATCTTCTAAATTCTGAATTTGCTACTCATTCTGAACATAACTGTGTCAGCAACCTTCTTAATTGTTACAAATAAGAGTCCTATTGTACTCTATAGGTACACCTTTATTGCATGGGCGAACAGTTTAATTCCAGATCAGCTGGCACATTGGTGCCGTCTGATTTATAGGATCTAAACTGTTCACTTTTTTTTGGTTAGGTTATCTTTGACCAAAATGTGACCAGTGCAGATTCTGACACTGATGGATTTGCCGGCTGATTTGGATCTACACTTGTCGCACATGCGTAAAAATGCGTATATATGGAGGAAAGGGTTAAGTATGTATTTTAATGATTGTATTTACTCCCATCCTTTCACTCAACACCCTTTCCCAACATACCAACAGCTGACCTCTTTTTTTGCATCGCTTGTTCTTTTACTCCTATCTACCAAACTGAAAGCTTACTAGTTGTTATGTCTGGCCTCAGTTTGGTGTTGATAGTGTTGTTTAATCCTTCAATCTCGAAGTCATACTAAAAGCTTAACCATTTTGCATCATTAGAGTTGTTTATCCCACCCTCACACAATTTGGACAGTGCACCTGTTGTTGCTTCTGGTTCCATTTTGGGATGAAGTGTTGAGATTTGGTATTTACCCCAACCCGACCCCTACTATAATACAGACAGCTTACCTGTTACTTTGTCTGGCCCCTGTTTTGCGTTGATTGTGTTTTTTACTCCCCCCACCAGACTGACTATCAACTGTATCTGCCATAGGCACCACACCTCATCTGGCACACGCCAGGCTTAGCCAGGATTGTGGCTGAAAATAGATCAATAACATAATATTTTAACCATAACTCCATGAAAAAACCTTAAATTACATTTGTGACTAGTAAAAATCCAGATCAGCCAGCATAAGGTGCAATCTGATCAGGATCTATTTTGTGGTATAAATCTAGTCAGTATTCTGGGACAAGATGCTTTTCCTGCATCGTTCATTGTTCTGAATTGTGGCAATGCTTGTAAAGTAGTATAGATTAAACAAACTCTTGATAATGAATTATATTTAGATGCTTGGACCCATAAATAATAATACTGGAATTTGATGCCCTACATTTGATAACGATTTTCAACTTTTGTCAGATGCAAGCAAATATCCTGAATTGTAGGTGTTGTTTGGATGGCAAGTGTCATCTGCGTGCTTATGAATTCGCAACTTGTGTTTTCTAAGCAAGGCAAATATTAGAAAATTTTTAGGTTGCAAGATGGACAGTCGACAGAAAACCTTGAGGGTGTAATGTGGTAGCCCATAGGAACAGGGCAATTGATTTGTCACGCCTTGAAACTTTCATACATAAAACAATGTTCACAAACATTTTTACTTCTAAAGCAAATAAACAGACCCCTGTAATTTTTATGGTGTCATTACAGGTTGTCTATATGATGTGTTTGATGAACCTTCCGACTTAATTTTGTTCGTTTAATTTGTTTTCATGGTTCAAATATTTGCTTTAAATTTAAAATGCAACAGACACACAATGTTACCCATTCTAGCTTTTTGTTACATTTAAGGTGAGAAAAGGAATTTATTTATTATTATTATTTATGTCACATGTTCACAGGCTTTGCGAAAGTTGCCGGACCGTCGGACATGTACGGCAAAAATCAGTCCAGTCCGATAATTTTTTCCAGGGTTCCGGACCTTATGTCCGGCACAGTTCAGTCCTTTAAGTACCGATAACGACTGAGTAAGAGTCTATCCGTCAGGCACGAATACCGGGATTTATCAAGTCCGATAAAGTTTTCTGCCATGAATATGAGAATATTTAAAACGAGTTTTACTTTCCGTTTCTCTTTAAGTTTTCAATCAAATTCTAGATAAATTAACCATATCTGCTTTCTTCGACAAAGAAAATGTCATTCTTGCGGTACAATGATGGCACTACACCAGGCAAAATAACGCAAAAAAAAACTGATGAAGAAAAAAAGCAAAACAAAAGGAGTACGAGTCCAAGTGCCCGCCGAGAAAGTTTGTTAAAAAATGGCCACTCGTGGTTACTTTTAAATGAGAATATTTTTGATGAGACAGTATTTGATGACACTGAAGAAATTGTATCCAGTTTTGATCATGATAGTCTTCCAGTGGAATACAGATTATTCTGCTCCACTTACTCTATTAAAATTTTGAGGACAAGGACTCTGATATTTTGACGATTTTGATAATGAATGTTTTGAATTCCAGACAGAGTCCATGAATATGCAGGGGTTTTCCTAGCCATTTTGGGAAAAGGACCCTGGCCAGAATTGGGAAAATTTTAGCGCGTGAAACGTCTCATTTTGGGAATTTTTATCGACAAACATACAAGTTTTGGGAATTTTGAAATCATTGTTTTATTTTCCCTTTTTTAAACTTTAACAAGGAAGGATCAGTTTACTTTTTATTCACTCAGGGTGGTTTAGTGTTTAAAACCTACATACAGGCTTTTTTTTCAGAAAAACTCAAGGTATGGAATTTTAATTTCTTTAAGTCAACAAATGACTATAACAGATTTTTTCTTTGTTTTCTGTGCTTGAACGCAACGCATAGTTCCTCCAGGGTGGCATCATCTAAGGAGGCCTGGCCCTCAATGCATACACTGCAACTCCATTATATCGCGGACCTTGGGGTCCAAGCCCACCAACCGCGATATAAATGGAGCGTGATATAAGTAAATAATCGCGCTAAAATAGTAAGAATTTATTTGTTTTTGCTGTCAGATGCATGTATATCGCGGTGTTACGTAATTAACATGCCGTGAAATCTACGGGTACATCAGAGTTCGTTCCGTGCTGGACAAATGTTTTAAAACAACTTTGTATTATTTATTAAGATTTATTTTTCATAAAAGGAAATTAATTAGTGTTCAAACAAAGATCGCCATCATCAATTTCCAACAGTGCCGTATTATTGTTTTAGGTACTTTAAACTGATCGACGATCTGTTAGTCCGTCATGGTCGGCGATGTTAGTTCGTCGTCGTCCGTCGTTTACCAGCTTGATATATCAATGAGCAGGTAATGTCAAAACAACAAACTGTTTTAACCTTTCCTGCTCATGTCCATTATGATTAGCAACTTGCATTTATTGTCGCTAATATGCGGTTGGTCTCGTGAACGAAATTCTGCCAGTACCGTTATCAGCTTGGTGTTTTTCGCACCTATTGTTCGTCACAAAGGGGGTTTCATGTCAAATCAGAAGCAACATAATTGTTAAAAAATCTTTCATTTATTTTCATACGTTTGATGTTAAATTGTATCCGTTTGTGAACGTGTACATCGCCTCTTAAATCCCTCCACACAAAATGTAATAAACAGCCGTCGCCGATAATGACATAATACGACGCGAAAAAAGCGTGCGTTTCGTGAATTTGTTGCCAACGTCGATTGAATAATTTTGATCTTTTTTACCACCACGAAGAATGAACAAACATATACATTGTAAATGTACAAAAAATTGGGATCCACGGACCAAGTGCGATATATTGTATGTCTTATGTTTTGAAAATTATCTTGGGATTCAATTGGGGAAAATGGAAGAATTTCGGATTGGGAAAGGGTCCGTTTGCTTTGGGAAAGGGTCCGTTTTCCGGACCCTCAGAAAGGCTAGGAAAACCCCTGATATGGATAAACTGATGTTTTATCTAAGAGAAGAGAATTAAAATGTTAAATAAACCTTGAAAAAAAATTCGGTCAGACAAAAGTTCTTTTGGTCAGACAAGAATTGGAAGTTTGTCTGACCGAATGTGAGGCAAAGTTTTCAGCAATTTCGCGAAGCCTGTGTTCACAATAGGTTTTATCAACCAAGAGTTTGTTTTTGATTAGAAAATCTGTAAAACACATTTACATTAAACAAAATATGATTCAGTTTAAAGCAAACAATCAAGTACCTGCCATGCAAAATGTTGCTAATTTATGAATTGTTCTATTTTATTATAAACCCCTTTTTAATTTTGTTACGACTAGCCGATTTTTAAAAACACATAATCATTAGCAAGATGAGACTTTATTAATTCTTTATTACTACACGGACTGTCTAGAGAACTTTGGACCTCTAGCCTGCTGGTCTTCGAGTCTGCTTACCTCAACTCTAGCCAGTGCCTAAAACATTTAAAACTCTCGGATGGAAAACAAAATATGGAATTCCTAATTTTGTTTTCAGTGTAATGCATTTTAACACCTCCGAATTAATTTATTATTGATGAAGTAAGATATCATTTAGTTTTGATAAAACCTGTTACCTAGAGAATATGGAACCCCCTTGAATACAGTATCACTACTGTACACATAGAAACATAATTTTTTCAGATCCAGCTTGTCCCTCATTACCCCACCCACTTCATGACTAGTGGCACTGCTTATTTTTCATTCATATATAATTTGAATCGGGGAAAACAAATAAAATATAAGCAGAAAATCAACGCTCTATCATTATGTAGTTATGCCACTTCATAACCATAACATGAAACAAAGCCAAACATGACTAAAATTTGCGTGTAAAATTTTACAGCAGAAAATTACAACACGGAATTTCCTTTTAAGGACTGCTTTAAATTGTAAGATTTTATCGAAATACAGAAGACTGGATACGTACTTTTAGCAACAATGCATAAATAATAAGTGAAATAATTAGATATTGGGTAATTTAAGAGTTTTTCTGTGTTTGTTCAGCAAAACAGATGATCCTTCGCAAGTTGCGTGCGCATGATAAATAATTTCCGCTCATGGTTCGTTTATTTCCGTAATATATGAAATAGATTTTTCATCGAACAGGGAAAATGTCTTTAGCTACATTACTTACAATAATGTCCTATTTTAGTTCTCCTTCTAATCAGATAGCAATATATTCGTTCAAAGATATCTATTAGACTTCGGAAATATCCGTAGTCTGAGGCCCATCCTTGCATGGTAATCTCCCCGATTTCTCGTGCTTAGTTCAGAGATGCTAACAGTGATGAAGGAGACTGTTACTGTGACGATGATGATGATGGTGGTAGTAGTGATTGATGATGATGCCTATGAAGTATTAGATTGCTGATATGATCGTTAACAATTATTTACATTACCATTTGGGCACACGAAGTTCTGCTGATTTAAGGACGTTACGGCCCATCGTCGATACGGCCCAGACGATACGGCACAGACTGAAGTACGTTACGGCCAAGAACGATGGACGATACGGCCCGGCTTTAAGACCCATATCTAAAATAGTTTCTTATTCCGTTTTACCAAGTGAACACTATCAAATTATTATTATGTTGTAGGCCTATATTAGATATTATTATTATTATTATTATTATTATTATTATTATTATTATTATTATTATTATTATTATTATTATTATTATTATTAAGAATGATATATTTGTCAGCACATTTAGACCTAAATATGAAAAATTACATAATAAACCATCCTCTACATTAGAACAAAATGCATTATATTATGAACACATTGAAGTTTTCTGTTCTTTTTGAATGAATATGCAAACTTTGAAATGTGAAATATAAATTTGTTGTTTATTAAACCAATTTTTGTTTTCAATAAAGAAAATTAAACCGGCCTAGTCTTTTCTTCTCCCTTGTTATTCTAAATAAATAACATGAAAAACATTGTAGTATCGTCCATATACCGTGCCGTAATATCAACTCTATGTCAGGGGCATTTTGTACGTAAAATATTGATGACTACAGCATCTCCAAGCTTTTTATGCGCAGTTCTGATTGGTTCGCATCAGAGAAAGGTTAAGATCCGAAAAAAAAGCAACCGGATGTTTAGTTGTCCGCTGTGGATTACTTGGGACACCATCTTTAGAGAAAGGTAAGCAGCAGTTGAAAGTTGTCCGCTGTGGATTACTAGGAGCAACATCTTTAGAGAAAGGTAAGGATCAGAAGCAGCAGTTGGAAGTTTAGTTGTCCGTTGAGGATTACTAGGGGCGCTATCTTTAGAGAAAGGTTAGCAGCAGTTGGACGTTTCAAAAATTGGTTGATAACTGTGGATTACTAGGGGCGCTATATTAAGAGATAGGTTAGCAGCAGATGGACGTTTGGTTGATAACTGTGGATTACTAGGGGCGCTATTTTTAGAGAAAGGTTAGCAGCAGTTGGACGTTTGGTTGATAACTGTGGATTACTAGGGGCGCTATCTTAAGAGAAAGGTTAGCAGCAGTTGTACGTTTGGTTGATAACTGTGGATTACTAGGGCGCTATCTTTAGAGAAAGGTTAGCAGCAGTTGGACATTTGGTTGATAACTGTGGATTACTACTTATTACTACGATCCTAAGAGAACGGTTAGCATTAGAAGCATGCGGTAGGACGTTTATTTGTCCTCTGGGGATTACTAGGGGCGCCATCTTTAGAGAACAGTAGCACCAGAAGCATGCGGTCGGACTTTTAGTTGTTCTCTGGGGATTACTAGGGGCGCCATTTTTAGGGAATAGTAGCACCAGAAGCATGCGGTCGGACTTTTAGTTGTTCTCTGGGGATTAGTAGGGGCGCGATCTTTAGAGAATAGTAGCACCAGAAGCATGCGGTCGGACTTTTAGTTGTTCTCTGGGATTACCAGGGGCGCCGGGGATTACAAGGGGCGCCATCTTTTGAGAATAGCACCAGAAGCATGCGGTCGGACTTTTAGTTGTCCTCTGGGGATTACTAGGGGCGCCATCTTTAGAGAATAGCACCAGAAGCATGCGGTCGGACTTTTAGTTGTTCTCTGGGGATTACTAGGGGCGCCATCTTTAGAGAATAGCACCAGAAGCATGCGGTCGGACTTTTAGTTGTCCTCTGGGGATTACTAGGGGCGCCATCTTTAGAGAATAGCACCAGAAGCATGCGGTGGGACTTTTAGTTGTCCTCTGGGGATTACTAGGGGCGCCATCTTTAGAGAATAGCACCAGAAGCATGCGGTCGGACTTTTAGTTGTTCTCTGGGGATTACTATGGGCGCCATCTTTAGAGAATAGTTGCACCAGAAGCATGCGGTCGGACTTTTAGTTGTCCTCTGTGGATTATTAGGGGCGCCATCTTTAGAGAATAGCACCAGAAGCATGCGGTCGGACTTTTAGTTGTTTTCTGGAGATTACTAGGGGCGCCATCTTTAGAGAATAGCACCAGAAGCATTCGGTCGGACTTTAAGTTGTTCTCTGGGGATTACTAGGGGCGCCATCTTTAGAGAATAGTAGCACCAGAAGCATGCGGTCGGACTTTTAGTTGTCCTCTGGGGATTACTAGGGGCGCCATCTTTAGAAAAAAGCACCAGAAGCATGCGGTCGGACTTTTAGTTGTCCTCTGGGGATTACTAGGGGCTCCATCTTTAGAGAATAGTAGCACCAGAAGCATGCGGTCGGACTTTTAGTTGTTCTCTGGGGATTATTATGGGCGCCATCTTTACCAGAAGAATGCGGTCGGACTTTAAGTTGTCCTCTGGGGATTACTAGGGGCGTTATCTTTAGAGAATAGCACCAGAAGCATGCGGTTGGACTTTAATTTGTCTTCTGGGGATTACTAGGTGCGCCATCTTTAGAGAATAGTAGCACAAGAAGCATGCGGTCGGACTTTTAGTTGTCCTCTGGGGATTACTAGGGGCGCCATCTTTAGAGAATAACACCAGAAGCATGCGGTCGGGCTTTAAGTTGTCCTCTGGGGATTACTAGGGGCGCCATCTTTAGAGAATAACACCAGAAGCATGCGGTCGGACTTTTAGTTGTTCTCTGGGGATAACTAGGGGCACCATCTTAATGAAATAGCACCAGAAGCATGCGGTCGGACTTTTAGTTGTCCTCTGGGGATTACTAGGGGCGCCATCTTAAGAGAATAGCACCAGAAGCATGCGGTCGGACTTTTAGCTGTTCCCTGGGGATTACTAGGGGCGCCATCTTTAGAGAATAGTAGCACCAGAAGCATGCGGTCGGACTTTAAGTTGTTCTCTGGGGATTACTATGGGCGCCATCTTCAGAGAATAGTAGCACCAGAAGCATGCGGTCGGACTTTTAGTTGTTCTCTGGGGGTTACTAGGGGCACCATCTTTAGAAAATACTAGCACCAGAAGCATGCGGTCGGACTTTTAGTTGTTCTCTGGGGAATACCAGGGGCGCCATCTTTAGAGAATAGTAGCACCAGAAGCATGCGGTCGGACTTTTAGTTGTTCTCTGGGGATTAATAGGGGCGCCATCTTTTGAGAATAGTAGCACCAGAAGCATGCGGTCGGACTTTTAGTTGTTCTCTGGGGATTACTAGTGACGCCATCTTTAGAGAATAGCACCAGAAGCATGCGGTCGGACTTAGTTGTTCTCTGGGGATTACTAGGGGCGTCATCTTTAGAGAAAAGTAGCACCAGAAGCATGCGGTCGGACTTAGTTGTCCTCTGGGGATTACTAGGGGCGCCATCTTTAGAGAATAATAGCACCAGAATCATGCGGTCGGACTTTAAGTTGTTCTCTGGGGATTACAAGGCGCGCCATCTTTAGAGAGTAGTAGCACCAGAAGCATGCGATCGGACTTTTAGCGGTTCCCTGGGGATTACTAGGGGCGCCATCTTTAGAGAATAGTAGCACCAGAAGCATGCGGTCGGACTTTTAGTTGTTCTCTGGGGATTATTAGGGGCACCATCTTTAGAGAATAGTAGCACCAGAAGCATGCGGTCGGACTTTTAGTTGTTCTCTTGGGGTTACTAGGGGCACCATCTTTAGAAAATAGTAGCACCAGAAGCATGCGGTCGGACTTTTAGTTGTTCTCTGGGGAATACTAGGGGCGCCATCTTTAGAGAATTGTAGCACCAGAAGCATGCGGTCGGACTTTTAATTTTTCTCTGGGGATTTTTATGGACGCCATCTTTACCAGAAGCATGCGGTCGGACTTTTAGTTGTTCTCTGGGGATTACTAGGGGCGCCATCTTTAGAGAATAGCACCAGAAGCATGCGGTCGGACTTTTAGTTGTCCTCTGGGGATTACTAGGGGCGCCATCTTTAGAGAATAGCACCAGAAGCATGCGGTCGGACTTTTAGTTTTCCTCTGGGGATTACTAGGTACGCCATCTTTAGAGAATAGTAGCACCAGAAGCATGCGGTCGGACTTTTAGTTGTTCTCTGGGGATTACTAGTGACGCCATCTTTAGAGAATAGCACCAGAAGCATGCGGTCGGACGTTTAGTTGTCCGCTGTTGAAATCTAGGGGCCCCATCCTAGCTTAGAGATGGGACCCTTAATGACTGAAGTAGCGGTATGAGTCTAATGAAAAATTAAAATCAGATTTATGATAGCAACATATTTTGATATTTGTGTATAAATCGCCTATTTGCTAAGCGCAGAATTATTAATATTCTAGTCCATATAGCCATAGGCGGATACAAAAGGGGAAGTGACGGGGTTACCCTATATTTAATAAGCACATCTTCGGTTTTTAAATGTATTCTAAATATTCTATGCTGTTCGCTGTATAATAAGCCCGCAAAACGGACATGATGTATTTATAAATAATGATAAACATAGAATAACTTTAACTAAATTTAGAGTGTCATCTCATAATTTAGAGATAGAAAAAGGCCGGCATGAAAATATCCCAAGAGAAAATAGAATATTTCGAAATTGTCCCTTAAATTTAGTAGAAACAGAATATCACTTCTTATTAGTATGTCCGAAATATTATGATTTACGCAGGAAATATTTCAAACCATACTTTTGTAGATGGCCAACAATACAGAAGTTTGAAGCGCTGATGTCAAGTACAAATATCAAAACATTAAATAACCTTGCAAGTTACTTATATTGTGCATTCAAAGAAAAGTCATAAATAAACAGTGTTTAACTCACGATTTAATCCATATCTGTCAACCAAGTATATTGTAATTTCTAAGGTAGCATTTGTTCAAATGAACACACATTATATTTTGCAGAAATTCATGAATGTCTAACATATATACAATGATACGGTTCACTAATATACACTTACGTTATGTATAAGAATAACACTAGTTTGAAAAACTCTCCGATCAGCAGCCCAATCTTCACACAAACCAATTGGACGGTCTTTTAATTTCGCTTTTCGAAAAGGCCGTCCGAAGTTTGGACCGATGACATAAAACATGCGTCACTTCCTTTATAACATGGTAAACCCTTGCCTATCTAATATTAAAGTCAAGGGAATCTCTATATAACGCATCTAGACCTACCGTACATACTTTAAGCGTTAGTATGTAAATCGTAGTGTATATTTACTTCAATATTAAAAAAATCACGATATTGTGGGAACACAAAAACGATATATTCATGTGTTCCCGATACCATTGTATATATGTTACGGAAAACTATTTAATTTATTTTTGATACATTCATACTGAGTCGTGAAATATTCGCTTTAACCAAATTATTCAATGATGCAAGGGAGATAAACTTTAAAATCTATAAAGATACCATTGTATATATGTCATGTAATACTATTATTTTTTTTTTTTGATACATTCGTACTGATTTGCAATCTTCTCTGTTAACTGTTAGGAACCATTTCTATTAATCTGTTAACCAGTGTTATGCTTTGCTTTACTCAAATATGACCAAATGTTGACTATAAATTGTATGTATACAATTTTATGTCGAATAATATATATATATATATATATACTTAACAAAATGAAAATAGTATATTATTTTTATTACTCAACCCCAAAACAACCGTTTTAGCGAACATATTAACTAAGAACCATCCCCGCAAGGATATATCGACGGAACGGTTTTGGTTGATTTTCGCATGATCAGCATGCATAGACGCTAAATGAAACTGTAAGTTAAATATAATTTGATCGTACATCTACATTTTATTGCATGTCCAATTAAAAATGTTTGCACTATTATCCGCCGAAAGAGCTACATGGGATATATGGTTTCCGTAGCTGTGATTTACAGATATTAAATCGTCATAATCGGACAACTTGTGATTTGGAAAAATTGGAACCGGACCACGATAAGTATCTACACATGTGGCATTATACTGGACATGCACATCTCGTGCAAATATAATGCGAATCAGTATTATGTCCCCCGTTAATTAATACTATTAGCCTATAAATCTTAAGTGCTTGTAAAAAGACGCTATTAAAAAGTTCCGAACGCCGATCGAAAAAGGCAGCAGCATCGGAGTTGATATTAGTGTTTTTAAATATTATGTGGAAATGCAAAAAATCATATACTAGCAAAGTTTCGGACACAGGATAACGGTATTGTCACATTATACTATACGCGACAGATACCCATCATAGCGAACTGCGATCTAATGACGTCATCGGTAAACACAAGTTGTCCCCCTTAGATTTTGCGTACCGTGAAATGTGCACCCGAATTTTACTGAATTAATTCAACCAATTCTCGTGTATATTGTATTACATGACCATACAACGATTTTCTTTATATTCAGAATAACATATTTAGTAAAATTAGTACAAAATTTACTAAAGTTAGTATTCATTTGTCAGTTTATCTTTAAGTGGAAGCTTGGAAGAATTCCAAATATAAGAGAACAACTACAGGAGGCCCGAACACTTCACCATAAGCGGGTAACAGTATTTGATATTTTCTCCTTTGCTTTTTGCAAATTGTATGGTATAAGGTAAAATGGAGGGTGTAAGGTAAGGTGTAAGGTAAGGAAGGCAAGTTAATGTGTAAGATAGATAAGGGGTAGAGTAGGTTGAATCAATCCCATTCACATAAAGCTCAATGTTTAATTCCAATTGCCTATTCAGTGTTCATTAAACGCGACTTTAAGCATCTTTATTATTAGACAACCATACATTGGTGTGAAGATCTAGCTTCAATCTAATCAAAAACACAAATGAAATCGGGGTTAACTTACTTATAAGAGAATTACTGATATCTGACCGAACAGATCCTATTTTAAACGCGGTATCGCAAATACGGTGCCACAAATATACATCTGCTGTCCCGGTCACCGGCACTAGTTCGCCACTCTATCAAATAAGACATAGGCATGAACTTGCTTTTGTTTCTTTTCCCGATGTGACAATGCAATCCAAAATAAGATGTAAGGTATCGTAAGGTGTAAGCTTAGGTTAGGTAATGCAACTTTAGGTTAGATTAGATGCTGATTAAACGACTGGGTTCGAACTACACATACTTCCAAGATCGCTGGAGGACTTAAAACAAAGAATCCTGTCACACTGATGTAATGTTGACCTTTCAAACCTGGGTTCAAGATCATTAAACAAAATCAGTAGATCAGAATCTGATTGGCTGAAATGGTCGCCATTTCAGCCAATCAGATGCTTGAGATTTGAGACTGATCTCCAAACTTAGTTTTATGACCTTGGGTCATGAGCTTCTAGTATTTTCAAGACGGTATTAAGTAGCGTGAATATATTAATGCTACTTAGTTTGGATATATATTAACAGTCTTTTTGTTTTGTGTCCAGGATAGATGCGCATGCTTAATATAGCGCATGCGCAATGTGAAGTAACGCCAATGTGGGTCGCCATAAGAACTAAATAATTTGATTACAGGAATCTAAAACTCTTCATCGTTAACTTCATGATTTAAAAGAAGTTGCATACAGATTTGTGTTTAACAATTTTATCATTACGAAGTATGAAACATAAATGAATTAGCATGTCCCGTACTGCGGAAAAAAGTAGGTCATCAGACATTGCAGCGTGTTGTAGAAAACGAGTGAACACTGCGACTGCTGACCTTCTTGTGATAATCAAAAGTTAGTTATTCGATCGGCATTTATTCCTACTGGATGAAGCACAGTTGCCCATGTATCTTTCCGTTTCATTGATTCGTTGTTTTAAATTGTTATCTTAGGATACTGAGAAATCGATTCAATTTAGCATAATTGAGCAGTTAATGACTACTTAATTGATGTTGTTGCGACAAAAAAGATGGAAGTTGAAAACATAAATTAACATTTATTTTGAAACCATGTAGTTTCATTCAAGAATGCAGTCAGAATCTGAAACATCTTTTGTAGACATTGCAGCAGACCTACAAATACATATAATTTCTATCGAACATAGCTTAACAATCTCCTTCGCAGAGTTGTCGTTCCTTACACTCACTTTACATCTCTGCGAAAGTCTCAATGTCAAGATTTTTGACAAAACTCGGAAGGCTTATTCTATACAGTCATAATTATGAATTTGAAAGCTTGTGGTAAAACAAATGATAGAAATCTTCACTATCTTACATTACAACCGACGAAACCCAAACAATTTTACATGTAAATGGTGAACTATTTTTGAGTAAAAGTAAAAGTAGTTGAAAGTAGTCCCAGCCTATAACAGAGCTGAATGTTATGAGCCGATAGCGTAAAAGAGTGATAACTTAAACGTAGGAAGTGTACCGCTTGGAACGGTCGGTAGGAGTTACTGCGATATCATTATATTTCGTATGGGTATTTCGCGTATTCCAACTGAAGAAAGTGCGCGAATTAAAATTGCGGAGAAGTTTAAATATGAAAAATACTTTCATGTTAGGATAATGCAACTTCGCGAATTCATATCCACGGGAAGATGTAATTTACGACATCTGCGCGAAAATTCGTACCCATGAAATTAAATGATACCACAGTATTCAGATTTCGAGGTGAATGCCAGGTCACTCCAGAAGTTCATGCACCAGGCCTCTTTGGATTTTGTAAGGTAGAAACATAAGGATACAACAAATCTGTGTTGTTTTAACAGTAAAAACAATTTAAATGATCGACAATTTAAAACTAAGTGCATATACAATAGTGGAAAAAAATCAAATGTGTTTCAGGAAAATACATGAATACTGGCATTCTATTGCCAAAATGTTAATTAGTTATTAAAGACCTATTTGTGTCTCCCTATTTCAACTGCATTTAAGAAAGAAAATATTTTAAAACAGAAAATTTAATTAAACGGATAGGCTCACGCGGGATAATACTTTAAAATCATTATTATTTAAGTACAGTTTGAGATAACTTCATTGATATACAACAATTGTTAACTTAGTTTTACCTAATTGCAAAATGTGACATTGCAATGTATACTGTGTATTTTTGTGAAAGTCCAACTTCGAATTCATTAATTTTGTTCTTTCGGTATGAAATAAATGTAGCTCAAGAGACATATCATAATAACTGACATTTTGAACAACTCTTCATGAACATACAGGCGGAAGTAACACTTCATTATTATAGTCCATCGACTTTTATTTCGACATAAAAAATAAATTATAATAAATAAATAAACAATACAAATCAAAAACGTATATGGAAAGCCCTTAGTTCGGAATGGTTTGGAGTAATATCAGAGTCTGATGTCAGCTCTTGAATCGTGTATAAATGTGATAAAGAAGTCTCCGTTATTTTTGCCTTTAACTTTGGAAAAATTCCCTTTACTGTTAACCTGTTTTCTCCTTTACTTCTATGACACTGGTTATTTAAAGACTCAAATCCGCAGTGGAATGGCCTCCTGTGAAGCACAAGACTCGTGCCATTATATTCGAGATTGTTTTTCACTAAGTTTCTTAAACCAACAACTGAAAGGTCGCATGGTAGTTCAGCTGACTTCAGCGGATGTATCTTCTTTAATAGGGTCAAGGACGAATCCTCAGACACATATTTTAGAACACCGTTTTGAAGCATGTCGTTCATAAGTACACTGTCCTGTGAGGGATAGCTGTAGCGGACTTCTTTAGGTTTAAATGGAGTTGTTTTATATTCAATTTGAATGATAAATTCACTGTTTACTTTGACGTTGTCATAGATTCCTTGCCCCAAGCCACGTTGGTCGTCGCGAAAAGTGGTTCTATCTAGCATGACCTCTAGCTGACCTTGACCTAGGCTTGCAGAGCCGTGAGGTTGTTTGCAATGAAGCGTGAAACGTTTTGATTGGTCCTCCAAGACAGCCATCGTTGCGATTGGATTATAATTTGCTTCTATTTTGTGTTCCGGTTTATTTTGACGACCAATGAGCTGGAATCCATTTTGATCAGTATAGAAATTTTGACCATTTTGAACATCTGTATCAAATCTTAAAATAACTTCCATTTCTTGCCAATGGACAGAAGCAATGTCAACTTCAGTCCGTACATGGAGTCCTTGACCCTGTATACATGTACAATTATACAATTTAACACTTAAGAAAAATCCTGGAAACGTGACCTTAACCTCCGAGGCAAACGGACCTCGTGTAACCTTGACAACTCGTTCTCCTGTCTTAAAAAGACTTGCTGGACCTGATGGGCCGAATATGTAAGCACCACTTCCTTTGGCTTGATAAACCATAAAATTTGTAGAAATATTTGTTACTCTGCCATTGTTGTCAATAACTCTTTCTATCATTCCTGTTTTCCCGTTGAATTCAACTTTCATGTGCGTATTTTCAATTGTGATCACCTCGTCTTCGCCATCCGGTACCTGTTCGTATACTTCATGTCTTACTTTAGGGTTACTTGTTTGTTTTAAAGAATATACTTCTATGCCGAATGCAGGAAGCTCTACTTCAAACGAGACTATAGACGGAAGCACCTCACCATTCATTTCACCTGCAGTGGTCTGGTATGGAATATTATTTTTCGTGGGCGAAGAAATTTCAATATAATTGGATCTAACAAACAGATTTACTATTTCTTTGCGCCGTATAGATAACGGATTCACAAAAATCACTTGTGCGTCATCGCTTTTTATAACCAGACTTCCGGTCATTTTTTTAGGTTCAGACTTGATCTGCACCTCTCGGAGAAGTTTCGAGTTGTTTTGCTTGCCTTTGCTAAGGATGGTTAGAAGGGTTGTTTTCATAGCTGTCTGAGCTACTTCGTACGCTTTGAATAACCGCTTTTCAAAGTCCTCGACAACGTGTGGCAGAGAAGTCCCTGAAATGAAATGCAGGTTTAATGATTTATATCGTAAGGTACCTTGTTAATTTCTCTATATTTACGGGTTTTATCGCATGTGCGATTATTGTAGATCCGTGCCGTCTGATCAGGATCGACACTGTTGACTTTTTGGTCAGACTTAAAGAACTAATGAATCAAAACAAACTGTAGATCCTGATTTATGCCTTCCGATCTGGGTCTACACTGTTCAGCCATAGTTATCAGCCATATACCATAAAGTATTTTAAGGGTTTATTCTTTGAGACATATGAACGTTTACAATCTAAATTATAAAACCATTCTGTCCATTGCAAACTATATAGCACTCTCAATGCAAATAAGGAAAGGGTATGAAACTTCTATGTTTAACCATATAATAATGGAAGCACATAAAAATGTGGAAACACAAACATGAAATTGGAAACCACTGGGTCACGGCATTATATTCAGTGAACGTGCTTAGTATAACTTGGAAGTAAACTTAAAGGTGCCTGTTCGTTTATCAGGTAGAAAATATAGTGTTTTCAAACATTAAAATTTATCATTTAAACTGTAAAAGACATGTAAAAGAGTAAACGTGATGTAATATCCCTACTCAATAAACGTATATGTGAATAAATTTAAAGATTTACATGCATATGTGAGGCACGCCACGGGAAAAGGTACCTTCGGGCAGTTGACGTCAATCCTTGAAACGACGTCATAAAGTTGAGCAGACGACATTAATTATTATGCAATTCGCGGTAAAAATACCATTTAATTGTCAAAATGTGTAACAAAATCACTGTTTTGTTATGAGAAAATAATAGAAATGTGAAAGTTCTTTCTAAATATAGTAACAACAAAAATGACACAAAAAATGGTACCTTTTCCCGTGGCGCGCCTCATGTATATTCAAAGAGCAGTCAGAATTATTATCCCTCAATACTGTACCCAGAATTTCGTTTATAGATTTGCAAACTTGTATCAAATTGATTTTTAAGGATTGTCAAAGTACCCGCACGAAATGGGTCTTTTATTTTATGATAAGTTTACATACCTGTAATACCATCGTGGTGCATGAACATTCCCAGTTCTCTCCTAGCTATCCGGATGTTTTCCGCTACATCCTTTTCTGCCTTAAAGTCTACTCCGTAATACTTGAAAATGGAATAAACCATCACATTGAAGATGTCACTGGCTCTAATGAGCGTTTCTATCTCTCTTGAAAACCGTTTATTAAGCGGTCTTGTAGTAAAGTAGCCTGTCCAAAACTCTTGGTTTCGTTCCGTGTACGGAAAAAAGTCCCCGGACAGTTTGGGGAAAGATACATCCGAACTACTGCTGCTTTCTTCTTGTTTCGTCATTTCTCGTTCTTGTTTTCGCACGTTGTCGAAGTATTCAGACAATGTTCCAAACTTTATATTCATATTCCACTTGTTATTGTTATTAATATAGTTGATTAATTTTTCATAATTTGTATACATGAAGTCCCAGTTATAGTCCCTAGGAAACGAAAAGTCCTCTCCAAGTCCGATGTATAACGTGTTGTATTTATAAAGATCAGCCGTAATACGAAACTGCTGGTATAGCTTCTCTGCTTGCACTGCTACATTGTCATCTGTTACTGCGACTGATCTTGACTTAGATTCACCAAGATGAAGATAATTAAATTCATCACATACTGCTTGGACCGGGCCACACACGTCCGAGGCCCAGTAATTTGTGTACGACATAAGAGTTGAAAGAACATCGCTTCGATTCGTGGATTCCCAATATGGCCTCCAGAGAAAATCAAGACTTTTAGCTTTCATCAGTTTAGCTTTTACAGGTTGATTTATTCGCAGGAACAGTAAATTATCCATACCAGTTGATTTCCAAAAGTAAGGCATGGTGCTGGAATAACCAAAAGGATCATTGACCCAGGCGGATTTCGGCCGAACGCCTAGGTTTTCAATCAGCCATTGGTGCCCTTCTATTAACTGATCAACAACAGCCACGTAATTCGTACTAGCTTCGTCAGGCATTACCCAGCCTCCAAGCACGATCTCAAGCTGCCCGCGAGCAATCAGCTTCTTAACAACAACTTTCTTATCCTCGTCTATATCTTGAAACCATCGTGCAAGGAAAACCGTCTCCGCCCACTGAAATGTCATGTTTGGATATTGATTCAACTTCACGACCATATTGTCAAGAGTGCCTTGTGTCATTTGTGCATAATACTGCTCCAATGTAAGGCCATAACCTGGGTCAGCATGAGAAAATGGGACTAGAATAACTTTGACAGGTGGGAGAGGTTCATTTTTAGCAATATCATCGAACTTTCTCACTGGAATTGGATACTGACCTTCACTTGTCATTTCATAACTCACATTTTGAAACAAATCATATGTTGATACTACAGAGTCCTCGTTAAAATCCTCCCATGGTTGTAAAACCTTACAAAAACCTTTCTCTATTTCTTCCGTCACCTGACTCTGTTCTTTGGTTTCCAGAATATTCACTGAACTCCTTTCAGCATTTGATTTGCGTTCTTTGCCTTTTATAGTGTTGCTATTGTCAACATGTTCTTTCTTCGAATTATCTTTTGATATATTATTATCATTATTTGAGATTCTGGAGACAATTGGTGATGGTGGAATAAGACCTGCAGGTTCTCTCGCAACATCCTGAATAGTATTTTTATTTTTAGATTGAGCTCTGCGAGTTGTTTTCATGTTATCCTTCAACGGATCAGATGTTGTACTAATTTCTGTGTTATTTCGTCGTTGTGGACCAGCTGATGTTGTCAGTATCATCTTTTTTTTATTTGCAGTGTCTGCACTTTTCTGTTCGAGGTTTTCCGCAGGCACGTCATTCTTCCCTTCAAGCTTCACTTCATTTGGAAGCTTTACTTCAGAAAACTTAAAATGGCGGTCACCGCCATGAGTATCTTTGTTACTGAACTGCAGAACATTTTTGACTTCCGGTGATGGGATTTCATTGACTTCCGGTGACGGGTTTTCATTTCGTTTTGTTGCTGATGTAGACCAGCCCGAGAAAACTGATATCCAGACTAATCGTAATCCAAACAACAGTAGAACCAGAGCCAGCAGTTTCCTTATCAACCTCTTGCTGACATATCCGTTACGTTGCCTGATCATGCTTCGAATCCTCCTGAAAGGTAAGATATATGTTGTTTGTAAGTTTTAAAGGTGGCAAATCAAAATTCAACGGTAAGTTATCGAAAACGAACAAGTTTTGAATATTGACCTGTTATCATTTAAAATATGATTTTAAAATGTATTTTCTATTATGAATATGCGTAAATTTATGTAATGCGACGAAACACGCGTAATTCCCGTTTTATACATGTCGCATTTGGTTACGCAATTTGTTAGCATATGCGTCACTCATTTGATCGGTTAGCGAGCGTTTTTTTTTTAAGGCAAATAGGTAACTAAGTTGAACAACTGAGTTACAATAAACCTATGAAAGTTATTATTAATATATGGAAATACATTATGTTGCAGGAATTAGTAAATCCATTTCATACACCCAACAAAATATATAAAATCTAAACTTTTTTAGCGATATGTTTAAGAACTAAAATTTTTTACATCTTTAATTGTGACACAGGTGTGACTAGACGTGTGATGCGCATAAGCATGCTGCCTGGGTACCTATCCCTTCTCCAAGAGGAATTGAACCCAAAGCGGCTAGTTGATTTGATTCACAGTCACTTACTATAAACGCGGCCAAGAAATCCTTACAGTGTGGCAATTAATACAAGTTCATCTTTATATTCCACGGTTTTATGTGACGGCAACGTATCTGACAATACGAAACGTTTCTAAAGCCATATGAAACTCAGTATTTTATTTTTAAGTTCAATGAAATAATGGTTAACACGTATTCATCGTACCTTATTTAACTTTCCGGGTAAAACAAATCCTAAAGTAAATCCATATTTTTTACGTTAACATATTCCACTTGCTGACTATAGCATCACCCCGTCCTGCTCTTGTACACTTGTTTTGAATTTAATTTCATTAAACAGTCCGTTATCGCGTATATGCGTAAGGACAAGGATGTTAAACATCGCTTGAAGGTTAAGAAAACAAGAGATAACCTACTTGAACTTTCTATTATCTATATCATTAACTTTAAGCATTTAAGTATGACATTGAATGTTCAATGCACATGTAATGGCTCCTATGATTAAGGACCCAGTCATTGTTCAGTGTAAATAGGATAATAAGGCTAAGCGTTAATAATTACATGTGTTTTGTTTATCGTAGCACAATTGTTATATGGAGATCAATGGGGGTTGGTCTCTTTGTCTCTTTGTCAATATTTAAACTATAAAATATAGGTGAAAACCTGTATTAATGATACATAAGTTGGATATCAAAATTCCTGGAAAAAAATCTCATTAACTTAACAAACATAAAAAGGCAATGCATTTTTATGGTTACAATACTGAGCAAAAATACACTTTCAGACCTCAAGCTTCTGATTGGCGAGTTCTGAGATTGTTCTTTAATTTAACCAATCAGATTGTTGAAATATGAGATCGGTCTCCGTTCTCAGTTTCATAAACTACATGTAGAGACCAGCAGTTGAAGAACATAGAGCAAACTGTATTTATATCGCATAGATTTTGAAACTGTACTTCAATAACAGCGGAAATTAAATGCAAAAAAATGGATACTTTAGTTTGAAATATTAAGTCCATTTTTACACAACAAATAACTTTTTGACAATTCTAAGTGTTTCAATCACCTTAAGTACAAGTGGTTTTTGCACACCATATTTGATCGTAAACAAGATAAAATTATAAATCGGTTATTAAAGACTTAACTGCATCCGATGATGTTTCCCGTTAATTGAACAGCCTTCCGATATTATCTCGTTTATGGCTTCCTAATCGCTAATTTTAACAAGTGTAGACCGAATTGCATACTCGCATTAGGGTCTACAAATGTCCATGTTATAGTGCGAAACAGTTACACAAACAATTATTAGACCGACCAGCATTCAAAGAAAATAAAAACGAGATCATTTTACGAATAAAGCAAGATTTGCAGAATGTTTTATTTGCATCTAACAAAAATATGAAACTAAAGGCAACAAACGTGGTTTACATGTACATTTAGTTGCCAAAAGTATAGAAACAAACATAATACACGTTGACATTATCTTCAATCTAACATCAATAGTTCTATTTCACTGCAAGTATATGGCAGAACCGATAATCGTGATTATACTTACTGTGCAATGGAATCGCGAAACCCGAAGCAACATGCCAAATATTTCTTCGAAAACTTAGTACAAGTAATTAAAATAAACATAAAAGTTTGTTAGCATCATAAAGAAAACAAAACTTACCGTTTATTCCACAGAGGTTAAGGTATCCCAGCTGAGGGCATCAACGTTAACATATTATTGTATAAATTAAGGAAGTAGATTTTTAACAATGCCCTGCGGTGTTTGTTGTTATTTTATCGATTTGATCACATTTTGAATTTATTATGACCTGAATTGAAATTATGTTTAGGTATAACTTAAATGGAATGTGTGGTCTTAAAGTAAACAGCTCAGGATAAGAGATAACGTCATCACATCAAGACGGTGACCGTCAGCTTATTTAAAAGAGAAAACGGACGGTATGAACACATTGCTTTTTTCGACCAGTTGACCTTTCCCCGTTTTAAAATTTCGATAATGCATTGTGGGATATTTTGTTTAATTACCGCGATTTATTAAAGAGTAATTTTAAAGAAAATTATCAAAAAGTGATCATGGGATGTTATAAGCAAATAAAATCTCCATATCATACGCGGCGTCTTAGGAAACATTTGATTTACTTATCATGTGCTATAAAGATTAAGTATTGAGCTTTTGTGTTCAAAATTAAAAACAACAACAACAACAACATTTCTGTTCGCATTTCAATACGTTTTATTTGTTCTGAGAGGGCAATCTCACACACAAAAAGCACCAAGGCTGAAGACGATAAAACTGATAATGGAAACCAGTCTCAAATCTCAAGCATCTGATTGGCTGAAATGGCGACCTTGGGACCAAGTCTACAATTGATGTTGTGATATCCTTTTGTTGTCTTTTCCAAATACATGAAATCAGCACAGCAATTTGATAAGCAACACAAAATATATATGCATGTGTTACTAAGAGTATATCATGAGGTTTTATGAATTAAATTTGTTTGTGTAAACTGTAGAGCAAATTAAAGTGAACAGACCTGGTCAACCGTTGAAGCTGTGTTGCACGTGATTCCTAAGTGACTGGACGTTAGAACAGAACTATCGTTTTCCCCTTAATATGTAAAAACACTTTAAACACGATATTAGTTACAATATTACTTTTACGGTGATAATTCCACTCTTTAATGCATGTATACAATTAAAAATTAAAGCTGTTATAGTCCGATTTTACGCGTTGAGCCGTGAATGCACTTTTGTATTTATAGATTTTTGGAATATTCCACAAAAAAGGGAAGTTAGATATTCCTATCATAGCTTATATTGTTGAAATTGTACGACATGTAACAAAAGGTTTCATAGTCTTGGCAGTAACGCTTCTGATTTTTGATAATGTGTCATAAGGGTTGTGCGTTCGAATCCAGAGAGCGGATCTTATTTTTTTTAATGTCATTCATTTCATTACATTCGTGTAGACGCGGACAAAAAATGCCATAAACCGTGCATTTTTTTTTTAATGTCGAGTAAGCTTTCATCAAGTAAGTTGATAAGATGTCGCGATCGAAGCTTATTCAAAACACAGTTTTCGGACAATGCCAAAATATTTTACAAAATGGTTTTGAACAGAAAAGAAAGAGAATGTAATGAAGGTTCCATTAACTACAATTGTTTACAGAAAGTCAGGATTCACAACTGTCGGCACCTCTTTGGGGCAGAGGTGTAAGGGGGGACGGCAATCTGCTCAACAAAAATATAGTTAAAAAATTAACATGAACTTAATTAAAGGGCTTTGCAAAAAATAATGATAAACCAACAATTAACTAAATAATATAATGCGATACAAATTTATATTAAAAAAGTAAATAAAAGACAAAAATAAAAAAGTTACTATTATTGGATTCGAACTTGCAATGTTTTGCATCATAGCTCGAGATCCTTATCCACTGAGCTATTCGCCGTGACTAACAATTTGCTGCTTTGAACAGGATTTAATGTCATATAAGTTAAGTAAATTAACGGTAACTTTGTAAATTGACGTTCTATACCTATTTGGGACTATAACAATGGACTTGTCCAAAAGGTCACAGCTCACGGGTCAAAATCGAACTATACCTTTATAATCATACAATCGGAGAAGTCGGAATAACGCTGGTAAATACATGTATTGCGCTTAATAAACAATAACCTAGACAAGATTAAAATATTATCTAATCGGATAATCTCGGGGTGGCTATCTCATGTGACATAGAACATCGTGCACATTCGCTTCAGGTAGGCTTCTTTGGTTGTTTTTGATCAGAAAAAAGCCCACTGTACTTACGTCAACAAGCATTTTCATCGACAGTTAACATCCCGTATCAGTCTGCAGACGTTTTCTCAAACATTCGAACACCGATTTTGTCTGAAGCGATAAGTATTAACAAGGTACACATAAACAACAACAAATCGAAAGATTTTCGCCCACCTAATGTTCTAGATTATTTGAATTGTTTTTAAGAATCGAGCTACTGGCAGAGTTTTCTGCAGGTTCGAAAATGAGCACTGTGAACACCAGGAAAAACGGAATATGTCGCGCACACTGGTTGTCTGGTGGTCCAGGAGTGTTTTCATAATGCTTTGTCTTATTTTGTGGAAACAAACATTTTATTTTCATCGATGATTCTTCTGTAAGTGTGTCTCTCACTTGTAACAATGTTAATGGTTTTGAAAAATAGAAAAAAACAGACATCAATGTTATAAAATGTACATTCAAATATGAAAAATATTTGGATTTAGTATTAGATGACAAGCATCGCAAGAGTTTAGCATGCTTTAGATTGTGCTCTTACTCATTGGAAATTGAACGTGGGCGATATGCCGGTTAAATAGAGAAGATAAACACTGAAGAATATGCAATAACAGGAGTATTGAATCTGAGTATCACTTTTTACTGTACTGCAATAAATATACAGATATACGAGATTTTACCTTTTTAAGATATTTGCCCCATGTGTGAATAACATTTTAATGAAATAGAAAATTGTTTTAAGAGGTATCCAAATAAAGTAATTTAACACCTTAAATAATTCATTGTTAGCCCGGGGGACAATATTTACGTTTCCGCCTTATACTCGTAACATGTACCAATGGCAGTTTTAGATCATTTATTGAAAAGTATTAAAATGTATTATAATGTATATACATATTTATTACTGTAAAAATTGGGTACTGATTTCTAAGAGTCTATGTTGAATGTAAGTTATTTTCTTATTTTCGTTTTAACCGCTTTTTTTAAAACCCGGTTTCACAAAACTTGAAATTTCTCTTCTGTAAACATGTGAAATTTCTGACATTTTAAACGCTGACAACGTTAATATCAGGTTAAGAAAGATTTCACTTATTTCAGGATAACTGACCATACCGAAGATTGGATGAAAAAAGTTTAAAGGAATTGATGGAGATACATTCAGAAAAGTGTTAAATTTTGAAAGTATATCAGAGTAGTCTTCGTTCGGTTAGGAAATCATTTTACACGAACCTTTGTGAAATTAAAAAAAACAACAAACAAACAATTAAAGTCCATTTCGATGTTAAACGTATTTTTGTCTTTTACTGACATAATTAAACGTTTTAGTGCATTTTAACGTAATAGCTTTACATTTTTAGATAGACCCGAAGAGAAATATACAGTGCCACAAAGAAATATATGACATTAGAAAAAATATCAGAAATTGTTCAGAAGTGGATATTGAGTACAATGTGATTTGTTTAAAAACAACAACTTTAAACACACTCATAAAACAATCAATCGGAAATAACAGGTTTTTACAGAATCTGCGCCTGTCAATGTTTTATATCTTTAAACGAAGAGAAACGACCTAATTCTGCAAGCAAATTATCTTTCATTGGATCTTCCAAAGACATTAAACAAAACAGCATAAAACATAGAATTATGCAAAAGAAAATCTATCCGGTTTCCAAGGACACAGGACTTTCCCTTACTTTTGTAAGCATAATTGTGCTTCAAGTCTTTGCGATGACAAGCAATTCCTGGCACGTTGTTACCATCAATGTTAATGAATGTTTATATTGTGGTTCAGTTACTGCTGCTGTGGGCAGATTGTTTGACGATGCTGATGATTATCATCTAGAAACTGCAAGACAGTACCCTACCGATGATATGGAGAACACGACATTTTCAACCGAGTTGAACAACAGCGACAACGACAGTGATGATAGTACGAGTATTATAGTGAACGATATTGATGCGTTTGGGATTGGAACTTATATTTTCATATATATAGGCCTCTGGAGGACTTCTTTTTGCAATACAGACGGATTTTGTGTTGATGTCTCCGCTAGATGTTCGCGTGACATACTGGGTTCTGTAAAACTGTTAAAGCAAATGCAAGGTGAGTTCGAGTTTTAAAAACGCAGTTCAGAAAAATGACTTGTTTTTCGCCCTCGCATCTGCAAACCAATTACTGCTACATGTGAAAATAACTAAGTGCTCCTAACATATGTCGCCCTACTGAGTGTTGATACACTGGATTTGTTGAACTATTACATTCAATTCGTTTACAGATTAGAGTATTTAATAAAACCTGTTTATTTATAAATACAAGATGGGTGTTAAGTTGAACACTTGTGTCGCCCTCTGGTGCTATGTCGGAATAAAAATGCAAGTACAAAAGGGGCATTGAATGTGTTCTTGACCAAATAAATTCGGCATAATCATGAGCGTGTCGTCATAAGCAATATAATTTGGAAGTTTCATGAATAAATATTGAGAAATGGAAAAGTTATAGCCAACGTTAAGTTTCGTGTAAAAATCCAAGTACAAAAAGGGGCATAACTCCATCAAATGTGACCTTGACCTAAAGAAATTGTCATCATCACGTGCGTGTTGTCATAAGCAATAACATTTGAATGTTACATGAAGAAATATTAAGAAACGGCAAAGTTATTGCCAACGTTAAGTTTTCGTGACGGACGGACCGACGGACGGACAAAGCGATCCCTATGTATCGCCTTTTCTTCGAAAGGGCGACACACACACAAAAAACAACAACACATTTATCTTACCCCAAGAAATAGAGCATATCTACCTGTGTACTAGTAATTGATCCAGTGAATATAAGTTGTACGGATAAATATGTAAAATGCATCGTTTTATATCGTATATAGTTTAACAATATTTTAATTTAAAGGGAAATTTCACATTTTGTTTTATTTTTCGATTGTATTATGCCAAATGTCCTAAAACTTTGTCCATTTTTTCGATGTGATAATCGAAAAGAAATGAATGAAAAACACACGTAAACATACAAGCTCTTTATGCCAAGTTTAGAATACTGAGATAATTTCTCACCACCATAAATTTATGTGAATTTAATAATTGCTGAACAAAATTATTTTTTATTTTTCAGACAGTGTCCATCTAGCCCGAGTTCCTTTTGTGATATCTTTACTCATCATGTGCACAGCACTGGCAGATTATGGGTACGATCTTGCTGTGGGCAGACCACTCAAGTCCATGAAGTCGAAGTGGCCGAAAGTTGGAGGATTTTTTAGCGGTTTGTAATATTAATCAACGTTATATAATTACATAAATATTGAAAAAGCGATTTACAATCTATACACAAACTATAACTGGGTATTGATAAGTAGGCAGTGATGTGTAATCTGTTCAGAGAAAAAAATATGATCTTTGTATATATGGGCGAGTTGAGAATTTTTCCGGTTAGTAACTCTCATGAAAGGAATATAAAAATATATCATAATTGTACACTTGTTTGCGGATGATAGATATTTTAATATAAATTCATATACTAAGATATTTTAAATTGATTGAGCTGACCGCATCTCTTTTGAGCGTCGACCAACTGAATATTTGCTATAACATTTAGTTTCTGGCGAGGCGTTGTGGGATCGGTGTTGATTGTTTTTATATAAAAATCTAATGTAAACAGATGTTAGAATGAAGTCATTGTACACTAAGCTGTCTTCTAAAATTCTATGTAAAATTGTCAATACATCTTTCGCTGAAAGGGAAATTGCTTTGGAGGCTGAAATTGGGGGGGGGGGGGGGAGGGGGGGGGGGTGCGTCACAGGAATGGAAAATGCTTGAGAATTACGCCGTTAACTCGGCGTCCAATATATAAGGTAATAAACATTCAAATTAGTATGCCTTTTATTTTTTTTATTATTACAGCTGTGTTCCTGTTAGCATCAGCTGCGACTGCAACATTTCCTCTACTTTGGACCAGTTGCTTCGAAGATGTGATCGAAATGAGTTTGCCCTGGGCACAGTTCTCTGTCATCACCGCTGTGTATTTTACCCTTGTGATTATTTATAATCTACATAGGACAGAAAGACAGCTAAAACAAACAGCTCTTTGTTATTGGAACAGGCGTCATTATTTGCTGGTATGATACGAAGTTCTGTTTTTAGTTCAGCCAAAGTTTGTGCCAAGCCATTTTAACACTGTATAAGAGAGACCAGACGAATGAGTTCATGAGTGGATGCTTCGATAAACTACGTGAAATCGAGAAACGATATAGGACAGAACATGAAAGACACGAAACGGAACTTTTAATGAAAGACAGCACAGTATTGTGTCTAGAAGTTGAGATCAGTGCTGAAGTGAAATTCGTGTCAGATTATGGCAGTAACGAACTTATCTTAAATGAACAAAAGTGTTATTAGTAATTGAAATAATCTGTAGTGATGTGAAGGGATAAATATTATCATGATGGCTATACCACGTGCCTTTTTGGATGTCGTGCACATACAAAAACATTCAAAGACAAATTAACACTTTCAACAATTGTCTTTGAATGTTTGAGAAAAAGAAAGCCGATTGTTAATAGAGGTAAAATGTCGATGAAAATGTTTTTAACAGGTGTACGGTGCTCTTTATCTGATCCAAATCGGTCCAGTAATTACTGGGAAATAAGCAAAAACTTACCTGAAGCGAGTAATTTTGTATGTGCAAGACATCCAAAAAGTCACGGGGTATCGCCACCCTGATTATGCATCTGCGTGATTACAATGTATTGAGCTAAAAAGAGAATACTGGATGATGTTTTGCAGAACAGCAACAGAAAACAAGACTTTTTATTTATGTACTAATATGTTTTGTTATATTTATTTGCTCTGTTAATAAAACTCATCCATTACAGTATTTGTTCTGTTACATGTATTATAACTACGCTACACTCGCTATTTAAACATTCTACATGTATTATAACTACGCTACACACGTTATTTAAACATTCTACATGTATTATAACTACGCTACACTCGTTATTTAAACATTCTACATGTATTATAACTACGCTACACTCGTTATTTAAACATTCTACGTGTATTATAACTATTCTACACTCGTTATTTAAACATTCTACGTGTATTATAACTACGCTACACTCGTAATTAAAACATTCTACATGTATTATAACTACGCTACACTCGTTATTTAAACATTCTACATTTATTATAACTACGCTACACTCGTTATTTAAACACACTAAGTCTCACTATTTACTCACCACACTGAATCGGCAATTCTAACTAGGGTGCACCAACCTCACACTTGCCCCAACAGGTTCTCAAATCGACAAACAAGTACAAGAAGAGTGAAGAGTCACTATTCCGGGGTTATTCTAACGAAATTTAGAGTTCATTACCACCCCTGACTCGTATTTTAACTGTAGTATCTAATTCTCGTGGGGATCAAAATTCGCGCAAAATCCATAATCTCATTTTCGCGCGGGCATAAATTCGTGCTTATTTTCCTGGAATTAGTAATTCAATGGTTTGATCGTTAGGGTTTGATTCCGCGCAATTCCCTTAGTGCGAAATACGCGAAAATCAAAATCATCGCAAAATGTAATGTCACCACAGTGTATGTTTTATGACATTCAATATACCGGATACCGGTTATGGCTCGGGATGGTTGACGGGGTGGAAACAATGACAAACAATAAACTCGGCAAAAACTGAATCACTGGATAACTATCTTCACGCTCTGGCTACATCCTTTACGAAACTCGTGATGGTAATTTTATTTCTAAACGATCTAATATTTGTACTTTAAAACAATTTTCACATGCTACAGCATTGTATTCGTTTATTTTTTCATTTTAAAGAAGGACATTTATTTTTCAGCAACTAGTTAAGCCAGATAAGGAGACAGATATGTTTTGTTGACATACAACAAATGCACTATTTGAATCTTTTAAAGAAGAAATATTAACTTACACTAACTACACATAACTTTTTTTTGTAAAATTTGATAATTAAAGTCTACATGTACCCAAACTGTTTGGATCTCGTTAGAAAAGATGGGGTCCGAGTAAGAAAATAGTTTCAGCTTTTGTAAAAGACAACCTTACTTCAGCTTATTATGGTATACGTTTATAATATAAATAAAATACCTAAACAAAATTGATTTTCTTTCACTCTTGCTTTTCGTCATTTATTGAATTAAATTAAATTTTCCCGTTCAAAAATTAGTATCTATGTTACCAAGAGGCCTAAACCTAAGGGAGAAGTAAATACAAACGAGACTAAATGGAAGACCGAGAAATTAACTTCACCTTTTTGATGGTGCGGGCATTTGCATGTTGCATTACTGCCCACAAACAGGATTTATCAAATCTAGCCTTCATTTCATTTCACACGAGTCGTGTTCAGTGCTTTTTCTTGCTCCCCTTTCATCTATTATGTTAAGTCACCTTTGTGATCTCTAAGAAGAACAGAGGTGTTAGATTCACAATGGGTGTGATAGAAATAATACAGTAAGTTTGTTGTAAACATTCTGACAGTTCACGCGGAAAAAATGAAATACAGTTGTTAATTAAAAAGTAGCATTATATACAACACAATTACAAGTACCACTAATTTCTCCATTGCATTACTAAATTATAAATATAAATCAATTATATTTGGGCTTTTAAAAAATCACAGCACAAGTTCAAAGAAGAGACCATTATGGAATCTATCACCCCCGTTTTGTAACTGTCTGATTGTGTCAATAATTGTAACTGTGTCAAGGATTTTAATGATCAAACTCTTCACGATTCATTTCGTCCTGCGCTTCTTTTCGTCGTAAGATTTATCCCAGTGATGGTCAGTAAACGCAAACCTGTCTCTATTTTGTTGTCTCAAACGTCTATATAATTCATTACACGCCTTCCTTTCAAAGTCATTTTTTGTCTTATTTGAAGAACAAATGTTCTTATAATGTTTCTCATTCATCCAGTCTTGGCTTAGGGAGTTAATAAAATATTTGGTATTTGGGACATATACTGCATTAATATCATCTTCTGGTAGTAACCCTTTATAAAAATAGGGAGAATTGCTGCTGTTGTCATTTCTTTGTCTATGAAGCTGTTCAACGCTGATGTTGTTATACCTAAGGAAAATTGACGTGACGAAGGCGGGGCCTGCGACGTCAATCAGACCAATCATATGTTTGTATTCATGTAGTGTATTTAACATGAACTTGAAAAATGGATGATTCTTACGACACATCATAACTGCATTATTTAAAAGGTACGGGGCTTTAAGTCGGAACATCGCTTGTTCAAAAGGCTCAGGAGGAATAATACACGAATATTTATAAGTTAGCCTATCAAGAGGACGAATGCACTCCACATCAAGATCACCATAGAAGCCCCCAAACTCATGAAGTACTATCAAACGGATTACATCAGCTCTATTTATAGGCGATATATAACCGTCCCATAATTCAAGAAGCTCTGGGTATTTATCTGAAACAAGTTTCCTGGCTGAACTGTCAGTCCAGAGGAAGTAAGTCCAGTTAGGATTTTTCTCTTTCACAGATTTCACGTATTTGGTCAGTCTCGCGGGGATTTTTTCATCGCTGTACGTTTGGTGGATGATGTGGGGTATTAATGGAGTCTCGCGAGATTCTGTTTGAAAATCTTCGTTTACTAATGGTTCAAGATAATCTTCCATGCTGTCAATCTCTTCGAAGGTTGTAACTGCCACATGTTCAGGCTTCAACTCACTTTTGCCTTAAATAGAAAAAACCCCAGCTAAAGCCTTATTTTCACAGAGTTGGTACCTGATAGAATTCAGAATAAAGTATATATAAAACAATCGTTTCCTTTGTTAAGGTGAAAAAAGATGTTATTTCTACAGACGAATACCTGTTTGAAGTAATAATATGTAAAACTTAATGCACATTTATTCATATTATACAGGTTTATATACCATATTCATTATATACATGTATATATACAAAACAAAACAACAAACCTGATTTTAATTTTAAAAGGGTCTACTATGGCTTCTTTATTATTATTCCTTGTCAAGGACAATGGGCAATAAATAAAACATTCAAAACATCAGCATACACATGGATTCTGTCATGTGAATAATCTAACCAGCTAGCTTAATGCACGGTTGATATAACATCTACATGCACAGAAAATACTTATTTTCCTAGAACGTTTGATTATGACAATAGCAGTGACTGCAAATTTCTGACCCAATAAATTAAATAAAACACATCTATATGTACATTACGTATTAGTATTGAGCTCTGATTGAAAATCCCTTAGTCTTTCAGCTACATTTGTTAATGATAATAACGGTATTTCAACCTATCCTACCCGGTCCTTTCCTACCCAATCCTACCTTCATATTACGAAGCATGTAACAAGCCTTACCTGTGTCCTCTTTAAGCTGTTGAAAAATCATGAAAGTTGGTAATATAATGATGACCATAGTCCCAAAAATAATTTTAGCGCGAAGTTTCATTACTCCCCGTGTAAATGATTAAGATAAAAAACGAAGCAAAATGTATTTTAGGCGATCTAGACGTTTGCATTACGATTATATAGATACTATCACAAATCAGCCACAGGCCGGTGAATTTATTACTAGTATTAAAGAAGCGCATCATCCAGGTTTAAAATATGTAACAAGAAGTGTGGAAATTGACGATATGTCTGGGTTTCTTCAGTAAACACCCAAGTACTTTCAGTTATAGAACTCTCAACGTAACGTCAATAGCTTGAACTGAAGTTTAAGTGCTTAAAAGTCAGTTAGAATTTTACATGTTCAAGCGCAAAATGTCCAAAAATGGGGATCACTTCTAAAGGGTTTTTGGGTCAAACTCAATCGTTTAGTGTGTGGTAGATACGGTTTTTTAAATATTAAATTTTGTTGTTTTACTTTCAAATCAGCACGTTTTTTAAGCAAGCGGTAATTGTGACGATAAGGAGTTATTTAATTAAAAATACATCATACTAGTTTTAATTTTGAGGCAAAGAGGCGTGTCCGCTTACACCGTCAATTCATAATAGGTTTCACCACTGTACCATATTAATTATCTAAATTTCTGTTTTGCCTATTTATGCCTCTTTAAATCGTTTGCGATGAGAAGAAGCAGTCACCTATGAACTATTAAAAAACTTTTCAGTGCATACGATGTTTTAAATAACTACCTATACATCCAGAGGCAGTAAACTATGTTAAGATATTGCGTTTTATATGAAACTTATTTAGTACTAATAGTGCAAACAACAATTAATCATTCACCAAGTTTATTCGTACACTCAATACATTTTACAATGTACACATGAGGAGGAAAGACAATAATACAGATACATGAACGAGGGTCTGTTACAGCATACAACAAATGCGGGAAGAGCTGCCCATAGCACTTTTATGGTTAGCACCATTTAATACACAAATAAAGTGGTTTTATATACATTTGTTAACAAATAAAGATAAATAGTATCACTTAAATAGTTGTAGTATCGATTTAATAAAAATACAAAATTTTCTATATTCTGATTTATTTTTTGTATTAATATTCATCAGAGAGTCAAAATGAATTATGTTAGGCGATCTATAATAAAGCGGTTTTATATATCATTGTCTTAGTTGGCTTAATCCATAACATTCTAATAAATAATGGAATTTATCGCCTATACCGATATGGCATAATGTGCAGCGTCTGTCTTCAAGCGGTATACCGATCCAGGAGCCGGTCTCGATTGGTAATTTATGATTTTTTGTTCTGAATTTGATAACGTGTTTTAAGTATCTGTAATCTGTTTCAATTAGATATTTTTCAAAACCGAAATTATGTTTAAACAATTTTTAACTTCTACATTTATTCTGATTTTCAATGTTAGAATACCATTCGTTCATAAAAATGTCCGATAACTTTTGTTTAATGGTTAATGTTAACCACTTGCTATTATTAAACTCGTGTGATTCCCAAATATTCATGAGTCCGCATTCAACAAAAATATTTTTCACGTGTTCTATCCAAAGAAATTTATGATTATTTAGATATTTGAAATTACTCAATATTATAGAGTATATTTCTGAAGACAATTTTCTTTCATTTACAAGTTTGCACCAAAATGAGATCATTCGTTGTTTAATATCTATAGATAGAGGTTTGACGCCGGTTTCACCATACACAATACTATTCGGTGTACTAGATTTCACGTTAAGTATAATTTTTAAAAATTTAAGTTGTACTCGTTCGATTATTTCTACATTGCCATATCCCCAAATTTCACATCCATAGAGTAGAACTGGCTTAACTGTTCTCATAAATAGATCTATTTGTGTATCAATTGGTAAACATAAGTACTTTGATTGTTTCAAGAGGCTATACATTGTTTTAGTTGCCTGTTTGGCGATTTCTTTTTTTGCGTTGTAAAACGATCCACTTCTACTAAATAAAATACCTAAATAATTATATTCATTAACAATTTCTATTTGTTCACCATTATATGTGAATTGGTATCTTTGTTGTCTGCCTCTAGAGAAAATCAGAATTTTTGTTTTAGTTACATTAAGCGTAAGCTTCCAGTTATTACAATATTGGGCATAAGTATCCAAAGCATACTGTAAACTTTGCGCAGACTCAGCAATAATAACAGTGTCCTCAGCATATAATAAAATAAACAACTTAACAAACATTAATATAGATTCATCAGACGTGTGTGTGTTACAGAAAATACCGTTTGTTTGGTTTTGCGTAACGAAAAAATCATGTAGATCATTGAGATACAACGAAAATAATAAGGGGGACAAGTTTTCACCTTGTCTTACTCCGATATTAGAAGGAAAATAATCAGATATAACACCATTGACTTTAAGACAAGATTTTGCATTTTTATATATACTTTTGATAATCTGTAAAAAATTTGCCGTTGACATTTTGTAAAACAAGTTTTGACCATAACCCATTTCGCCAAACGGTGTCAAATGCACTTTTAAGATCAACGAATGCGCAATATAAAACTTTCTTTTTTTATTTTAGGAACTCTATTAGGCTGTTCAAAATAAACATATTATCGACAGTTGAATATCCTTTTCTAAATCCAGCTTGAAACTTGTTTAATAATTCTCTATCATCAGCAAATTTCTGAAGTCTATTATTTAATATAGCGGTAAAAAGTTTACCAAGACAACTTAAAAGAGTTAACGGTCGACAATTTGAAAGCTCTTTTGGATCCCCTTTGTTTTTGTAAATCGGAATAATGGTACCAATTGTCCACATAGATGGGACTAGGCCTGATGTAAAAATTATATTAAATAGTTTAAGTAACATTTCTTTTATTTTTGGAAAGAATATTTCAAATGTTCGTTAAGAATTTGGTCTCTTCCACTGGCTTTATTATTTTTTAAAGATTTAATTGCTTTTTCTATTTCACAAATTAATATTGGCGAGTTAAGTGAAGTGTTTATTTCAGAAGTAGTTTCGTTGTCTAATAATATATTTTCTTCTTCATTTTCTACAAAATTTATGTTTTTAAAATAATTCTCTAACGACGCATGCGTACGCTCCTTCTTTTTCCCATTTAATAATTTCCAAAATTGTTTAAGTTTACAGTTTTTCATGCTTCTCAATTTCGTCGCATTATTTATTTTGAAATCTCTGAAGCTTTTATTTATTGTCGTTTTATATATTTTACTCTTTCGTTTAAGTGACCTTTTATTTTCTTCTGATTTTCTTAATTTATATAAGAATTTTGAACGATGGAAGATTTTTCTTGCTATCTTACACTCACTATTGAACCACGGTTGACCTTTTTTTGATTTAACATTTATGTTGTAAATTGGTTTAACGTTCAAATCATGATAACCGAAACTAGTTTTGGCGCTTTCTACAAAAAATTCTGAAATATTTTCAGCAATATCATCCACTTTGGTTTGTGAGATAGAGTCGCTGTTTTCGATTTCAATCAGATTTTGAATAATTTGATTTATTTTGCTATCGTTAAGATTATTATAGAACAATACAGAGTTATTAGCATCCCATAATTTTATATTTGTTTCTTGTTGGTTTTTATGCGCAACGACTTCTACTTTGAAGTTGAAGCTAAGAGATACCGGATTATGAACGAGTCGAGTCCTATTATACCGAATTAATAAATTGAATGAACAACCGATTTTTTTTATCTATGTTGCTTAGAATATTTGATTACACGTTTTAAGGCTTTTATCATTTTTAAACCGGATTTCTTTAGTCTTTAAAGATTATGATATGAATATCAGGAATAACCACTTTAAAGATTGTGATATGCATATCGGGAATAACCACTTTAAAGATTGTGATATGCATATCGGGAATAACCACTTTAAAGATTGTGACATGCATATCGGGAATAACCACTCTAAAGATTGTGACATGCATATCGGGAATAACCACTTTAAAGATTGTGACATGCATATCGGGAATAACTACTTTAAAGATTGTGATATGCATATCGGGAATAACCACTTTAAAGATTGTGACATGCTTATCGGTAATAACCACTTTAATGATTGTGATATGCTTATCGGGAATAACCACTTTAATGATTGTGATATGCATATCGGGAATAACCACTTTAAAGATTGTGATATGCATATCTGGAATAACCACTTTAAAGATTGTGATATGCATATCTGGAATAACCACTTTAAAGATTGTGATATGCATTTCGGGAATAACCACTTTAAAGATTGTGATATGCATATCGGGAATAACCACTTTAAAGATTGTGATATGCATATCTGGAATAACCACTTTAAAGATTGTGATATGCATATCTGGAATAACCACTTTAAAGATTGTGAAACTCATTTCACATCAGTTAGATTTTGTTGAGCTAAGCGTGGATATGAATTTGTATTTTAACGACGATGAACAGGCTTTTTGCCGACGAACAGGTTCAATCATACCGAGCCTGCAATATTTCGATATTTGTCGTGTTCGGTGGCTTTCAAAGTCCCGTTATTATCTTTTAACAAACTATTTTATAAGTGTGTTTTGTTGTATATTTTAATAATTGTGTATTATTAAACAAAAT
Organism: Corbicula japonica; assembly: GCA_038501625.1. NCBI lineage: Eukaryota > Metazoa > Mollusca > Bivalvia > Venerida > Cyrenidae > Corbicula > Corbicula japonica. The sequence continues at coordinate 16,406,226 of JAZAYU010000002.1, read as the reverse complement.
GATTAAATTAGTATTGAATTGTTTTTAAGTAACGCCATAATAATTAATTTTTGCACTGATTTGTGTTAATCAGTAATTTTTAAATAACAAAATGGTATTAAAACAAGTGATATCTATTCGCTTATTGAGATATGTCCTGAAAATTCTCGAATATACATTTACAATCGTTATGAAATATCTATTCTTTGATTAATCAGTGATCCCTTTCCTAAATTCTTATTCCAGAATGTTAATAGCATAATAATTATGTTCACCTTTGACTCTTTATACATTTGTACCTAGGTGCCCAAGTTTGTCATTGCTGCTAGAATACCCAGATAACACACTTCCCGATATGACTCATATCCATCGATAACATTTCATGTTGCATTTAAAGCAAATCAGGTGCCATGAATCATTTCCGGCACATTGTCGATGTCTCTTCCTGTTTTCAGAGTCATCTCCAGTTTTACTTTACTTGGCCAGTGACACCCAAATACTGGCCAAAGCCCCGCGTTAAAGTCTACATTCTGGAACGTGTGGAACTTTCTCTTCCTTGTCACATCCACTACTGTAAATTGACTCCGATCTGCGTCCATTAGAAAGCCGAAGGTTCTGTTCAGTGTTGTTCCAGGTGTGTTTGGTGTTAGAGGTAGGTGGGCTAGATTGTATCCATTATGCCGACACCAAATGCAAACCTGTTTATGATCATCACAATGCTGTCCACAGAACGACCATGCGTTTGGCTGATCGTAGACATAATAGTTATGATCAATATCCCCTCGACGGCTTATACCAACTTCGAAAACAAAGTTAATATTGTCCAGAGGGCGGGCTATGTTATAGTTCAAGACTATTTCGAAGTAAAACTTGCCAGGTACGTGAAAGGCACGATTTGCAACAACACCACGATACTTCTTTAATCGTCTCCCTACTTGTACATTTGCTTGCTTCTGGACAGTTGAATAGTTCCGAAGAACTTTACGATTGTCGCTTATTTCTCTGTACTGATGAACTGTTTCGGCGTCGTAGTCAAACGAAGGACCTATAAACAGACAAAAATGCCATTTAAGTAATTTTTATCAAAAGTTAATGAACCATGATCATATAGGAAACTGAATCAAATATGCATTTCCATCACTGCCTATGAAAAGGCTCAATAAAACCGAGCCTGTAATATTTTCATATTTGTCGTATTCGTTGGCACTTCTCTCTAACTTTTTGGCTGTTTGGGAGAATGTGTCTGCTGGATGTAGCCATTCCTGATATGCATATTTCACTTGTTCATTATAAGCCTATTAGAGTAGATAGAATTTTATAAATTTGACAGTTTAACAAAAATTAATAATAAGTTGAACAATTGAAACTGATGTTAGATTTAGCAATACTTGTTACCTGTTCCTTTAAAACTGTAATATTATTCAATTATTAAGCAGAAGTAAGGACAGTGTGTCTCATATTTATACAGTTATTGACATTTTTCTTGCTCTCATTATGCTGTGCTTTTCTCTCTTTTTGTGTATATACTATTTACATACTTAAATATTTTATCTCTGGACTATCTCATGCACAGTTCATTGCCCGCGTTGTGAAATACAGTATACTAAGCATCCTTGGTACAATTTAGAGTGTAAATTAATCAGTCCCTGGTAAAACAAGACAATATCCTATTAAATTAATTCCTATATATAAAGAACAAGTGATCAAATATTGCCCAGAATATGTATGGGATTATAATTCCAATCGCATTTACTAATATAGATAACCCGCGATGCACTTTATGGGGTAAACAAGCTCTTAATATTCTATATGAATTAGGTTGTGTTTATATATGGAACAATATATTTCTGTAACTTTTTATTATTTTCCTCAGATATAAACGGGATTGAGAGAACAATTCAACTTACAAAGGCCCCGGATCAATTAATGAAACGTCCAAAAAGCTTTTGTGCACATTGTCAAGCAAAAGCCACTGTCCTCATAAATGGAATGTTTAGTCGGTATACAGGAACAATTATGGTAACATGCTGTGCCATTCCCCTTTTACATGTATTTTTATTCATTTTTTTTTGCAAAATATCCATGTTTACACAATAAAATAACCAAACGTATTGAAAAGGAATTAACATAAAAAGTTGTTTCCAAAACGCATACTGAAAATGTGTCATTTAAAATAATAGTTTAATATAAAACAAACTAGGTCATAATTTAGCATCGCAAGTACTATACCGCACTTATTAATCGACACATAATGTATAATTTTAAATCGACTGAACATTAGAAAAGTGCTATAACAAAATTGATGAAATGACGCATTTGAGCTGCATATTGAAAATTAACCACTTCTTTATGTAACGAAAAGACGGTCGTATATTTACTGTGTCAAATGAATTACGTACATTGTATACGTGAATGTTACTCCGCATAATACAATATAACAACATAAGACGGCAAAGGCGTACTATACATTCGGGCCTTGACGGGTGACTTTGATGTTCCATGTTGTTGTTTTTTCATTGAGAATTCGGTTTTATATTTTGCCCGTTTTAAACTGTTTAAAACACCCTTGTGTTCGAGAAGTATCCCTTGTGTTGATAAACAATCTTTTTATGTAACATGAATGTTAAATCATACAACGGAAGGGTTCTCTAGTTCTCCAACTGTGTTTTTCGACAAAGAATATAAAGAGAATGATCATGTTGGGGTAAGAATTCTTAAAGATAATGCAAATCTTACATGAAATATCACCGTATCTTTTGTCTCCAGATGCTTGGCGTGTTGTAGATGCAGATGACAGTCCAATGTGGGTATGACCGCGAGAAATAGCTAGCCTCTTCTGTTGGACAACGGTGGAGATGTCACCCATTGAAAGGCTAAACACCTGAAACTCCTCCTCCATACGCTTGTTGTCAAACACAGGACTCTCAATGTTAAGCACTTGTCTGTCAAACTACAAATAGTACATATTGTTGCCTGGTATAACCGGTTTTCGAACAAGGAACAAGTATGATAGGCAGGATCAAGCTTGCAGCTAGATAAAACTGGTTTGGGATGCAAAAAGTTTCTGTCCCGGGGGGGCCGGGTTTTCGTATTAAAACTAGCTTAATTATAGTTTTAAAATTGTATGGATTGTCCCTATAAAAAAGAAATATTTGCATATCAGGAATCTCCACACTCACAAAACACAGCCTCCCCACTCAGCGAAAAAAGAAAAGAGGAAGAGAGAGAGAGAGAGAGAGAGAGAGAGAGAGAGAGAGAGAGAGAGAGAGAGAGAGAGAGAGAGAGAGAGCATCTTGTTATAAGTTTTTCAATTCACAAAGGACGCCACAAACAATTAACGAAAAAAAAAGAGAACCTTTTGGGATACCGCCTTGGAACGGTCAGTGGCAAAACAAATTGCCATCGGGGGTTTAAACCAGGTTCTAGGGTGCCCCAACCTCACGTTTGCCCCAACAGGTTCTCGTATCACAAAACAAGTACAAGTTGTCTTGCTGAAATAACTCCAACCCACCCATCGGCTCAACAATGTTGCATGCAAAAGTACGCAAACATATAAAACATAAAAAGCGTATAGCATTGCAAAGCTAAAGGGCGGGTACTCAATGATCTTACCGAGACCAGAGCTCCTGAAGTAAAATCAGCAAGAACACGACGACAGGGTAAAAAGAAACGAATCGCGCTTCTAGGTGCTTTTAAGAAAAGATTTCCCCATAAACCTTCATAAACTCTTAAACCCCTGCCACCGTCGTGCAACCAAAGAGGTAAGCATAATAATATAAAGCTATTTTTACTTGTTTTACCTTTTAAGGTAGCGCAATAATTTGCTCATTATAATTATCCAATAACGATACAGAGCATGACCAGTCATAATCCTAATACAAACTTTCCCATTATGATTTCCGCACCAGTCTTTCAAGTGCAACAATACAAAATAGAGTTCCTTAAGGATAACCAGACAGTCACGTGGCAGACAACTTAAATATCGTTCATCATTAAATTTAATATCGTTAGTTCCTTTCTGAAAATAACGTATTAGGAAAATACTCAACTCGATCTAACATATTTAAATGTTCAATAAATAGTGACCTTTTGAATATTTACACTTAACAACTTTTCTAAGTATACATCTGCGTACTGGTTCATTACTGGCTTGATAATTGAACGATTGCTCTGAAACTTTCAACAAAACATGCCAAAAATACTTACTGATTTATAAGTAAAATATTTTTCAAAATGACAGACAACTGACTGTTCACAATCATTTAGAGTACTGGCACCCACAGAACACAAATTCACAAATCAATTAATAACGCGTACTACCACATTCAGCGGCAATCTCACTAAAGTCAGATCTAACAAAATGTTAGATCTGATGACGGCCCGTAGATACCGTACATAAGCTTTAGCGGTTTTTCCCGATTTCTATTTTTAGAAATTATCAACACAGGAAGCATGATATACAGCGCTCGCAAAATGATCTGAAGATGTTATTACATTAGAAATAATTGCAATACTACATAAACACAAAAAAATCAGCAAAATATGTCTTACGCAGGCTCTCAACACTTTTTATGGTTTAATATAGAATGTTTACTTTCACTTTCGCGATTTTGTAGGCGACAATCTGATTGGTTCAAAAAGGTTTGTGATAAAAGCACGTTTTAGCTATTCGTCGTCAGATCCTGATAGCGTAGCGGTTTTCAGGATATGATTTTAATCAGATTGATTCAGCGGTAACCGGTTAAATCGCGAAAATATTGTTGAAGCGCATTTTTTATATTGTGGTGGATCAGTTTTAATACTGTGGGCTGGTATGTCAATGCACAAGAGGACTGCAGCGGTTTTAATCCAAGGGAACTTAAATTTTGAAGAATATCAGCGACAAGTGCTTGTTCCGACTTCCTTCAAGCACATAGGTGCATGCAGTTAATGCATGATGTTGCACTGTGTCATCGTTCGGCGAACACCAGACCTTTTCTTGAGGTGTACACATAAGAATATGTCCATAGTATGCTAAAACTCCAGATCTTAATCCAAAAGAAAAACTGTGGTCTGATCTTGGCAGATGAGTGCGAAACGGGAGGGACCATTTATGATATCTTTGCCAACTTGGAACTGCACTTATTCAGATTTGGGCTTAAGTTTCCCCAAAATGAGTCATTCAGAACTGTATAAGCTAAATCAGATTAATGTAGCTTGCCCGTTATACGCGCTGTTGGTGGTCATACTCTTTATTCACTGATGTGATTTTGTATTCTGTGGGTGCCAGTACTCTAAATGATTGTGATCAGTCAGCTGTCTGTAATTTTGAAAAATATTTAACTTATAAATCAGTTAATATTTTTTGCATGTTATATTGAAAGTTTTAGAGCAATAGTTCAATTATTAAGCCAGTAATGCCCCAGAACGCAGGTGTATACTAAGAAAAGTTGTTAAGTGTACTTTAGTTAGAGCATCTTTATGTTCATTCCAACTTGACATTACCTTCAGTGTTGACATCTTGTGTATTCTCGTCATTAAAGTCGAATGCAAAGGAACAAACTCTGTCGGATCTGTGTGATTTAAAACGTGGAGAGAGAAATCTTTAGCGTTAGCAGCACTGTCCAAATAGTTTTCCATGTTTTCAACATGTCTTTGAATGCTGGACTTTTTCTGTTCACAGAGCACCGAAAGCTGATCTTTTAATTGACGTTGTCGCTTCAAAAGGAGTTTATGACACCTGTCAAACGCGTCGTCGATGTCTTTTTCAATTTCAAGCTCTTTAATATCTATATTTAGAAGCTCTTGTTCTGTTTGCTGGAGAACAAACTTCGCAGAGGACATGTCAGTTTCTAAGTTTTTAAACACGTGATCGAGCTCTGATTTCTTCAGTTTATAAAGGTCTTGGACATTGATGATCTGGTGGCCCTTGGACTTTTCGTGATCACACACTGTGCATGCCGTGCAGATAGATGTCTCACATCCGGGTTTAGTGCAATAAAACGCCAGTTGCTGTCCTTCATGACCAGACTTTGTGCAAACTAATTTTCGTCGGAACACATCGATTCCTGAAAATTTTAGTTTATAACATATTTTATTGCATTAAATAGCAAAGAAAATTACAAGCATGTGGACATAAATAATCAATTTGCACAAATAGGTCATACCAACATCAGCGAACGGCCTTTACCATTGCAAACTCCTACAACCAGATTATAACGGGTACTGAGTAATGTTATAAATTGTATCCTTGCTCAAAAATATAACATAATGGCAGGGAAGTGTTATATAAAACATGGAAACAAGCCTTAAATACAAATATGCCAAACATGCAAATATTACAATATTTCCGATCGAGCCTGCTCTCCCAGTAACGGCAAAAAAGCATCCCTCTTTACCGTCTGAATAATATCCTTTAAACGACTCTTGATATGATTTCTTTCTACAGCATACATTTAAATGCATTTTTTTTTCTGTCTTTGAAATGGTACTACTTGAATCGTATTTGCGATTCTAAAAACACTGAAAGGATACCTCGAGATCAAGGTTGAAAACTAACGACAAAATATGATATTTTTATCTATATCCAATATTAATCTAATATTGTAAACGCATTTGTTCTGGAAATGTTTATGTGCAATTACTGCAAAGTAATTAGAACATATGAAATGAAAGAAAAGAAAAAGCGAACCTACCATAATTTAACTTTGGTTAAGTTTCTGATTACTTACCAGCAGAATTAGAAACCACAAAAATATAAACTATCTTCTATTAAATAATATTTTGTTTATTTGTTAAAATTGCAAATATTTCGCGTTTTTGAACTCTTTTTTATATAACTTGTAATACAAATTTACATTTTAAACATTGAATTATATAGACATTCTTATAATTGCCATGAAGCTAAGAGGTTGTGTTGGAATTCCTATGATGCTTTAATAACATGGAACATTTGTGTTTCGTCGGTTTATATCTTAAATTAACTGCACAAATATATTTATTGAACTCCTTATGTAATGACATACAGAATTTACGAACAAAAAACACCAAAAGAAACATATATTAATTATTCATTTGGAGTAGTATTTCGGACAACGATTTCTTCTGGTAATTATCAACGCTGATTTGTTTTGCTAATGGACCTGAACTCGTTGAAGAATACCAAGTTTTTTGTTTATTTGTGCTGTATCTAAGGTTATAATCAATCACACTTAGCGCTCTTAATTACCCACGCGAGCCATTCCCATTATTTTCAGAGTACTATTTATGAAATATATTGTCTAAATATGTAATGCTGGAGATTTGCTAACAAGAAATATTTTCTACGAAAAATTGACAAGTTTTCATTTTTAGAAATTACATTTGCTTTTTAAATGCGATATGGGACATTAAGTTAAATTGTGTCGAGGATGAGAATAACATTTTCTACATCTTAGTGTCAGTCTTACCAGAGTTTTGTAGATCTTTGATAGTCAGTACATTATGTTTCCTCGAGGCTAAACTTCTTCTGTGAGCTTTGGTACAATCAGGACACATAAATATATAACATTCTTTACAGAAATCAGCGGCCGTCTGATCCTCAGGACAGTCTTTACACAATATTTCGGAAGATCGCTTGCGGACCTTAATGAAGTCAATTAGGTTCCTACGCGTGGTGTCTTTTGCAAAACCTGTGATTTCGCCCTTCGGGACGTCGTGGTCTTGCTTACAGAGAGGACACTTTATCGATTGACCTTTCAATATCTTCTTTAAACACAGTTGACAGAACGTATGTAAACAAGGAAGAATTCTAGGCACGTGAGCATCTTCATCAAACTCGCGCGTGCAAATGCTACAGACGAGAAATTCCTCTTTGACGTCTTCTGCTCTTAACATTGCGATTTCTTCGTTTGATCTTGCGATGTCTTTCTTAATAAATGTGTTGTTTCTGTCTAATAACGATCTCGATGCTTCTGGCTTGAATTGAGGTAGTAAGTCTCCCTGTCTAATGAAATGAAATATTTTAGAATGTATAATGTAATAAAATACATCAGCAATTTTATTAAATGGAAAAATATAATTATAAGTCTTAGAGAGTAATATCGAATTCCTGATATTCTTTTAGAATTTATCAATGATAAGGAAATTAAAATGAACTTTGAATACATTTATAAAACATAAGACAGACATTATAACGAGGGTTTCGTTAAAAGTGACGCATCTCATGGAAACAATAAATCCATCTATTGATGTATGTGAAACAGATTAAAACAATCAGAGTGTCATACAATATTTACTCAAATTGTACTGTTTATTTGTGTAAATACTGAGTTGGCTCAACCCGGGGCTAGACGGCGTGGGCAGTAATAAGCATTTTCATTACTGCTCATGAACAGGCTCAATCAAACCGAGCCTTTTCATATTTGCCGTGGTCTAAGGTCTTGATTGTTCCTTTTTCATCTATTTCAAAATTGTTTTGTAACAAACTAATCACTAACGCTACCTGAACTTGTTTTTGTTGTGACTTTGATACTAACCACCTTTTTGTACGTCAGATATAAATATGCTTAATTATAAATAAAATATAATATATTTAAGTTAATGCACAGACTGCAACCTACTCGTATAGTTTTAAAAAAAAACTATTGAAAAAAAAACAACATCGCTGCGCCGATTTTTTACTGTTTTTTTTTTTTTTTAAAATACGTATAAATTAATGTCATACCTCCAGAAACCTCTCTCAGTCCTTACTGCGACTGTATTATTCTCATGTGTTTGTCTATTATGTTTAGGCTGTTCTCTAGGCATATCCATGAGACATTGGTTTTTGTTATCACTTAAACTGTTAATAGCGCTTACAAATACGTGCATATTCAATTAACCGTAATAGACACTGAACATCCGACATTTTGTTTTGGTGATATTAATCTTTGAAATAAAAGAAATGTTTAAACTTTTATGTGTGAATTTTATCGGTTTATTCAAAGGTTAGAATTTATTACCGTTTGTTGTTACATTTTTGCTCTCTTTTTAAATTTAAAAGGAGTTGCCGTTTTAAATTTCAAGTTCGATTGAATGGATAATACTGACGTTCTTTGTTCTAAGGTAATTGCTAACAGTTCTTTTGTTTTGGATAATTGCTTTTAAAACGCATTAACGTGTCCATTGTCTTTTTATAATCAAAGTAAGTATCAAGACTTTTGACGTATGTCAGGAAAGTACGCACTGAACTTTCATTTGGCATTACGGGTTTATTTAAGGTTGAAAGACTCGTGTGGAAAATAAACATGACATTGTTCTATTGTAAAGCGATTTTATCACGTCCTGCACTTGTTGAGTATTCGTTTTGAACATACTCACAACGTTAACTTAAGTTGTTCTGTAAAAATATATTTCTATGTTGTATAATGTCTCCTTTAAGGGATTCTTTCACAATGTTGAGTGTATGAAAGATGTTTGGCCGACCACAAAGGCGATATCTTAGTATATGAACCAACCAACCAATTACTAAATTTATAATTCCATGCTTTCTTTACAATATAAATTATCATTCCAAGTTAGTTAACGTTGGATTAAATTTTCAGTTACATGTATTTCAAAGCTTACAACATACATTTGTTTCAACAGGTTAAATTATTTAATGCGGGATAATACTATGTTCAATGTATTTTCAACCTCAGACATCGTCCACGGTCAATATCATTTTACTCAGATTGACAAAACATAATATAAATACATATTAGTAACATATTACACGATGACCGTATCCACTTTTTTTCAAAAATGTTCATACGTTCTGAATGTCATTATTGTTAGCTGTCAGTGTTTCATTCAGTTATTTGTTCATTTCCGTCTGGACTAGCCATGAACAAGCCAACCTTCATCAAACAAAAACTTCCTCTTTATATCACATTGTAATGAATAATAGGAGGGTCGGACGTTTTCAATTACGGTCGAGCATCAAATATGCCCATTTTACGACAATGAACCGCTTTTACACAACGACATTAACGACAGTTACAGAATTACAAGTTATATATACTGTTATTTATATATTTTACTTTTCTGACCAGTAACATTGTTACATGAAGCAAAAATAGATTCCTGGATTCGGCATTTGCTTTGGTTTGCGTTTAGTTTTTATAACAGAGAGGTTCTAAGTTTTAACGGACATACCCTAAATTAATCGCAAAATTAATAAAAAATGAAAACGTAAAAATACCTAATCGCAAGACTCAGGGACGCTCAATGTTATCAAACCAATCACGGTGATATACCGTACCCCGGATATTGCCTAATATAATGAGGAATATCATCCCGTTTCGCGGCTATAAAGGGGGAACGATGTTCAGCTACGATATTTTGGTGTATAATTTTTATACAAAAGTAAATACGTTGATGATTTTTATAGACCCTGAAAACCCGAAATGTTGTCATAATGAGTAATTGCTGACAGTTTATAAAGTGTATCTCAGAATTATATCAAATCCGATTTACATTGGCTGCAACACTTAGATATAAACCAATAGCGCAACATAATCGGAACAGCGATAAGATGCATGACATGTTAAAGGGAACATTCACTGATCAGTTGAAAGCTGTATATTCACAGTTCATAGTGGAATGTCTCAATCGTGGTCAAATTAAATTAAACCACCGTGCAATCAAACGACCGAAATGGAGCGAATTTGACACTTGGCATTCGAACACCCGTACTCTAAGGTTAGGTTAGCGATAGCGTAACTGCTTGACCAAACTGAGCTTACGTTTCTAACAGAAGTGGAATTTGCATATCAGTAATAACCACACTCAGGAAACAGTGCAACTTTGAAACTTTCATGTGCATTTCTTGATGTATGGCGGTACTGGATATGCTATTAAAAGTAACAAATAAAAACAAATTAAGTATCATAATGGATGGTACCGAAATCTTTTCTAATTAACAAAGTCGGAAATTTGAAAACCTAGAGTCGAATGAGTAGGCAAATTAGATTAGGTACATGTACATTGTAAAGTATTCCATAACTGTGATAAGCTCTGGGAAGATACTTGTCATGACCAACTAACTTACCAAAATCGAAATAGATGAAAAGGGAACTTTGAAAGCCACCAGACACGACAAATATGAAACATCGAAGGTTCGGTTTCCATCTCTCGGTTTCATCGGACTCTTTCACTGGCAGAAAATGAAATGCATATTACTGCCCACGACTGAGCGCAACTCAATAGTTACATCACTAAACAGTATAATATTGATCCATTTGCATATGACGTATTTGAGAAAACAACGTCTACATAAATGTCGTTGTTTGAACTTTTACCACTGTATTTTGATTAACTCCTCTTTAACGTCCATTTGGCCGTAAAATCAGCGACAAATCCACTTACATGGAAGAGTGACCGGCGTCGCTGCATAATCTGCACAAATCTTGTTTCATTTATTAGTGGTCTGTCTGAAAGAAAGAAGGGGGAAATCAATGGATATATCTGCATCGTACATAGTTCAGTTTCCTTTAAATTTAGGTCTGTGAAGTTGGCTCTACGCCCTACGTTCTACGTCCTCCATACAAATCTATTTCTACGTTCTCCATACAACAGTCCTACGTCCTACGTTCATTTCTACTGTCGAACCAGCCGTACGTCCTACATTCATTTCTACGGTCGACCCAGCCCTACGTCCTACGTTCATCCCTACAGTCGACCCAGCCCTACGTCCTACGTTCATTTCTACCGTCGACCCAGCCCTCCGTCCAACGTTCATCCCTACCGTCGACCCAGCCCTACGTCCTACATTCATTTCTACTGTCGACCCAGCCCTACGTCCTACGTTCATCCCTACAGTCGACCCAGCCCTACGTCTTACATTCATTTCTACGGTCGACCCAGCCCTACGTTCTACGTTCATTTCTACAGTTGACAAAATCATATGTCCGTGCATTTATCCCTTTGGTCGACCCAGTCCTACGTTATGTTCATCCCTACCGTCGACCCAGCCCTACGTCCTACGTTCATTTCTACAGTCGACCTAGTCTTATGTCTTGCATTCATTTCTACGGTCGACCCAGCCCTACGTCCTACGTTCATCCCTACAGTCGACCCAGCCCTACGTCCTACGTTCATTTCTACCGTCGATACAGCCCTCCGTCCAACGTTCATCCCTAAAGTTGACCCAGCCCTACGTCCTACATTCATTTCTACGGTCGACCTAGCCCTACGTCCTACGTTCATCCCTACAGTCGACCCAGCCCTACGTCCTACGTTCATTTCTACCGTCGATACAGCCCTCCGTCCACCGTTCATCCCTACCGTCGACCCAGCCCTACGTCCTACATTCATTTCTATTGTCGACCCAGCCCTACGTCCTACGTTCATCCCTACAGTCGACCCAGCCCTACGTCCTACATTCATTTCTACGGTCGACCCAGCCCTACGTTCTACGTTCATTTCTACAGTCGCGAAATCATATGTCCGTGCATTTATCCCTTTGGTCGACCCAGTCCAACGTCCTACGTTCATCCCTACCGTCGACCAAGCCCTACGTCCTACGTTCATTTCTACAGTCGACCTAGTCTTATGTCTTGCATTCATGTCTACGGTCGACCCAGTCCTACGTCCTACGTTCATTTCTACGGTCGACCCAGCCCTCCGTCCAACGTTCATCCCTACCGTCGACCCAGCCCTACGTTCTACGTTCATTTCTACAGTCGACAAAATCATATGTCCATGCATTTATCCCTTCGGTCGACCCAGTCCTACGTCCTACGTTCATCCCTACCGTCGAGCCAGCCCTACGTGCTACGTTCATTTCTACGGTCGACCCAGCCCTCCGTCCAACGTTCATCCCTACCGTCGACCCACCCCTACGTCCTACATTCATTTCTACAGTCGACCCAGCCCTACGTCCTACATTCATTTCTACGGTCGACCCAGCCCTACGTTCTACGTTCATTTCTACAGTTGACAAAATCATATGTCCGTGCATTTATCCCTTTGGTCGACCCAGTCCTACGTCCTACGTTCATCCCTACCGTCGACCCAGCCCTACGTCCTACGTTCATTTCTACAGTCGACCTAGTCTTATGTCTTGCATTCATTTCTACGGTCGACCCAGCCCTACGTCCTACGTTCATCCCTACAGTCGACCCAGCCCTACGTCCTACGTTCATTTCTACCGTCGATACAGCCCTCCGTCCAACGTTCATCCCTACCGTCGACCCAGCCCTACGTCCTACATTCAATTCTACTGTCGACCCAGCCCTACGTCCTACGTTCATCCCTACCGTCGACCCAGCCCTACGTCCTACATTCATTTCAACGGTCGACCCAGCCCTACGTTCTACGTTCATTTCTACAGTTGACAAAATCATATGTCCGTGCATTTATCCCTTTGGTCGACCCAGTCCTACGTCCTACGTTCATCCCTACCGTCGACCCAGCCCTACGTCCTACGTTCATTTCTACAGTCGACCTAGTCTTATGTCTTGCATTCATTTCTACGGTCGACCCAGCCCTACGTCCTACGTTCATTTCTACCGTCGATACAGCCCTCTGTCCAACGTTCATCCCTCCCGTCGACCCATCCCTACGTCCTACATTCATTTCTACGGTCGACCCAGCCCTACGTCCTACGTTCATCCCTACAGTCGACCCAGCCCTACGTCCTACATTCATTTCTACGGTCGACCCAGCCCTACGTTCTACGTTCATTTCCCTAGTCGACAAAATCATATGTCCGTGCATTTATCCCTTTGGTCGACCCAGTCCAACGTCCTACGTTCATCCCTACCGTCGACCCAGCCCTACGTCCTACGTTCATTTCTACAGTCGACCTAGTCTTATGTCGTGCATTCATTTCTACGGTCGACCCAGTCCTACGTTCTACGTTTATTTCTACGGTCGACCAAGCCCTCCGTCCAACGTTCATCCCTACCGTCGACCCAGCCCTACGTTCTACGTTCATTTCTACAGTCGACAAAATCATATGTCCATGCATTTATCCCTTCGGTCGACCCAGTCCTACGTTCAACACTACCGTCGAGCCAGCCCTGCGTCCTACGTTCATTTCTACAGTCGACCTAGTCTTATGTCTTGCATTCATTTCTACGGTCGACCCAGCCCTACGTCCTACGTTCATCCCTACAGTCGACCCAGCCCTACGTCCTACGTTCATTTCTACGGTCGACCCAGCCCTCCGTCCAACGTTCATCCCTACCGTCGACCCAGCCCTAAGTCCTACATTCATTTCTACTGTCGACCCAGCCCTACGTCCTACGTTCATCCCTACCGTCGACCCAGCCCTACGTTCTACGTTCATTTCTACAGTCGACAAAATCATATGTCCATGCATTTATCCCTTCGGTCGACCCAGTCCTACGTTCATCCCTACCCTCGAGCCAGCCCTACGTCCTACGTTCATTTCTACAGTCGACCTAGTCTTATGTCTTGCATTCGTTTCTACGGTCGACCCAGCCCTACGTCCTACGTTCATCCCTACAGTCGACCCAGCCCTACGTCCTACGTTCATTTCTACGGTCGACCCAGCCCTCCGTCCAACGTTCATCCCTACCGTCGACCCAGCCCTAAGTCCTACATTCATTTCTACTGTCGACCCAGCCCTACGTCCTACGTTCATCCCTACAGTCGACCCAGCCCTACGTCCAACATTCATTTCTACCGTCGACCCAGCCCTACGTTCTACGTTCATTTCTACAGTTGACAAAATCATATGTCCGTGCATTTATCCCTTTGGTCGAACCAGTCCTACGTCGTACGTTCATCCCTACCGTCGAACCAGCCCTACGTCCTACGTTCATTTCTACAGTCGACCTAGTCTTATGTCTTGCATTCATTTCTACGGTCGACCCAGCCCTACGTCCTACGTTCATCCCTACAGTCGACCCAGCCCTACGTCCTACGTTCATTTCTACCGTCTTATGTCTTATGTCTTGCATTCATTTCTACGGTCGACCCAGCCCTACGTCCTACGTTCATCCCTACAGTCGACCCAGCCCTACGTCCTACGTTCATTTCTACCGTCGATACAGCCCTCCGTCCAACGTTCATCCCTACCGTCGACCCAGCCCTACGTCCTACATTCATTTCTACTGTCGACCCAGCCCTACGTCCTACGTTCATCCCTACAGTCGATCCAGCCCTACGTCCTACATTCATTTCTACGGTCGACCCAGCCCTACGTTCTACGTTCATTTCTACAGTTGACAAAATCATATGTCCGTGCATTTATCCCTTTGGTCGACCCAGTCCTACGTCCTACGTTCATCCCTACCGTCGACCCAGCCCTACGTCCTACGTTCATTTCTACAGTCGACCTAGTCTTATGTCTTGAATTCATTTCTACGGTCGACCCAGCCCTACGTTCTACGTTCATCCCTACAGTCGACCCAGCCCTACGTCCTACGTTCATTTCTACCGTCGATACAGCCCTCCGTCCAACGTTCATCCCTCCCGTCGACCCAGCCCTACGTCCTACATTCATTTCTACGGTCGACCCAGCCCTACGTCCTACGTTCATCCCTACAGTCGACCCAGCCCTACGTCCTACATTCATTTCTACGGTCGACCCAGCCCTACTTTCTACGTTCATTTCTACAGTCGACAAAATCATATGTCCGTGCATTTATCCCTTTGGTCGACCCAGTCCAACGTCCTACGTTCATCCCTACCGTCGACCCAGCACTACGTCCTACGTTCATTTCTACAGTCGACCTAGTCTTATGTCTTGCATTCATTTCTACGGTCGACCCAGTCCTACGTCCTACGTTCATTTCTACGGTCGACCCAGCCCTCCGTCCAACGTTCATCCCTACCGTCGACCCAGCCCTACGTTCTACGTTCATTTCTACAGTCGACAAAATCATTTGTCCATGCATTTATCCCTTCGGTCGACCCAGTCCTACGTTCATCCCTACCGTCGAGCCAGCCCTACGTCCTACGTTCATTTCTACAGTCGACCTAGTCTTATGTCTTGCATTCATTTCTACGGTCGACCCAGCCCTACGTCCTACGTTCATCCCTACCGTCGACCCAGCCCTACGTCCTACGTTCATTTCTACGGTCGACCCAGCCCTCCGTCCAACGTTCATCCCTACCGTCGACCCAGCCCTAAGTCCTACATTCATTTCTACAGTCGACCTAGTCTTATGTCTTGCATTCATTTCTACGGTCGACCCAGCCCTACGTCCTACGTTCATCCCTACAGTCGACCCAGCCCTACGTCCTACGTTCATTTCTACCGTCTTATGTCTTATGTCTTGCATTCATTTCTACGGTCGACCCAGCCCTACGTCCTACGTTCATCCCTACAGTCGACCCAGCCCTACGTCCTACGTTCATTTCTACCGTCGATACAGCCCTCCGTCCAACGTTCATCCCTACCGTCGACCCAGCCCTACGTCCTACATTCATTTCTACTGTCGACCCAGCCCTACGTCCTACGTTCATCCCTACAATCGACCCAGCCCTACGTCCTACATTCATTTCTACGGTCGACCCAGCCCTACGTTCTACGTTCATTTCTACAGTCGCGAAATCATATGTCCGTGCATTTATCCCTTTGGTCGACCCAGTCCAACGTCCTACGTTCATCCCTACCGTAGAGCCAGCCCTACGTCCTACGTTCATTTCTACAGTCGACCTAGTCTTATGTCTTGCATTTATTTCTACGGTCGACCCAGCCCTAAGTCCTACATTCATTTCTACGGTCGACCCACCCTACGTTCATCCCTACAGTCGACCCAGCCCTACATCCTACGTTCATTTCTACAGTAGACGTATTCTTATGTCTTGCATTCATTTCTAAGGTCGACCCAGCCTTACGTTCTACGTTCATTTCTACAGTCGACAAAATCATATGTCCGTGCATTTATCCTTTTGGTCGACCCAGTCCAACGTCCTACGTTCATCCCTACCGTCGACCCAGCCCTACTTTAACATGAAACATAATGTGTCCTGTAAAATTGAAAGTACTGGTTCAGTTCACTTAATTATTTGAATATTTCATCTGCATACACATACCAACTGGTGAAGAATGATAACTCAGGTTTCATCATTTTTTTAGTTTTTCCCCCTTCAAATGCAATTTACTTGACGAATGTCTTCTGTGGTGTAGCATTGAAATCAACTTGAATAAAATCATTTTATTATATATGATTAAACATAGGCCCACATTTCAACTTTTTGACAGCAGGCGGCAGGGGCGGAGGCAAGTTTCGGATATTGGGGCCGCGAATTTTTTTTTAAGATTTAAATAGTGAAAGATTAAAACTAGAGGTGCACGAACTATTATTTGGTTTGACAATCACATTGAAAATAAATTGTTTGTTCTTACATTTCGAATATCAATGAATAATTAAAAAATAACAAAATAATTATTTAATGGTATGAACAGATCGTAGCTGACATGATCTGTAAAGAAACGAAGCCAACATACACATATAATGTCATTGTGGCGCAGAAAGAGGTGACCAAGACTTGCTGCAAATAAAGAAAAAAAACTGGTCGTCTGCGTCAGTGTCTGATTTCAGAATATTTGATAGTTCATTATTTAAAGTTTAAGCACAGCTCTCACAGTGATCCTCGCTTTTAAAAATGCAACATTCTTTGGTTGATCAGGGTCTTAGATTAAAAGACCCTGGGTTGATTAGGAACGTCCATATCTGATCACATGTAATTATGGATTAAGAAAAATGTTTCTAATTTTTATGATAAATAAAGTAATTGATGTAAAGATTGATCACACAATAAAGATAACGTTGTGTGTATTTCCATTTATGTATCGTCGCTACCGGAAGCACATATGAGCGAAGCCTAGTGCTAATTATTTTAGGTTTTGGAGGATAGTGCAAGATACAGAGGATCGCCTCTGGTTATTTTATGTGCCCGCTGTAAAGCACTATTACATGTACACTGGACCTCGGTTTTAAGTCCCATCCCAACGACTAATAGTTATTTTAGTTGGAGTAGCAGGGGATCAAACCAGCGATCCCTGGAATCAAACCAAACGCGCGAACCACTCCGCTAATGATCCGCTCTTAAAGATAACATGTTACCAATCATCATTTTAATATGACATTAGATAAATACAATAAACAAGAAGTGCTATTACATTTGTAACACCCTGCGGACATTTGCAGTCGTTAATCCCCTGTCCCGCGCAGCAAACTGATGCCTGTCATCAGCGAAGCCTTAACTCGAGGCGATACAAAAATGTTTGGAGCGACGAGACTAAAATATAACGGCGGCTAGTCGAAATATTGGGGCGGCGGCCGCCGCCTCTGCCGCCCCATTGACTACGCCTATGAGGCGACACATGTGTTCCGCAGAACACAACATTCTAGTTGTACTATTGACACGAGATGGAGTGTCACGTGTATGAACCATGACCATACCTCAATTTGACAAATGTCGATGTCACACTTAGACTTTTATTTTGAAAATGTTTGACGAATAAAAATGTGGGTCATCGAGATCGATTATGGGTTATTACGTTTCTAGTTACCCCTATCACGTAATGTTAACAACACAATGAATCATTTCCATTGAGTGGTCATACTTAAGTACTATAATAATGTTGTGGTATGTTAAAACATGTGAATATTATAGTATTGTGAAAGTATTTTTTCACATGAAGATTTATACTTTTGCTTCAATTTCAGTTTCGGGTTCTAGTAATTCTATACTAACTAGGTCGACCGATGAAATGAACATATGACGTAGGAATGCGTCGACCGAAGAAATAAACATAGGAGGAAGGCAGCAAAAAGGACTAGGTCGACTGTAGAAATGAACATAGGACGCAGGGCTGGGTCAATAGTAGGGATGAATGTATGACGGAGGGCTCGGTCTACCGTAGAAATGAACGTAGAACGTAGGGCTGGGTCGACGGTAGGGTTGGACGGAGGGCTGGGTCGACCGTAGAAATGAACGTAGGACGTAGGGCTGGGTCGACCGTAGAAATGAATGCAAGACGTAAGAATACGTCTACTGTAGAAATGAACGTAGGACGTAGGGCTGGGTCGACGGTAGGGATTAACGTAGGACGTAGGACTGGGTCGACCGATGGGATTAATGCATGGACATATGATTTTGTCGACTGTAGAAATGAATGTAGGACGTAGGACTGGGTCGACTGTAGGGATGAACGTAGGACGTAGGGGTGGGTCGACCGTAGAAATGAATGTAGGACGTAGGGCTGCGTTGACTGTAGGGATGAACGTTGGACGGAGTGCTGGGTCGACTATAGAAATGAACGAAGGACGTAGGACTGGGTCGACCGTAGAAATAAATGCAAGACATAAGACAAGGTCGACTGTAGAAATGAACGTAGGACGTAGGGCTGGGTCGACGGTAGGGATGAACGTAGGACGTACGGCTGGGTCGACCGTAGAAATGAATGCAAGACATAAGACTAGGTCGACTGTAGAAATGAACGTAGGACGTAGGGCTGGCTCGACGGTAGGGATGAACGTAGGACGTAGGACTGGGTCGACCGAAGGATAAATGCATGGACATATGATTTTGTCGACTGTAGAAATGAACGTAGAACGTAGGGCTGAGTCGACGGTAGGGATGAACGTTGGACGGAGGGCTGGGTCGACCGTAGAAATGAACGTAGGACGTAGGACTGGGTCGACCGTAGAAATGAATGCAAGACATAAGACTAGGTCGACTGCAGAAATGAACGTAGGACGTAGGGCTGGGTCGACGGTAGAAATGAACGTAGAACGTAGGACTGGGTCGACCAAAGGGATAAATGCATGGACATATGATTTTGTCAACTGTAGAAATGAACGTAGAACGTAGGGCTGGGTCGACCGTAGAAATGAATGTAGGACGTAGGGCTGGGTCGACTGTAGGGATGAATGTAGGACGTAGGTCTGGGTCGACTGTAGGGATGAACGTAGGACTGGGTCGACCGTTGAAATGAATGTAGGACGTAGGGCTGCGTTGACTGTAGGGATGAACGTAGGACGTAGGGCTGGGTCGACCGTAGAAATGAATGTAGGACGTAGGGCTGGGTGGACTGTAAGGATAAACGAAGGACGAAGGGCTGGGTCGACCGTAGAAATGAATACAAGGCATATGAATACGTCTACTGTAGAAATGAACTTAGGACGTAGGGCTGGGTCGACGGTAGGGATGAACGTAGGACGTAGGACAGGGTCGACCGAAGGGATAAATGCATGGGCATATGATTTTGTCGACTGTAGAAATGAACGTAGAACGTAGGGCTGGGTCGACCGTAGAAATAAATGCAAGACAAAAGAATACGTCTACTGTAGAAATGAACGTAGGACGTAGGGCTGGGTCGACGGTAGGGATGAACGTAGGACGTAGGACTGGGTCGACCGAAGGGATAAATGCATGGGCATATGATTTTGCCGACTGTAGAAATGAACGTAGAACGTAGGGCTGGGTCGACGGTAGGGATGAACGTTGGACGGAGGGCTGGGTCGACCGTAGAAATGAATGTAGGACGTAGGGCTGGGTCGACTGTAGGGATGAACGTAGGACTGGGTCGACCGTTGAAATGAATGTAGGACGTAGGGCTGCGTTGACTGTAGGGATGAACGTAGGACGTAGGGCTGGGTCGACCGTAGAAATGAATGTAGGACGTAGGGCTGGGTCGACTGTAGGGATGAACGTAGGACGTAGGGCTGGGTCGACCTTAGAAATTAATGCAAGACATAAGAATACGTCTACTGTATAAATGAACGTAGGACGTAGGGATGGGTCGACTGTAGGGATGAAGGTAGGGTGGGTCGACCGTAGAAATGATAGTAGGACTTAGGGCTGGGTCGACCGTAGAAATAAATGCAAGACATAAGACTAGGTCGACTGTAGAAATGAACGTAGGACGTAGGGCTGGCTCTACGGTAGGGATGAACGTAGGACTGGGTCGACCGAAGGGATAAATGCATGGACATATGATTTTCTCGACTGTAGAAATGAACGTTGGACGGAGGGCTAGGTCGACCGTAGAAATGAACGTAGGACGTAGGACTGGGTCGACCGTAGAAATGAATGCAAGACATAAGACTAGGTCGACTGTAGAAATGAATGTAGGACGTTGGGCTGGGTCGACGGGAGGGATGAACATAGGACGTAGGACTGGGTCGACCAAAGGGATAAATGCATGGACATATGATTTTGTCGAGTGTAGAAATGAACGTAGAACGTAGGGCTGGGTCGACCGTAGAAATGAATGTAGGACGTAGGGCTGGGTCGACTGTAGGGATGAACGTAGGACTGGGTCGACCGTTGAAATGAATGTAGGACGTAGGGCTGCGTTGACTGTAGGGATGAACGTAGGACGTAGGGCTGGGTCGACCGTAGAAATGAATGTAGGACGTTGGGCTGGGTCGACTGTAGGGATGAACGTAGGACGTCGGGCTGGGTCGACCGTAGAAATGAATGCAAGACATAAGACTAGGTCGACTGTAGAAATGAACGTAGGACGTAGGGCTGGGTCGACGGTAGGGATGAACATAGGACGTAGGACTGGGTCGACCAAAGGGATAAATGCACGGACATATGATTTTGTCAACTGTAGAAATGAACGTAGAACGTAGGGCTGGGTCGACGGTAGAAATGAATGTAGGACGTAGGGCTGGGTCGACTGTAGGGATGAACGTAGGACGTAGTGCTGGGTCGACAGTAGAAATGAATGTAGGACGTAGGGCTGGGTCGACGGTAGGGATGAACGTTGGACGTAGGGCTGGGTCGACCGTAGAAATGAACGTAGGACGTAGGGCTGGGTCGACTGTAGGGATGAACGTAGGACGTAGGGCTGGGTCGACCGTAGAAATGAATGCAAGACATAAGACTAGGTCGACTGTAGAAATGAACATAGGACGTAGGGCTGGCTCGACGGTAGGGATGAACGTAGGACGTAGGACTGGGTCGACCGAAGGGATAAATGCATGGGCATATGATTTTGTCGACTGTAGAAATGAACGTAGAACGTAGGGCTGGGTCGACGGTAGGGATGAACGTTGGACGGAGGGCTGGGTCGACCGTAGAAATGAACGTAGGACGTAGGACTGGGTCGACCGTAGAAATGAATGCAAGACATAAGACTAGGTCGACGGTAGAGATAAACGTAGGACGTAGGGCTGGGTCGACGGTAGAGATGAACGTAGGACGTTGGACTGGGTCGACCAAAGGGATAAATGCACGGACATATGATTTTGTCGACTGTAGAAATGAACGTAGAACGTAGGGCTGGGTCGACCGTAGAAATGAATGTAGGACGTAGGGCTGGGTCGACTGTACGGATGAACGTAGGACGTAGGGCTGGGTCGACAGTAGAAATGAATGTAGGACGTAGGGCTGGGTCGACTGTAAGGATGAACGTAGGACGTAGGGCTGGGTCGACGGTAGGGATGAACGTTAGACGGAGGGCTGTATCGACGGTAGAAATGAACGTAGATCGTAGGGCTGGGTCGACTGTAGGGATGAACGTAGGACGTAGGGCTGGGTCGACCGTAGAAATGAATGCAAGACATAAGACAAGGTCGCCTGTAGAAATGAACGTAGGACGTAGGGCTGGGTCGACGGTGGGGATGAACGTAGGACGTAGGACTGGGTCGACCAAAGGGATAAATGCACGGACATATGATTTTGTCAACTTTAGAAATGAACGTAGAACGTAGGGCTGGGTCGACAGTAGAAATGAATGTAGGACGTAGGGCTGGGTCGACTGTAGGGATGAACGTAGGACGTAGGGCTGGGTCGACAGTAGAAATGAATGTAGGACGTAGGGCTGGGTCGACGGTAGGGATGAACGTTGGACGGAGTGCTGGGTCGACTGTAGAAATTAACGTAGGACATATGACTGGGTCGACCGTAGAAATAAATGCAAGACATAAGACTAGGTCGACTGTAGAAATGAACGTAGGACGTAGCTCTGGGTCGACGGTAGGGATAAACGTAGGACGTTGGACTGGGTCGACCAAAGGGATACATGAACCGACATATGATTTTGTCGACCGTAGAAATGAACGTAGAACGTAGGGCTGGGTCGACCGTAGAAATGAATGTAGGACGTAGGGCTGGGTCGACTGTAGGGATGAACGTAGGACGTAGGGCTGGGTCGACAGTAGAAATGAATGTAGGACGTAGGGCTGGGTCGACTGTAGGGATGAACGTTGGACGGAGGGCTTGGTCGACCGTAGAAATGAACGTAGGACGTAGGGCTGGGTCGACTGTAGGGATGAACGTAGGACGTAGGGCTGGGTCGACCGTAGAAATGAATGGAAGACATAAGACTAGGTCGACTGTAGAAATGAACGTAGGACGTAGGGCTGGGTCGACGGTAGGGATGAACGTAGGACGTTGGACTGGGTCGACCAAAGGGATAAATGCACGGACATATGATTTTGTCGACTGTAGAAATGAACGTAGGACGTAGGGCTGGCTCGACGGTAGGGATGAACGTAGGACTGGGTCGACCGAAGGGATAAATGCAATGACATATGATTTTGTCGACTGTAGAAATGAACGTAGAACGTAGGGCTGGGTCGACGGTAGGGATGAACGTTGGACGTTGGACTGGGTCGACCAAAGGGATAAATGCACGGACATATGATTTTGTCGACTGTAGAAATGAACGTAGAACGTAGGGCTGGGTCGACCGTAGAAATGAATGTAGGACGTAGGGCTGGGTCGACTGTAGGGATGAACGTAGGACGTAGGGCTGGGTCGACAGTAGAAATGAATGTAGGACGTAGGGCTGGGTCGACTGTAGGGATGAACGTAGGACGTAGGGCTGGGTCGACGGTAGGGATGAACGTTGGACGGAGGGCTGTATCGACGGTAGAAATGAACGTAGATCGTAGGGCTGGGTCGACTGTAGGGTTGAACGTAGGACGTAGGGCTGGGTCGACCGTAGAAATGAATGCAAGACATAAGACTAGGTCGACTGTAGAAATGAACGTAGGACGTAGGGCTGGGTCGACGGTAGGGATGAACGCAGGACGTAGGACTGGGTCGACCAAAGGGATAAATGCACGGACATATGATTTTGTCAACTGTAGAAATGAACGTAGAACGTAGGGCTGGGTCGACCGTAGAAATGAATGTAGGACGTAGGGCTGGGTCGACTGTAGGGATGAACGTAGGACGTAGGGCTGGGTCGACAGTAGAAATTAATGTAGGACGTAGGGCTGGGTCGACGGTAGGGATGAACGTAGGACGTAGGGCTGGGTCGACCGTAGAAATGAATGCAAGACATAAGAATACGTCTACTGTAGAAATGAACGTAGGACGTAGGGCTGGGTCGACGGTAGGGATGAACGTAGGACGTAGGTCTGGGTCGACCGAAGGGATAAATGCATGGACATATGATTTTGTCGACTGTAGAAATGAACGTAGAACGTAGGGCTGGGTCGACGGTAGGGATGAACGTTGGACGTAGTGCTGGGTCGACTGTAGAAATTAACGTAGGACATATGACTGGGTCGACCGTAGAAATAAATGCAAGACATAAGACTAGGTCGACTGTAGAAATGAACGTAGGACGTAGGGCTGGGTCGACGGTAGGGATAAACGTAGGACGTTGGACTGGGTCGACCAAAGGGATACATGAACCGACATATGATTTTGTCGACCGTAGAAATGAACGTAGAACGTAGGGCTGGGTCGACCGTAGAAATGAATGTAGGACGTAGGGCTGGGTCGACTGTAGGGATGAACGTAGGACGTAGGGCTGGGTCGAGAGTTGAAATGAATGCAAGACATAAGACTAGGTCGACTGTAGAAATGAACGTAGGACGTAGGGCTGGGTCGACGGTAGGGATGAACGTAGGACGCTGGACTGGGTCGACCAAAGGGATAAATGCACGGACATATGATTTTGTCGACTGTAGAAATGAATGTAGGACGTAGGGCTGGCTCGACGGTAGGGATGAACGTAGGACTGGGTCGACCGAAGGGATAAATGCATGGACATATGATTTTGTCGACTGTAGAAATGAACGTAGAACGTAGGGCTGGGTCGACGGTAGGGATGAACGTTGGACGGAGGGCTGGGTCGACCGTAGAAATGAACGTAGGACGTAGGACTGGGTCGACCGTAGAAATGAATGCAAGACATAAGACTAGGTCGACTGTAGAAATGAACGTAGGACGTAGGGCTGGGTCGACGGTAGGGATGAACGTAGGACGTTGGACTGGGTCGACCAAAGGGATAAATGCACGGACATATGATTTCGCGACTGTAGAAATGAACGTAGAACGTAGGGCTGGGTCGACCGTAGAAATGAATGTAGGACGTAGGGCTGGGTCGACTGTAGGGATGAACGTAGGACGTAGGGCTGGGTCGACAGTAGAAATGAATGTAGGACGTAGGGCTGGGTCGACGGTAGGGATGAACGTTGGACGGAGGGCTGTATCGACGGTAGAAATGAACGTAGGACGTAGGGCTGGGTCGACTGTAGGGATGAACGTAGGACGTAGGGCTGGGTCGACCGTAGAAATGAATGCAAGACATAAGACTAGGTCGACTGTAGAAATGAACGTAGGACGTAGGGCTGGGTCGACGGTAGGGATGAACGTAGGACGTTGGACTGGGTCGACCAAAGGGATAAATGCACGGACATATGATTTTGTCAACTGTAGAAATGAACGTAGAATGTAGGGCTGGGTCGACCGTAGAAATGAATGTAGGACGTAGGGCTGGGTCGACTGTAGGGATGAACGTAGGACGTAGGGCTGGGTCGACAGTAGAAATGAATGTAGGACGTAGGGCTGGGTCGACGGTAGGGATGAACGTTGGACGGAGGGCTGTATCGACGGTAGAAATGAAAGTAGGACGTAGGGCTGGGTCGACTGTAGGGATAAACGTAGGACGTAGGGCTGGGTCGACCGTAGAAATGAATGCAAGACATAAGACTAGGTCGACTGTAGAAATGAACGTAGGACGTAGGGCTGGGTCGACGGTAGGGATGAACGTAGGACGTAGGACTGGGTCGACCAAAGGGATAAATGCACGGACATATGATTTTGTCAACTGTAGAAATTAACGTAGAACGTAGGGCTGGGTCGACGGTAGAAATGAATGCAGGACGTAGGGCTGGGTCGACTGTAGGGATGAACGTAGGACGTAGTGCTGGGTCGACAGTAGAAATGAACGTAGGACGTAGGGCTGGGTCGACCGTAGAAATGAATGCAAGACATAAGACTAGGTCGACTGTAGGAATGAACGTAGGAAGTAGGGCTGGCTCGACGGTAGGGATGAACGTAGGACGTAGGACTGGGTCGACCGAAGGGATAAATGCATGGACATATGATTTTGTCGACTGTAGAAATGAACGTAGAACGAAGGGCTGGGTCGACGGTAGGGATGAACGTTGGACGGAGGGCTGGGTCGACCGTAGAAATGAACGTAGGACGTAGGACTGGGTCGACCGTAGAAATGAATGCAAGACATAAGACTAGGTCGACTTTAGAAATGAACGTAGGACGTAGGGCTGGGTCGACGGTAGGGATGAACGTAGGACGTTGGACTGGGTCGACCAAAGGGATAAATGCACGGACATATGATTTCGCGACTGTAGAAATGAACGTAGAACGTAGGGCTGGGTCGACCGTAGAAATGAATGTAGGACGTAGGGCTGGGTCGACTGTAGGGATTAACGTAGGACGTAGGGCTGGGTCGACAGTAAATGAATGTAGGACGTAGGGCTGGGTCGACGGTAGGGATGAACGTTGGACGGAGGGCTGTATCGACGGTAGAAATGAACGTAGGACGTAGGGCTGGGTCGACCGTAGAAATGAATGCAAGACATAAGACTAGGTCGACTGTAGAAATGAACGTAGGACGTAGGGCTGGGTCGACGGTAGGGATGAACGTAGGACGTAGGACTGGGTCGACCAAAGGGATAAATGCACGGACATATGATTTTGTCAACTGTAGAAATGAACGTAGAACGTAGGGCTGGGCCGACGGTAGAAATGAATGTAGGACGTAGGGCTGGGTCGACTGTAGGGATGAACGTAGGACGTAGGGCTGGGTCGACAGTAGAAATGAATGTAGGACGTAGGGCTGGGTCGACGGTAGGGATGAACGTTGGACGGAGGGCTGGGTCGACCGTAGAAATGAACGTAGGACGTAGGGCTGGGTCGACTGTAGGGATGAACGTAGGACGTAGGGCTGGGTCGACCGTAGAAATGAATGTAGGACGTAGGGCTGGTTCGACAGTAGAAATGAACGTAGGACGTAGGACTGTTGTATGGAGAACGTAGAAATAGATTTGTATGGAGGACGTAGAACGTAGGGCGTAGAGCCAACTTCACAGACCTTTTAAATTTAGCATTTTGCATCTGGGCCGGTTGGATTAAACGCCGTGTCTGTGTCCGAACTTTATTTCACTTCTATTTCTAATGAGTAAAACAATAATTTTACTATTCATGCATAAGTGTCAATTTAATATATTTTATGCATTTCATTTTCTATGAAAGACATACATGGCAAAATTTAGCGTTTGGACGTCTTTTTTTTACCAAAATAGGTACAGTTTGTGAACTTTTCTGACTGCACCTCGCATATAAAATATGATGGATATTTTCACGCATTTTCTCGGAAAGACCGAGACAACTACATGTACACTGCAATTTTGAATACTATGGTCGCCGTTTGCCTCCGAGACCCATTTGAAGAATCGCACTCTGGGATTATTCCGATCGTTTTTCGTACTTGTATTAATTCGTACTTGTATTTGTTTGAGTACTAGTGAAGTCAGTTACTCTGCTTTACTGCCTTTGATTAATTACGGTAACCAGCAACAGATAAATTTGTTTTTACAGAGAGAATACACTGTCGATTAATTTCTGTTTACTATTTATATATCTTTTTTACAAAAATAGTCTGTAAACTATGGAAGAATTATCGTTAGGTCAAAAGGAAACTCTTAAGCTACAATACGAGACGCCTCATGAGAAAATCGGGCTGATCGTTTGCGATAAAGAAAGACCCTGATTAGATATATAAAAAAAGTTAAATTGAAAGCCACTGAACACGACATATGTTATTTATGTATCTTTTTGCATATATTTAGACACGTTAGAACAGTAAAAAAGTAACAAGATCTAGAAATTCTCTAAAATTCTATTTACATGAATGCCAACAACTGAAAAACAAAATATATCATTTTTAATGTCCACTTGAGTATTATGATACGGACAACAATATGCTGTGTCCTTTTGACTTATATATGTAAACAATATGAGATATTTGTAAAAGTGTGTTGACATTTGATATCCTGGTTGCTTCCTGGTCGCGTATATGGGTGACATATCTTGATTTCGCTCTTCATAATTTAAGGATCTTTAAATATGACACAAATTTTTTGTCAGGATTATTTTAGTCATGTGGGCATTTAAAATAATGTTTTTGCATTGTTAAGTGTTTGTGAATTTATGAACATAGAAATTTAGGGAACTTTATGGTCTACTAATTTTTCTTTACTATTGTACATAACGTTTGTTAACGTTTGTAAAATGGAGATACGTTAATAACAATTATTTGTGCAAAGTTTATTTGATCTTCATTTTGCCGTTTCAAAGATTTTTGATATTTTTGTTTTTTTTTAACGATGACAGTGTAATAACAACTAAAGACGGCCCTTAAATAGTAATAATTTTGAGTTAGTAAAAGTATTTTTACTGACAGAAAAATCAACAAATAGCAAAATGCACGGTGTTTACTGGATAGAAGCTTAGATTTAATTAACAATTGTTGAAACATAGTATCAATTGATCGGAGAATATTATTAGCCTTGGAATCAATTTTAGCACTATATTATGAAAACGACTGATCTTTGAACACTAACTTACGGAATTGATTGATTTGGAAGTAATAATTAATGAAATCGGCTGGTCTCTGAGCATTAACTTATAGAATCGCTTGATCTGAAATCACTTACTTCAATCATTTGGTCTGTGAACTTGTGAAATCACGTCCCTGTGTACTAACTTCTGTTTTACCGCTGGTCGTTCTGAGGCGGTACCCATTCAGGTTCTCCCTTTCGTTAATTGTTTGTGGTGTCTTAATTGAAATTGATCGTTTTAATAAACCCTATTCCCTGTCTACTTCTTGGTTCCGTGGGTACATGTAGGCTGTGTTTGCTGGGTGTGGCCATTCCTGATATGCCTATTTAACGTTATCTGAGATCATCTCTATGAGCACTTACATATCAACTCGACTGATTCTAGGGCTAGGCGGCGTGAGCAGTAATATACATTTCCATTACTGCCCATGAACAGGTTCAATAAAATCGAGACTGCAATATTTTAATAGTTGTCGTGTTTGTTGGCTTTCAAAGTTCCCTTTTCATCTATTTTTATTATAAATATTGATTTATTTGTTTACACGGATGATTGCTTTTTTGAGTCGATCATTGGTCCTTGCACAATGTATGTAAGCACTAACTCGTGTAGCATTATCAACATGTACATGTATATAAAAATTTACTTGTCGAGATTTTGAAAGTGTCTGTGAAACAACTGTTATAAATTGATTTAAAAGTCATATTTTCAATATCTCCAAAAAATTTTAGTAACACGGGTATCAACCAAAAATAGTTAAGATAATCTTGGAATGGTACATGTATTTATATCAGTGCCCAAGGTTATAAAACTGAGCATGGAAACCAGTCTCAAATCTCAAGCATCTGATTGGCTGAAATGGCGACCAGTCGCCATTTCAGCCAATCAGATGCTTGAGATTTGAGACTGGTTTCCAATCTCAGCTTTATAACCTTGGCACCAGGCCAATATCAGGCCAAAACGTTTCAAAACTTGAGTAAGAACTCCGTGCTTAAAACTCATTTTTTTGATTTTCAACAAGAAGAAACTTTTTTGTTAATTTAGGTTTTCGATAGAACATTGTAATGCATTTGAGAAATTCAAACAAAGCAATAAAAGCAGTGTAAATCATTAATTTCACTCCTTGGCGTTGAGAATGAAACTGAGTTTTGAGAATGACGTTCGGTCTCAAGTTTTATATCCTGTGACATTGGCCTTCATTAACCTGCCTCTCTTATTGACCAGTTAGTGCAATACGAGCCATTCATGTTTAAAAACTTGTTTTTTTTTTTTCAAAATTAGTCCCATTTTTTCAATATGCACTATTTCGGATTAATAAGGTTAAGGATATAATAATTAAATAGACAAAACAAAATGAGATATTTGTTATCACTTAAACAGGGAAATTTCTCCTTTGTATCATTTTAGCCTTAAACAACCTAATAATGATGTAACTGTTTTTTCTTCGCCACAAGAAAAAGGTTTGTCGGAAAATAATAAATGGTGACAAATCTAATTCCGCAATGTCCTTTTACAGCTCTTTCTGCTAGGTTTGGTATCATTTGTAGAAACAGCTTCCTAAATCAGGAATATTGTTCAAATAATTAGCCTTTGATTTGTCGTCTGCGTATAGGTTCTCGAAGAACGCAAACGTAAAAGGCAGTCCAGAAGGCGCGGAAGATTACTGATAAGGGATAAGTTACGTGCGAACGCGAGGACTGT
Source organism: Corbicula japonica (assembly GCA_038501625.1). Classification (NCBI taxonomy): domain Eukaryota; kingdom Metazoa; phylum Mollusca; class Bivalvia; order Venerida; family Cyrenidae; genus Corbicula; species Corbicula japonica. The sequence goes on along the minus strand of JAZAYU010000002.1, from coordinate 16,375,743 downwards.
TGCTATTAAACTGATTAGAAAAACATGTTCGCTCTCGCTATTTAAGAAAAAGTTTGGTTTGGTATGGACGCTGTGAAGATGTAAAATACTCCGTCAGTGCAATAACCATTTAATTTCAACATTCGAAGAAGTTTTGAACAAAGAGGAAATCACCAGGCTCGCAGAAATTTTTCAGGTAAATTACAACTTTGAATCAAATTTGAATTAAATTTTTGAATTAAATAAGACTGAATATATTAAAAAAAATATATAATTATTTATTTTTCTCTCCGAATTAGTGATTAGAATTATATATCTAAATTTCACATTGACATCTCTCTCAATCTTTGCATGTAAGATACGCCTTTTTCGAGGTGTAATAAAAGTAATGTTTTAATAAAAAAGAAAGTCATTATATTTATAATAAGTCATTTAATTACTTTTGAAATATTAGTTAAAATTAAAAAGTTAGTCATTAAATTAAAAAGGTGAGATCAATTTTCCAAGAAAATTTAACTTCTTTTCATATAATGCATTTTAATTTACTCCATTGTTATGCGTTTTATTCACAGAGTGTTTTAGTTTAATGCTCCTTGTGGCTTTTATTTTGCAAATAATGTATTTATTCTATTTTTTAAATAAATAATTTATAAACTTGGCAGAAAAGAATACGATTTACAGATTTCTAAGGTAAGAATATTAAAATTTAGCAAAACACACCCAATTCAAAATTCCTTCATTATTTGTTAACTAACAAACAAATATCAGTCGGCAATATTTACGTTGGCGTTATATGTAAACAATACTATTTTAATAATCGGACATTATGAAGAGGGCAGTCCGATTAGCCGGTCTAGACTAGAAAGCGTCATTTTGTAATCCTGTACTGTCGTAGAATCTATCTAATAGTATATATTTTAAGTTTCTTTTTGCATCATAAATTTATTTTAAATGTCTGCATACTTTTTACAAATTAATATAATAGTTTCATTCTACTTATACCTAGGAACGACACAAACACTTCAAGAACGTAAGGTTATGTTTCTTATATTATTTATGTGGGTATTGGATATGCGCACATTTGCAAAAGAATGTGAACAAAATAAAATTACTTGATGAAAATGTTATCAATTTGAACAACGTTATAATAGAACAAACGAAACAATATTTAAGATTTATCTTAAAAAGAATCTTAAAAAGAATCAAACCCGAGATCGAGAAAATATGAAACCTAACAGCCTCGCTATCTAGACTACTGTGTTCATGAGCAATTTGAGTAATTAAGCAGTATGTTTATTAAAATCACATTTTCATGTGTTTTCGTTCTAGTTATAGACAAAACATTGCTGACCAGTAGAATTAATCCTAAAATTGTCAATAACTTATAATCTTCCCCAATTAGTCACTAATATTAGAAGGAATCAGTCAATCTGTCATAATGCCAGCAATTAGCATGGGAATAGTATAAAGGGACGTACTCGTAGGGTTGTATTTTTGTATGAAAAAATAAAAATGAAAAGAATTCCGCCGCGGATCATGAAATGATATTTATCTGATTCAAATCATTGAAAGTACCAAGCATGGCGGACTCCATTACTTGCTGTTGAAAAACAAACAAAAAAACCCCCAAGAAGTACATCTTGTAAATTAGTTTGTTGACACTTTAAGTCGTTCCACAAAAAGATCCTTATTATCTCGTTCTAAAATAATATATTCTTGTTTATTATATTCATACTTCTTGGATATTGACTTTAACCATGGTGATTTCGGAGGGGCGGTTGCCAGTTGCATCCCTTCTTAACTCTCAAGAACCATTTCCCCTGCCATGCGCCCCATAGAAATTTGTAATGTTTACCTTAAATGAAAGGCTGTGTGCGCTGTCATATGGAGACTCAATAGTGCCATTGAACATGCTCTGTCAAACCGAATCTGTAATATTTTCATAAACTAAGATGATGTTTTTGATGGCCTTCAAAGTTCCATTTTCATGTTTTTCAATGTAGGCTGACAGGGGTAAACCAGATTTTATATAAATGACGTATCAGTATAGCAGTGCAAACCCTTATCAGTATAAAAAAAATAAAATTTAAGCATATGTACGTTTGTATTTGTCACATTGAACAGCTTCTAGCAAAATATCTTTCATTACTATCATCGCATAATTTCATTATCCGCACTCAGGGTTGCACTATGAATTATACCTACTGAATTTAACTATACATTAACTGTTACAGAAAACTGGTGGAAAATTAAATACATATAAGATAAATTTATTATCTTTCCAATTACATGTAACAGGTGTGATTAATGCAAATTTAGCAGTAAGACGAAGATGTCATTATTAATCTTACATCTACATTCAATCGTCGTTTATCTCTCGTTTTCTCTTTACAATTTTCTTCGTATTGGATTGAAGCGGTATGCAAAACTGCATATTAGATTAATGGTTATACAATGCACTTTTATTTACATGCTTTGATACCGGTATGTAAATAGATTTTTAACAAAAACTGTAATACATAAAACAAGCCTGAACAGTATTAAACTAAATAAAACGAAATAAAAATCAGTAAAGAATAATAAATATAGAATCCATTAGTAAAAATAAGACAGACTAGCTTATCTGTGATTGATTGGTAAATAAATGTTGCTTTTGCGCGCCGCATCGCAAACAGATGTCGCCCCTTTACAGCAAACTTTAGCATGAGAGAGCAGTTCAAATAGCTTGTTGTACAGCTTGCCTAAAGGGCAAAAAAGAATGACCATGTGCTTACAATATTGCCACGTGTACAGCAGTTTCCCACACGGCATAAAAGAAAAATATAGCATATATTTACAATATGACCAATTGCTACAAAAATACGCCACAAACAATAATTGCCATGACACTGCCAGTGAAAAAGAATAATACATTTCAGCTTAAAGGAGTTTAAGGCCGTGTTCTAGTTTACTACCTACCTCATTAACCTCTAACTTGACATGAAATGTATTGTGGAATAAACGTAAAGCCATGCATATATTCAGTGTTATATGCTAAAGCACGCACAAAAATTCAAGTGCAATGGCAATCAAACTTGGCAGGTGCTCTATGAACAGTCCAAGACTTGGCTCCGTGATCATAAAACGTTTAAATCCTCAACTCAGTGTGAGCGTGAACATTTGATGGCTTAAGTTCTTTTCAATCTTTTAAATTAAAACAATCTTAATAAAAATAAAATGTGACATAATATACATGTATCTAAAACATAACTGTACAACAGACATTTACTTCTATTTTATGAAAGCTAGACACTTCAAGTACATTAACACAGCATAAAAAGTTTATAAACCACTAGTCCAGAGCACCTGGAATGTCAGGGATATAATTTATATTTTAATTAACCTCAAAATATAAGGTAATTTGTCTTGTTTGTAATTTTTTATTTCGCTGAACAAACGGATTTTTGTATTGTAAACCTATGTTAATATCCTCACACTGTTCTTTTTATGGTAAGCTTTCTTTAAGCTTCTTTATTAAGATTGTTTTAAGCTCCCGAATCGCGACCATGATCCCACAAGAAATGTATTTCATTAGCTGATTAGACAAGTTACAGGGTAAATTTTATTTATGTTAAAGTAAAATAGTTAAAACCTTGAATTCATTTGTTCACTTTTCAGGGTAGCTTTTGGTCTGGTTTTGAAATGTTGAGAATGAAACGAGGATTATAAATTAAGCACTGGGAAAATCAAATTAATACTTTCGCTTGATGATTTTTAACAGAGAGATCTCCATTGGTAATGCTGAACAATTTGTATACACATACCATAAATTATTTTAAAGCGGCATTACTTCAATTTAACTTGCTCTTGTATGAAATATTACATGAATTTGGAATTATAGGCAAAAGTTTGCAGCATTGGTTCGGGCTTATATCATTTTAATTTACTAAAATAAATTTGGTCCGCGCGACTAAAAGCGAAAGTAGGATTTCTGAAATGTCACAGAAATCGAGATTGCGCATGAAGTGGTCTCTTCGTCGGTGCTTAATATAGCTCCATTATATTTAGCTTCTTAAAAGTTCGTTAACGATAATTTAACAATATCATTGAAAATCCCGTCTATAAGAAAGAATTCGATCGGACCTTTTGTGCTCTGTTAGAGAGTTTATACATTGGAGTCTATATGGACAAATATGATTTTGCAATAGTATATTCTTACTTAAGTTAAGGGATGGGGCTTTAAGCCCACGGTGGGAATCGAACCCCTTACGGCAACAGCGACTAGCCACAACGTCGAACACACCCGCCGAATTAGCTGGCCGGGATAACTCCATAATTTTGCGCGGATAACCCTGATATAGTGTTTGTCAATATGCAACACACATTGATTACAGTACCGACATATTTGTAAAACTTTTGTAAAAGAATTATTTTATTAAAACGACAATATGCATTGATTATAACGACGACGTATATATCTGTGTTATTCTGTTTTGTGGAAAGAGACTGAAATATGACATGCACATTCAGTCGTATATAAACAAATTCTCCTCTGCAGTCCTTACAACAAATTAAGATTGGCATAAGAAAAACTGAATACAAAAATCTAAGTATTTGTAGGATAAAACTTTTAATAAAGACAGAAACACCTGTCAGTGAAACAATTTTTGTACGTGTAGATTGTTAGATAATTATCACAGATCATTCAGTAACTGGTATGTTACAATATGATTTACCCATGTCTATATGTGACAACTACTCGTATTTGTACGTGCTAGCTATTTCATTTTCCAAGAAAATTTACACTACGTCTATTTATTTTTAAATTGAAAAACAGTGAAATGATAAAGCGTAAATTTGAAGAGAAAAATCAACAAAATTACAAACCTTTCGATAAATATACATCATCCTACATATTTCTATTAGTTGTAAATACATTGCCCATAAATTATGTTAAAGGCGGACAACTTGTTATAAAGGTTTTTGTATATAATATTAGATTTACAAGAAATTAAGATCGCATTAAGGATAAAGAAGGAAATAATAACTTTTCAACAGAATGTCTTTGTCGTAGAGCGTTATTACAGTCTTTATTTCTATAACATAAAATCTTTTTCATCAACGTCTGTATCATAATTTTAATTTGAAGATATTTCTTGTTTTACTATTATTAAAATAGGCCACTTTATATTAAATGTGTTATGAATTCGTTGTTAAATCTCGTTACTTATTTTCAGTATTTTTACTTTCTAAATATAACGTTATTTGTTTACGAGGATGATTTCTATTTTAGTCTGTCATTCTTTGTAAAATCTCGTAACTCATTAACAGCAATTTTACTTTCTAAACATAACGTTATTAGTTTACATGGATGATTGCTATTTGAAATTACCTTATTCTATATAAAACCTCGAAACTTATTTAAAGTAAATATGCTTTAGTTATTTATAAAACGTTATTTGTTTACGTGGATGTTTGCTATTTTGGAGTCCCTCATTCTTTGTAAAATCTCGTAACTTATTTAAGTATTTTTACTTACTGGGATGGATCAAAATTGTACTGTTTATTGGTGTAAATATTGAGTTGCGCTCAACCCGGGGCTAGGCGGCGTGAGAAGTAATATGCATTATAAATTTTTTTTCCATTACTGCACAAGGTTCTATCAAACAAAGTCTGCAATATTTTCATAGTTTTCGTGTTCGGTGGCTTTCTAAGTTCCCCTTTCTTTCATCTTTCGTTTTTATATAAATATAGAGTTATTTGTTTAGGAAGATGATTGCTATTCCAGAGTCTCTTATTGGTCCTTGCACTGAGGAATTAGACTACATGGTTCATATTTCAATTGTTAGAAGGTTTGTTACAAAATGAATAATACTTAGTCTGGTAAAATAAGTTTGGATTCTAGCATATTCAAGCTGCAACTAAACGAAGACTTCGAAAGCAAATTGGGATGTTTGACAAGTGCAAAACATGGCTATCAAATTATTCCATCCTTGACAGATTCAGAACCTCTTATTCCATGAGGAAAAATTAAAATGTTATGGTCGGTTTAGTTTGAACATTGTTTAAGCGTATAAGGACTAGCTGTGATCGGTTTAGCAAGAACATTGTTTAAGCGTATTAGGACTAGCTGTGATCGGTTTAGTAAGAACATTGTTTAAGCGTATTAGGACTAGCTGTGATCGGTTTAGTAAGAACATTGTTTAAGCGTATTAGGACTAGCTGTGATCGGTTTAGTAAGAACATTGTTTAACGTATTAGGACTAGCTGTGATCGGTTTAGTAAGAACATTGTTTAAGCGTATTAGGACTAGCTGTGATCGGTTTAGTAAGAACATTGTTTAAGCGTATTAGGACTAGCTGTAATCGGTTTAGTAAGAACATTGTTTAAGCGTATTAGGACTAGCTGTGATCGGTTTAGTAAGAACATTGTTTAAGCGTATTAGGACAAGCTGTAATCAGTTTAGTAAGAACATTGTTTAAGCGTATTGGGACTAGCTGTGATCGGTTTAGTAAGAACATTGTTTAAGCGTATTAGGACTAGCTGTGATCGGTTTAGTAAGAACATTGTTTAAGCGTATTAGGACTAGCTGTGATCGGTTTAGTCAGAACATTGTTTAAGCGTATTAGGACTAGCTGTGATCCTTTTAGTGAGAACATTGTTTAAGTGTATTAGGACTAGCTGTGATCGGTTCAGTAAAAACAGTGTTTAAGCGTATTAGAACTAGCTGTGATCGGTTTAGTAAGAACATTGTTTAAGCGTATTAGGACTAGCTTTGATCGGTTTAGTCAGAACATTGTTTAACGTATTAGGACTAGCTGTGATCGGTTTAGTAAGATCATTGTTTAAGCGTATTAGGACTAGCTGTGATCGGTTTAGTAAGAACATTGTTTAAGCGTATTAGGACTAGCTGAACAAGAGTATATTGTTTCTCAACAGCAGAGAACAATTTTGTCTATGTGCTTCATTCGGAACTTAAAATGTAATTTGCTTAGCGAAACACGAATTAAACAACGCCAAAGATACAGGAAACGTTTATGTAACTCCCCCATGGAGGTCAGTACGTAGTCAGCGCGGCAGATTTGAATTGTAAAAGAAAGTAACATTGATTTTTCAAGAAACTGAGTGTGAAGTAATTGCAAATAATATTTTCTTCTATGCCAAAGTGATAACTCATAACTCTCTACCACCTTTTCCGCATGCTTACAAACCTACTAATAATTTTAAGCCATGCTACGCGTGATTTTAGAGGACTCAAAGTCATTTGATTTGATTATTTTCGAGTTTTCGAGGGGCGTACATTCTAAGTTGCGCCGCAAATTTGCAAATAAATTAAAATAAACAAATATTTATTACGGCGCAACGATATCTCGAACACAATATATAATCTAATAAATCAAAAGCTGAAAAAAGAAAAAAAGTATGATTATAATAGCTCCAATTTTGTATCAAATCACCAAAATAAATGATAGATACACTTAATTTAAGTCTTACATAAAAGCCCACTGCGGATATTGTTTTAGTTTCACTAATTTGGTTTGAAAGTCGATTCCTTTTAATGCGTTATAGCTTACTTATGAATTCCCGAGACTAATGTATAGAATTTCCAGGTCACAAAGCGCACCTGGTAACAGGATTTGCAATTTATCGTTTGTGCTTTATGAAATGAATTTACTTGCCTTGTATTCGGAAAGTCTAATTGAAGGGACGAATCAGCTAAAACGCAAACAGCAGAGATGAATACGAAATACAGTATTACACGTTTAGCTCTTCATATATTCCGGAAGTTTTATCTCCGAAGAACGCATGATTAAACCAATCAATACAGCACAGTTCGTCCACGATAACTTGACAGTCACGTGACAAGTAATATAAAAATATTGTTCATCAGTGACATATTTGATATTGTCATTTTCATTTTATAAGAATTATTTACTGGAAAAATATTCAACTGGCAAATACATCTATATAAAATAAGATCATACATGTTGTTATATAAACAGAGAATCAAGTAACTGCTTACTTAAGGCATTGCTCCGTTCGTCATTGCTATTTCATAGAAAACAATGAAAAATATAAATATCTCTGAAATGACACAATACAGTTCCATCACACTTTACACAAACCTATGTTGTTAATATGTGTTTTATTTACATACGCTAGGAAAAAGTCAGAACAGTAAAGAAAAATAGTAAGACCTAAAAAATCCTAAAATTTTATTGGCAATTTATTACAAAAACAAGGCAACACAAAACATCAATTTAAATGTCTTGATGAGTAATAATTTACTGACAACGATAACTGAGATCCTTTCGATTAACAAATGTATACAATGTGAGTTTTTTTGTAAAAGTGTTTTTGACCTTCAATTTCCTGGTCGCGAAAATGGATGACATAAAATTAAAAATGTTGATTTCTTTCATCATAACTTAAGGTTCTTTTCAAGGACCTTTAAATTGATATTATTGTCAGTTCCATTTCACTCATGTTGGCATTTAAATTGTTGTTTTGTATAGTTTACTTTTTGTGATAAATTGCAAATAGAATTTTAGGGATAGTTAGGTCTTACTTTTTTCTCTACTGTAGAGATTTTTATATTTTTCTTTTTTTTTTGTCTATGGTATAGCAATGACAAACGGAGCAATGCCTTAAATATAATCAGTTCATATTCATCGAAAGTACATCACAAAGTTTCTTTTTCCTCTCGCAAATACATGTTTTGTATAATATTTCAATTAAATTAAAATGATGTAGTCTAAAACCTCTCTTTATTCAACATCTAAAAATTTTAGTAAACGTTATAAGCAAATTTAAAGATAAAGTAGAAAAGCTAAAATTAAAAGCAAATTTAGCATGAATGACTATCTTGTAGTTGGACAATAGCTAATTGTTATGGTTTGAGTAATGCTGCAGTATATTGTGCAAAATATCATTTACTTTATTAAACTTAGTAAATTGTCTATTATGAGAGATAAATTCCAAACTGTTGGTAAGCAGCATGTTGTCTTACGAACGCATTCCAATTAATTTTGAATAGTAATATAGCTCTTAGCAAATTCAATATAATAAAGTGTAAAACGTATACAAAATTACTAGCTCTGAATTAAAAAAACCTAACGCCTCAGATAATGCTTCAACATGACGGATACATAATTATGTAAGCCTGCGTTTTCGTGATAAAATCTATTAATGAATTAACAAAGATTGACAAGTTTCAATTTGTCAACAAAACTTAATGTATAAACGGGTACCATAGATTATTTTTTTATCATAGCTAACTATTTATATTTTCAGGAATGGAAAAGTTGCTTTACACACTCTCTTGTATTTACCTACTGTCATATTCCGTATCACCACTTCCCGTGTATACCAAAGGTGATCTACAACTTGATGAAATCTACGAACATTGTAACACAGAAGCTGTCAACAAACTTACAACAGATGCCTCGGAACCTATCCTAAATTCTTTATTGAACAATGATAACCGGGCCCATCACGATCCTGTACTTGAGTTGTTAGCTAGGTCTAAACCAAACACATATACAGCAGGTCTCATAGACGCATTTCTAGATGACAAAAGCAGAAATGGTATTGAAGATAACCTAGAAATACGAATGATGCTGGACAATCTGAGTGCATTGCGCACATCATGTTTGGAAGAATATTTGACAGGTGTCCGATCAACACAGAACATGAAAAGGGATGAACAATTCAGTCTCATAGATCCGCAGAACTTCAGCGACAAAGGTATTAAAGAAATATTAGGTGCCCAAAATATACGCAACTCCATGAAAAGAAAGGCAATAGGACTGAATCCAACGGGATGGAGAAAGAGGCGTAGCCAGCAAACAGACAACAATGAAGATTATTCCACGTTTTTAAGAAACATGCGGGAGCTCTTAGAAAAAAGAGAAAAGCTCCAGTTCAATCCAACTGGCTGGTAAAACTGAAGCCCAACGATTAAAATATATTGTTGGACAAGTTCCAATTTAACATGCAAATGCTATTTCGTAACTTTAACACTGGAATTAAAACACGGAATAAATATAACCCTGACTCGCTAATACGCGATCAGTCGTAAAACTTAAGCTTGAGTAACAGGCATATAAAACATTAATCACCTGTCTGGATTGTTTGATCTGATCTCAGAATTAATATTCTTTCAACAGTTTTGTAATCAAGTAATAAATAAAAGCTGCAACATATAACTTCTAGTCTCCATGAAAATCGTCTTGAGTTTGTTACATGCCTTGTAATACAAACTATGTTGACTTATTTTCTAGATCGCAATCAATTACAGACACTAACCAAACTCGGGTCTACAGCTTGCTTTGATGTCAACAATGTCGCAACAAATGTCAGTTGTTGAAATTATAGTTTGTCCAATGAATTTGCAGTATTTTTTCAAATTGTTTTTATTGACAAAGCGATCCAAATGATCCGTTATTTTCGAAAGGGCGATTTTTTTTCCAGATATGTTCTTATTCATCTAAATTAAAATTCTCTGTTTAATTTGCCACTGCCTTTTGTTCACGAAATTTACTCGTAATAATTTGATTTAAATAATTGTTTGAAAAAGATGAAAAGGGAGCTTTGAAAACCACCGAACACGACAAATATGACATATTTCAGACTCGCTTTTATTTAACCTGTTCACGGGTAGTAATGAAAAAGTATATTAACTTCCACGCCGCCGAGCCCAAGGTTGGGCGCAACTCAATATTTACACCAATTAACTGTACAAGTTCGATCCATCGATCCATCCCAAACGATTAAAGAGTGTCAACATCGCTAGGATGGATCAAAATTTATTTCCTTTACTTTGCTGTTATTTTTGGACTTTGCCTTTGACTATGTTTCAAGATATCTAATTGTTTGTTTTTAATTTCCAGAAAAATTGTCACCATCATTGGATGGATCAAAACTTGTTTTGTTAACATGTGCTGACTTTGCGTTGTGCCCTACATGTGTCTTGACGGCGTTGGCAATAATATGCATTTCCTTTACTACCCATTATCAGCCTTCATATTTTCAACTTGTGTCGAGTCCGATTTTTTCAACGTTCTGTTTTTGAACATTTTAGAATATTATTAAAACAGCTTTTGATTAATACATTTGTCAAAAATGATATATTTTTGGAGCTTTAAATCAATTTTAGGAACGAGACAACATTGAATCAACTTCATGTTACAGATTTAATTCTTATGTTTTATATATTCAAATCATCTAGAGCAAGTCATTAAGTTTTTTTTTTACCTGAGCAAAATGGTGTCCTCGCAGAAAGTCTAGTAAGACTTTAAAATGTAAAGCGACAACGTTCTAAGTTTAATAAAATAATTAAAACATAAGTACGTCAAATTAAAACAACAACAAAACAACATTGCAAACTTAAGCAATCTTCTTTAAAAAGAGCGCACAATGCAAAACGATCTTTGATTAACATTAATTTTATTGTCGATAGAAGTGTGTAGGGAGGTAGTTTTGTTTAGATGTTACTTAAGACTTTTACTGATATGTGGAGTAATCTTTAAGACAACTTCAAGTTCAGCGCATGGTGTCTAAATAGGAAACACTGATACAAGAAAGAAACATTAATTTCTTCCTGTAACAACTTTGATGCTTGTCGTAAGGCGTTAGAAACCTTGCAATTTTACTGAATCTGAGACCTTGAATGTTACCACTTTTCTCTTTGTTTTATGTAAATCGCAACGTCCTGACCACACTATATTGCGATTGTATTTGTTTCACGTTAAGTTGATTCCTAGTAACAAATTGCTCATTTTTATTGAAAAGTGGCAATAAATATCGAGACAAAATCAATACAGTATCTCATGCAAGCAAATACTCTCACACAAACAACATAATTAACTCAAATTGATTGTAAGGGCAAGAACTGCGTCAATATTGACACACTTGAATATGGCAGGTTGTGGTATTTACTGTTCACATAGACACTAATCACACAATCATAGTCACAAGACAGGAAATTAGATTTAACTCCCTTTTATCAGGTGTTAAACTTTAAATAGCGAAGAGACGAGAAAAGAAAAAAAAAAAGTTTTTAACGTTCATGTTAGGATTGCATAATTGTCAGTAATGAAAACTATTATTAAAAAGCCTTTAACGAGCATGGAGCATGCAATTCTTAAAAATTGGTCGTGTTTAACGCCCCTTTCTAAGTTTTATTTAGATCAATTTAAAAGATGAATACGATCTAGCATGCACTAAAATAACACGAAATCATACTAGCAGAAGATTAGAACTTCTGGGAAACAAACAAACTAATGATTATTTTTCGGGTTCCAGAGAACAAAACAAAGTATAAAGTATGCCACTTATAACGAAATCTCATCATTTACTTTGGAAAACTTCGACTAGTGAAATTATCTGTGTGTTAAACTATAATTAGAGTATTACTTTTATGAAAATAGTTACATGTATAACCGTTTCAAATTTGTAACACATCGGGTTCCAATTTTCGTTTATTGTATATGGTGTCTATTTTGAATCTGATCATTTTTATAAACCATGCTCTTTTCCTGTCTATATTTTGGCTGTGTTGGGAGGCTTTGTCTTCTGGATGTGACCGTTCACGATAGGGATATTCTACGTTTTAATCAATAGAGAGTAAATTGCTTATGTGGACAGTTCGAATGTTGGGCACGTCTCTTAGAGGTCCAGTGAATAAAATTTGTCGCATGAAGTATTCAAACATGAAAATCTGTTGAGATAACTGTGAGCTAAGTGCATTCTAGAACCTGGTTAAAAGCCCCAGTGACAAATTGTTTTGCCAGTTACTGTTGAAAGGCGCAACCCCTCATTGAACCTTCAAAGCTGTATTTCCAGATAAAAACCTTTTCATGTTCATCGGCTTATGGTCACCAAATTAAAGAAGGGTTAACTCTAAACGAGAAATCAATGGGCGGAACTAAACAGAATAGAATTTTTGACAGGGGATCTTAGAATATAAACCCTGCATATCACAGACAACGCACAATGGAAAATTTGAAAAGCATGAAGTAAATCCTTGGAACTAACATAATATAATTTTTTGACAGGGGACTGGAGCATAGTAATTCTGCAAATCACTGTCAACACCAAAGGCAAAAGTACTATAAGGCTCTCCACCGTTTTCTTATTTCACTTTTTTAACTCCGTTACACTTCAGATTTTGCCTACGGCATGAACCTGTTGTCTTAAGTAATGTAAGTTTATAATTTAAAGAAACAATATAAAGAAAAATTACAAAGTTGTAGCAAACGTAAATGTTTCGCGACAAAGTCTAGGTACAGTAATGTGATTAACTCTGTAAATGTAAATGTGACCTTCAGACATCGGTAACGTCATGATATGTATAATAACTTGAAAAGAATAAAAGAAATGTAAAAAAGAAAAGTTTCAGAAAAGGTTAACGTAACATAAGCATATTTTCACTTTTGGCTATTGTCACATGTAATAAAGCAAATTGTGTCATGTGATTTCAGGTGACACCAAGTTCAGTAATTGTTAACACCCCATTTACGCCTAAAGCATTACTTACATCAATGTTTATGGTATTTGTACTTGTTAGTCTTTTTTTATTTCTTAACACAATCGTGCAATCAATCGATGAAGTGGTTGATTTTTAATATTAAAACGAACTCCATTCGGAGTCATACTGATTTATCTGATTTTGTACAACGTGTTTTTCAGTAAACAGTGATTATTTAATTATGTCTCGAATAAAAGTCTAAACAATTCTCAATATATAAGCTGTGTTACTGAGTGTCTATTGCAGGCTCAATCAAACCGAACTTGCAATATTTTCCTACTTGTCGTGCTCGTAGGCTTCGAAAGCTCCCTTTTTTACTGTTCCAATTAAGAGCACTGCAATTAAATTAAAAGTGAAAAGTCACAGTAAGAAAACATACCACCACTCAGCTAAAAAGACAGAGAGGAAAAAAATCACGGATTTATAAAAGATTTATTTAAACACGTCAAGACTACACAAACAATTATCGGAAAAAAGAAAACATTGGAATAAGCCCCATTTGTCATGGTGCGTCGCAAGTATTTTACACAGCAACACGAGTAGTTATCCCGTGAAAACTGGGGACTATCTTTGACCTCATTACGACATGATCAAACAATTTTCAAAAGACGTCCTCCGCTGTTTCTACGAAAAAAATAATAATGTGATCATAAATATGGCTTTGTTTGTAAACGTTCTAAAGATCAGTCTTATACAGGTCATGCTCCGTAGAAACGTATTAACGTATATTGAAAGTTCAATGATCGTTGGTTGATTTTATAGCCGGTAATCGAAAAATAACTTTTTTCTCGAATGTTTGGTGAATATGTAATTCTAAATTCAGATGGCTAAAAACGAAGTTCAAAATTTTAAACTAAAAATCACAAAACTGTGATAAAAATACTCTAACGTGCTATTTTTACATCTTAGACATCTTAATGAAAACAAGAAAAATAGTATATAGATAACATTTCAATCAGTTGGTCTTATTCCAAATTTAGATGAAATACCGAAAACATTCCCAGGTCTGTGGGTATGGGTCATGTGAGGGAAATGAGAGATAAAAAACACAAACAAACCTATAAATAACTGAAAGACATGTGGTTAGAATAAACTTAAATGTGCACAAATTATTTATGTAAGACTCGAAAAGAAATTAGCCACACATATTTTAAATATGGTTGACATTTTATACACTTAACAACTTTTCTAAGTATACACCTGCGTACAAGGCAATTACTGGCTTGATAATTAAGCTATTGTTCTAAAACTTTCAATAAAACATGCAAGTAATACGAACTGATTTATTAGTAAAATATCATTCAAAATGACAGACAACTGACTGCTGACAATCATTTAGAATACTGACACCCATAGAAAACAAATTCACAATATCAGTTAAAAACGCATATGGCCATGTTCAGCGATGAACGGTCAAATCGCGAAAATCGCTGTGGGCTGGTGTGTCGATGCACAAGAGAACTGTAGCCGTTTTAATCCAATGGAACTGAAATTTTGAAGAATATCAGCGACAAGCCCTTGTTCCGGTTGTCCTTCCACGTCTTCACACACAAAGATGCATGCAGTTTATGTATGATGGTGCACCGTGTCATCGTTCGGCGAACACCAGACGTTTTCTTGAAGTGAACAACATCAGAATATTTCCATAGTGCGCTAGATCACCGGATCTAAATCTAATTGAAAATTTGTTGTGTGATCTTGGAAGAGGCATACGAAACAGAAGGGACCAACCACGCAACTTGAAAATGGGCTTCTTCAGGAATGGGCATAAGATTCCCTAAAAAAGTCATTCAGCACTGTATTAGCTCAATGAGATCAATGTGTCTTGCAGTAATACGCGCTGTTGGTGGTCATACTCTTTATTTACTGATGTGAATTTGTATTCTGTGAGTTCCAATACTCTAAATGAATGTGAGCAGTCATTTGTCTGTCATTTTGAAAACTGTTTTACTGATAAATCAGTTAGTATTTATTGCATGTTTTATTAAAAGTTTTGGAGCAATAGTTCAATTATCAAGCCAGTAATGCCCCAGTAACCAGGTGTATACTTAGAAAAGTTGTTTAGTGTATGTAAGTTAATTGACAAATACGATAGGTCATATTAATCGCTTAAGGAATTTTAAAAGTTCATATTGGACGAAACGACGAATACCTTGGTAAGTTTCTACGGTTGATTCGAGATTCTCGAGTAGACTCTCGGCATTTTGTATGGATACATCTGCTAATTGTTTTAACACTTTTGTAATTTAAGAATATTAGTCCTAGATATATGAAGACGTTCGCTGGTCGTGCATTATCATTTAAAAAAGTGTCACCAATGAAACATTATTCCTGAAACATTTGATGGTCTGGCCAAGCAAATGTACATTTTGATGATTTTATAGGAACATGGTTGTTCAAATGTGTACCCTTTGCGGCTCTACCATCAATGCATCTCCGAAATTTACATATTTATTTTAATTATATTGTTCTTTTATGCGGTTGTCTGGAAGTCGACTATGAAAAAGTGAAATATGCGTATCAGAAATAGCCACACTCAGTAAACGAGGCTTCCAGCACATCTAAAAAACAAGGAGGATAAAAGAGCAGGATTTTATGAAATTAATATTCAAAATAAGAAACCACACACTATTAACAAAAAGTGAAAACCTGAGGGGTTTTCGCCTTGTAACATTCACACAGTGTCTAAGCGTACAGTTAACCGAAACGGAAGTTGCTGATCTGTACGCCGATGATCACATAGTTGCTTACAGAAAAACACGCGACATCGGCTTTTTATTTGTAAAATATATTCAAATTAAACGTGCTTTTTGCAGAAATTAATTTTATAAGAAGTACATCGTTGATTAATAGTCTTACTGTGATCTTGAAGTCTTGAACTAACGGCTAGTTAAGTTGCAATCTGTAATCTTTTCACACTTGATCAGTACAAAATGGGGAAAAAGAGTTGAGAAAATCTGCATTTGTGACCTCATATTTAATAATGTATATATTGGAAAGGTATATATTTGACCTCCCGTGAAAGAAAAATCATTTCCAACGCTCACAAAGTGCGTTGAACAGTGCTTGAACGAATTAGCACCGAAAAAATGGTCTTTCTGTGCAGCAACCGAAAGTTACAAGACTGTACGCAAAGTTGCATTACTTCAATGTCAGACTGTACGAGCAGTTGCGATCATAAGTGCATCATATACTTATCAACTGAAAAGCATCAGTGAAGCAAGAACTTGTTAAAAGAATCAATCAAAGGAATCAACCAAATTTAATGTATTATTTATCAAAAATAAAACCTTATATGATCACATTTTAGCACGGACAAGCAAGTTTTGAGCTATAAATTGATAGGGTTTTTACTCTGATCTACTGTTGAACCATATGAACGAATTGGTTTGCAAATAAGACACCGATAATTGCTAGAAATCTTAAATCCCCTGATTGTGACATTAAATAACACCTAGCATAAACCTGCTGAAATCCCTGCCGGTGTTGGCAAAAATAGACATTATGCAAAAATATTATCCAATGTCATAAAGACTTTAACAATCTGGTCTTTGACAGGAAAATTCCATTAAGTGGTTTCAGATTTTGAAATCCACCACTTCGTGACTGAATTAAGTTAGTCTACAATTACGTCTGCAACTGCTAAGAATTTCATGTTTAAGGTCGTTAAAATGTCGAGTTGGATTTTATTTTGGCCGACTTTCATTGGTAGATTTCAGGGATTATGTTAATCTGATTGGAGCATTCTATGTAATCTTTAGAAACTATGGTTGAAGTACTAACGCGTATTTGTCCACTAATATTATGGCTTCTACTGTTCGCACTTCAGAGAAGAAATAAAAACATTACAGCGGGCCTCTACATTTCTTACACGGTCTTACCACTGATATAGCTCGGTTGGACTCTAGCCGTTTTTTTTCACGCCTGCTTTCACGAAGAGCTAACAAGAGATTTAAAAAAATCTGACTTTGGAACAGAAGCCAAGATCAGTTATTTGTTTATACAATTTTATTATTTAAAGAATGAGCAAATTTGTTGAAAAAATATGCATTTTTCAGGTTCTCGTGCAAGAATTATTAAAGTTAACTGAAGCTAAAATGACAACCTGTCGATATAATCAGAAGGCGTTAACTGGAACCATAAATTGTAAATGATCTGTTTGACAACTATGCGTACAGATGTTAGGCATCTGTTAACAACTAACGATCGCGTACAGTTGCAACTATGCGTACAGTCTTATCATTTACAGTGACATAAAGAAAGTATCATTTTCTCGTTGCTAAGTCGTCCAAACTCAGTTCAACGAAGTACACAAGTTGAATAAATGAATTTTCTCTCATACCAACACAAATATGGTCCAAAATCTATTTACATAAAGAAATTTGGACCCAAAACGTCCCGTTTTGTTCAATGTTTTGCTCCTATTTTCACTGATCGAGTTGGGAAAGATGATGGATTATAAAATTACTAACCATTCCTTTAAATCTATATGATCACAGCAGGCCTAACAATTAACGTTGTACTTACCACAGAAATATTTTTTTCCAAATGCACATTAAATTTGGTTTATTTACCAATAAATAATTCGATGTCGCAGGTTTTTCTGTAAGCAACTATGTGATCATCCGCGTACAGATCAGCAACTTCCGTTTCGGTTAACTGTACGCTTAGACACTGTGATTCAGTAGCAAAACAAATGTGCTACTGGGGTGGGGGGGGGGGGGGGTTGGTAAACCAAGTTCTAGCTTATAGCAACCTCGCAGTTGCCGAAACAGGTTAATATATAAACAAAAAGTACAAGTTTTCTTGGTGGATAGATCCAGCACATCCATCTTACTGACAATGCTGCATGCAAAAGAGCACAAACATGTACAAAGTAAAATGCTAATGGGATTGTCATGCACAAAATTGCGGATTTGTCATCTTAATTCCCGCCCGTTGCGCAAACATAATGGTAACCAAGGCGATCAGTTGTAGATAGGCTAATCTTCAACCATGTATTACACTGGCATAGTATTGTAATATGTTGTAGCCTTTCTTTTTGAATTAAGAAAAAAGTAAAATATGTATATAAGGAATTGTCACACCCAGATAACACAGCCTTCCCAAGCAACCAAAATGTAGAGAGGGAAAGAGAACGCAGATTTATGAGAAGACCAATTTCAAATACTTGGCACCAAATAAGACATCAAATGTTTTTTTTTACAAATAACGGATAACCTTTATTATATTGTTAACATAATATTCCATTTTAAAATTAATAAATCTCCATAAAACTCTGTTTTAAAAATACCTTGTTGCAGCAGTGATTCAAAACTGCGTTCTATCTTTTACCAAAACGTGAGTCATGCATATCCGTAATAGCTACTCTCATAAAAAAGAAGGCCTCTCTACACAGTCAAAAAAGCAGAGCGAAAAAGAGAGCATGTGTTAATCAAGTGATCAATTTCAAATTAGACGCCGAAAACCATTAACCTGGGAGGTTACTGCCTAGGAACGTTCTGTGACAACACAATTTGCCATTGGGGGTTGAAACCCGTTTCAAGATTGCACAAACCTCACACTTGCACAAAAAGGTTCTCATATGAAAGTAGTACAAGTTGTCTTGGTGAACTAGGATTTAGCCAGCCATCTACTCGACAATGCTGCATGCAAGAGCACATAAAAGTGTAAAAATAAGAAGCTGATTGGCATCGTTTAGTCTCAATGGCCTTTTTGAGACCAGAGGACTTAGGTCGAATCAGTAAGAACACTGTGAAAAGATGAAATATAGCATATCAGGAATTGCAACAACCAGAAAAACACAGACTTACCAAGCGCAGCAAACAGTAAAGAAAAACGAGAACATAAGTTTATAAAGAATTAATTTCAAATAAGAAATAAACAATTAACGAAAAAGAGAACCATTGGGATTACCGCTTTGAAACGGTCAAACTGAGGTTTTAAACCAGGATGAAAAGAATAATAGAATGTTTGAGCTTCTGTGCTTGTTTTACAAGATTTTAAGATTAATTCAAGTTGCATAGTACTGGAACAATTTAGAAATATTTCCTTATAATGAATGTTGAAATCAAGTCTTACAATTGCATGCATTTCTACTTATGCATTACTTGTTTTTAAAAAAGGGATAAACATATGCATATCAGGAATTACCTCATTCAAAAGACACAGCCTTCCCACACAGCCAAGAAAAAGAGAGGAAGGGAGAGCATGGTTTTAAAGTGACCAATTTCAAAACAGAGACCGCAAACAATTGACAATAAAGGGGAACCTGATTGGTAACCGCCTTTGAACGGTCAGTGGCAAAACAATTTTCCAAATAGGGTTATTAATGAGCACCACATTTTTGATAGTAAAAGCGTTGCATTACCACAACGTAAAAGGGTATTTGCCAAAACAGTTTTTTGGCAAATAACTCTACTTGGCTGCGTAGGGAGGCTGTGTTTTCTGAGTGTAGCGATTCCATATATTTCACTTTTTCTTATCTGTAACTCTTTAATGTTGGGTTGGCAATATCTTTAAAGCGAATATGATTTTTGAAAATTTGTTTTTTAACATATTTTATAGGAAGTAACACACCTTTAGCAAGTAGGAAACGCACAATGAAACTTTGAATTAATTTAATTTTAAATGAAGGAATGAATTGATCTTATGAAAAGCGTTATTAAGTAGAACATCTGATTGTTACCTTGTTTTGCGCTACAGGGCACTTTGTTCTTCTTCAAACAATTTATTAATGAAAATGCTGTGAGATAAAGACCTGTAACTTTCATTGGCTTGTGAGTTCGCTTATAAATCCCCGTACAAGCATATATTAAAAGATTTCGCTTCAACTGTATTTAACTGTTAGGACCCAAGTGAAAATGAATCTCGAGATACTTAAAAGATTGTTTATTCTAGTTTGGTGTACAACTGGTAAGTTAATAGTTTAATCTTATAAAGTGCGCTACTAAAACTGTGTTCCAGTCATTTAATTTTAAGTAACAAGAATTTATTTTTTGTTTAAAATCTTAGTAACAATTGCTAAAACTACCTTGGATCTTGTTTCTCTGTTTTGAATCATCATGTGTTCGAGAGCCTGCTTCTAAAAATGTATGCTGAAATATTTTCACTATTTCGTTTTGAGGCACGATTTTGCCTCTAGATGTTTAGTCGCAGTTCAAAGGTATGGGAGTTCTAATTAATAATGCCACTATTTCTTTGAAATAAAACTAAAACTAAAAAATTATGTATTTTATTTGTAACATGACAGTAAAACGCTTCTTTCGTATTTCTCCAAAACCTAATTTTCATTGGACCGTCAGACACACTAAAGTATTTATAATTAAAAAGTTTGAGAGTACCAAGAATAAATTGTACAGTACATATTTTTCGCTGTATGATATTTATTAGTTTTATTTGTTTTTTTTACGCAGATGGATAGTGATTTATAAACCAATATAGACAAATGTTTTAATGACTGAAGTGTTTTTTTTCAGGGTTTATTTAGAATTTAAATGGGATGACATTTAAGACGGATATATGGATAATTGTGTAAAAAATCAATTTTTACCAAAAAACTTAATGCAGTTTCATTTAAGAACAGACACATGTCTGATGGGTATGTTGATATTGTGAAAAATTCGTGTCTTGGAAATCTACCCAATACACTGGTATTATTATATTTTGAAGGGGTTTAATTTTCTCTCAAAAAAAATCCACGTAGAAATGAAACATGATTTATTTAGAAAAATCATGACTTCATTTCTACGTGGAATTTTCCGTGGGGATCAAATATCGCACAGAAGAGATAAATTGCATTTTCGCGTGGGCATAGATTCACGCAGTTGTATATTTTAATGAAATTATATAATTATATATTCAATGGTTTGATACCTGGGTTTTGAATTTGCACTTTTTGAGCGAAAATTAAACCCCTTCAAAATATAATAATACCAGTGTATTGGGTAGATTTCCAAGACACGTGATAAAAAAACGAATTTTAAAAACATGATCATACTGTTTAAAACATGTTCAGAAATCTTTTAACAGGCCCCCATTTTTTTTTGAGATTTGGTTATCAACTTCAAGCAATTCGTTAGTTTTCAACATTTTATTTGTGATGTCTTGTTAAGTGATTGTCGAAATTCGAAATAAGAAGGTTTACAAAATATTTAAGATTTAAGATTTTGAAACATACCTCAAAGCCTCCATATTATCCGAGTCCGATATCACCTGAAACATATATCAAAAGACAGTAACCTTTTATTACTTGTTTCTGAAAAGAAAGAACAACAACATATATTTATTGGAAAATCACAGACAAACTAAAACAAACAACAACCCCAAACAATCGACATATAACCCAATCATGTTATATGCATGATTCTTTTTATTTAAAAATAATATTAAAATACTAATAGCATATCAATTAATCTTCATGCTTCCCGAAATATTTAATTTGTACGGCCTGCTTTTATCAAGACTATTCATCAGTAATTCACGGTTTTCTTTTCTTCACGAAGTTATCGCCAATAACAATGTCAGGGATATTCCTCAGCAACCAGATGTTGGAATCCAATGACCCATCATGAGAAGTTTCACTAACAAGAGCAGATTTGCATATTTTTAGCATAATCTGGTTCATTGTTTTTAAACACATTTACCTGTCTTTTAATTTTTAAATTAAAGTAAACTGTTACCTATTATGAAAAGTTTCAGTTACAAGTGCATATTTGCATAATTTCAGCATAGTCTGGTTCATAGTTTTTAAACAAAGTTGCCCTTATATTCAAACATGTTCATATTTTTTCCTATTCGGTGGCTTTCAAAGTTCCTTTTTCATCTATTATAATTTGTTTGTAACCAATAGTTACAATTCCTTGACACATTATGAAGAGATTCTATAACAAGAGTTAGTATGAATAATTTAATCATTTATCAACTGAATGATTTTTGTAGAGTCCAGCTGTATAGTGTAAAAAGTGAAATATGCATATCACAATCGGCAACATAAAGAAAAAACTGACTCACAATCAAGGTCAAAAAGCAAAGATGAAAAGAGAGAACAGGTTTCCCAATGATCAGTTTCATAAATGGCAAAGAAGCAGTTCAATATATCTGTCAGACTTTCATAGATGTTCTTGTAGTATGATGGTCTCAATCATTTTTACGATAGTTATAGTCATTTATGTTAATTTGTGTCATTATTTCCTCGCTTAATATCTCGAGTATTACATTTAAACATGCAGACGAGCGTGTATTTTCTGTGGAAGGGTTGGCTGCAATAAAAGGGTTTGTTTGCCCATTTTTGTTAAACGTATGGCTATTGGGTAGTTTCATATTTTTAGGCAGGATGTGAAAATGGTCATAAAATGGAAATTTATTTGAAACCATTATGAACAAGTTAAAAGTTTCTAATATATTGGCAATATCGGCAAATTATTGCCTTTGACCAGACCATTTACAAGATCACAAATGTGGTAAAGCCAAGTTACAATTTACATATATTACACAAAACATATTCAACATACTATACAAGAGTACATGCAGACAGTATACAAAAAACAAGAAACAGTTATACCTGAAGGGTAATTGATCTCAAATTGAAGACATCCATCAAAAATTTACTATTATTGGTTGTAAAATATTCAACATAAAGTAGAACGTACATGCAGGTAGCATTTAAGACAAGAAAAAGTTATACATTGTACCTGAAAGGTGCATATGAAAGATTAATGTGTCTCGAACATCGTAGCAATGTCTCAATTGAGACACAATGTTTATCAAACTTCGATTTAATTATAAAGGTTAAAATAAATTATCCAAACATCCATTTGATTATTATGCAGAAGTTGGGGATCAGAGTCCTGTGGATACAATATGGTTAAAAATGTTCACAACACATTTCGTTTGAAACGTTTAATATTTAATAATAAACACACACAATTAGGGACTAAAATTGTAAATGGATTCTTTATTAAAGATGGGATGACGAATCACCTTTTATCCTCCAATCGACTTATTTACCATACTATCAAGATATGAAGATGCCAATTTTTAAGGTATTGTGTTTTCCTTTAAAGGGGAGGTGGCAATTTCAGCTGTGTTACGTTGTTCTTTCGGACACTAAAATGGATATAGGTTTTCATGTTCAAAACAGAAAACTTAGTAACACTCATCTTTTGTTGTCCGATTCCGTACACAAAAGGTATTTGTCAGGTTGTTTTCTGTATGTTTTGATGTTTTTATGGAGATATCGATCTTGTGCTGCAGATCTTACAAGAAATGTTGGGGTTTTAACATACAAAATAAGCATTTTTTCTGGCGCATATAAATTGATTCTGCGTAACTGTAGAGTTCTTTTCATGCGGCGCTCTATTCTACATTGTTCTCAATACAAACCAACTTCTGCACAGTATTTGAGTAAACAAAGTAACTATGCATGCTCTTTAAAAACCAATAAAAAGCTGCTTGTGTTTAATCAATATTTATAAAAGTTAGACATGAATTATTATGTTTTAAGTAAATAAAGTAACTATGCAGGCTCACTCAAAACCAATAGATAGCTGCTTTCGTTTAATCAATATTGATTAAATTAATTATTATTTTTAATGCTATAAAATAGTTAAGTTCCAGATTCTTCCTAAAAAGACGGTTTTTAAAGTTCAAGACGGGGTCAAATTATCGGACAATAAATGTCTGATCGGTCTCCAAGTTCACGACGTGGTATTATTATCGTAATATAAATGTCCGATCGGTTTTTAAGTTCACGACGTGGTCAAATTATCGGAATATGAATGTCCGATCGGTTTTTAAGTTCACGACGTGGTCAAATTATCGGAATATAACTGTGCGATCGGTTTTCAAGTTCACGACGTTGTCTTATTATCGGAAAATAACTTCCGATCGGTTTTAAGTTCACGACGTTGTCTAATTATCGGAATATAAATGTCCGATCGGTTTCCAAGTTCACGACGTGGTGTAATTATGGGAAAATAACTGTCCGATCACGACGTGGTCTAATTATCGGAATATAACTTCCGATCGGTTTCCAAGTTCACGACTTGGTCTAATTATCGGAATATAACTGTCCGGTCGGTTTCCAAGTTCACGACGTGGCCTTATTATCGGAATATAACTTCCGATCGGTTTCCAAGTTCACGACGTGGTCTTATTATCGGAATATAACTTTCCGATCGGTTTCCAAGTTCACGACGTGGCCTTATTATCGGAATGTAACTGTCCGATTGGATATTGACATCGTTATTAAAATATTATTTTCGTACCACACGTAAAAAGTGACTTAGGTCAAAACCCTCTTGATTATTAGAGTGCCCTACTATAAGGATGTTAATTCTAGTCCCTTGTTTTTTGTTTTTGATGTGTACACTTCAATAAAATGTATTTTTTGTCAACGTAAACCGCCGTTTAGACTCTGTTCATTAAATTCGTTCTACATTTCATCTGTGGACGTTTGAACTGGTATGTGAAGATTTGTGTCACGCTGAGCGTTGTCTTTCTATTAATTTAACTTTTGTAAAAGGTAGGATACAATGTCATGACTTTATTCTATTAAGCAAACACTAAAATCAATGGGTATGCATGTGCCTGTTCTACATTTGAACGTTGAACGGTTTCATTGAACGTAGGCGCAGCAGGGTCCGATAAAGTCACTATAGAGATGCATTGTCCCTTTCTTCCTTTGAAAAATTTGTATGTTTTACATCAGCAGGTACATATGCAGTGTACAGTGCCAGCAAAGAGTCCGAGATCCGAGACGACATATTTGTTGTGGCAGGCTATGACCCTGTTTCTAGGCCAAGCGTTCAGACACATGTCAAAATCGGTCTCAGTATTCTTGCGATCGATGCACTAGTAAGTTTGTATTTCTGCTACCAATACCAGTCTTATTTGCGTTGCCACATAGTAAAAAGTTGCGTAATGGCTTGAAAATAATGTTAAGCGGTTAATGAAGGATAGCAAAACATGTCTCTTTTACGCTTTACATTTATCATCGACTTAAGCATTTCGGTAGGTCTGTGGTATAAAGTTGAAAAGAAAACTGTGAAAACCATCTCACACGGTGTTGCAGACACGGTTTGATCGACTCTGTTCATGGGCTGTAATGGAAATGCATATTACTGCCCTGTCCACGCCACAAAGCCCAGTTTGAGCGCAACTTAATATTTACGTCAATAAACAGTACATAAGGCCGTTTATAAAATCATTTTATTAACAAATATTTGTCTTTAATTTGGTGAAGACATCAGCATCTTGAAACCACCTCTCTGTCGACATGTTCATTAGACATATTTCGATTGTGGCTAATAATCCTACTGTCGTGAGTTTGAATCACTAACTAACGCAACGAATTTCTGACACAAAGTAAACTATGCATATCAAGAATAGCCACACCCAGAAAACACAGAATTCCCAATTTGCACAACAAATAGAAAGAGGGTATGAGCTATTAAAGGATCAAATAAAAAAGAAGCGACAAACAACATTTATTAGAAGCGGAGGAACGGTCACTGGTAAAACAATTTGCAACGAATAAAGTTGAAAAAATTGATATATGAGGAATGGCCAAAAACAGACAGAACTGAATCTATTTTAATAATAAAAATGTGTCTTAAGCCTGTTGCAACGTTGTGATCTAGCTGGATTTTATTTGTGATCCGTAATTATAAATGAATGCGTATGCCACGCTTATTTCCCAGTTAAACATAATGTTTAGTAACAGCAATACACATTCCGAGAAGATTTTATATCAAACAATTTTATCATAGCATGTTCATAACTTTTAACTTTATTTAAAGGATCTCAAAGGTCAAAGATTGACAATGGCAGGTTGGATTTCTATGGTAAGTATCTAATATGCTCTCTTAAAAGTACGTTGTTATAAATTTTTTGACATTAATACCTAATGTTTTAAGCCTCTTTAAGCTCTTTACACAGAATGCGTCGGAAGAGACAAAACACAAAATTGTTCAACAATGAGTTTAATAATCTTGTGTTAATATGGATACTTTTCCTGTAATTCATAAATTAGAATATTAAGATTATTTTACATCTCTGATCAATTTAGTCGATTTTGTTCTTGACGGTGGAAGTTTGAATATTTCTTTTTTTATCTGATCGTGTAGTTATAATTCACATTACAATAACACATTAAAACAAAATGAATAGTGGCATAATCAGAATTCTCACACATTCGAACTGCATGCAAAACAGGGCTTACACGCCTTTCCATACATAGTTGAGGTCTAGTACGAGTTATTCCCCTGAAAGGGTAGCTGTTTAACCTATGTATACTAACACTCAAGTTCTAACCGGTCCCTTTTTCCGAATTGTTTTCATTAGAAAATAACTGACTTAACTCTTTATTTGTGATCATTTGCCAACAACAGTCTTCAATTTAAGCTTAAATCTTGAAATAATTGACTTTGTAACAGTTTATTGAGAGCTATCCTTATTTTATCTACCTGCAAAAATTTAGTCCGTACTAATTTTGACCTTGCGGTGTAGGTAAATGGTATTGGATTCATTTAAGAGGACAAAATCATTAAAGATTAAAAGGACGTTTAATAATTGATTCCAAGACAACCTATTTTATCATAGGCAAGAAACAAGCAAAACATATACATAGGTAAGAAAATCAGTATTTATAGGGTCATAATTCCATATGTCAATTTATTCTCATTGCAGGAGTGGGATGACCCCAGACTGGTATGGGATAAAACTGCGAAAGACGATATTGAGTATATATTCACGAAACCTGAAGAAATATGGAAACCTGAAGTTATCGTGGACAATGCGTATGTAACTTACTCTTATTAAGTTTAAATTTTACTTGTGTAAATATTATGCTGCGGGGCTAGGCGTGGGCAGTATTATGTATTTTATTTCTACCCATGAACAGGTTCGATCTAACCAAGTCTGCAATATTGTCATATTGTAATTAAGCTGTTATCTGAACATACCAACATTAACTAATGGCAACAAATAAATATAATTATGTATTTGTATATTAAAACAGATGAAACGAGAACTTTGAAAGCCATCAAGCACGACAAATATTTGTTGTTTTTGGTGGCTTTCAAATTTCCCTTTTCTTCTGTTTTAATATATCTAATATCAACCGTAACAGGGCGCATCCTACTATTACTTACTTCATTGTTGTTAAATATTTATTGTCTGTTATGGATATTATTGTTTATTATTGACATTTGTTACAAACAATATAATTGCTTTTTTTTCGAAGATGGAAATGGTCATAAGCACAAACTGGGAATCGAACCCGTACTGCGAAAGCGCATAGCCACAAAACGATGAGCACTCTAACGATTGCGCTAGTGGGTATACATTCAAAGTGTGTGTTTATTATTAACCACTTTCAATTTAACTCGTGAAATCTATTTTTGCCGCGATTCTTGTCGGTAAACAAATTGATTGAACGTAATAGAAAAAAAATCAAAAAAATCATGGCAAACCGAACAACTAAGAAACTATCATAAACTGTCATAAGCAAATAAATTTCAAAGTTTGATGAAGAAATATAATTAAAAATGTAAGTGTTATTCTTAACGTTGTGTGACGAACGGGCCGACAGACGCACAAGAGATCCCTATGTAGCGGCTTTTTAAAAAAGAAATAGACAAGTAAACGCATCAGAGAGTTTGGCAGCAAAACATTGCCACTGAATGTTATACTAAGATCAGAGCGGTACACGTAAACGTTTAAAGTACAGAGAGAAAGACGGCGTGTGAATAATTAATAATATCGAAACTTCATCACAAGGAATCGACAAGACTTAGTATGAGGACCCTGGGTTTCTCCCAGGAAGAGGCAATATTATTTGAAATTCACTGTAGCGCTATTTGTGCAATGTGGCGGCCGTAAAAAGTCTCCCAGTACATATAGTCAGTACTGTTATCGGTGAAATAATCCGTTACCGATGTCATGCAGTGATGATATCGTTTATCAGGGCTATCCCATCAACCTTTTTTTCGGGTCTGCTAGCTCAATTGTTGCGTTGTCGGTACTGCAAGGCTAATGGTGCGGGTTCGCTCCCAGGTAGAGGCAATATCATTTGGTACGGTCAGCTGGCATTTTATCACTGTGGATATGCTCATAACATTGCGGTTTATCTAATTCTTTACAAATTTGAGTCTTGCTGATCTTGGCGTTGTGGAGAGTGATACTCTATTACTAAGACTAAAGAATACTGGAGAATTGGAAGTGGAACTACCTGTACTTCTAACGACACATTGTGAGGTATCATGTGGTTATCATAGACCGACCTTTATCATATGCATGTATTTTTATTATGAACTGCTCCAAGTTGCTAATCACCGAGAATACTTTTGTACATATCTTTTGCTATATGCCATGTTTAGTGCTATTTGATTTTACGCATCTGATAAGTGAGTTACAAACCAATATTGACACGTGTTTAAACAACCACAATGTGTTTTCAGGGTTTATTTTGAATTTGAATGGGATAATATTTAAGATAGGTACGTTGGTAATTGTAAATAAAAATAAAATTTTGCCTCCCCCACAAAAAACAAGAAAAAAATACAAAACAAAAACATCTATGGATGTCTGCATTCCATGAATGCCTTCCAACGTTCACATTTGTCATTATTCAATCATAAACATTCAGTCTTCAATTGAAAAAATGATTTATAACATTTCAAATGTCGGGTACATAATTTTATGCAGCTGAAGAAAAAAACTATGAATATTCAAGCCACCTCGTTTGTACGACAGACATTCAAGGTTATGTGTACACTAGGGATCTTCTTGATTCATTACTAAAATGAGTTCTAATGTAAATATAATATAATAATGTGGATTTCTAAATGACGCGTGGTTAACTTGATGCTTAGCAAACTTAGAGCAGTTTATTATGTGAAAATGTACCACGTTGTGTTATTCTTGCATACCTGTGCCCAAGGTTATAAAACTGAGCATGGAAACCAGTCTCAAATCTCAAGCATCTGATTGGCTGAAATGGCGACTGGTCGCCATTTCAGCCAATCAGATGCTTGAGATTTGAGACTGGTTTCCAATCTCAGTTTTATAACCTTCAACCCAGATCGATGTTAATTAAACCTCAGTAATATGTCATATTACTAGTAATGACAAAAATAAACGTTTGTGCACGTTTAGCTTCATTATTGATGAGGACTTTCGACATTATTACAATACTTAAAGAACCTAAAACTGATATGGTATTCAGGAACATGTTTCGTTCGGATGGGAAAATCTGGCCTTCATGCAACTCTCGGAAACTCGTCTACCCAAATATTTGTTATTGAGGCCAGATTTTCCCCAAAGAACTTTCTTTTTGTTGGTTGCTGTGCAATGCATTGATCCTTGGAACATACATGACAGTTTCGAATTTCTTAATCACTGTTAATATCTATAAATTTCGCACTTTGGTATTCCACATTTTAGATTTGTTCGAGGAAAAATAGCATGATGTAATAGTTAATTATATGCACTTGAACAATGTTGTAACTACACAGATCATGTAATTTAATTTTTTTATTGCAAAGTAATGGATTACACATTTCAAACTTGAAACGTAATAAGACCTTTATTTTATGAAATTGTCATCAAAATAGCATCGAAGACTCCAAATATTAAATCAATATAGGGGTGAAACCAAAAGTCAGAAAAATAGGCAGTTTGTGAGGAGGATATATTAAAACTCGCTGAAATTAGATCAAACTAGTAACCAAAATCAATCGCATAATTGCAGAATCGACTATAATTGCCCCACATTACTTAAGATTTCTAAAAAAACGAGGAGACAGCAACCTGCGTCAAACAACTCATACCCATTGGAAATTTTTGTCAACAAGTACGTAGGTAATTTAATGGTTATTGTGTAGAAAAGAAATGAAATGATGATTTTTTATCACAGGGTGACTATACCACGTGACTTTTAAAATGTCGTCCAAACACAAAATCGCTTGCTTCAGGTAATTTTTTAAGCTCATCTCTCATTAATTGCAGGACGGATGTTGATCAGATAAAGAACACCGTACTCAAGTTTACAAAAAGCATTTTCATCGAAATTTTACCTTCAGTGTTAGTCGGCTGCCGTTTTCTCTAACATTCAAAGACATTTAATGAAAAAATAATTGTCAGATCAATAATCGGTCCAGAAATTACTGAGAAATTAGCAAAAAAAGTGTGTGCACGACATTCTGAAAGTGACGTAGTGTAGCCACCATGTAACAGATGGGATCAAAATACGATTCAATGCTGTAAATTTTAAGGTATATGATCGGTGTAGTTTGAACAGTGGTTAAGTGTAGTTTGTTTGGTGAATTGAACAATTATGATTCATCTCCAAGGATCTATGAATTGACAATTAGTGCAAAGTAAATAGAGTGAGGGGAATTCTGTCGGAATTTGATTGTGCCAGCAACAAACCTATAAAGAACAAGGTAACAAAACACTCCTCTAATATAATTTAATAAATAGGAGCTACTTGGAGTTTCTTTTCATATGTTTAATACATAGTACTGAAAATATATTGCACTAAATCATAATGCTGCGCTAGGATTGCGACAGACCTTTCCTAAATAATGTATGCAGCTTTTTACCCTTCTGTAATGTCATATTAAGACAACTTGGGCAAGTCATTTTGCTTTTTAGACTTGATGACTTAGAAATTATACAAAGTCCTGAGCTTCTGCTTCGGCTACGTAGCGACGGTTTTGTAGAATGGGAACCTCCACGGCTGATAACAACACACTGTGAGGTAGGTGATACGGTTGTTAACGACTCGGTGTGCGGTGTAAGACAGGGTTCATAACGATGCACTGTCAGGTAGGTGACACGGTTGTTAATTACTCGGTGTGCGGTGTATGACATGGTTGCTGACGACGTACTTTGAGGTAGGTGACCCGGTCGTTATCGACCCGATGTGCGGTGTATGACACGGTTGCAAACAACGCATGTGATAAAGGTGACACGGTTGTTAACGACTCGGTGTGCAGTATATGACATGATTGCTAACGGCGCACTGTGAGGTAAGTGACACGGTCGTTAACGGTTCGATGTGCAGTATATGACACGGCTGGAAACGACGCACTGTGAGGTATATGACTCGGTGTGCAGTATATGGCACGGCGGCTGATAACGACGCACTGTGAGTTAGGTGACCCAGTCGTTAACGATTCGGTGTGCAGGTAGGTGACACGGTTGTTAATGACTTGGAGTGCAATATATGACATGGTTGATAAGGACTCGGTGTACTTTATATAAGACAGGGTTGATAACGACGCACTGTGAGGTGGGTGATCCGGTTGTAAACAACTTGTTGTACATTATATGACATGGTTTATAACGACGCACTGTGAGGTAGGTGACATGGTGGTTAACGACGCAGTATGCGTATACGACATTGTAGTTTAAGACGCAAAGGTAGATGTGGCGTTTGATATTGAAGAACTGTAGGTAAACATAAATTTTGTAACATTAGCGACGCAAATCTAATGCAATCTAGAGTGAAGATGTAAATTCTTTGACATACTTAAGATAAGCCTAAGTTAGTTTTCTTGTATGTGTTACCCTTTCACTAAGTACCTTGTCGCTAGTTATATGTATATTGTGCACCAACGAATAGTTTACATTTATACACAGAGCACATAGTATCAAGCTGGTGTGAGTTTGTAGTTATGTGACGCACCTAAGCAAATGTGTTTGATTTGGTATTTTCTAAACTTTCCTAGACATTACCTTTTAATAGAAAAAATCATCTCTTAACGCGTCATTGTTAACAGCGGCATCCTCTAACGTTCTACAACTCAATGTTAATTAGGTTTGATACGTAACATACTTTATCTTTCCACAAAGATTATGTAATATTATTTTATTAATCAAGTGAACTTATATTGGCTTTGTTTTTGGGCCAAGGGTAGACGTATTGGCCCAAGGCCGAGGGCTAATATGACACCACAAGGCCAAATAACATGGTCAATGTGAATTTGATCAATGACAATTTCATTAATTAACAGAATAAAACGTCAAATACATATGAAGACTAAACTGGGCTAATACGAGAATTGCTGGGCCAATATTATATAGTCAATTAATAATATAATGTTATTAATCAAGTGAATTCATATTGGCGTTGTTATTGGGCCAAGGGTAGTCATATTGGCCCGAGGCCGTAGGCCGAGGGCTAAATATGACTGCCCGAGGCCCAATAACAACGCCAATATGAGTTCACTTGATTAATGACAATTTTATTAATTAACAAAATATCCATAGTTCTCGATTTTAAAATTACAAATTTACCGGTCTGAAGAGATGAAGTGTCAGCTCTGATTTAAATGTTCAATCTTCAATCTACGCTAGTGACCTGGCTGGTATAAGCTACCAAGGAGATGCAGATATGGAGGTTGTTTTGTTCTGAATACAAAAACAGTCTGAACATTACTACACACTGTGGCAGCCAAGTCTCTTGTTTATCCAGTCGGAATTTAGTTTTTCTCCAGATATATCCAAAATAAGTTTACTTTCTGGCACATTCCATCCATAACTTCCACATGTAAATACTGAATTTAACATGTCTGTAAGCTATCTAAACTAAGTTTTGATCCTCTTTGCAATGTTACGCTCAATAAACTTGCTCAAATGTATAATAATCTACTAAAAAATCACTGTCTTTTTTAGTTTCAAGACTTCTTGCTGCAGACATCCGCGTTGTTGTTGTACTAACGAGTTAGATAAACTCAAAGATTTTCATTACACAGAAAGAAACCACTAAAAGCGGCAACATAGACTTATCCTCTGCCGCTTTGCTTAAATGCACCTCGTGTCCAAAGTCACACTATCATTACTTAGAAATTCCAAAATGGCGGCATTTTTGTTTTTAAAAGGAAGTGATTCAATCCATATTGGACCAGTTCATTATCCAATCAGAATCATGCGATCTCATATTGGCTCAGTAAAACCCGTATTGGCCCAGGTTATTGGACTGAATTGTACATATTGTTTTAGTTAATTAATACTACAGTTTATAACTCGAGAAAGAGCGTGATTGTTTACACACGCAACTTGAATGATACAAACCCACAGACTGCATATTGAAGGGCGAGGGTCAATACGACAGGACGAGGCCAAATAACAGGGACAATATGAAATCACCATATTAGTGACAATTTTATTAATTAACAAAGTATCCATAGTTCTAGAGTTAGATAAACGTAAAGATTTTTATTACACCAAAAGCGGCAACATAGACCTAACCTCTGCTGCTCTGTGTCAATTCAGATTTTTGTTTCAGATTATAAAATGCTTGAATTGTGGAAAAATAGTCCGACAATTTAAGCATAGATAATTTAATTATTCAAAATGGCGGACAAATAAACTGATTAAGAATCTTATATTGGCCCTGCTGCATCAACCAATAGAATTTGTCCATTTTCATATTGGCTCTGAGAAAGTCGTATTGGCCCTGATTTTTTTCGTATTGGCCAGTTTTCAGAATTTATTGTTCTTCATTTCTTGACACATTTCAAGTTAAATGAAGAATACAGCGTCTTATACGTAACAGTTAATTAATAATATTTCATTCTTATTCATTTTCAGGCTGACATAACATATTACCCATACGACGAACAAAGGTGTGCCGTGGAACTTGTGAGCTGGACTTACACCAGAGATGAAGTAAACTTTGAACACTTGTTTAGTGAAATAAATCTAGAGGACTTCGAGTGAGTGTTCCTTAGTACTAAGAAACAATAATCATAACGATTCACACACACACAAATTGCATTTAAAAGAATTTAATAATTTTATTTAATCAAATAAAATGTTTTTTTTTTAACCACGATTGGTCAGATTACATGTGGTCTTTAACAAAGGTTGGACTGTACTTTGTTAGAAATTCGAGGAAAAATGTCTAACTGGTGTTAATCTAACCAGGAAATGATTCAGTTGGGGTCACAATTGTTCTATCTCGCCCCTAAGCTAGCTTTTATGGTAACATGCATGCTGAAAACAACGTCTTAAAAGCTGCTGTAAATTAACCAGCGGCAATTGAATAAACAAACCCTGCTTTTACTGTTCATAGGCTTATCGAATTCGACCTATTGACGTGCTTTGTTGAAGGGTTTGACTTACACTTTTATTTACTTTGGTTGAAATTCGGCCTATTGACGTCCTTTGTCGAAGGGTTTGACTTACATTTGTATTTACTTTTGTTAAAATTCGACCTATTGACGTCCTTTGTCGTAGGGTTTGACTTACACCTGTATTTACTTTGGTTTAATCGGTGAAAGAGAATGTAACTCCTGTTACAGATCTGACAATGTTTCATGTAGATAGTGTTTCGAACGATGTCACTAACCTAAAAGCTATAAAAACAACCATTTTGTCCAGTTTATTCCTTTTAATGTTAAAAAAAATGGCGAAAGTTATTTCGATGTCAAACGAACAACATATGACAAACGTCATACATACATTTTTTTTTCTGAATTTTCTTATTCCAAATTTTAATAGAACTAAAACTATAATGCCGTATCTTAAGTCATCCTTAACAACATAAAGCTTTGATTTTCAATGTTTTAGACCACATGGGGAGTGGGAAGTTACGCGAACAAAAATAGAAGACAAAAACTTAACAGAACACCTGGCTGATGGATCCACCAGGATTTACCCACAATTAGATTTCTGGTTGTTTTTAGGTGAGTATCATTCAGCTTGTATTCACCAAGACAACATTCACACGCTTGTTCATAAAAGAACCTGTTAGGCAGGCACGTGTGAGGTTGGTGCACTCTACAACCGGGTTCAACACCCAGGTACATTTTAAAATGCTACGATAGGAGAAGTGACTATCATAGTACTAAGAGGACGTGTCTGTCGCGCACAACTTTCAAAGTAAAGGTCACAGTAAGCCCCTGAACTTAGTCAGTTATGCTTTATAAGCCTTACCCATGATAGCTCATGTCCGGCCCATATCTGTGTTAATCCTGAATTGGATTTTAAAATAACATCCTTTGCATGAATTGTAGATATGTGCACGACGCAGAGACCTTGGGTTAAGACCAGGCTAGGTGCCCTGTGCAGATTTATTCTTCGGTCGAGTTTGACTATTTTTAAGTAGTTTAAGTGAACCTTTCTTTAAAAATAAAATTGACCAATGGATTTATGTTTTGCTTTCGTTTCAGAGAGAAGAACAGAGTTTTACAACCTGAATGTGATGATGCCGATCATTTTAATGTCGTCCATGGTCGTGTTTGTGTTTATCGTACCGATGGATTGTGGTGAGAAACTTGCGTATGTTCTCACTGTATTCCTGTCGCTTGCTGTACTCTTAACGATCGTTGCAGATACACTACCACGCACATCAATAACCATGTCCGTTCTAGGTATGGACTTACACTTTTGTGTACAATATTTGCGTCTTATTGTTTTTCACTGACCGTTCCAAGGCGGTTATTCATCGGTTACTTCATGACGTAAATTGTTTGATGTGTTTTTTTTAATTGATCGTTTTATTAACTATGCTCTCTTTT
This sequence comes from Corbicula japonica, assembly GCA_038501625.1. Taxonomy (NCBI): domain Eukaryota; kingdom Metazoa; phylum Mollusca; class Bivalvia; order Venerida; family Cyrenidae; genus Corbicula; species Corbicula japonica. The sequence goes on along the minus strand of JAZAYU010000002.1, from coordinate 16,339,722 downwards.
CCTCTACACTTTGGCTTTGTCGGGAGGCTGTGTCTTCTGGATGTTGCCATTCCTGATATACTCATTTTATTTTTATGCCTCCACGAAGTTGGGGGGGGGGGCATATATAGTTGCACTCGTCCGTCCTTACCTCCCCCAAATCTTGTGTCATCAACTCCTCATTAACTATCTGGCGGATTTCTTTCAAGTTTGCCCACTTGATGATCAGATGATCGTAAAGAAAAGAGTTTTTCCTGCGACCATTTTTACCAGAGTTATGGCACTTTGTTAATTTCAGTAATACAATTTTGTGGCATCTACTCCTCATTAACTATCTGCTTTTTTATCTGGCCGATTTCTTTTTAACTTGCACAGGGGATCAACCAGGATGTGTAAATGATCGGAAAGAAAATATTTTTCCATTCACCATTTTATTAGAGTTATGGCCCTTGCTTAATTTTAGTTATAAAACTTTGTGGCCTCAACTCCTCAGTAAGTATTAGGCAGATTTCTTTTAAACTTACACAAATGATCAACCAGGATGTGTAGATGATAGTTTAGAAATATTGTTGTGTCAACCGTTATTAAGTGATTACTGACTTAATTGAAAAGTGAAATAAGTATGTGAAGTATAGCAAAATTTACAAATCATGATCAGCCAGAATCGCGTTTTTCACCTGTTTTATATGACTAGACTGGTCAAAGTTTTCTTTATGCACAAAAGTGGGTTCCACACTTTTCAGAATGTATTCTAAATTCATTGCATTTAAATGTTTTGTATTTATTCATCCTGCTGCCTGCACGGAAATAAGCTTTGTCGCTTGGAAAATAGTAAAATCCTAATTTTAATCTCAAGTCTTTAACATCAACATCTAAAAAGTTAACGTATGAGATTGCCGTAAGACATTCGTAGTTTGTTTCTTTTTCTTTTTGCAGGGCTGTATCTTGGCATTGTGCTGATTTTGGCTGCGTTGGGGATTTTTCTGACCATCTTAATCCTTCTCCTTTTCCACAAAGAGGGTCGACCAAACAGACGTTCATTTATTTTTGCTTTCACACATAAAGCTGCTAAGTTCATCTGTTGGAAGAATCATTACCTAAAGACTAAGCAGGTACCAGGGGACAACCAAGTGGTACCGACAAACGATGCGACTTATGTAAAGAAGAAATGCAAACTGACAACTTCATCTTCAACAGCCGATCTGAAAGAAACGCCGATTGTTGAATTTACTGATGACGAGAACGATGACCAGGTACCTGACTTTGAATGGAAAGACGTCGCAATGGTTTTAGACCGATTTTGTTTCTTTGTCTTTTTTGGGATAACGTTTCTTGTGAACTTTGCATTCGTGATAGCGTTTTCTGGCCTTGGTCGAAAGCTTGTTGAGTAAATGTACATAAAGGGATTATCACCAAAATGTCCATTTAGACATATGCTAAAATAAAATTTAATGTCAATAGTTACATGCATGCAGTAACTAGAAGGTAGCGAGTAAAAATATACTTCTCAAAGTTTGTTAAGCACCAGAAATATTTTGTACATATTTAGTTTTATTTTTAAATACACTTGCTTAGTGATTTGTAAAACATGAAAAAGTGTTCTAACACTAATAATCTATTTTCGCAGTATATTTAGAATTATGAAGTATTCTCTCGTTAGTACCTGTCCTAAAACCCTCGATAAATGGCCAGGGAAGGGAGCGGGTCGGGGAGCTTACCAATAATTCGGCTACTTACAAGATGTCTTCCGTCTTGAATGCCCCGCGCTATAGCGTGTAGGACCCGCAAAATCTGACTATTTACCTGATATCCCGTTCCGTACCGTACTGTCCGGTATTGACCGTATTACCTGTCTAGACCCGTCACTACAATTAGAATGGTATGATGTTGAAGATGGGTATGTTGATAATTGTGTAAAAATCAATTTTTGCCTAAACGAAATATCAACAACTAAATATGTATGCCTCCTATAGATGCATTTGCCAAAACATAAAGACTGAGAACCTTACAAATTTCGGGTATATTTTTTGCAGCGTAAATTAAACATTTTGAAAATACAGGATCACGAAAGCTTATATGTGCACTGATACACTTCTTTGGACCTTCTCGAAACATCACTTAACTATTTCTAATATAAATATCTATAATGTAGACTTCACAATGATTCGTGGTTAACTTGGTGCTTAGCAAACTATAATAGTAAAATATAGATAATTCAATATTTTCTTTTGTTGATACCCCATCAGCAAAAAATTTACGAAAATCAAAGTTATTATTGATATTCGAAGGCAAGTTAGTTCGAATGAGGATCCACACGGAACAAAAGTTGAACCTTGACAGAATACAGCCACGTCTAGATTATATTTATAAGAAGCATGCAAATTATGAGGTGAAGATAGAAATCTGGCACCGAGGGTAAATAGTTTTTTTTATCGGAACGAAGCTCTTTGGGTCGCCGCCAAAACATTGACCTTAAAATTGATACTTATAACAAACTGCTCTCTCTGTTCCTCTATTCTTTTCGCTGCGTGGAGAGGCTGTGATTTTTGAGTGCGGCGATTCCTGATATGCATATATTACTTTTCTATATTAATCACTGTCGTATGCTTGATACCTGCATTTATAACATTTATGCGTATGTGTAGCATCGTTTTTTCTTCTTCTTTTCATACGTGAAATGTTGACGTCAACAAACCTGGTTTTTTTAAATGACGTCACTAACATGACTAAGTTTGCACAAACCTCGATTTAAAATTAATATTTACTTTTTTCCCGTGAAAATTTTTTTTAGTTTCGTTTCGTACAAGAGTTTGAATGCAGGAAAAAGATATTTAAAATTTAATTGTATTTACTTATTATAATTGTGCTGTATGCTGCAATATTTTCGTCTCTGTCCTTACTATTCTCTTTTTGTTAATATAAGAACCTGTCGGGGCAAGTGTGAGGTTAGTGTACCCTAGAACCAGGTTTAAACCGCCTGTGGCAATTTGTTTTGCCAAAAAAGAAATTGCCACTGACCGTTCCAATGCGGTTGCCCCAAAGGTTCTCATTTTCGTTAATTGTTTGTGGCGTCCTATTTGAATTGAAATACTTATATCAAACATGCTCTCTCTCTTTCTTCCTCTCTTCTTTTTCGCTGCGCGGGGAAGCTGTGTTTTGTGAGTGTGGCGATTCCTGATATGCATATTTTACTTTTTATCATGTTTATAGTTCACATCAATATCATTGAATATATGTTGATTTATTAATATTTAGTGTTTCGTAAGTTAAGTATTGTACTACTATTAATGTGTATTTTGTTAGTGTTGATTATTCTATTACTATTTAGTGTTTTGTTAGTTTTTGATTATTCCATTACTGTTGAGTATCTCCTAAATTGTTCATTATTTCATGACTAACCAGTGTTTTATTACATGTAGTTGTTGATGATTTCTTAAATGTCTGTTAACGTGTACGTCTACATTTTTTCTCCTGTAACACTGCTTATGTGTGAAATGGGTAGTATTGTAGTTGTACATGTGCCGTTTTGTGTTTTTCCCCATTCTCTTTGTTAGATTAAGTGTAGAATTAGCATTATTAATTCTGAATAAATTTATTTTTATAATTTTTTTCGTATGTGAGTTTGATATTTGGTGAAAATATACTTAGGCACGAACTATGTTATTGTTAGGATGTTTCACTTTTAAATGTATTTAAATGGATTCTAGTACTCTTGAATCCCTGATGAAAAAGTTCTTTATACAATTTTATTATTTCATCATTTCTTGAAAAATAATAATTTAGGGAGAAACATAGGGAAAACTTTGTTAACAAATAAAAAGATATACCGAAACTACTAGTATTAACCTTTTTACCAGCAAGCGTCCGATTCAATGTCTTGGAAATGTTACATGTATGAACTTGTTATCTGTAACATCTATCTACTATAGTTTAGAACAATTTAATATAAAATAAATTAAGATTATGCAGTTGTTTGGATTTTGGATCGTGCTTTTTTGCAAAATGATCGTCTTCGAAAATTGTGCATGATATAAACATTGTAATGAGAATGGACACTGTACATGGTAGGAAACATCAATGTTGCATGATATGAACATATTACTACAATTTAGGATCATCTTTTACAAAATGGATAAAGATTATTCAGTTGTTTGAATCGTGTAACAAAACGATTGGTATCTGTATGAACATTTTGCATGATAAAACATTGTATAGTATATGAAAACTGTCAACGTTAGGAACATTTTACATGATAAAACATTGTATAGTATATGAAAACTGTCAAAGTTATGAACATTTTACATGATAAAACATTGTATTTTATATGAACACTGTCAACTTTATGAACATTTTACATGATAAAAAATTGTATAGTATATGAAAACTGTCAAAGTTATGAACATTTTACATGATAAAACATTGTATAGTATATGAAAACTGTCAAAGTTAGGAACATTTTACATGATAAAACATTGTAAAGTATATGAAAACTGTCAAAGTTATGAACATTTTACATGATAAAACATTGTATTGTATACGAACACTGTCAACGTTATGAACATTTTACATGATAAAACATTGTATAGAATATGAACACTGTCAACGTTATGAACATTTTACATGATAAAACATTGTATAGTATATGAAAACTGTCAAAGTTATGAAAATTTACATGATAAAACATAGTATTGTATATGAACACTGTCAATGTTATGAACATTTTACATGATAAAACATTGTATAGTATATGAACACTGTCAACGTTATGAACATTTTACATGATAAAACATTGTATAGTATATGAAAACTGTCAACGTTATGAACATTTTACATGATAAAACATTGTATTGTATATGAAAACTCTAAACTTAATGGACATTTTACATGATATAAACATCGTTTATGGTAAACACTTTAAATGCCATTAACATTGTACATGGTAGGAACAATCTATAAGAACATCATACATGATATCAACATGTTAGGGCACACTTTTAAAAATTTACATCCTGATATTTGATACCGATTCGTCTTTAATCGTAACACTACTATATTTTTAACATTTTCATATGTACTTCAGTTTAATTTGTAACAGTATGTATGCGGTTCACATTTTTGTGTTGCGTTTTCAAATGAGTTTTTTTTCTTTTTCTTGAAAGCAAATGGCTGATCACTTTACAAATAAATATAACCTTAGATGATGGACATTCTTTGACCTCTGTAAAATGGGCCAAATAGAGCAAAATAGTGGCGGTAATTCACTAGATTATAAGTCATGCGGAAATATATATTGTGCTTGACTTTCAACCACGAAACACCAGGCCCTGTAATACACCAAACTGAACAAACGCTTGGGTCGTGTTTCTCGGATTAGTGGCGAGCAGCTGTTATATCGAGCCGTTGAAAAATAGTTATTAATAGTTTGCTTTCAGTGTGCACGACAAAGCGAAGAAGTCCAGACATAATATTAATAATAATAATAATAATAATTATCATAAGCAGAAGAATATTTGCAAAGGCTCTCAAACCCATGACGTTGATTGTTTTGAAGATTGATATTGGTAACTGTCCAATTTTCCATTAAACACGCATTTGGCAGAAATTTGCAGTTCAGGAATAGAAATATGTCGAGTGCATCTATATATCATGCATGTAATGTATTTCATGTGAAGCAGAAGAATATTTGCGAAGGCTCTTATATCTAAATCCATTCTGGTACCCAAGGGGCTACGCATATAGCTAATGCACTTGAGAAGTGGCTTTAATCCACATTCCCCATGTGCAAACCCCTGTCAATGCAAGAACCTATTATAAGCTATGTAAACTTTGTTTATGAATGCTTAAGAACTACGCTAGTGCTTTGGCCATATCTGCCGAGAACCCATCCACTTAATTTCCGACCTACGTAATTGCTGAAATCCCTGTACTCTTCCGGTCTAAAGGCTCTACAGTAATATACGTAATTCAGACTAGTTTAGTGCCCGTCCTTACCACCTCGATTCATCAGCACCTGTATTGCTGAAGAACAAACACGGAGTTGTTTGCCCCGGATAAGCGACAAGCTGGAGCACCTGCTGGTTTGAGTCATTGCAATACCGAGGACTTAGAATCAGTATGTTTTTAATGAGCCCGATAACGCGAGACATAAATACGGAGTGAACATTTTGGCAAATGCTGATACATTATATCTCAAAGTTCACGGCCTGGTACCCTGACCTGGGCCCGTCTACAGCTAATGCACATAATTTTCAGCCTGAGACGTGGCTGAAAGAAGAACGCTGGTAACCCGTGAGTCAACAGCCGTAAATTCCAACGGTCTATTTTAAACTGAGATGTAACTGGAACCCTCGTACTCCGTGAGAGTACCGCCGTTAATTGCAACGGCCTATTTTACACTGAGAAGTGGATGGAACCCCTAATTCCTCCGTTACTTGCAACGGCTTATTTTAATCCATATGTTTATACCCTTAGCAGTTAACTTTCTGGTGAATGATGCGATACCTAAACAAAAACATGCGGGTGCGTTGCCAGATCTCTTGTCTTTATATCTTCAATATTTGGTTTAACAAGTCACCGTCCCCAAATCATTTTATTAGGTTTAAGTCAGAGCGATAGCTTGGTAAATCCAAAGAAATTATTAGTTTCAAACTCATGACGGATTGTTTTGCTACGTGGGCAGTAATATGCTTTGTCCATGAACAGACTCAATCAAACAGAGCCTGCAATCCTTTCATATTTGTCGTGTTCGGTGGCGGTGGCTTTCACAGTTCCCTTTTCATCTATTGGAAGACTGATTTGGGTCACTGTCCAATCTTACCATTAAACACACATTTGGCAGAATTGTGCAGATAGGAATAGAAATATGTCAAGTGTATCTGCATATCATGCATGTATACTGAAACAAAATGAAAACTTGACAAAATAACAAGGGAAACTCCTACTTTTAAATTAATGATGCCAGCGAATGCAAATATCTAGTGGAATGTGATGACTAACGTGTTTATCTTGGAATTTGCCGGTTCAGTTTTTATCGATTTAAAGAAAAGGAAAATGAAAAAAAGTTATTTGGTTGTGATAAATTAAGAGTTGAATTTTGTTCTTTCTTTTATTCAAAGGGAGGTAATTTACTATAAATGATTTTTAATTAACTGTATTTTATTTCTTTGCATCCGAATACTTTAAATATTGTGTTTTTCCTTCTGTACCAGCCTTAAACTTCTAACTTAACTGTCAAATAATCTGATTGAGAATTTCATGTAAGAACAGATGGATCTCATCATTATTTAGGAAAGGGGAGATAACATTCTCCTCTGTGAAGAGGAGATAACATTCTCCTCTGTGAAGAGGAGATAACATTCTCCTCTGTGAAGAGGAGATAACATTCTCCTCTGTGAAAAAATAACAACGTCATCCCACTTTATCAAATGTCCAGATAAGTGTAAATAGCACAAAGTAAATTAAAGATAAAATAAAGCATAACTGAACAAATTTTTTTAATAAAAAAGGTAGGTTTTCATTTTTGCTCGGTATATTAGATTTCATGTGTTAAACTTCGGCCGTTTGGTTCAACTTTTGGAGTGAAAGTTTACCCATATTTGAACATTATTGGTGTAAAACAATACCGAGCTTTTGTCGGTAAAAATGACAATCAGGTTGTCTTTTCTCTCTGATAATATCTTCTTATCAGAAATTCATTCCTGGTATAAGCTTAAAAGCAACTGTCTTTGGATAATAATATCAGAAAAGCAAATTACTAGCAAAGGGGGATCAATGTGAATGAAACTATAATTTCCCCTGAGTGTGCTGTGTCCCTTGTGTATCTAACCAACGACTCTGCACTATTCCCACCAACGTATCTAACAAATAACTTTGTACTTTGTCGAGAGAGCCTACCCAAGGACGTTTCATTAAGATAAGGACACTGCCTTATCATAGAGTATCATATTTAATATAAAGTTATTTTCTGATGTTTATTCATTGATATAGATTTGCTTATGTACTAGGTATTTTAACATGACACACGGTAAATAAGTATTTCCTTTTATCAGTATTGAGTTATGCTTAACCCGGGGCTAGGCGGCGTGGGTAGTAATATGCATTTCCATTACAGCCTATGTACAGGCTCAATCAAACTATACAATAATTTATTTTATATATAGAGAATTTTAATGCGAATATATATTGGAAATGCTGTAACATATTGCAAGGAAATTTGAATTTAATCTGTTAATCGTGAAACAAAGTATAGGAGTCACTGACATGAAATTTAAATATATCGTGATACCATGTAGACTCGCATGTGAACAGCCCTGATATGTTTTCGATTTTAATTTTCATATCGTTTGCCGACAATGTGTCTGTTAAGGGTCCCAGAATGCAGCTGACCTTATGCATATATACTACAACCTACAATGGTTGACTTTTTGCATGGTTTTAAATAAGCATATTACCATAAAGGGAAGTAATTTCAACTGATGAATGTACGGGGATACCCTTTTACAGCCGCAAGATGGCAAACTAAAAATTGAATTAAAATTTGAAGTCATATAAGTTTCATAACAATATATTGCAAGAAAATCGAAAAAAAAACCACAAAAAAATCGACTTGCAGCAGGTCGTTTTTACCAAAAGCTAACCAATCGTCTGTAATATTCTAGCAATTATTATATTTTTAAAGTATATTCATTAGGCAGTGGTGATGCCCACTACTACCTGCGGAATGAAACAATATCCAACAGGGGCTCATGTGAAGTGGTCTTTATAAAGACAATTTAAGATCAATCACTACATATTCTAATAACTGCTCTGTGTAGAACAGGAACATATATTTTTTCAATTATGTGGTATGCTTTGAACTTGTTAAATTTTAAATCTGTTTCCCACAGGTTTCTTGAGCATGGATACACCGAAACTTTATAAGTTATTTAAAGACTTTAATTATTTTTTATTTTTGCTATTTTCTTGTTTAGTTACGTAATTGTTGACATGCATACTATGGTTATATTCTTAATTAGTTGCTTGATTGTTGAAATGTATACAATGTTTTTTTCTTAATTAAATTGGTTGTTTGATTGTTGAAATGTATTATATGTTTATGTTCTCAATTATTTAGTTACTTGATTGTTGAAATATGTAGTATGAATATGTACTTTATTATTTTACTTGATTGTTGAAATATATACTTTCATTATGTTCTTACTTAATTAAGTGGTAAGATCATTGAGTACCCGCCCTTTGGCTTTGCAATGCTATTAAATTCTTATGTTTTATATGTTTGTGTGCTTTTGCATGCAACATTGTTGAGCCAATAAGTGGGTTGGAGTTGTTTCACCAAGACAACTTGTATTTGTTTTGTGATATGAGAACCTGTTGGGGCAAGTGTGAGGTTGGTGCACCCTAGAACCTGGTTTAAACCCCCAGTGGCAATTTGATTTGTCACTGACCGTTCCAAGGCGGTAACCCCTCGGGTTCTCATTTTTGTTAATTGTTAGTGGTGTCTCTTTTGAAACTGATCATTTTATTAACCATGCTCTCTCCCTCTCTTCTTCTTGACTGTGTGGGGAGGCTGTTTTTTCTGAATGTGGCGATTCCTGATATGCATATTTCACCTTTTTACTTAATTGTTATATATTTGTTATGTTCTTACTTAATTAAGTTACCTAATTGGTGATATGTATTCTATGGTTATGTTCTTTATTAAGTAGTTGATTATTGACATGTTTATTTCATGTTCTTAATTATTAGTTGCTTGATTTTTGAATAAATTACTATTTCTATTAAAACTCTCTTCATTTAATCACTTTGTTTTTCAGTTAGATGATCAAAACATTAGTATGTACCGATCAATATCATAAGTTAGGCGTTACATTTGCAAACAAAGGTTTATTTCTTAGTGCAAGAAGCATGTCAATGAGAAAGCTACACAAAGCTATAAAATTGCTTTTTACCAGCTTCTAGAATGCAGATTTACCTATTGATCTCACCAATAATTTGACCACACTGTACTACCAATTTCGCCTACGGCTCTTAAATGTTTGGTTACAAAACTCTTCCTCTCAGCTAGAGGCACTATCATTTTAAATTCACAGTAGCGCTATTTGTGCAGTGTGGCTGCCGTAAGAAGTCTCCCCGTACATATAGTCAGTACTGTTATCAGTAAAATAACTTGTTAACGATGTCATGCAGTGATGGTTACGTATATCAGGGCTATTCGATCAACCTTATTGGGGGTTGTCCCGGCTAGCTGAGTTGGTTGTGTCGCTGGAATTGCAGGGCTAGGCGCTGTCACCGTGACGGTGCGGGTTCGCTCCCAGGTAGAGGCAATATCATTTATGAGGGGCTTTAGCTGTTAGCTTTGCAATGCTGTCAGCTTCTTAGTTTTATATGTTTGTGTGCTTTTGCATGCAACATTGATGAGCTGATGGATGGGTTGGTGTTATTTCATAAAGACAACTTGTACTTGTGTGTTGATATGAGAACCTGTTGGGGCAAATGTAAGGGTGGTGTACCTTAGAACCTGGTTTAAACCCCAAGTGGCAAAAATTGTTTTGCCAATGACCTCTCTGAAGTGTTTGCTATATTTACAAATACATTCAAACTTCAACACGCGGCCAGGGTGGGTGAAGGGACTGACCAAAAACCTGGTGACCTTACTTTGACAGCAACTTGCTTTGTGTGTGGCCCCGATTCTATTCTTAAAATTCCAGCCGTCCCAACCGCATCTTACCCTACCTCACAAAAGTTCAAAGGCGGTAACCCGAAGGGTTTTCTTTTTCGTTAATTATTTGAATTTGACTCACTTATAAAACATGCTCTCTTTCCTCTCTTTTTCGCTGCTTGGGAAGGCTGTGTTAAATGTGTGTGGCGATTCTTGATATTTCACTGTATAAGAAAATAAATTTCTTATTATATTAGTCTTTGATAACATGTTTATTACTAGTAACGATATGACGTGCAGGCTTATTGTAATAAAAAACTATTTTGAATTTGAACAATCTCACTATATTCTGTATATCAGAGGTAATTTTAATGAAATTTATTATATATAATTGTTTAACTTGTTTGTCGGTTGTTTTCATACATTATTTTAAGCAAGAGGTTAAAGCAAAGTTTAAAGTTTCTGAATCCATTTGCGTTTCAAAATAAGCCTGCTCTGTTTTGAAATCCTCTTGATGCACTGCTATCAAATATGTTTTAGTGAAGGATTAATTGAAACTTCTGATAAAAGGTGTACTGCATGTTTACATGTTGATATAAAATGTTCGCGTTTTAGATCAGTGTTAGCCAAAACGTGTTTAAAAGGGCGTCCTGTTAGTCTAACACAATACTGAATCCACCCCACAGTTTTGAAAATACTATTGAAAACATTTACAACGTTTGTCAGTCTACACCAGAGTAAATGTTAACAGAAAATGTTTTCCCACTAATGGTAGATTAAAATGTAGAATTACAAATGTTATGCTTTATTGTCATATATTGAACATTAAATATATGTAACCGCCTTTATTTTTTTAACCGAGAAAATCGAGTAACATAAGATTCCTTCAAAGACTTGTTTCCAGATTCTCAAACCTAATTTTGACAATATTCATTTATTTACTTTTAACATGCTGAACGGTAAATCAATACTGTTTAAACTAATAGTAGAATTACATTTCAAATAAATACATCACGTTGTTAGATTAGAATTGCACTTTTAAATAAAAGAATGGAATCTGATATTCACTCTTTGTGTTTAATATTATAAAACATCACGTTCTGTATAAAGAAACTGGGCACGTCGTCAAGGAACAGCAAAACATCAAAGAAATGTCCACGTTGATGAAGCAATAGCTTCAAAGATCATCAAAGGAAAGCATCATTGAATTTCTATCTTCTTCAAAGGGGGCATTAAAGTTACATGATACAATCTTTTCAGATGAAATACAGCTTATTAAAAATTGTGAAAATGGCACGTTAAGCTAATAGTTGTTTTCGGTCATATGTTCAACTTCACTTTAATTTTACCATTATTCAAAAGAACACTTATTTATTATTTTTTTCAAAACTAAAAAGTTATTAGGGGTTTAACCATTTCTCTCCTCAAACAAACTGCAGCTAAACTTAAAATATGTAAAGATTATTTTTAAGTAATCACTATCAAAAAGGCAATCGTTTGGCATTTCTTTCAAACTGCAGCTTATCAACATGTAACATTTTGCTTTAACACGGTAAAAGTTATTGATGTTAGCAATATGTTTGCCACTTATATATATGATGTTATACGCTAAATACATATCTAGTCTTCATATTGATGAACTTTTATTTATAAATATTTATTATGTATGATAACACGGAAAAATTAAATGGGTTGTTGTGATACAACTTTCAAGAAAAATAAAAACAACAGAACGTTGTGCTTAAAGCAATCAATAGAAAACGCAATTGTTTGACGAATATCATTCTAATTTGTTTTTAGATCATGCAGATATCCGGTACGAACGTTCTTCATCAAAGGCCATTATTTGTAAGCACTTAATCCCACTTGATTCTGTTTGCTTAACAATTAACAAAATCTATAAACTTTTGTTTTGTTATTTAAATGTATTTTATCAGAATGAATGCGCAATTAAACGCTGATCATAGATTTTGTTCTGCTAACCGAGTATTTTATTGCAGTTAAAAACGAAATCTGTGTTTCAACTAATGGCATTTAAACAAACATTCTTGTCTCGCTTTCCAATAACATTTTCCCTACCTGCTATTTGACTTACGCTTAATTAAAGAAAATCTCGAACAAGCAAACATCTTTTGTCGATAAAATACTTTTTTTAGAAAATGGATAAGTAACAACTTAATTTTATGATAAGGTTAATATGGTTTTAATATTCCAAATATTTTTATTATTTAAATGATTATGTTCAATATCGAACGGAAGACTTTATTTTACTTGTTCGCAAATCTAAAGCTTAAAACACTTCTGAGGCAGGTATGCTTTAAATCAGATACAATGTTTAACTGTATTCATGAAGTAATGAAGGTTTTTCTACTTTATTCATCAAAAACACCAGTAAATAAAAAACATAACAAAGCAATAACATCAACAGAAACAAAAAAAAACCATTCTATTATTTGTTTCTGCAGCGCTCTGCCTGTTTGCGATTCAACAAAAACCTGTTGACTGCTAAATTAATGTAGTTTTGCAACGATAACGATAACGATTTTTCATAAACTATTCAAAACACATTTTTAAATGTGTTTTGCTTAAACATAATACATGATAGCAGGTAGACACATATGCGTCCTATTGACTGTCGGCGTTGTTAGACTTGTGCTGTTTTTTTTCTTTGCTGTTTTCTATTACTGATTTGTTTGTTAAATCCAATGGTTCTCTGATTTCGGTACACGTTCTTCACAAAACACTTCTAGAGAGTCTAGGTTTTCATTGTTTTCGTTTAGTGTTTACTACTTTTCATGTCATTTCACAATATATGCTACTTTTTTATTTTTATTTTTTATAGCTAATATGTGGCATATACAGCATTCCATTAAATTGTTATTAAATTCCATAAATTCTAATAACACTTTCAGAGAATTACCAAAATAAATAATCGTCACAGTTCACAAACACAAAATGTTATATTAAATAGAAACGTCAACACAGTAATGAAACAACGGGTTGACAAAATAAAAGAGCAAACAACTAAATCCAGTTGTTCTCACGAACAATTTGTAAAACAATGGTTTTAAATGGGGCGCGTCATGGGCAAAAGGTACCTTCGGACAGTTGACGTCAATCCTTGAAATTACGTCATAACGTTGAGCAGACAACATTAATTATTATTCATTTAGTGTTAAAATATAATTTTAATGTCAAAATATGTAAGAAATGCACTTGTTAATTATGAGAAATTTAAAAATAGTTGTGAGTTCTTTCTAAATATAGTAACAACTAAAATGTCACAAAATATGACCAAAGATACCTTTTCCCGTAGCGCGCTCCAAATGCTGTAAGAGAGTTTGGATTAAATATTGACAAAAATGATGTCCTTGACACAGTAAAATCCAGGTGAAAGTAACTGAAACTAATGAAACATTTAACGCAGAAAAGACGAAAAGTTTTAAAAGCCAGTGATTTCCATGTATACATATAAAACGTATTTGTGGTTCGAAAAGTGCAAAACATAAAGCAAGCTGGAATGTGCTTTGGTAATGTATTTTCTCGGACGTTCCTAAAGATAAGAATCCACCAAAATACTAGTTACCAAATAGTTTAACACGAACACTAAAGAAAAGTTGTTAAAGCGTTACCAAAGCAGTGAAAAACATTCACATCAGATCCTGAAATTACTTATTAATCAAATATTTCGGCAAAAAATCGCTCCGGTTCAGCCATTGATATGCATTTGTGTTACAATAAATAATAACCCCTCTTAAGATCAACGTACTCCATCCTAAACTGTGCTTAGTCAGCTTAAACGGTGTGCAGAAAGGCGTCCTTTGAAGACAGTGTCACTGACATAAAAATAATTGAAACTTGATGCATCCGATAGCATTGGATGGAGAGCCAAACATTATTGCAAGTAAAACGAAGCGAAGAGTAGCATTCCATGCATGCTAGATCTTTTTAAAATAACAAACACATTGTCCAGGATACATTGTACTGTAAATATATTTAAGGATTGAATCGATATTTGATGGTTATATTGAGTGTACTAAGTCGCGCTCAAAACGGGGCTTGGCGGCGTGGCAAGTAATATGCATTTCCATTACTGCCAATAAACAAGCTCAGTCAAACCAAGCCTGCAATATTTTCATACTTGTCGTGTTCGGTTGCTTTCAAAATTCCATTTTCGTCTATTCATGTAAGCAAATGCAACATAATTTATATATAAAAAACACTTTTGATTTCAGTTATTTCATGAATTTAGAAAAAAGGAATTTAACCGAACCTTCATTTTTTTTAAAAAACATAACAACCGATTTTCAGAAGATGTAATTTTTTATAAAAATAGATGAACTCTATCCACTAAATGAATACACTATAAAATACATTGACAATATGGAAAAAAATATAAAACGTTTCTGTGAAATAGTCAAAATGTCTCCGAACTTGATATTATCTAAAGCTAGATATCAATTTCACAATACTAACTGATAATAACCCGGATGCCTCATTCAGGTTTCGTTCAATACGGATTCGTTCTTGGCAGTTCTAAAATATAACTCAAGATATAATCTTTGATGTTTTACCGTTATGAATAGATAACGACATCGGTATTAGAAATGTCAATTAGTAAAATTTTCTTAATTGGACTCGGCCTTTTTGATTCGTCATTGATTTAAAGGTACGCTTTCAAAATATTAGCTTAATGGAATCGATTTTTTAATAAGACGATCAAAATGACGTTTAAGTTTTGCAAAGTTTAATAAGAATCTATTCTAAAGAACTTCTACAATATTAACAAAAAAACCCTGCTTGCTCAAGAAGTTTTGATGAGCTGTTTGGCATGATTTGCTTTAAGTGGCAAAGCTATTAAACACAGCATTAATAAATCAGTCCCATTTGATTTGCTTCTCGGCACTTTCATTTTGGAGAATTAATACTAATTTGCACATTATAAAACCAGTTACGCTTTGTATTAGATATTGCGGACACTTTTAAAAACACAATAATATTTTTAATTGCAATGAAAAAAGTGTTGTTTTTAATGTCAAATTCGGTTTTCATTTCTTGTTATTCTGAAATTTGTGTATTATTTGTATAGACTTTTGTTTTAATTACATTTACGGTTTTCGAGTTTTAATTATGTTAGATTTTTCAATTTTATAAATATATGCGCATGTGTTACTCAGGTTTTATTCAAGTCAACTTTGAAAAGAAATACACTATGGCAAACATTAACCTATTAATACAATTTCCCAGAAAATTGTAGAAATAACGATTTATATGTTTATAAACCTTATCTCTGAATGAATATGCATATAACCCGGCCCGGGGGAATCGATTATGACCGGTAACGATGGTCTGCATCCGATCCGAGCATGCATTAATGGCCTTCACTAATTGAATATTTTAAATAAATCAAAATTGCACAATGAAGGAATTAGTAATCGAAAGATAGATAACAGTATTTTTAAAAGATATGTTTTAATTATGACATAATTAGTTTAAGACGTTTTTTTTTTTAATTTTGTTATGATAGTTTTTTAAATATTTGTTTTACTATTTGCCATGTTTATCGAATCAAATTTTTCATATATGCGACATATTGTTTACCCTTTCAAAAAAGGGAAACGACTCAACAAAAAACAAACGTCGGGTGTAAAGAATATTTTAAGTTCATTTTTACTACTTTGTATGTGACAAATTTCAAATTGTATACAGGCTGCGATTCATTTTCATTTAAGTGTACCTTTGCCAGTTTTAATATTTGTGTTTATGGTTTCCTGAATATTTTAAGTTTTAATTTTACTACTTTGTATGTGACAAATTTCCAAATTGTACCAGTACAGGTTGTGATTCATTTTATTTAAGTGTACTTTGCCCTTTGCCAGTTTTAATATTTGTGTACTTGGTTTCCTTGTGTTAAGATATAATTGTTTGCTTCTTCATTTCACTGATAACGATAGTGACCGAATTGGGAATCGAACCCTTTCCGTACGGTGACAACCCGTTTGAATAATGTAAATTAATGAACCATATATCAACCTTATGTGCAATTGACTTCAATAATTATTATTCCGAAGTGTTAGCAATTGTTTGCGCAACTTAACCTGGTTTAACCCCAGGGGCTATTTGTTTTGCCACTGAGCGTTCCAAGGCGGTAACCCCAAGGGTTCTTTGTCGTTATTTGTTTGTAGCGTCTTATTTGAATTGACATACTTATAACAACATGCTCTCTTTTCATCTCTTCGTTTTCCCTGAGTGGGGAGGCTGTATTTTGTGAGTGTGTCGATTCCTTATATGCATTGTTCACTGTTGAAGTACTCTGCAATTTTGGAGTGAAACAAAACGACAATATTTTACACAGTGTGTGCATTGATTATTTCTTAGAAATGAAATGCCAACAACAATCTCTGTATGAATACCTTTAATGAAGAAAGCATCAGTATCATCCATCAATACAATATGATAATTTAAGCGAAAGGAGACCGTTAAGTGGTGACTTGGTACGATTTACTGTTGTTATTGGTTTCAATACATCAGTTTTGGCCGACGTCGCGCACGCGCTTGGTTGCAATGTTACCTAACTGGACATTTCTTTGGGTTCTTGCAGGTAAAATATAGATTTAGCATTAATGATTATTGAAATAAGTTTATTTAATTTCAATTTAATTTAACTGAAGCAATGTTTTTTTCTTAGAATATTGTTTAATCATATAAGAATGTACAGCTTGATTGCCTTTTTTTTTTATAAATTTAAAGTTGTCTTTCGCATTATGTGATAGCCAGGTTTTATTTTTCCATGCTCCTATTCAAAGGTCTATTAAGTTCACTTCAGCCCATTGTTTTCAAAATAAGTGGCATTTACTTGACAATCTGCAGACTTAAACATGAGCGTGGCAGTCTGATCAGTATATATTATTTCTTTGATTGCCTATGCCCAGTCACATCGAACAGAAATTATTTCATTTGTTCATTTTCGACCACAGTAATACTTGGTATTGATGTTTGTGTTGATGGAATTATATATATTTTTAGGCTTAAATATATTTCATTTAGTATAAATTTATATCTGACTATGTTATAATAATTAAAACAAGTATTGTCATTAAAAAAATAATCAGATGGATAGCTCTATTTAATATAGCTATTTTCTGCTCTGTATGTTATAATTGTCACATAATTTGTAAATATTTTAACATGCTGGAATACCATTTTTTAATATTTTATTGGCCATGTACAATGCTAAAGTTTGAATTTGAATGTAAGAACTTATTATAAATTATTTTTATACAGTATAGAAATGTAAATAATCATACGTGTTTCATTTTTATGGGTCGGTGTCTTCGTGTGTTTTTGGACATTTAAGACAACACACTTGTTAATCGTACATCTTATCAAAATATGTCGAAAGGATGGGAAATGGTTACAATACAATTTTTAAATAATTTAAGATGGATCTTTTTTGTTTTATGTACATTTAAGATAGTATGCTCGTTCGAATAACAAATATCCTATTTATCCTAAGTATAGTTCTGCGAATAACGACTATGCATGTGCGTAATAGCAGTTAAACATATGCTACTTAAACAGAGGGTTTTATAAGCGTAAACATTGACGCAAAAGTCACCTCGGCTAGCAGCGACAAAGAGTTCATTGATCATTTAGCAGGATTGTGAATTTCATATAGAAAATGTCAAAAAGCGTTGCAGAGTATACATCACTTTACGTTTATGCATGGATTTTGACGATTTTACGTTGATTTTCGCAGGTTCATGATTCATAGTTCTAACACAATTTTAAAGTAATGATTCAAAACTGACAACAAACTTGACTTTATTACTAACAGATAGAGTAGAGAGATAAGTCACAAGTTCTATGTAGTTCAGTACAATAACCGTAAAACGTAATCATTTGACAGTGTTTATTGTTCAATTTTACACAGATGCAGGTAACAAACAAATGAATAATTTAAAATTGCAATGTCTCTGCATGTTTTATTTACTAAAGAAGCTATTATTATTTTAGGGCTGTATGAGATAATCGTTTGCTACAGCAATTCAAAATATACATGGCCACTGTCGGCACAGAACTCGTTAGCTGAGATTAAAAGAAACAATACTGGGCTTAAGCTGGGATGTTCTTCCACTGGTGGAGATGTCCATGCCAGCCTAAATTACAGTAGTTTACAGTTTATTGGGACTGCTAATTCTTATGTCGACTTCTCTGTAGAGAACGCCAGCGCTGTTCCTATAATGAATGATTATGCTATTGCGCTATTTGCAAAGTCAAGTACGCCAGTGGGCGGAACATTTTTTCACTACAAGGCGACCAAGTCAGAGCCGAACAAGATCAAAGATATTATCTTGTGGTATAATCAGACGAGCTTAGTTGTGGAAACGTTCGGACCTTCTGGGGAAAATTATGGTAAAGGATTTGCAGCGCTGGTAGGCTCAACTGGCCAATGGGTAGGATTTGGCATAACATATGACTACAGTAAACCTGAGCTTCGGTTGGTATCAAGCGTTGGCATAGACGAAAAGGCTACAATCGGAAACATTGCATATGCTATTGGACAACCGGGAGTTCTTAGAATCGGTGCCAGTCACGATAAAACACGTCCTGGATACGTTGGAAATTTGATATGCGCCAATATGTATAACAACAAAATCACAAAGGATGACTTTGGATCAGTTGAGTCAGAATGTAACCAAAATTCCTGGTCTGCGACAGTAATATCAGGTAACATACAAGATTCTTAACTTACAACCAGGATATGTTTTTGTTTTTTGCAGAAATAATATTAAAAGCATGTAAATGAATATATGGACATAAATCAACTGCAGTTTAAACACGCTAAAGAAACTATTAACTAGAATTTAATAATATGGCACTGACGATCATATTTAAGGTAAAGATTCAATGAAACAAAAAGCATAAAATAATAACGCATTCTATGTTCTATAGAAAACATAGGTTCGTACGGTATACATTCGAACTTCGATGGCTCGAACACCGTTCGCTCGAACACCACCCTTCTCTCGAACAGTTCGTCCGGTCCCGAACTAGAACTCTATATTTTCTATATTGTTCTACCTCCGATGGCTCGTTGGAAATTTGATATGCGCCAATATGTATAACAACAAAATCACAAAGGATGACTTTGGATCAGTTGAGTCAGAATGTAACCAAAATTCCTGGTCTGCGACAGTAATATCAGGTAACATACAAGATTCTTAACTTACAACCAGGATATGTTTTTGTTTTTTGCAGAAATAATATTAAAAGCATGTAAATGAATATATGGACATAAATCAACTGCAGTTTAAACACGCTAAAGAAACTATTAACTAGAATTTAATAATATGGCACTGACGATCATATTTAAGGTAAAGATTCAATGAAACAAAAAGCATAAAATAATAACGCATTCTATGTTCTATAGAAAACATAGGTTCGTACGGTATACATTCGAACTTCGATGGCTCGAACACCGTTCGCTCGAACACCACCCTTCTCTCGAACAGTTCGTCCGGTCCCGAACTAGAACTCTATATTTTCTATATTGTTCTACCTCCGATGGCTCGAACTGCCCATAACTCGAATAGTCGAACACCAATCAAGGTCCCGACAGTTAGCTTTCAATGTTTTTGACACCGCTTGGCTCGAACAAACTGTTATCAGTAATCATCAAAGGCGCGAACAAAGGCGCGAAAATGTCTCGCCAATTAGAACAATGCGCTTTTGAATTAAGTCATGTAAAACACATTAAAGCAGATGAAATATTTTGATTGTCGTGTTTATTTGTACCACACTAATCATAATGATTTTGTAGAACATTTTAAAAATATTTCAAACATTGTTAATAGAAATGGTAATGATGAAGTTTTATACCAACAACAGTTTTTTGATACACAAAATTATGTAATAAGTGAAGAGCTAGATAAAAATTTTACTACTGATGAAATTTCTAAGGTAATCAGAGGATTAAAAAGACATAAGAGTTGTGACCTTGATAACAATGTTGCTGACTTTTTCATTGAAGCTAATGATTTTATCTCCCCATACCTTGTGATACTTTTTAACAAAATTTTTGATACTGGAGTATATCCAGAGTCTTGGTGTAAGAGTACTATAGTGCCAATATATAAGAAGGGAGACCCTACAAATGCATCTAATTATAGAGGTATTACTCTTGTTAATATTATGTCGAAAATATTTTCACTTTGTTTAAGAGAAAGACGTAATAAATGGTGTGAAAATGAAAATAAATTTAATGAAAATCAATTTGGATTTAGAGATAACCATAGTACCACTGATTGTATATTTTTACTCCATTCAATTATAGAGAAAGTACTTGCTAAAAAGAGCAAATTATATTGTGCCTTTATTGATTATGAAAAGGCCTTCGATACCGTTGATAGAAATGCATTATGGGTCAAACTTTTAGAAATAGGAATAAGTTCTAAAATGTTAAATATGATCAAAATTATTTATGCGGTTGTTAAGTCATGTGTTAAACTGTCATCTAATATGTTAATCTCAGAGTTCTTTGATGTATCATTAGGTTTGAAACAGGCAGAGCCACTTTCGCCAATCCTGTTTATTCTGTTTATTAATGACATTTAACAGTCGATTGATATTAGTACCTTAACTGAAAATGATCTTGAATATTTGTCTATGTATCTCTTACTTTTTGCTGATGATATCGCTCTTTTCACGACGAATCCAGAAAGTTTACAATCTCAGTTGAACAGTATTTATAATTATTCTGAAAAATGGGGACTTAAAATTAATGTAAACACAACTAAAGTATGCATTTTTGAAAAGAGAAAACAGAATCACAACTTAAATTGGACTATTAATGGCCAGCAACTTGAAATAGTAGATGAATTTTGTTACCTGGGAATAAAATTTTATTACACTGATAATTTTACATTTTCAGTAAAAGCATTATATGAACAAGCATTAAGAGCCTATAATAATTTGTTATCTTTATTCGAAAGGCTGGATTTGGACGTCAAAACAATGTTATCATTATTTGATTCAATGGTGTTACCAATTATTCTATATGGAGATGAAGTATGGGGAATTTATGACATTAAAGATATTGATAGGTTACATATAAAATTTTGTAAATTTGTTTTAGGAGTCCGCCAGCAAACCCTTAACTTAGCAGTCTATGGTGAATTGGGTAGACTCCCCTTGTCAGTTATTATGAAAGAAAGAGCGCTGAAATATTGGATTGAAATAGTAAAAAATTCTGATTCACCAATGCATCGTATTTATATAGATCAACTTAACGGAAATAATAACAATTGCTGGGCTAAACGAATAAAAACTCAATTAGAAATGTTAGGATTTGGATATATGTTGAATAATAATTTTGAAATAAATTTTAACCATTTTCATATAATTAAGCAAAGACTTAGAGATCAATTCCTACAGGATTGGAACGCCTCAATCCAAGAGATATCAAAATTAGAATATTTTAGAAAATTTAAGAAACAATTCGGATTTGAAGATTACTTAACTATTTTAAAAAATAATAAATTACGTAAACAACTCACCCGTTTTAGACTGTGTTCGCATAATCTTGAAATAGAGTTTGGTAGGCTTATTGGAACTCAAAGAGAAAATCGTTTATGTAAATTATGTTCTACCAATATGATAGAAACAGAATATCATTTTCTATTATGCTGTCCGTTGTACAGAGATGTTCGTGAAAGGTACTTTGGAATTATATCATGGCCGTTCCTTAATAAATTTACTTCAATAATGACGTCTACTTGTAAGAAAAGAGTTTTAAATTTAGCAATATATATTAATGAATGTAATAAATTAAGAAATGAAACTCTTGAAGAAAATTCCTCCTAACTGTTTTGTATGTGTATGCATGTATGTGTGTAATGCTGTATGCTTTGTATGTATTAAATTCATGTCTTTTACTATGTAAATTTGATATGAACCCTGGAAGAAAATGCTGCTTCCTTATAAATTATTTTGAATAATTTTAAATGACGTAACGTATGCTTTGTATGCATTATACCATGTCTCTCTTTATGTAAAATTTATATGTATTTTGCTCATTTCTGTATTTTCAATGTATGCCATGGTCATATTTTTTTCCTAATTGTAAATGGCCATAGGCATTGTTTATGCCGAGTTGCCAAAAAAAAAACGAAACGAAACGAAACGAAACATAATAATAGACAATCTGTCATTTGTGCTTGAGAAAATTGTAATTGTTTTGTCGTATAAATAAAGTTAATTAGAAAATTATAGACGTTTTTTCGCGAGTACGAGTACAAACATTATTTTTGAATATAGGCTAACAAATTTGACAATTTGGCCTCAAATTCAAAATGAGTATAACACATTATCACATAGCTGAGCAACATAGTTAAGGTCCCGGTAACGAGAGGATAGCTAAGGCGGCAACAGGAACAATAGCGAACGCCGAGCAACATAGTAAAGGATCTGTCTAGAAGTCAAATCCAATATCATAGAAAATATATTGAAATAAGAAATATTTTAAATTGTTATGCTTGAGCTTAGTTTAGTTAACAAAAACCCATTCTCACATTCCAACCACGGATCGCTCGAACTACCGATGGCTCGAACAAATCTGCCGGTCCCGTGCAGTTCGAGCCATCGAAGTTCGATTGTATTCTAATTCAGATAAAGCACGTGTTTTTCACAATTCTAACATATTTTCCAGGCACCAACCAGCCACAAACATGCGACTATCTGAAGGGTTACTTTGAGATGAGACAAAACAATATGAAAGTACAACCTTCCTTGAGCATACTGGACAACATGACAACAACTTCACGTGTAAAATGTGGAGATTTTTGCCTCAGAACGGGACTTTGTAAATCATTTACGTTCGACAAAAATACAGGAATATGTAAACTGTACGATTCAGATTACACGTCTAACGTTGTTTCTTCTATTGGCACAGCTTATTATATGCGAAGAGATGTGTGTTGTTAGAAAGATTACGTGTTACTTGTATCAACTCATGTCATAACTATCTTTACGTGTCTTGAGTCTGATATATTGATACCAAACCACTGGCAATTCTTTCTATCTGCAATCCATTCAATTATCATTAATATTCAATTAACGCAATACATGTGACATCATCCATTATCCTTTGTTGCTTATATTTCATTATCTGTACCTTATCTGTTACTTCTTCGCTAACCTGATGGGACTAGTGTGAGGTTGGTGCACCCTAGAACCTGGTTTAAACCCCAAGTGGCAATTTGTTTTGCCACTGACCGTTCCAAGGCGGTATCCCCAAAGGTTCTATTAATCTATAAACTCTTTAATTGTTTGTGGCGTCCTATTTAAATTTACATACTTATAACAAACATGCTCTCTTCTTCTTCCTCTCTTCTTTTTCGCTGCGTGGGGAGGCTGTGTTTTGTGAGTGTGACGCTTCCTGATATGCATATATTACATTTTTAAAGAAATGTGATTCATTTACACTAAACGCTTCTTAGGTTAATAGAAATCATGTAAATCAGGTGTCAAATATTATTGCTTTCAACCCTCTTAAACGAACGGTTTTGTTTCAGGTATAATTTTCTTTTAAGTTTAACGATCTTTTGAGTTCCGTTCAACCCGGGGGGAAAATATTCATGCGATACATGCAGCAAAGATTTCATTATTAAAGGGAATAACCCTGCTCACGTCAATGCCTATGTGACTTATGTTGCCTTTGTGGCATGCCATTTAACTTACAAACGGACACGTATTCAAAGAAACATCCAAATGACATAGTATTACACTAATCAGTTTCTTCTAGCGTAAAACGCTATACTCTCTCTTTAATATAGGACATTCTGCATGTTTTTAACAACTAGGTTTTGACCTCAAAATTGTTCAAACTAATGTTGAATCATAAAATATAAAAGAAAGCTCATGACATTCGGCTTTTTTATATTTTTTTCAACATCATCGGGACTTTAACTTTTTGCAGTTTTGCATATTTAATGTAGACAAAGTTTGATTTATAATTATTGCAATGACGGCGGTTCGCTAAGCGATTTGTGGGTTTCAGCAATTTCTCAGACCAAATGATAGTTGCATTTGCAAAATTAATTTTGAGTAATGCATTTCAGGAACTGCAACCACCGGAAAACAAAGCCTCGTCACGCAGTCAAAAACGTCGACGACACGTAAGGATGGTTAATAAAACGATCAATTTCAAATTAGACATGAAAAACAATTAACGAAACCAAAGGGGTCACCATGGTCATTTGCAAAACAATTTGCCACTGGGAGTTTTAACCAGGTTCAATGATTCACCAACCTCCTACTAGCGCTTTATGGATTTGCCAGCTCTCGCGTGCACGTCCAATCTGCATGAACCGCATCAAAATAAGAATCATTCCTTAAATTATTCATACAGATCCTACTAAAATACTACGACTGAAAATTGGAACACATAAAGTCCTCAAGAACCATTGCATGGAAACCTCGAGCATTTGAACATTCTCGATGTGCATAGCAATTCAAGACTTTTGTCATTCCATGCTAATAGACAAGAGCAAGGTCATATTGAATATACTATGAACATATAAGAATTCGTGAAAAACAAATATTAAATAAATATTTTAATCTGATATTAAAATAGTCCAACTAATGTCCCTAAATTTGAAGATCTGTATTATTAAACACACAAAGACTCACATTATAAATATTTAAGAGATACACTTGTCATTTCATGCTTATGAACAAGAGCAATGTCATATTGAATATACCATGAACAATTAATATTGGTATTCATGAAAAACAGATAAATAAATGTGAATCAACACATCCGCCCAACCTCGGCAAAACAAAGCACAGCAAAATGAAAACAAATCAAATGAGACAAGTATCAGCAAAGTAATAATAAAACAAGTTAACAAAAGCGTAGCAAGGCGTTCTCATAACATAATATTACAAATCAACAAACACAGCCATTTGAAATCCAGCAAGTTAATACAAGGCAAAGGAAAAGTTTGACATACATGTAACAGTTTAACAATGTTCATGCAATGGCAAAAAATCAAGTTTATCAATAAATATTATTTACAACCATCTTGTTTTTCACTGCATCTATCTTTCTGTTTCATTGTTCTGCAAATAAAATTATATAATAGCTGATTTTATATATAAATACACATCTTTTCACTTTTCCCTTTTTCACACAAAGGCCTATACGAAAGAATGAACTTTGTATTTAGATTTTTGGTTTAGTCTGTTTCAATAACCTTATTGATTAGACGAACAAATTGATGATCCACCGGTCCAGGGAGTATAGCCGAACAAATAATCTTAATTAACGGGAATAACCTCCGCCGATCAATTGCTATTAAATTAGCATTTTCTGCTAATATAGTCTCAGCTGATTGACAATTAGCAACATTATTGGTACCACTGTGACGAATGATGTATTCGGCCTCTTAAATTTCTATCTTGTGAGAAAAGAAAACTCAGCTATCCTTTCGTTGCTATGGGAGAGGCAGCTATCTGTACTCCCTCGATCGGTGGAAGAAACGTGAAGATGGAATATTATAATAAAATAAGATATGCTAATTTAGCATACATATATTCATAAATAATGATATTCTGAAAGGAAAAATAATAAAACATAAACACACATGCACGAAATACTGTGCAGAAATTAATCAACTAGAAGTTTCACAACACACCTGCACAAAATGCGGCGCGCAAAAAAATCAATATTTTTTAGAACTTGACGTTAACAACCATAACCGACTTACGAATGTCTTAATTGTCTAGCCGGTTAAAATATCCAACTGACATCAAGTAAGCTTCTCTGTTAGGACGAAGGATAAATGACGTTAACTATTAATGTTCTAGCTAAATGAACATTATTTTCTTACATTTCATTTCATATTTCATTTAGAGTAGAAGCCAGAACATCAACAGATGCTAAACTTATTGCTTCTTAGACCCATTTTGCATACCAGCTTTTAAATGGTGGAGGAAGACCCCATATTATTTATGAAATATGAAAATCTTCCACTACGAACGACACAAGCAGTATGTCCCTTAACCCCTGACGCACCTATTATATGCATTACTGAAGAACCAATCACTGAAGCGCTAATATTGATCCAATCAAATTGAACTGGAATTTATTGAAACGATAAAGGAACGTCACACTTTGAATAGTGAATTTTATTAATTAAATATTTTTATCTGATAATTTATTAAAATAGTCGGTGTCAGTAAGTAATTCCTCCCGAAATTTTTAGACCTGTAAAAGAGAAAATAAGAAAAATATGAATAAGTTCACTATTTGAAGATGAAATAGAAAGATCACAATTTATTTATATGCAACTTCAAAAACCTCAAATGGTATTAACTACAGTGTCGGACTTTATCCGGAGATCGGTGGTTCGTATTCATTAAAATATTAATTGTTTCGACGATTGGAACGCAGATTGGAACTCATTTTCATTCAAATCTTAAATAAGCAAGTGTTCTTGTCTTCAACATTCCACACATTTTGGATGGATGTGAACGCGAAAGAGATTACACTTACGTTAAATTGTTATCAAATTCCAGTAACCAGGGAAGGTTATTTAAGGCAAACGAGATTTAACTAGAATTATCATTAAAAGTGATTTAATATCCCCACATGTGTGCTTGATACTTGAACTGGGAATGCCAACTTATAATCAATGGTATAATGTACATGTAACTAACACTAGAAACATGTATAATGTACATGTAACTAACACTAGAAACATAGACACATGCAGTACCGCCCTTGACCCCAGCCACCTAGTTTCAACACAAGCTGACACTTATATACCCCTCAAACTCCATTCTGGCGGTAATAATATACTTAAGGTATCAACATGCAGTAAATCTAGTTAATAACGGTCGCGGGAGAAAATCATGTTATAATGTAAAAAATACAATAACTCTAATACTTAAGTGTCGAAGGAAACGACAAAATGCAGAGTCTCTGACCATAAACAAGTTTATAAAAATGCTTATTAAACACTAGTTAATTAAGAGTTTGATACATTAATGTTTTAAAGGGACGTACATAAGGCCAAGGCTGTAAAGTTTACATACTTTTTGGGGACATAAATAACAAGTATTAAATCAAATAATTTTTAAGATGACACATAGAACGTACTAAATATTTATTCATAATATACTCAGCCAAAATAAAAAGTATCCACTTTCGTACCTGTAATTTTGTACAATTAGAACAAGAAATATCTTTAAAAAAGATAAACGGCGTTGATGGAAAAGATTTATATATACATGTATATAAGAAAGAAAATAATACAGAGAGGCAAAGCAGACACAGTTTAGTTATTTTATTTTATTTGTTATAGCTGTCGACGAACCCTCCCTGCCTTCTTAGTATGAATTAGAGATTAAGCGACCGAATCATGACAACTCATAAATTTATTGAAAGTGTCTTTCAAAAAAATGTTGAAGCTGTTGCAACAATTTCATACAGTGATAACAAGTCGATTAAAGATACTGAAGCAAAATATTCAGTTTCAATAAAATACCTCGTGTAGAGTGAGAATTCAAGATGAATAAATGTCCTTGAAATTTAATAAATATAAATAATAACAGCCTGTTACAAGAGCGAAATCTACAAACTTTTACGTATATTAACTTTTAAAAAAGTGTCCGTCCTAAGTATTGAACCCGGGGCCTCCGCTTGAGAGGCGAGAGTGTTAGCCACTACACTACAATAAACTTGTATTTCGTACTTGAAATTAACAATCAGTATCAAAGGAACTAGAAAGGAACCAGTAAGAACTAGGAATATCTACACTTCTCTTTCGTTTTATACTGTGTATTGTATGCAAGTGTTTACATGACACCCAAGAATATTCCATATAATATTGTATTTAAGCCATCAATATTAACTTAACTGGTTACTTAAATCGTAAATATGTTTTTCCTCCAATACAACGCCCACTAACAACCAATCGAATTAATCTATTTGATTTTTCCGCTGCATAATAATAAAAATCCCACTAGATACCTCTCCACCCTGCTAGATGCCTCTCTGGTGTAAATAGCTACCAATCGAAATAGTTTATTTCATTTTCCATCTGCATAATAAGAGAATACGAGTATTATTTACAACATTTCATTGGTCGAAAAACTAGGTCAAAAGTGAGCTTAGACAGCTAACGCCGAAAAAGAAAAATCCTATTTCTTTCTTGGAACAAGTTTGCATTTCTGTGAATATTGCAATAAAATAAAATGTTCTTGAAATTCTGCAGTCACGACAAATTATTGTTCCCTTTGTTGTAATAGTGGTTGCCGGAAGAAGTTAGCAATTCCAAAAAATATTTACATTTATAAATAAAAAATCAATTTATCCAGACCTTGTTGTCAATAAAATCACAAAACGTTCATTAATAAAACAACTAATCCTCGAAAAACAACGCTACAAATTTCAACGATTTGCAATTATCTCCCTTTAAATTGAAAATAATGTGAGTTTAATCCTTCATCAATTGTTTTTCTATAAGCAGTTGCTCAGGTCTTTAAGTTGAAGATTATGTTCATGTTCAACTAAACTTAAATACAACTGAGATTAAATATACAATACCGTTCAAAGCGGTCATTTTTAAATGAAAATATCTTAATGGGAATATAAGCATACAAAGTGAGTACTTTTTATTTGTGTCCATTATATTTTGTACTCTTCTTCTAAATATGCTTTAAGCAAAAAGGTGAATGGCAGATCATCGGATTGTTTCACCGCTGACATTGAACATATTATTATGTAAATGTCACTGTTTGAAAACAAAGTTGACCTATTTAACTTTGAAAAAATCCCACTTGATTATTAAAACACCATTTCCGTGTAAACATTAAATTGATATTTTCATTAACAGCGACATATTTTTGCCTTAAATCTTTTATTGCTTCATTGTCCGTTTTGTCCACACTATTTGTTTTATGTCAATGCCGGATAAAGCTTTTGACTTTTAATCTTTGACCAAAAGGCGATTCCGGAAATTTGGAAGAAAAGAAACAACAACTCGTATTTATTTAAAGCAAACACTGAGTATTGGAGGTAATAAAATGTCTTTGCCCTCTAATGGAATTTTCGTTTTCTGATCCGGTTTCAAATTCAAATCACTCAGTTTATCGAGCGAGTTCGTAGGTATTTTTTATACAACTATAGTGTCTGTCGTTAGACAAATAATAATTGTATAGTAAATAGACAGATAATAAACACTGTCTCCCAAAAATATAAAGAAGTTCATAAGATAGCATGACCAATTTTAAAACATTGAAATATTTACTCAGGTTCTAAAAAACATGAAACGAATAGAATTTCGAACGCTGGTGTGCAAAACACCAATGTTAACTCAAATAAACATAATTGTTTTTATTCTATTTTTCTCAACAGTCGGGATTAAGCCTTTTTCAAGAGATACAGAATCTTCTCACACTTACATCTTTTAGAAAAAAAATACAACTTTGAAAAAGTCATTTAGTAATAAATAAGGTAAAAAGCAAGCATAGAAGAGGGTTTTATTATTGGAACTCAAGTTCTAAAATAAATAAAACATGAAATGAAAATGAATCCAAAGGTTGTCTGGTTTTAATTTGAGCACAAGACGATAATTTATACTCAAGTAAGCATTGGACATAAAGTCATAATTTACCTTGTGTCAAGGAAGCTCAGAAGATTTTTTAATCCAAGGTTTCTTGAGGAATCTTGAAAAATGAACGTTTCAAAAGAGAAATATGCCAATAAAAGAAGTATAAAGACTCGTTTAGTGGAAGGTTAAAGTGAATATTGAGCACTTAATAGAAACTTTTGACCAAAAGGGATTACTGTTTTTGAAGTTACAAATACAGCTTCAAATCTGTCCTATTGCCCACGTGAAATCGTTGTTTAAATTGTAAACCTTTTAAAATTTTATTTGTCCTACATTTTTGGGTTAAAGGTATTCGACCAGTATACAATTAGTATAAGTACTTCATTAATCAAAATGTATAAATAACCTAACTAGCGTTTGAAAATTTATTATTAAATTTATACGTGTTATTAATTTTGTTGTTGTTTTCTTTTAGTTTGGGCTTCATGCTTGGTAACTTGGTATCGTTTTCGCAAAAGAACGGATTTCGACAATATCTTGTCAGATTCGTGGTCTAAAGATTTGTATACTGAAAGACATTAAAAACGCATCACCCATTTTTTTTCATGTATTTTGCCTTAAGTGGTCAGTATGAAGAAAATCACCTTATTAGGTAATATTTTAACCAACAATTTGTCATTGCCAACAAAATTTCGTGCAATTGGTTCACATGATATCCAGCACGGCAGGCCCGACTAAACCGGAACTGGAACTACTTAATAAACCAGGGGAAAGACGTTCTCGAGTTGCCTGTAGTGTCTCCCGATATAAACTGCATAGACCACATGTGCGATGAGCTCCGACGATGCCTTCGACGACGTCCGCAAAAAACGCAGAACGTCTGCAATAAACGCAGAACGTCCGCAATAACCGCAGAACGTCCGCAATAAACGCAGAATGCGTCCGCAATAACCGCAGAACGTCCGCAATAACCGAAGAACTTCGGCAATAACCGCAGAACATCTGCAAGCTTAGCCTTGCTCTGCAACAGGAATGGGAGAATATTTCCATGGCAACCATCCGACGCTTATAACCACTATTGATATCAGAAAACGCCAAACCCGGACACTACCTTTGTATGACGAACCATTATCAAGGAATATCAAAATCAATTTTTTTGTCATTACCAATAAATATTGAGAGGTACTTGAAATTTATTCTGATCCATTATAAGTGATAAAATCGTACATCACAGTGTACAAATTAAGATATATTTCAGTGATGCGTTTCTTAAGTCCTTCAGTATATAAATATTTATTGGATGACCCATAATATTCTTTTCTTTGGCAAAGAGCACATTTCATGCTATAAACGCCGTGTAATTGTTCATTATTTTTATTTTTCTCAATGTTGTTCTCTTTTGAATATTACGGGTATGCCTATTTCACTTTGTTACCCCTCGGGTTCTCATTTTTGTTTATTGTTTGTGGTGTCCTTTTGAAACTGATCATTTTATTAACCATGCTCTTTCCCTCTCTCTTCCTTTTGACTGTGTGTGGAGGCTGTTTTTTCTGAATGTGGCAATTCCTGATATGCATATTTCACCTTTTTATGCAAATAGAATTAATAAATATAAACTTCAAGATAGAATTTAATCATCAGCAGAAGTTATGAAATATTCAGATGGCAGTGTGGTCACGTAAAAACACTTTTTGGTTACTGAGACATTTTATATGATATAATATTACACAGTTACTGTTGCTGTAGGGCAATAATATTAACTTCATCGGCGGCTTGGACGTTATTAAACACTACTGGTGATTATCTTTTTAAACGGCTCATAAGTAAGTAACCGTAAAATTTCGTCGCCTTATTATTACAATGTTCTAAGTGATATTTTTCGAAAAATGAGATTTTTATACCGTTGTAATCGTGGAAAAAAGACCTATCTGAAAATGGTTTCAGAATTGGTTGATTCACTTTAGTTTTTAAAATTCCCAATCACACAATGTTCTATCTTGCGGTTTATTCACACTCGTGTAAGGATTACACTGTTCTAAGTAACTGTAAAAAAGTAAGTTAGAACATTGTAATAATAAGGCGACGAGTTACTTGCGGAGAAAATAATGGTTAGTACTGGTTAGTCCAAGAACACTGGTTAGGTTAAACCGAAAGTAGAGAATTTTTAAAAAGTTAAAGATAAAGACTAAACACAAACTCATGTAATTTATAGACTTCATCAAAACACACACGCTGCTGTTTTTCTGAGCAAATTCGGTGGAATATGAAGGTTTTAGAGAAATCTGAAACTTTGAAGACGATTTTCTCCAAACTGTAAAAATGTAAGTTAGAACATTGTAATAATAAGGCGACGAAATATTTACATTAATATATCTATTTCGATTTACCATACACATAAAATAAAAAAAACAACATGATTGTGATTTGTGTAAAGTATACTTAAAGAAATTAGAAAAGCAGCTTATTTAAACACAAATATATTCGTGATTAAAGAAGTTTCGTTTTTAATTTCTTTTACTATATTATAT
The DNA here is from genome assembly GCA_038501625.1 of Corbicula japonica. Lineage (NCBI taxonomy): Eukaryota > Metazoa > Mollusca > Bivalvia > Venerida > Cyrenidae > Corbicula > Corbicula japonica. The sequence continues at coordinate 16,306,939 of JAZAYU010000002.1, read as the reverse complement.
GTACTTGAAGAAATTACAATCGCAACTTTTTTAAACATGAATTTGAACTTGTTTAAAGAAGTTGCGTTTCAAATTTCTTTAAGTTTATTTTATATTAAGCAAAAAAGCCCTAACTTTTAAACCAGAATTACCTCTGTAACAGTACCTTTAGCGAAGATGGCACCACTATCGTCTATCAATAAAACGTGAAGAAGTGAGGAAAGGGAGGGTTAAAGTAAAACGACAAGTCCAGCAATCATGACAAATCTTTTCTGACGCCCGCCGCTTTGATATGTTGTTCTACTGGACTAGGCTTCTGCATCTTGCAGGTAAATTACATTATTTAACATGAAGAGTTGTAAAAAATTATCAAGTGTAGGATTAAAAACAAAGCATATTTTACGCACGGTTTAAAAATTTCTTTATTATGCTTATTCACCCTATTAGGTAATATTTTAACCAACAATTTGTCTTTGCCAACAAAATTTCTTGCAATTGGTTCACATGGTATCCAGCACGGCAATAGGATAGGCTTATTCTTCGTTCAAGATTCGTTCTGCGATTTAAAAATTACGAAGTAAAAAAATACTATTATTATACAGTTTCACATGTGAAAATAAAAATGATAACTTTTAAGTGTTTATCAGCCTTAACAAGATGTGCCAAAATCAAATACAATTAAAAATTGTTTAATTATTACAATATACAAAGGTCCAAAAACCACACCGTTAATATGTGTTATGTAAAAATGTTAACGTTACGGAAGAGCTTAAGGGATTTTAGACATGATGATATAGGACAAGATCTGTTTCTTATTTAAGACGATTACTTTTTTCATACATTGTAGTTATATCCATTTTTTAACTGATAAACAAATTAAACACTGGATGTAACAAAACAAATGGTTTTAATCATAGTACTGACTTATCCTTAACGAAGTGGGCATTGACTTTATAACTGTATCTGACCGCATCTGACCTATTTTTTACAGGTGTTTGTGGTATGTACTATTGCTACAGTACTTCAAAATATACGTGGCCGCTGTGGGCACAAAATTCTCTGGCTGAACTCAAACGAAATCAAAACGGGATAAAGATCGGCTGTTCTGTTTCTGAAGGCGAAACCTACGTCCCCCTTAACTATAAGGGTTTGCAGTTCACCGGAACATCTGACTCCTTTGTGAGACTCGCTGTAGAGAGTTCCACTCAGGTGTTGTTCAATGACTATTCTATAACATTGTTTGCAAAGTCGGGCACATCAATCGGTGGAACATTATTTCATTACAGGGCGACTAACAAAGAGCCAAACAAAATCACAGATATCATTTTATGGTATAATCAGTCGTACATAACAGTTGAAACTTTCGGATATAATGGAGAAAATCTTGGCAAAATCGCAACACCGTTTGGAAGCTCAGCTGGCACATGGATGGGATTTGGGATATCGTATGACGTCAGTAAACCTGAACTCAAGTTGTTAAACACTGAGTCCATTGAATTATCTGTTACAACAACCAGTAGCAGCTTGCTGGGACAACCAGGGACATTTAGAATAGGCAACAGTTACGAGAAAACCAGGCCGGGCTTTGTGGGAAATTTGATATGCGCTAATATGTACGCAGGCAAGATAGCCTTGCATGACTTCCCAACGATTCAATCTGAATGTAGCCAAAGCGTCTGGCCTGCGACAGTAACAACCGGTAAGTATAACATTCAATCAGTACTATTATTAAAAAATCTTTTAAGTCCGTAGAGCACAAAACAATTATTGGTGCAAATATTGAGTGGCGCTCAACCGGGGACTTGGCAAAAAAAGTAGAAAGTAAAATGCTTTTTCATTACGCAGCCCTTAAACAGGATTAATCAAACCGAACATGTAATATTTTCGAATTGATATTTGTCTTGTTCCATGACTTTTAGAGTTCGTTTCCATCTATTTGCATTTAAATCAAGGTTTTACATTTGTATTTACATAATACTTTGCAATATTTAAAACAAACAATTTATAAAGTTAAAATAAGCCAAACTTCAATATAAAACGTCTGTGTAGTGTTATTGAAAATATACTTGGAATCATACCAATATTAGCATATATCATACATATCGAAAAATGGAAAAAATGTAACTATGCCCGATAACAAGAAAAATAACTCTGATTAAAACTGACAAATAAATGTATTACCAAACATATACATTGTATAATTTAATTTATATTTACTAATTTTAAATTATTATCATGGTACTCAATATATAAAGCGTTTTGTAAGTCTTAAGTTTTCTCTATGTTATTTTCAGGATCGAACCCACAACAGTCATGTCCGCATTTAAAGAATTATTTCGAGATGAAACAAAATGATATGAAAGTGCATTCCGCAGTCAGTTCATTGGATAACATGAAAAATTCCTCTCGTGTGCAATGTGGAGATTTCTGCCTGAAAACTGCGCAATGTACATCATTTACATTTAACAAAACTACAGGATTATGTTTGTTATATAATTCCTTTTCGGACGTCCTATCTAATTTTGCGTCCTCAGTCGGCACGGCCTTTTATAAGCGACGAGATATATGCTGTTAAGAGTAAACTTATATATTGTCAAACTTAATTGAAATTTATATATTCATTATAAAACACTGAAAATGCAAGAAGACAGCCTCACCAACATCCAAGTTATCAAAGGAAGAAAAGAAAAAAGTCTAAAGACATCATTATTCACTACTACCTATTTTACTGAAAAATCATTTTTAATGATTAACACTTATTTAAATTGGTTCTTAGAATTCTAGGGTCGATAAAAACACAATATAAATGTCTTTTATGTAGAAGGAAGGAATATCGTACATCAATACAAAATGATAATAATTTAAGCGAAAGGAGAGGGTTACATGTAAGTTGTGACTTTGTGCCTTTTACAGTTGTTATTAGTTACATCTGCAATGGCCGACGTCGCGCTTCTTGGTTTAAACTGCGAACTTCAAATTTAAATTTTAGACTTTTTCTAAAGATATTGTTGAATTATCCCAATGATAACGTCTCCCTGTACATTCAACCAGTGTTTTTATCAATTAAACCCTTTGGAGCCTTTGAACACAAAATTTATTGTGAAAATATTGCGCTCTTGGGGATAGACGGCGTGGACATTATTATGCAGAACTACTAGAAATTTACTAAACTGTCCATAAATAGACTTAAATCACACCGAGCTTGCATGTATACTTTCATATAAATTTTGTCATACATGATGGCTTTCGATGAATGTTCCTTTGGCATCTATTATAAAATTCACAGCCTAGAGTTAAATTCAACTAAATTTAGAAACTACAATAATATACGAATTAATGTTTATATGCAATTGACCACATTTTTGTAAGTTTTAATAAGTATTTTAGTTTAGTATAAGTTTATATATAATCATGTTTAGTGAACAATAACCTTGTATTTTATAAAATGAGCACGCTTTAATCCCGACGAGCATCGAACTCATAAAATTAAAAACCTCAAAATGCATGACATTAAACAACATACGAAGTTGTTGTTTTTTTTCAGTGTTTGTGGTATAAAAGTTAGAATAAGAATCACGGACAACAACATTTTTACCAATATCAGGGACATGAGGTGTCTGTTAACTAGTTTACAGGCAGAACAAAGAAATAGATTATTTGTTGTAATTTTCTTTAAAAAATATCTTATTTCCGGCATTCCCATCATGTTGACTATTTCATTGCACTGTCAATATTTGATTTAGTATCCATCAAACGTTGCATTATGATATTTTTGTATTGGTGTCCACTTTCAAGAAACTCATTTCCGTTTGTAATGACAATTATTTACACTTACTTGAGAGATATAGTGAACTCTTATAAAGATTAAAAGCATAATTTTAAAAGCGTGTGAGATTTTGATTCTCGAGATCTTCCGTCTGGAAAATGACCATTATAACACAGTTTGAATTCTTTGGAAATATAAAAGCGTGTCCTTGCTTCTACAACATCAGCATCAATCGTTCATCTATTTGCCGCTATTCTTAAAACGAATTGTCGCTTTCACCATTAGTTAAACAAACATTTAGTGAATTATCTACGGATGCAAAGAACGGTCATGTTAAAGAAAGAATCTCTGTTCCAAAACTGTTATCAAAGATCATCAAAAGTGTCTTCGTCAATATGTATTTTCCCCAGTGAAAGTTGTTACTGGTTGACCCGAGCGACAATCGGGGAATCAATTAGAACACAGGACAACATTTGTTGTTCAAAGAAACATTTTACCAAAGTACCAAAGAGCATAAAATCATAAAACAAGATCAAATATCGGAGAACTAGTTACACTGACGGCGAAAACAACTTTATAATTATGCTAAAGTATATAAATGAGGAAGCAGTTAAATTGGGATATCAGGAATATAATTATGTAGCTACATTCACTCATTCAGTAAACGCAACCTTCTCGTACAGCCGCAGAATAGAACGAAAAAACAATAACTTGATAGGTTGAACAATTTGAAAAAGACATCACAAACACTTTAGAAAAAATGAGAACAGAAAGTTACTACATCACATTAGCTATAATCATTAGATGTTTCAATATTTAGCCATTTTAAGTACACAGAATGCTCTTTCTTCATAATGAACAGTATCGGCCAGACTATACAACACGAGAAGGCATGTGTGAAACAGCATGCAAGACTTTCTTAAAATATATGACCTCAATCATTGTCCCGATCAGGCTTAAGAAAGACAGGACCCACTAACTGAAGAAGTTGTTTCGAGGTAATAGCTTTTCTCTTGTGGGCTTTTCATTCAAAATGGAACCAACTGAAACAATACAGGCAATTAAGCAATTAAGTCTGCAAGGAAGATGTTTCTTAAAAGGGAAATGCAAACTAAAAAGTTTAACATAACTAATACAGATGCTCTGAAAAAGAGAAACTACAGCATCAAACCTAGGCCTGACGCACACTAACTACTGATGAACAGTTTCTACTTAGTTACTGATATAAAAAGAGAGTCCGGCTACAACTGAAAAGAATCAAAAGCCTGCACACCAAAATCAAGTAAAATAACAAATTTTCCGGTCTTAAGCAATCCACGAGCGGGATCAACATGTTCTTTTAAAGTTTGAAAGTCATGTACAAGAAATTGAATGCAACGAGAAAGTGCTGTGTTGCATTTGTAGGAAAATGTCCCCATCCATTCTGAATAAAAGATTGGATTTAAAGATTGAAAATTGGACAAAGTGTGAAAACTGCTGCACTGGGTTCATCTGGTATTCTGTTCAGCCGTTAGATATGTTCACAGACACAGCAGATTTCTATGTCCACAATGTGAAATAGTGGCTAATGTATATATGCATCACTTTTAACAAACCTGTGAATATGGTGATTAGTTATTTTAATGTTAATCGGTTGCATTTTTGGTAAATATAAACTTTGATATCAGCAGTTTGGTTGAAACCAAGATCAGTGTATCTGCACTGTTCTTTAAAACAATCATGTGCACGTAACATAGGAAACGAAGATCTTTTCACCTTATCCCCAGTTTTCCCTAAAAATGATACAAAAACAAGGAAAGGACATGCGAGATTCACAGGAAGCACTTTTTTGGTATTAAGATAACCCTTAAAATTGTGTGTAGGCCTTAAACTTGTTTGATGTATGTCATCATTAATATGTCATTATTACGAACACAGAAATCAAACATCGTATCATGTTTTACATAGTTTCGCGTTCTTCGTCATTATATCTCATAGAGTGATAACTACACATAAGACAGAGTTGTCTTTTTAACGTGTTTATTCAGTTACATGTAGGTGTCTCACTGTTGTTCATATCAGAGGTTGGTCAGACCGAGATCAAAGTGTGATAAAATATAATGAAACATTTTCAGTGCCAAATAAAGTTTATAACGACTTACAGATAATGTGCATTATTAAGTCTGGATTGGCATTTTAACAAAAATGTTCGTATGAAGAGAAAACGTCAATAGAAACGAGCCTTTAACAGTAACTGTATGTAGCATTAAGCCTTAAACAGTGACTGTAAATATCATTTAAGGAATTGGCGGTCCGTATATCCACGGTTTGTTCCCGCACTGATCCATGTGTTTACAATCTACACACTGGTTCCGGTGTTGTCGACCGCAAGGACAGGCAGCCATCAGGTCATTACAGCATGCACAGTTGTATTGGGATGCGTCAAAGGAACACTGACAGTCAGCCAAAGCTAGAGTGTAACCGTCAATCCCCATTTCAGGTCCTGGCTGGGCTGAGAAATAAACGTACGAATAAAAGAAAGGTTTAGTGCAACTTTTAATGGTTTTCCTATGGAAATGTATTCTTTAGAACTTATAATAATTACACATGTATTTGAAAAGTTCCACACTGTCAGACGCTACAAACAACAGCAATTAATTTTTTTAGAACTGATATCATTTAAGACCTGTTATAACGGGTTATATTTATAACATACAATACTAATTTAGCTTTTGGTCTGTTACTGACAAGATGCGGTATATCTGCAACCCTTAGCATAGTCATTACTTACGGTTCCCAAATAAAGCTTTGGTCAACTTCGTGTTTTTGTCGCTCATAAAATGCGAGATATGTTTAGGCACAATAACTTATTACAACATCAGCAGTAATCCAAGAGCCGAATTATATAAACAAAGATGTCCATGTGTTGTAAGTGGGATATAATCACTACTGCGAACCACACAGAGTCACATATTAAGCAGCAGCAGCAGAAGTAGTAGTAGTAGTAGTAGTAGTAGTAGTAGTAGTAGTAGTAGTAGTTGTTGTTGTTGTTGTAGTAGTAGCTGCCGAGACACATATTAAGCAGTAGTGTTGATCTGGTGCGAAGTATACCGGGGTGTTATCAGTACTTACGGTTTCCGCAGTTAGCTGTTGATCCACATACTGTACACTGGTGCTGATTAGGTGCGGGACACTGGCAACCTCCATCATCACAACACGCACAGTCGTGACTGGAAGCATCGGCGGCACATTGACATCCAGTCTTTGAACTTGATGAAATGTGATGGAATATCAAACTTTTAAAACTTTCAATTCAATTCTGTAAAATATCGATGTTAAAGCATAACGAAATCTTATTTAGCCTAGTGTTCACTTTTAAGAGACTACTGCAAATTAAAAGCAAGGACATATTGAAACAAGGGTCCAGAAAACCAAACAAAAATGACAATAGAGTTTAATTAATAAATAAACCATTTAAGAAAGACAAATATGTAATAATGTCATTTTACCCTTAAGTAAAAAAGTGAAACTTACGTTGTCCAAATATCAAAACGCTTGTACGCAATCCCACCTAAAGGTGCCGGCGGAAGTGTAGTGGTATCGGAAACTTTTAAAAGAAAAAAACATCAACTTCGATACGTTTTGGTGAAACAGTTTATAAACTTAAACATTTTGCAGTGCCAAGAAATAAGTAAACATATTTTAGCTATTTCTTTACAGTATGTTACAGCAGATTCTGTGAAAAATCTAACATTCTAAGGACGATTTTTCATTGGAAGTGACTACCATTTTAAAAAGAAAGAGCATTTTCAAATTATCAAAGAATGTGTGGTGGAATCGTATTATATTTTCTTATGTTGTTTATCAGATATTCGCATGAAACGTCACATATCTTGCGCCATTAATATGATCTTGAATTAACTAAACTCACCACTGTTTACTAATGTCCAGTTGAAGTTACTTTTTGATGGGTCGCATTTCAGATTACTGCTGTGGCTTTTCATATCGTCTTTTCTATGACATGTTCCGTCAATGAAACAGGAATCCGCCTATGATATTTTGAAATCATAATTGAATGAATAATTTCTCTTTTTTTAATCGGTCTAAGCACACTTGTTTTTGAACATGAATTAATGAAATTCAGACTTTATATAACAAGTATATTTGGCAGTTATTCTTTTGATGCTAGCATCTACGGTATTTGAAGAAGAAGATACATGTATGTGCAATAAATGTAGTTAAAACATTTGTAAGCAGATAGTCGCACTAAATTTATGAAACAAGTAAAGAAACATTTTAGGGAAAAAGATGAAAAGGGAACTTTGAAAGCCTCGAACACGACAAATATGGAAAATATAATAAACTTTACGTGTCTGAAGTGTCCTACATCCAAAAAGCACGTTGTCATATTTGAGAATGAAGATATCAAACTTCGTGTGTATTGATTATTCTATTACCATGCTTACTTGTCCTCTCGACTGTTTGGCTGTGTGTGGAGTGTGTCTGCTGGATGGGGCTATTCCTGGTAAGCATATTTCACTATTTTACCAGAGATTAATTCAGAAACTTTACCTTAATTTGGCACGACTCTCCAGAATCCCTACAGTTCAGGCAGGTAGAGTCAGTCTTGACAACTTTGACAGCATTGCTAAAGTGTTGCCCATCATTTGTTACGGATATGTTGAAACCAGCCACACTTCCTATTATCACATTTAAGTTTTAGATTATGCTTTTCAATTTTGTGTAAGTAGGTGTAACTTCATATTACCGATATACAACAAGTAAAGTAACCTGTCGTTGGTCTGTCTAATCCAAATGTTATTGGTTTATTGCCTTAGTGAAATGATACAGTATTTTTTGCATTCTGACATTAGGCCTTGGAAACAGAATTAAAACAGTATGATATCAAGATATTAAGTAATTTGGAACTCAGAAGCCACCGAACACGACGTATGAACTATAAAGCAAACGATAGTGTCTTTAGCTGGGAGCGAACCCGCACCGTCACGGCGACAGCGCCTAGCCCTGCAATTCCTGCGACGCAACCAACTGAGCTAACCGGGACAACGCCAAAAAACGTTGATCGGATAGCCCTGATATACGTAACAATCACTGCATGACATCGTTAACGGGTCGATTTACTGATAACAGTACTGACTAAATGTACGGGGAGACTTTTTACGGCCGCCACACTGCAAAAATAGCGCTACTGTGAATTTCAAACGATAGTGTCTTTTTGGCAAGATCGCTTGGATTGAGCCAGTTCATGGGAATTGATGTAAATGCATATTATTGCCCAAACCGCATAGACTTATTTTGAGCTGAACTCGGTATTTTCAAGTCTATAAATGTTAACAAACAAAAGTTTCGCTTCAGATCTATAGACATTTTTTTGGACCTAATCGACAATAGCTACGATTTAATGTACATGGAGAAATTTTTTAGCTACCACTAGGTACTAATGATGCTACGTGATATTGAAATACATAAAAATAGGATTCTGAAAGCAATCGAATATGACAAAAATGAAAATATTGTAGGCTTAGTTTTTAGGTTATAAATTGTATGTTTTTCATTTATAACTGAATGAATTAAATGTACTGAAAATCATTGCGTTTTGCCAAAATGTCATTCCACTTTTAAAGTTGGATCGAATAACATGTAGCCAGATTTATATATAATTCATTACTGCCCATGACGGGCTTAATAAAACTGAGCCTGCAATAGTTCATTTTTCGTGCTCTGTTGCTGTTATAGTTTTCTTTTTATCTATTTCTAATCTATATAAGTTTTGTAAAGAATTTACAATGAAACAATAACAAGATCTGTTATGCAAACGTGAATTACCAGAGTAAAATAACATAATTTATGGAAGGTTTCTAAATATATCTCATTAAGCATGTTAGCTTTCATGTAGGACTTTAGTTTATGTTTTCCACATCACTGATAATCTGATTTTTTTTTAATATAACACGTACCGCCAACTTCCAGTGTGGTAGGGAGACGACATCCCACATGGTACATGTTACTGTATTCTACGTCCGTTGTAAACTTTCTCCCAGTTGGAACAAATCCAGTGCCATCAAACTGAAAAAAATATATTCAAATTATAATTGTCGGATTAAAATGCGTAAACATGGTTTTCCCTGCATATTAATACAAGTATTACAAAAATGCTAAAAAATGTTGAGCTTAACCCGATGCGTGGCGGCATGGACAGTAATATGGATTTCCATTACTGATGATGAACCGGCTCTATCAAACCGAGACAGGCCCTGCAAACTGTTGATATTTGTCTCGTTTGTTGGCATTCAAGTTACACTTACATCTTTTTTTAACAGATATGTTATTATCAAAGACGTTATGTGTGTCTTGCGGCGGCCGTACATTTAATTTGAGTACGACTGTTACCAATTTTGCCATTTAAATAATGAATATCAATAATTATCCATTCAATGTTTCCTCTTGTGCCGACCAGGTTTACAAAAGACTATCGAAAGTTTGATTTTCATGAATATTGAAACACTGCACAAATACCATCACAGAAGATTAAGAATGTTATACAGGTAGAGACTAAATTGTCCAGTATGTGTGCTTGATGTGGATGCTTTTCAGGGGTTTGTGTTTTCTGGATGTGGCCATTCCTGATATGCATATTTCATTCTTTCACTATTCTAAGAATTTGGACTGGATAAACAAGTGTGTATGAAATCTGACCTTGAACATGGCATTCAATAAAAACACAGAGACCGAAAATGAATAAAAATGTAAATAGTAAATACTCCTCTACCTTTAATTCCGCCAGTGAACATTTCAGATGCGAGTTCAAGTAGAAATTGCTTCCAGCAACAAATATTGTTTCACACGGTCTCTTTGTGACGTCACATAAAATGGAGTTCTCGTTCGATCTTTAGAAATATATAATATTAAATATCAGTTAATATATGTTTTATACGGCTTCGTATCAAGAGTGTCAACATAAAAAATAACTGCCCCTCTATACAGCATATTGAATGATAAATAAAACGCTTAAGTTTATAAACGACTGTTTTTCAATAATAGGTAACAAAAAGAGAACAAGGAAACCTGAATAGAGGGGGTGTGTAGTTTTGTAACACACAAAGTAAAGAAGGAGAAAATTTCGCAGAACATTGTCAGTTAGATTGGTTTATACATTTACTAGATTATCAATAACTGTTATAGAAAGTAACACCGAAATAAACTGTTACTTAAAATAAGTTGACTTAAATATTATTTTTATAAGCACTATAAGCAATTTTTATCATGAAATTAATGGAATTACCATATATTCCATTAACATTAAAGGAGTCTATCAAGTGACCGTCACAAATCAATAAACTTACTGTGCATTTAGCGTTCGGTTAATAACTTAATCCGCCGAGTAAAATTGATATAATATACGTTAAATGATATTGCCCTACAAGCACCCCCCCCCCCCAAAAAAAACAACAAAAGATCGGATAGCCATAATTATAAACGTTATAATTACTGCATTACTTCGGTCACCGATTACGTACTGATAACAATACTGACTAAATGTACAGGGAGACTTTACGGTAAGAAAATTTATATGTACATGCATAAACCGATCTCCTGGAAAAAATCTTTTAAAAAATCAGAATGTTGAATCAGAGTTATAAATCAATTTTAAATAACATTCTAGCAAATGTTTACGACAAATCACATCACAGATCAGATCAAAATAAATTATTAAAACAACAAACAACAACGCTTACGTAAGTATTGCATAAATTTCCGGTGGCTTTTGAGCGTTAACTGAACATCCATCGCCAACATAACCCGAGTTACATTGACAAGTGCCATTCACGCATGCGCCATTTCCCGAACAATCATTCGGACACCTGTCTTTTGCTATGAAAGCCGGTGGATTTCCTTGATCGTCTTGTAAGGTCACGTTTTTCAATATGACGTCAACACACGTCATGACCGCCGCATTAACTGCACTTTTGATTAGTGATCCGTCGTCAAAGAACTGTAAACAATAATTATTTAATTACATTTTACAACTCGAGTGTTTTGACTGTTGACACAAAAAGTAAAAAAAAGCAAATATCGAACTGCCGTACCCAGAAAACACAGCCCCAATGCAGTCAGAAAGTACAGAGGAAAAGAGAGCATGGGTTTGCAAAATGACCGATTTCAAAGGGGCGCGTCATGGGAAAAGGAACCTTCGGACAGTTGACGTCAATCGTTGAAATGACGTCATAAAGTTGAGCAGACGACATTAATTATTATGCATTTCGCGATAAAAATATCATTTTATTGTCAAAATGTGTATGAAAAGCATATGTTTGTCATGAGAAATTTATAAATAGTTGTAAGTTCTTTCTAAATATAGTAATAACTAAAATGTCACAAAAAAAACCGAATGTACCTTTTCCCGTGACGCGCCCCAAATAAGACATTAAAACAAATAACGAAGAAGGGAGCATGAGATAGGTTACCGCCTTGGAACAGTCAGTGGCACAGGTATTTAAACCGGGTTCTAGGCTAATTGCATAACAGGTTCTCATTAATCAACTTAAATGTTGTACGCAAAAGAACACAAGTATACAAAGCAAAGAAGCTAATGTCATTGTCGGAATTAAAAATAGCATTATATTAATGATTTCATTACTATAAACAAACGACAAAATATTTACAACAATAGATTATAAAATTACCAAAACTTGACAGAAGGATGATTAAATAATTACAAACAACTTAAACTCTGACAAACATAAAGGCAAGCCGTGGTCTGGACTTAATCATGGAAAATACTTAAAAATGTTTTAATTATACCAATTATCATAATTATAGATTACCTTGAAATCTTCTATGCATACGTCATAAAGTCCCGAGTAATCAATCTGTACGTGTGTTTCACATTGCTGGATGGTTGCGTGCTGTGAAAAAGCATCGGTACAAGCCTTTCTTGCGTCCGCTTCTGTTTTACCATTGGCTGTGGGGAAACCTCTTAACTGGGACGTGTAAGCTGCAACGTAAGAAGTTCTGTGCCAAAGTATAACTGGCTGATCCAGATAGGTTCAAATAATACAGCAAATGCTCAGTTTTGTTATTGTACACAAGGCTCCAATATCACAGTCTTATGCTGAAACTCAATTTTCTACTAAAAAAATTTCTTAGAAATAATTGGTTGTTTAATTGGAATACCAAATAAAATGAAATAAAATCTTCCTATTATTATGGACTTTTTTTTCAAATAACATTATGTTACTGAGATATTCTAGAATTTAATTTTGAGTACGAACTCAGATTTTAAGTTTTCACTTTTACATTTTTTTAAGCAGATTATTCAGATAAGCATTTAAAACAAGAAAAATTATGTAAACTTTCTTTTAAAATCCTAATCAGTCAATTAAGCAATGTATTGTCACAAATTTTAAATGATTCCTTTGAGTTTAGTTTAAAATCCAACTCAAACATGTTTGTGAAACCGGGGCAAGACGCTTCGCTGGATGTAAACAGACATATTTTCTCAGATTTAGGTATTATGTATGAAGGTATGAAAGTGACCTGCATAAAAATCACTTTTTTAAAATCTCATCAATATTTAGGTGCGCGTCATTTATCCGTTTATGATACGTCTGTAAAAATGGTTTCTTGTCACTAACTTCTAACTTCTGTAAATAAAATGTGTGAGTAAAATAGTTAAAGCCGTTTGTTGAGACTAAATAAACCAGGGCTTACACACAAATGGTTGATACTCCATTATAGGCTTAATGATAGTTTAAATAATATCGGCCTGTTTTTATGTAGGTGGTTTCAATACTGAGCAAATGAAGCTTTGGGTTTTGTACGCCTATACCTTGTGGTTCTCTATGATACGCTTGGTTGAGACTCTCAGACCCCAGAATCGAATTAAATAAATAAAATTTGTTTTTCGCAAGGGCAAATATATACTCAACAAAAAATGTTTTGCAACTTTTGCATTTTTAACAGTTAAAAACAACGAAAGTTAACAAGTGATACAAAACCATCCTTATATGAAAGAACTATTATCCCAGCATAATATCCTTTATGCAAATTGAAGCTTTTATCAATAATTATTGAAAAAGAATGACGAAAATGATTGGATTGTAATTTTTTCCACAAATCAGCTTTCTTAGGATGAGAGAAATTCAAGCAGAAATTATGTGAAATTCCAAGGACGGCGTACGAACATTCTAATTTGTAGAAAAACACATTACAATATCTGTCTAACTACATAATTTTATGTTTACATTGTGTATCTGTTTTATGGATTTAATAAAAACATATGTTTTTGTACCATTTGTCTTTTTTATTTTCCTTCCATGCAAAACATAGAGAAAGTTGCAAAACATTTTTGTTGAGTATATTTTGTGTTGGGACCATATGATCAGGATGCTTAACATAGAATGTATATAAAATTTAACTCGATCAAAGATTCTATGATAACCGTCAATGCGCGCAATCTTTTGGGAAGGTAAAACTACCCTGTATGTGAATTTTACATGTTAATTGTGTCAATATTCGTAAGGGGCGAAGATAGTTATTACCATTTCCGTTTCTGCCAATGAACAGGCTTAATAAATCCGAGCATTTTAATATTCGATAACTTTCGTAGTTCTCTTTGTATCTACATGTATATTCATTTCATAGAATGAGTGTACATGTAAAATGAATTTTTAAATGTCAATATTAACGAGATGCACAATTTATTACGTTTTCCATTATATGGTACCTCCAAATACAAATCAAATTCAGACAGAAAAGTACACAGGTACGTTGTTATTGAGATCACTAATAAAAAGAGATTCATAGGAGCTAGCCAAGAAAATTACGACACATCCTATAATCTGTTCTTGAGTATTTAAAAGCTACATGTCTTTGTTTATTACCTTTATACGGAAAATATTAAAATTAAATATTTCTTAAAATAAGTGTATACTTACAGAGCCCATAATCAAACTGGTACTTGGGCGGGTCACTGTCTGATTTCAAGTTGCTAGCGGCTCGGCGTTTTCTCCCGGTCTTGGGTTTTGTGTCTATAGGTTTGCAGCCTGCGCAAAGAGCCTTCAGGAAAAAATATTATTAAACACTTAAATTTATTTAAGTCTCTCTTTCTGGTATTTGTAGGCAATATTTCAAAAGGCAAGTTAATTTAATCCTCTTCGTTTTGTTTGATTTGGTACAGTTAAGTAAACATGTGTTATTCCATTGAATGAACAAGTATGTTCTTTTAAAAAAAATATTTTAAGAATTTTTTAAGAAAATGAACAAGAAAGCGATGATTTGTACATAAGATTGTTTTTCACCGATCTTTTTTTTCATTCATGGAACAATTTTTACAGGTTTTCCTGGCAGCAGTTTCTTTTTAAGGGTAAAGTCATGTCAAGTTATTACAACAAACATTACTGTAAAACGCATTAATTTCGCGGGGTAAAAATTTCTCCATTTTTATCAAAATTCAGCTATTTTCTTTATTCGCGTATTTATCAATTCGCGACGTCGTCAGTTCTATTTCAAGTTGCATATTTTTAGATAAACTAATTTTCGGATATTTGGAAACTCATAATATATTTGCGGTATTTATAAATTCGCGAGTTAATTAAGCGATTCGCGAATGTTAGCGAAAATAAAACTAACGCGAATAAAATCAGTTTTAGGGTATTTTATTGTTACTCTTTACCTGTACTGCTGGTTTTCCATTAATGTTCTTCGAGTTGCAATCAACGATGCTTTTCTTTTGATCACAATTGCAGTAGTAAATATCCTGGTTGTATTTGGGTTCATAAGGTAGGTTATCTTTCTTATCAAATAAGGACTGTCCAACTGGGATCCTGAATTAACGAGATTGGTTGTTTTGAACGGCGAAATACGCATAATTATCAAGAAACAACACCTTTCACTGAAATGTAGCTTTGAAATCAAATTGGTATACATATTAAGTAAATCAGCATGCTTGTGGAATAGTGACGGACCTTACCACATACTGTTGGAAGATGAACAGGATTATTTGTTTGAAGTATGTAGTAAACCCCTCGAGTAAGAAACAAGATACAGTAAAATATTACAATTTTGTAAGGCAAAAGCCAAGTTTAAATGGGGGATAATGATAGAAATATGACCGCTGGAGTTATGAACCTGCCTATGTCATATCGGGTCAACAATAGCTTTATTTGAATTTAATATTGGACGCGATGATACAACCAACTGTTATTTAAGGCCTATTGTCCAGTTGTACAATAATGGCAACTAAATAAACTATATGTTAACAGCGAGTTCGATTAAAAATTGTTTTACCTACAACTATTATCAACAAGTTCATTAAAAATTGTAATTAGACTGTCTACCTCCAAGATTCAACAAAGCTACTCGGCTCCCAAGAGTGTGTCACTGTAGATGGAAAGGTATCTACGACACCACTTTTATGAGTAAGGTCGTTATCTGTGTTGCCATCAAAGGTACCACACAGCCCTTGGGTCGCTCCGTAATCTTCCTCTGGGGCTGTTACATATATATTCATGTAAAAACCACCGATATCTACTTTCACTTTAGCTCCGGATGGGAAGTCGATCTGTAAATAGAAATGTAATAATTATGTTCAGATGATCGTCATAACGAAGGACTGTCGCTAGAAAATAAAATGAAAACCTACATACATTGAAATCATATACTCAGCAACTTTTCAACCTGCAATTTTGTAAAATTAGAAAAATAAAAAGGATTTTTTTTGCATTTCTGTAATCATTACAAAGAATAATTTTAAAATGTTCTTGAAAATCTGCAGTCACAACTAAGTTATATTTCCCTTTGCTATTATAAGGGCTTTAGGAAGAAGTAAGTGATCTTAAACAATGTTCACATTAATTGGAATTGAAGTAATTTCCCCTGTTCTTGATGTTCAAAACAATTATAAATAAAACGACTCATCATCGGTAAAAAACGCTAGAAATTCCAAGCATTTCCAATTATCTCTCTTTAAATTGAATATATAGTGTTTTAATCCATTAACATTTGTTATTCGATAGACATTCGCTCAGGTGTTGCTGTAGAAGAGTAGTTCACGAACAACTAAACTTAAACATGTTAAAAACAATTAATAAAACACCATTCAGAGTGTTTCTTATTTAGTAAATTATGTTAGTGTGAATAAAAGCATAAAAAGTGGGTACTTTGTTTTACTGAAAATATATATCTTAAATATTTGTGATATATTGTCCACGAAGTATAAACAATAGATTAATATTTTAACACTTTGTATTATAAGCTGATTGATCAATATTGTAAATTTTACCCAGTCGTCTAGCTGCTATTATCATATTTATTTGCTTGTTTTTGATTTAGCAATATTTGGAAGGTTTAAGAAATTTTTATGCTGGGAACAAATACCCACGAGTATATATCGAAATACGAAACATTTTCACATTTTGTTTCAAATGCGTTTACAGTCTCTATTTTCCCCCGAGGTGTGTAACGTTTGCACTAAAAACTGAAATCGAAGTTCGGAATAAAATTTGGGCTGATATTGAATACTGAACCATATCTGAGATAGGTATTCATTGTATAAATTCAGCGTAATAGGAGCATGGCCAGAGCAATCTAGCTCTCAGATCGATATTTGTACAATGAATTAAGCATGTTTCGATCTGAAATCAAATATAAAACTTAGAAATGGCTCGGTCTGTGACTCCAGTTGGACTTAAGAATAGAAAGGTGACAACAAGTCTTAAAATGTATTTAATATATTTTATATACTGGAATTTGTGATGTACCAGGAAATGGTGGCCTTCCGTATCTTGATAAACCACCGTTCCGTGCGATAACTCCTCCTTGTTAGGAATGGTTACTACCGGATAGGACTGGCCAGAGTGACCTCCCTGACACATGTCAATTATAATAACATCGTTCCCTTCCCGCGCTGCAACTCCACAGTTACAAGTGACGGCCCCACATGGCCAGGTCCTAGCTTGAACCTGAAATGGAAATAATCCGTTTGTCGTAGACATGGTGCTTTATTGTGCCATTAGAGCGTAGCCAGTGGATTCCCCTCCGTCAGATATTCTATCACGTATAAGAAATTTAGAATAGTGAGCTAGCACAAACTGTTTCGATATATATAGTATTACATGTATATACCTGGACGGCCGCCGATTGTTATGGTGTTATCCTTTTCGCGACAATGATGTTATCCTTTTAGCGACAAAAATGCTCCACAGAAAGAGTGTTAAACGCACCAAAAACACAGTTGTAATTCACCACATACCCCTGCGTATGCATCTATCCGCACTTCACCAGTTTTATTTTTCAAAATAACTTTTTAAACCTTGCCTATCGTGCATTTCAAAACACTGCACAAATACCATCACACAAGGTTAATGTTGTAATACATGAAGTGATTAATTGCCCTCTAGGTTAACATAGGTGTGCAAGGTTTGCATGCTTCTTGCATGGTTGAGTGACCACATGGGACTACGGATGATGTGTTTGGATTTTGATTTATAAGAGCGATATTTTAACGTTGTTTTGAAAACTTTTGACTGGAAAGTGTTTTATTTTGACACCCAACAACATTACATCATAACAAGTATCACATGTTATTAATTTTCTAACAAAACTCAATTTCTTCAACAATTTTATCCTGTTATTATCAATATTCATCTATTGATAACAATATTATAAACAGTGTTTTTGGAAATTCTTAAAAAACGGTAGTTTAATTTTTACACCTCATCTTCTTCAAAACACTACGGAGCACAATTCAGATTTACCTTAGTAAGGCGTTCTTCATGAGAATTCATGAGAAACCTGCATGACGTCCAACAGTGTAGAAGGCAATTAGCTCCCATCGAATGTGTTTTAATGGCAGACAAAATCTAATGCAAATGAAACTTATTTACTAGAAGTAAACATGTAACATGTGACGGTGCGGGTTCGCTCCCAGCTAGAGGCACTATCATTTGAAATTCACCGTAGCGCTTTTTGTGCAGTGTGGCGGCCGTAAAAAGTCTCCCCGTACATATAGTCAGTACTGTTATTAGTAAAATAACCCGTAACTGATGTCATGCAGTGATTGTTACGTATATAAGGGCTATCCGATCAACCTTTTTTGGGGTTGTCCCGGTTAGCTCAATTGGTTGCGTCGCATGAATTGCAGGGCTAGGCGCTGTCGCCGTGACGGTGCGGGTTCGCTCCCAGCTAGAGGCACTATCATTAGAAGAAAACTTAGAAATGACCGACATACCGACACAAAATGTGATGTATTAACAGATACATTGTTTGAAACAAAAAAATTCAGTAGAGAATGCGATTGCAAAATTACAAAACTTACAAATGCGTAAATTCTGTTTCGCTATCGTTGTCCGTAGCTCATATAATTTGGATTACGTCACGGGAATATGCGTCTTCGGTGATTAGACTGAAGGTTATAAAGCTGAGCTGTTCGCCATTTCAGCCAATCTGATGCTTGAGATTTGAGACTGGTTTCCAAACTCAGTTTTATAACATTGGGCAACGGTTTAACATTTTAGTCATGACATAATGTGGACAGAACTTTTAACATTTTCCCCAAGATAACAGATTCAATTTGTTTTCAATTTCTTACTTGCATAATGTAATATTTCGAATTTATTTTTTGCCAATGCTTTCTCTAGTGGTTTTCGCTTACCTTAAACGTGTACATGTTTAATGCCCGAATTTTCGTTTTAACGTTTAGTTGCAGACAAAAAGTAGGTATATTCGAAAGCTAATTAATGATATGTAGGTCACTATATACATACTGTACATATTTTCAATCACAACTGCAAAAAACGTACCTGAAACAGACGGTTACTGGCTGTACTTTCATACATGGTGAATTCACCAACTTTGTAGTAGTCGTAGTATCTACAAAATAAAAATAAACACACTAGACTTTTAAGCCCCAATTTGCTTTTCTGTGTTTAGCTGCAGTTCGAAAGTATTGTAATTATTATTTATGTTGTCAATATTTATTTATTTGAAATATTTTTATAGAAACATTTACTTGATATTGGCCAACCCATCATTTTATCAAGGGACCATACGCCGTTGAACATGGAATGGTATTCATCTGACCATACCGCAATGAAGGTTCCGTGTTCACCGCCATATGCATACCATCGTTTGGAATAAATCGTACTGTTTATTGTGTACATATTGAGTGGCGCTCCACCCGGGGCGAGTAGGCGAGGGCAGTAATATACATTTACATTTTTTGCACATGCACGGGCTCAATCAAACCGAGCCTGCAATATTTTCATATTTGTCGTGTTAGGTGGCCTACAAAGTTCCCTTTCTTCAATTAAAAAAGTTCTATCTTTTTTCTATACATAGAAACATTATAAAAGCATAGGCTAAGATACGCAAAAAAAGAAAATATGTAAATCAGGAATCGCAATACTCACGAAACACAACCTTTCCACGCAGCAAAAATGAATAGAGAAAAGAAGAGTGCATGTGTTTATAAGCATGTCGAATTCAAATAAGACACCACAAACAATTAAAGAAAAAGAGAACCCTTGGGGTAATCGCTATGGAACGGTCAGTGGCAAAACAATTTGCCACTGGGGATTTAAACCAGGTTCTAGGGTGCGCCAACCTCAAACTTGCCCCAACATGTTCTCATATGAACAAGTACAAGTTGCTTGGTGGAATAACTCCAACCCAACTATCAGCTCAACAACGTTGCGCGCAAAAGCACACAAACATATAAAACATAAGAAGCTAATAGCACTGCAAAGCCAAATGTGCGGGTACTCAATGACCTTACCGATAATAGAGTACCTGGAGTTATATAAACACGGACACGGTGACAGGGATAAAAGAAACAAATCGAGCTTCTAGGTTCATTAAAGAAAAGATTTCCCCATAAACCTTCATAAACTCTTAAACCCCTGCCACAGGGTTAATTCGGATAAATCTTACTAACCAGGAGATGGAAAATGGATATGATCTATATTCAACAAATCATCAAGGTACCTCGAGCTGTTGTTTTTATATTATTTTTGGCACTTTGAAACGTCTAATGGATTTCAATTGTTGCACGGAGGTCTAAGATGCTTAGATGGCATCAGTCGTATTTGATTTTAGTATTTTTCCGGATTCATTTTAAGGGAATGAACTGCAACTAAACATGCAAAAGGCAGAATGGGGCTTTTAACAAAATGGTTGCTCCATTACTTGATCAAGTTATGAAAACAAGCTAAGTTCGATAAAAATATTTTGTGCGAAACTGAACGTCGCAGACACATTGTAATTTTAAAGGAATCGTATTAATTCTACACAATACAAATCGCCTTGAGTTATGGTCAGTCAGAACTGAGAAACAGCGAGTTGTCAGACTCAGTAAAGACAATTTCGTATGCTAGCATTATGATTCTATGGGAACCGTTTCAGTTCAGGTACTAAAGACTGTAATTCAGAGTTGATATTGTAACAAAATCGGCGCGGAGTATTGTTGTTTAGTCTTATATGTAATGTTTTCACTTGATGAAGTGATTTGTTCTAAAATGCGAAACAGTTCCAATCACACTTAGGATAAACGGAAATATAATTTTCCCCTTTTGAGAGAAAATTAAGAATCGAGGTAAATGAAAAACAGGAACGATGGTTCTTTTCAACTTTTCATTCAGGTGTTTTGAAGGAATTCTTAGGTATAAAAAATTATTGTTTTCAAAGAAGTAAACACAAGAGTTAACACCACATCAGGTTAGAACTGTAAACAATGCTTAAATTTTAAATGAATGCACAAGCGCGAAATGTGACTTTTACAATTATAATAGAGGTTAAGATTTGAGACGGGCCTTGCAAGTAGTATAATAGAAGAAACTTACACCGCTTTGCCACTAAGATGTGAATCCAGGGTTGTACAATGGGGGTCACCGGTACAGGCACATTGAGACGTATCTTTATCTATAGTATGAACCTAAATATCAAAGTTAAACCATTATCAAGTTTTCGATGAAATACCTTAAGTGTTATATAAACTAACGTATGGTGAGCGCTTGAGAATCATATGGACATTGCATTTTAAAGCTAGAATCTGTTAGTGTTAAAGGAAAACAATTCCCATATTATTGTCAAAAGAAAACATTTAAAAAATGTCAAAAAGATTTTTAAAAATAACCCCTCAGACTTCGAAATTTTTAAATATTTTGAAATAAATAAAGGACCCAGTTTTCCTAAAAAAGTAGACAATATTGTTTTCTTTTTTGATTTCTATTTATAAGATAGCCACATGTGTATGAAATTCGATTAAAAATATTTTATAAGCTTCTCTATAAAAATCAATTAAAACTTATCTTCAAATATTTATTTCTTTTTATAATATTTTCGTGTATATATTATTATGTTGTTTATATTCTGGTCTCTTTTTCGGGTAAATAATTAATTATGTAACTAAAATTGTTGCTTGAAATATTAAAAAAAACTAAGGAGTACTAGGCGAAAGTCGAAAATTTAAGATCTTCGTATTAACCGTACCTAAGTGAATCAATACACAACAATGATTGTTATTAATAGTGAATAAACCGTTTACCAACCATCCCCCCTCTCAGTTGTGTTGGCAAGCATATCAAATTCGTCTTAGACAAGACTTAATACTTACCGGTAAATATGGTAAATTGTAGCCCCAAAATATCGGTGGTGCATCAAAAGCAGTTTTGCTAATGTTCAAATGCAAAGCCAGGTTTTTATCTCCATCCTTCTGTCCATCACGTAAGGCTGACACTTGAAAAGGGACTACAGCTTGATGGGTTGAGGCATTCCAGTCTCCAGGCACAAATGTATACGTGCAATTCTTTGTCAGTGCGTCAGTATCTGCAATTTAATGATTTGCTTTCTAATACGTATATTTCATATTGCATTAATCTAAACGACAATTCTCTAAGAAATAAAGAAAATTTACTGAGTAACATAAAATGCCGACATGACATTACCTGGAAACATGTAAACAAAACGAACCCCAGATAATTTAATAAATCCGTCAATATTTGCTAAAAACGGTATGTGAATTATCAGATGTCTGAAAAGTAAGATTTCCTGTCATTTAGATGATGCGATATGCCTTATTAAATATCTGCTTGCCACCAAATTCCAAAAAATACAATTAAAAACAATTTGAAAATGATCTTTTTAATTATCGGTTTGCTAACCATTAATATTTAAATCTATGTTAACAATTGCAGACGTTAACACAGAAACGATTTTGAATAAATACATCTTTACAACCGGGAAAAAGTAACTAGTGTATGTAACTTTTGTTATTTGATAAATATTAGTTTTGTATATTATATGCATAATCTTATAAAAAAAATATTTGTTTTAAAAGCGAGAAGCAAGTTCTGAAAAAGTACAAGGATACATCTTTTCGTTATTCTTTCATTGTCAAGAGAAAAACACAATCTAATATATTTGTCTGCGTAAAACACTGTTGTATTTTAAACATAAATTTATAAAAAAATACTGTTATCCCAATTAGTTAAAAATCACAAGTCGACTTTGCCATTTGAACGTGTTAAGGCCACCACCGCGTAAATTGACAACGACATAGCATTATGATATGTACTGATTGTTTTATACTCACGATCATTATTGTCAAGGTAGACGTCTGTGTGACACACTGGCTGGGTTTGTGGGTCGCAAATAATGGGTACTGTTGATATCATGCGAACCTCTCTTGGCTTTGTTTCATGTTCGCCTACAGTTAAACTTGTTGTGCAGTTAAGCTTAGGGTCGATTGAGCACGGTACCGAGGCATGGCAGGGATCATCTTTCAAACATGTTGTTTCTAACTGTACAACAGCAAAACGATTATAAAGTAAACCAGGAATGATCAAACCTCAGAGATTCTTCTTTATTTGTTGTTGCTTTTTCGCATAAGCATGGTGAGATAACTCAGTGCATTGTGGAAAAAATCTTACTCCATATATGTATTATGTTTTTATCATGGCAAGCATGTAAACGTTAATCTCGCAATGATTGTTTTAGTTGAACCTTCCGATTCAAAACAATCGATGTACAAATGTGATCCGTTAGTCTGCAAACAAACTGTTTCCTTAACTCCAGCAGAAATCTTGGACTATTAACATGTATTTTAATTTACCCGACTTACTTTACATTTCCTTAATCTTAATTCTGAACCTAATGCGAAACATACTACGAAATCAGACGTAAAATCAGACGAATATTTATTAAGAATGAAATGTACCTTAATTCCGCACCAGTAACCTTGACTTTGAAGAAAAGGTCCTTTAACGGTAGGCGTTGCTGAGTTGAAGGTCCGTACTTTGCAGGTAAGCTTAAGGGAAAAATTTAAAAAAAAATAACCAGAACCAAACAGATTCTCTATGAACTTAAACTTTACATACTCATCTTATATTTCATTTAGATTATATATATAAACAAAATCGACAAAATGATTGGGAGTCGTCTGCACACAAACCCCGAGTTAGGTGACTTTTGGGCAAAAGGTTCTTCGGAGATTGATTGGAAAAAAAACAAGTGCCGTTCTCTGTGACTTACAGCTTTGAAATATTGACCCCAAAGTCACTATGTGTCATCTATTGCCCAGCAGTTTTCATGTTTCAAGTTTTGGTGTCTGTTGGCCAAACTATTAATAGTATATTAATTATAGTCATTGTAACGTTTGATCTATCGACCACAAAATCGATCGAAATCTTATAGCCATAAAAGGTGAAATATGCATATCAGGAATCGCCACATAAAGAGAAATATACACACAAGTTTGGTGACATCTTGCTAGACACACTAGTTTGGTAGGAAACCGATCTGTAACCTTGACCTATGTGCCTTAACAATTAATAGGTTTAATTTTTTGACCATAAGCGAAGTATACAGGTTTGAAAACTGCAGTTTTACCCTTGTTCGTTTATCAGTTACTGACCGAAAACATATTTTAATTAAAAGTATCTTATATTTTGAGTCGCTAAACATTAGGGGCCACATATCCCCCAAGACCAGTCTTTGTACCAAGTTTGCGCGCATATACAAACAGACTGCCGGACTAAAACAAGCTTGAGGACCCTTCATAGCAAAATAATAAGTATGAGGCTTAATGGTTTAAGATACATAGAAGATGCATTCGAATCCGCGGCGGTTACATTGGCAAAATGTTACTGAATCTAATCTCCGACGTTACCATGACGACATGTGTTGTACTCTGTCGTGCTCCAAGTACGCCTTACTGTGTTATTGTTATATATTGTAACTTTTTTCCGATTGTATTAACCTAATATTTATACATCGTGAACACAATAAACCAGCCTTCAAAAATGTATATGATTTCAACGTATATAGAATTGCGTTTTTAATTTCTGGCATCATTCCGATCAACCCTCAAATTAAAGTGGACAGGTTATTGTAAAATTGTAACATTATCGTTGAATTGTATAACGTACCGTTTCTCCAAGATGTCCTTTCAGGTATTTCTGGTCAAGCGTTACAACCCGTGTTGTTCCGTTTACTTGTGAAATAGGAACATTTTGATCTTCCTTGTTGTCAAACAGCCATTGAACATCAAATCCAACATCGGTGCGGTTCGGATCAAAATTGATTGTGCAGTTGAACTCAAATGTGTTTTGCTTCACAATTGGATTGGACAAGGTCGGGTTATTCACCATCTTTGGAAACTTGTCTGAAATAAAAATTATATGTCATTTTCACCGCTTAATTACATGTAATTCTGAGGTACTTTTTTAGGTACAGAATATTAATAGATGACCATTGTTCGATAATTATGTATAATTCCGGAGTACGCCTACCCAAAGTTCTTATTGGTCACTTTTTGTCATATTCTTTTTCATATGAAAAGACATTGACTTAACTCTTTATCTGTAGTCAGTTGCCAACAACAGTCTTCAATTTAAGCTTTTGTGTTGTAATAGTAACTATGGAACAGTTTGGCGAGGGTTATCCTATAGTAAATATTTGCTTAAAATGCATTTCGTCTAATTAAAAGTCAAGCAGCCAGAAAGTTGATCTAAATTGCTTGCTTTTTTGTTTTAATAGAACCTCTCGTTAGTAGGAAAAAAATAACCTTTATAATCAGTTTTTTTCCAAATAAATACCTTTCAAAATCCCAATTTTATAATTACCTCCCTTTCAACACTCTTCTGATTTTACTTGTTGCGTTGGAAATGGTATAAATTTAAGTAAACAATTGATAACTATAACAAGAAATATCTTTAAAAAAGATAAACGGCGTTGATGGAAAAGATTTATATATACATGTACATGTATATAAGAAAGAAGGAAATACAGAGAGGCGAAGCAGACACAGTTTAGTTATTTTATTTTACTTGTTATAGCTGTTGACGAACCCTCCCTGCCTTCTTAGTATGACCTAGAGTTTAAGCGACCGAATCATGACAACTCATAAATTCATTTAAAGTGTCTTTCAAAAAAAATGTTGAAGCTGATGCAACAATTTCATACAGTGATAACAAGTCGATTAAAGAAGCAATGTCTTACATTAAGTCTTGTCTACATTTACTCAGTTTCAATAAAATACCTCTTGTAGAGTTAGAACTCAAGATGAATAAATGTCCTTGAAATTTAATAAAAATAAATACAAACAGCCTGTTAAAAAAGCGAAATCTACCAACTTGTACGTAATTAACTTTAAAAAAAGTGTCCCTCCTGAGTTTTGAACCCGGGGCCTCCGCTTCAGAGGCGAGAGTGTTAGCCACTACACTACAACAAACAGTATCACAGGAACTAGAAAGAAACCAGTAAGAATTAGAAATATCTACACTTCTCTTTCGTTTTACACTGTGTGTTGTATGCAAGTGTTTACCTGACACCCAAGAATATTCCATATAAAAATGTATTTAAACCATCAATATTGACTTAACTGGTTATTTAAATCGTAAATATGTTTGTCTCCAATACAACACCAATCGAAATAATCTATTTGATTTTTCCGCTGCATAATAATAAAAATCCCACTAGATACCTCTCCACCCTGCTAGATGCCTCTATGGTGTAAATAGCTACCAATCGAAATAGTTTATTTCATTTTCCCTCTGCATAATAAGAGAATACGAGTATTATTTACAATATTTCATTGGTCAAAAAACTAGGTCAAAAGTGAGCTTAGACAGCTAACGCCGAAAAAGGACATTAAATAACTGATTTCAAAACAAACCACTTCTTTTCACCGCCGCTGTTGACATAGGGAAGAACCAAAACTAGCATACAAAGTAAACTTATACAATTTATGACCAATTAGAACTTTCAGCGAGTGTATGCAGTCTTGACAACCAACGGCGCAGTACAATCTCTCGTAGTTGTTGAGATTCTTGCCGTCCTATATTATTTCTGGTATAATGTATTAACCAGTTCTAAAAATCAACGATGATTTGATAAAATGGCTTACAGAAATGCAAAATGAGTCACGTGATCTGAGGAAACATCCGCTTCATGAATACTAAATGAGCACGTGACATTGGGCGTGGTACTTACATATTGCAGTTAATGTAATAAATGACAATAATTACCTTTGCAGGGCAAGAAACCTGTAGCTGACCACTGATTTGAAGGACACGGAACTCCAGTACCTGGTATTGAAATATAACATCGACTTGAGTACAAAATTAACTTCACTCCGTCAACCAACAGAAATACAATAATTTCTCTTTTAAAAGAAATCTCCATAAAAATATACGTATACTTTTGATACATTAACGTATCTATTTGGTAAAGCGAATATTAGCACACGAAGAAAAAGATAGCTATTTCGAATGAACTGCTTGAATTTCGAAACACATTTTGTAAACATCGCTAGCAGAATCCACAAACATTAAAATGCGCCAGTCCTGAACATTAAATGTAGCGGATAAAAGGGACTTAACCCATCTATTTTAGTGTACGCTCCTATACCTGCACAGTAGGCAAAGGCGCATGCTCTTGCAGGAACTAGCTCATAGACAATAAATCCACCACAGTTCTTCACACGGATGTTATCCTGATTTGCACAGCAGTCAATATCTGAAGGATCCGTGCCACATATCTGAAAATTAATATTAAGTGCCGAACTTAAGATAAACAAAACAGATACTTCTCATAAACAGGCTCAATCAAACCGAGCCTGCAATATTTTCATATTTGTCGTGTTCGGCGGTTTTCAAAGTTCTTTCTTTATTTATTTTATTATGAATCTTAACCAAATAATCTTAATTTTAACAATAGAGTGAAAGATATATAATCAGGAATAGCCACTCATAGAATACTCAACTTGTCACTCAGCAAATAACAGAGAGGAACATAGAGCATGGGTATAAAACATTGTATTTGTCTTTTGATGGTTCGTACAAAGAGGCAAAGTACAAATTTCAATACTTTTTCGAGTGCAAAACAATTAAAAGAGGAAAAGCGATACAAAAATAACATAAATAAATACAAATAAAAATGTATTTCTCAAATTTTTGTATAGTTGAAAAGCGTAACTAATTTGAATAAAGATAATGAAAAGCAAAGTAAATCCTCTCTATAACATCAAAGTTGAATGGTTTACAGGCGTCCATACATTCGGTTAAAACTAATTACAGTGTAGCACGAAGTAATATTAAGGTAACATAAATGTAGAAAATAAAACATTTTAACATCCCAGTCTCTCGTCGATAGTTTTATAAAACAATGGACAAGAAGCAAAGAAATAAACATATGCAAAAAGTCGCTACCTGTCGGACAACAATGTCGTCTGCCACGCTGGGATCATTGCCATTCATCCACAGTGGAATATGAGTGCCGCAATGATAGGTCTGAACGCAGGTCTTTGTCAGTGTAACATCTACAAAATAATGCATAAATCATGCTATTTTATCGCTTTTAGCATTTTACAATGGTTCATTTTAATTAATGAATTTTGTGTTGGTTGTTTCGCAAAATGCAATTGTGGCAAGACCTCGATCCATATTGCCAATGAAATGTATAGCTGCTATACTTTGTTAAAGCGTTGAAATCTGAATTCTGCTTATTACAGGTCTGTTGAATTTTCAGCTAAGAAATTTCATGATCCTTTTGTCCCTTTTCTTTATTTGCGCGTTATAATATCTTTTTAAACGACGTTGATTTAGATTTAAATTATGTTGAGATCATAATACTGCATCAATAAATTAAAATGAAAATCAGTCTAGCATATTTCACGTTGGTCTGTGCGTTTACTTTAAAGTTCTTAAGGGCTTACTTCACTCCTCCAAGCACATTTATCGATAAAAAGAAAATTATCAAAATCTCAATAACGGAAAAAAAATAATCGTTCAATTAAACTTTGCACAAATGAGTGTTACTTATGTATCTTTATTTTGCATATGGTAAGACACGTTAGAACAGTTAAAAAACATAGAGGGATCTAAAGATTTCTTAAATTTCTATTTACATAAATTCACAAAAACTAAACAACACAAAACATCATTTTAAATGCCCACATGAGTGATAGGATACTGACAACAATTTATTGTGTCCTCATGACTTACATATGTAAACTTTATGAGATATCAGTAAAATTGTTTTTGATCTTCAATTTCCTGGTCGCTTCCTGGTCGCGTAAACGGATGACAATCATCGATTTCTGTTTTAGTTCTTAAAAGTTCTTTACAAAGTACACAACATTTTCTTGTCAGTATCATGCCACTCACAAGGGAATTTAAAATTATGTTTTGTATTGATTAGTTTTTGTGAATTTATGTAAACATAATAGATGAAAAGGGAACTTTGAAAGCCGACGAACACGACAAATATCATAATAATGCAGGCTCGGTTTGATTGGGCCTGTTCATGGACAGTAATGGAAATGCATATTACTGTCCACGCCGCCTAGCCCATTGCTGAGCGCAACTCAATATTTACACAAAAAAAACAGAACAATTTTGATCCATCCCAAAAGATGGAATGCATATGGCGGTGAACATGGAACTTTCCATGCGGTATTTTCAGATTAACACCATTCCATGTTCAGCTGCGTATGGTCCCCAGATAAAAGAATGGGTTTGCCCTAAACGAGAAAACAATGGGCGGAACTAAACAGAATAGAATTTTGACAGGGGATCTGAGAATATAAATAAGGAATTTTTAGGTCTAACCCTTTTCTTTACTTTTCTAACGTGTCTTACATGTACTGTATGCGAAAAAAAAACATTAGTAACATTCATTTTTGCAAAGTATCATTAAACGACATTTTACCGTTATTGAGATTCTGATAATTGTCTTTTTATCGCTAGGGAGGAGTGTAGTAAGTCCCTAAAAGTATCAATTTGAAAATAAAAAGACGCAACTACTTCAAAAAAAATACGTAGACTGTTGTTGTTCACCTTGTGATAAATATAAAACATTGTTTTAAATTACACCCTAAGCAGGGTAATAAAATATATCAAATGCACTTACTCCCATCAAAACTGTACCACGCATGCTCAAGCGTCCTGTCGCAAATTAAATGCTCGTAGATTTTGTCCTGGACATAGTAATCAGCGCTTCTGTGTACCTCCTTTATCAATTTGTAGTTTGAACATGGATCCGCGCTAAGTACTGAAAATGAAAAAAAAACAGTACTTATTTAATTAGGCCGAGAGCTGAATGTATAATAATCTATACTCGGTATCGCTATTATCGCGGGTTCACTATTATCGCGGTATCCAGTTTGTACGGTATTGTAGGACAACAACGCCACCTACACACGTGGTTCCGGTTGTAAAATGTTAAACGAAACAATTCCTATTTGCACCAAGAATATTTTAAGATATCACGCAGAAAACAGCTGTACATAATTCTTTTTTGCATCAACATCAAAAACATCACTAAGTCAAAATATTCTGTCAACCCCTACCTTTATGAAACTGGAAAAACATAGTTAAAAATCTGTATTTTTATCCAAAGTTTTCACCAGTAAATCATCTGCACATCCTATGACATCATCCATCATGTGACTTTTGTCCTATTTCTCAAACGAGGCTAAATGAAATCGTTTTATCTACGGAAGCAAATAAGAGCTATTTTTAGCAGATTTGCAATGTCTATTATGCACTTGCCAGCCTGGTTAAACATATGAATTAAATTTGGATTTTCCTTTTTGTCTTTGTCAGTAAACATTTTTTTGCTCAAATATATTGCAAAACTATAATAAAACACTTACTTTCCTTTAATAAAGCTGTTTACAAACTTTTGAGTCAATTTACAATACATGCCCCTAAAAAGATCTACAGTCCACATTCAACTGACTTTTTCTTACGGGATGGAATTAAAATTTTACCGACCTTAAACCGTTTTCTTCTGAGAAAATTGTTAAAAAATACATTAATGGATTGACTAGTCTTTGGATTTACAAGTAAGTAATTTTTTATTATGTTTAGATCGATTTTCGCTTCCGTAGAAAGCGATAGTCTATTCCCGCGATAATATAGAGTTACTTCCCTTGCCAGTAGTAAAGTAGGTCATCCAAAATGGCAGCCAGTTGCAAAACAAGAGTGACCACTGTTAGCGAATGCTGACTTTCTGATGACCAATCTAAAGTTAGTATTATCACGGCAAAATATGCTAACTCAATCGGCTTTTATTTCTACTGAGGAAAATCGGTCAAGTACCGCGATAATAGCGAATACCGGGCTAAATATGCGGATAACTCAAAAACGGACGCACGGAACATCGTTACAACGTCTGAAACCGTCCATAGTTAGTTGAGCGTATTCCGCGCACCGCAAGTTTACCAAGAGCCAAGAGGAGTGTTTTATGAAATGGCAAAAGGGGTACGTAAACTTTATATTTTGAGTAATGGTATAAATGTCTCGTCTATTGCTTCAAACTATTTACCCATAACATCAACACACTTTTGTGAATAAAGGCAGAAAACGCCATTTAAAAGTACCCCTTTTGCTATGATACCGGTTTAAGGCACTTCTAACAACGTCCTCCTCGCAAACACGGTAACGTTTTATTTTAGCATTCAAAAAGAAATCGCAGTGTGTAAGGTCTGTCTTATCGTAAATGTCGAAGCAGCAAAATTTATACACATTAATGAAGCAGTATATTCATATTTAAACGAATTCATGTGACGGAATAATAAAAAAAGCAAATAAATAATAAGGTATTTTTATTATCATTTTTTTAAAAACATTTTATATAAATTGATTTATACCCCTTCAGCACAGAAAATTTGTTACCTATTTGAGTTTAAACATTTAACACATTTTGGTGTTTGTAGCACGATGCAGTGTACGAGTGAATGTGCAAATACTGCAATTGTAAGTGTAATAATACAATAATATACTTACCGAAAGGAAAAAAGAGAACGCAAACACTGATGAAAATCATTATCCGTACTGTATCGCCACAAAACAAAATACAAAACCTGAATTACTTTAAAAGGTCGGTCACAACCGGATAATAATTCACTTACATAGTTTTGTAACCAAGTAAATTTACAAAATAGTGATGCCAGATAAAGAGAGAATTCCGGTGCGGGTCATGGATATTAATTAAGACAACGTAGTCAAGTTCATAAAAACGTTATCAAAATGAAGTTTATCACTCAATGTCCTGATCAACGTTCAGATGGAGCTCGTCACATTGTTACATATTCGTTTTAAGTATATTTGGAGAGAAGTAACAATAATTGTCTTTTTTTATTTTCTCTTATTTATTTAGCTAAGTGTGTTAACTTACCTGTTTTAAGTTAATAATGTTAAAATTTTTACCGCGAGATACATAATTAAAAAATAACCCTGCTCTCCTTGTTGATGTCAATTCAAGCAATACATGTAACGTCCACTTTCCAAAGACAGTAACACGTGACGCGCTCCTTATT
Source organism: Corbicula japonica (assembly GCA_038501625.1). Lineage (NCBI taxonomy): Eukaryota > Metazoa > Mollusca > Bivalvia > Venerida > Cyrenidae > Corbicula > Corbicula japonica. The sequence continues at coordinate 16,274,375 of JAZAYU010000002.1, read as the reverse complement.
ATATATGCGTTGAAGGCGTAATTAAATTTTTTTTAAATCCAATTATCTTAAGTTTTTCATGTAAATGAGTGTCAGTATTTTGTAATCAAGTTATTAGTAGGATAAATAACGTGTAAGTTACCCTGTTGAACCGAATTGAAAATACAAGTCTATGATTATTCAGTTAAGGAAGAAACAAATAATTCCAAAAGAGTGTATAATACTTTGATATGTTTTTTTTTCATTTAACTGCTTTTCTGAATGCCTATGTATTCGGGATCACAATTGATAAAAGATCTGGATATTTTTACTATAGAATTTAAATGATATTATCTCAGTTTGAGGTTTTCGAAACTATTATATAAAGTATTTTAAAACTATGATTATTAAAGTTAAATCTTACCGAGATTTACATAATGCTTTAATACATGATGACATGAGGTAATTATTGCAACGCAATTTGAAGAAATAATCTATAATTGTTCAATGCTATAACGATTTTAACAGGGATTTGAAATGTTCGTGATAAATATCCTAGACTATCAAGATCATGCATTCAGTGTCCGGGGATGGGTGGTCCGAATATCCAAGGTTTGTTCCCGCACTGTTCCATATGGTTGCAGTCCACACACTGGTTACGGTGTTCTCGACCGCACGGACATGCTTCAATGCTTTGCTGGCAACAAGCACACGTTGATTGGGATTGGTCGAACTTGCACGGACAGTCGGTCAAGCTCAACGTGTATCCATCCAAACCCATCATCGGTCCTGGTTGCGCTGGAACAACACATCGAAAACAATCGGATTTATGATGAGGAAATCAGATATAATAAGGAAACGCGTAAAGATATAAATCAACACTGGTGTTTAAACTGTATATAGTTATACCACATTCATACGCTAATGAGCGCTAAGAAACACTGGTATTCAAACTATATATAGTTATACCACAGTCATGGCTGGCTAACGAGCGCTAAGAAACACTCGTATTTAAGCTGTTTTATACATGTAGAAATACTAGTCATGCACTGGCTAACTATAAAATGGTAACTCACCCTACCCAACCCGGGGGTTATACACTACTTACGGTTCCCGCAGTTAGCTGTTGATCCACAAATAGTACACTGGTGCTGATTAGGTGAGGGACACTGGCAGCCTCCATCATCACAGCAAGCACAGTCATGACGAGAAGCATCTGTGGCGCATGCGCATCCGGTCTTGGAGCTAAACAAAAAAACGTACAATAGGGTGAAAAGCTTTATGGGGAGATTAAGCCACGTACAAAACCCGGTCGATCCGTTAATGCAAACTTAAACAATGGCCTTTTATCATAGCAATATCTTTTCTTTGCTGTATAATAAAGAATTTTACATGTACATAAACGTGCAATTAATCTTACGTAGTCCAAATATCAAAACGACTGTAAGTAGTGCCGCCTAATGGTGCTGTTGGTGGTGTAGATACTGCTGAAACAAAAAACAACAGCAAATATTTGGCTGTGTTTTCGAAACAATTGTGATCAGAGAAATAAGTTTACATTACACTTTATGACAATTTTCCACAAAACTGAATGAATATATTGAATTTCTTACATATTAATGTTTTTATTGTTCAGTGATCTTTTTAAAATTGTGTTTGTACATTTTAATAAAAGAAATTTATGTTTGTAATGCAAAAACTATTTTAAAAGGCCTTTCTTTAAATGAATAACACATTATCTTTTTAATCAGTTGGGGCACGCCACGGGAAAACATGTCTTTAGGTATATGTATTGATAATTATGTTGTTACTAAATTTGGATAAGTCTTAATAATTCTTTTAACAAATATGAGAGCTTAATACACATTCTGACAACAAAGTGTCATTTTTAACGCGAAATACATTAGTAATGTCGTCGTCACAAATTTATGACGTCATTTCAAAAAATGACGTTAGGTGAGCGTAGGTACCTTTTCCCGTGTGCCATGGAGTAAAGGGTTAACCATTAACTATGAGAATCAATATTGCAAAATTTGTGCTGAGTTACCACTTTGAGTTGTCACTGAGCTCCATGCTAGTTTTGATTTTGCTGGGTCACAGTGTAGGTTACTGTCGTGCGCGTTGACGTCATTCTTTTTGCGACATACGGCATCAATAACACAAAAGCCAGCCTTAAAAGTATTTACACTTAAAAAACATCTTTTAATGCATTTTGCTTAATCATTTAAGATATGGAATAAAACATGCATTAAGTTCCATGACCGGAAGCTATATTTTGCATTAAACATTTTCAATCACGTAAACGATATATAAAAAACTATTTTATTAACACATCCCATAGAAAACAAGTATTACAAAATTTAATGTACATGTAAAATCGGTCAGTATAACAACAGATCTGTGAAACAGATATTTTAACCAAACGAGGTTTACTGCTCTAAATTTTGGCAAATATTTTAAGAATCGTTTGCACGCAACATGCAACGTATTTTTTCCTGAAACGTACACACGTATTTATAAATTTTGTTGAAAAATATTTCCAACGTTTTTTTTAAATACTTACATATTTTTGATAATCAAAAAGCCCATAATCGACATGCTCACAGGGCAAATGTTTGTTGTTCCCTATTAATATAAGTTGGAACTAGTATGTTACCCTTCTGGGCTCTTACTGTTATAATGTACCTTTATCTGACACTCATCCCCGGAATCTCTACAGTTCAAGCAAGTAGAATCGGTCCTGACGACCTTGACCTGGTTGCTAAAAAGTTGTCCGTCGTTTGTTACTGTTATGTTAAAGCCCATGATAATATTACCTGGTAATTGCAAAGGATATGCAATATTCATATGTGCAATATGCATATAGGCAATATGGTGCATTGTTTGTATTTTTATTTATAAAACAAACAATTAAATTATTTAAAAAATAATATGTTATCGAGAAAACTCCACATTCAAAGAACACAAAGGGCTCCCGATTAGATGCTAAAGATCTTCAGACAAGGTCTCAAAACAAACTAAAGGAGTTGCGGTTGCATCGAATGGTTTACTGAAAATAACTAGAATTCGCGCCATACTTTTATAGGCCTACAGCCGTAAGTTTGCTAGTAACAGTAATACTTTGCTAAAAGTGTTTTGAATGCTTAGCGTGTTTGTACTATTATTACCTCTGACTTGACTAAGCGTAGGAAGCTGACATCCAATATGCCAAAGGTTTTTATATTGTACATTTGTTGTATATGTCTTTCCAGTCGGAACGAACCCCGTGCCATCAAACTAAAACACATATTTAATTTGGTATTTTTTCCGGACAGTTCTAAAGCAATTCTAAAATGCATATTTTAAAAACAAAACTTATCAAAATTAACAACCAATTCGAGTTTGGGATAACTATCTGTTGGGTTTATCTGAGGTTCGGCACGGTAAATTTACTGTCAGATTGATTTATCTAACATTTCGGCACGGTAAATTTACAGCTTACAGTCACTGTCTGTTGGGTTTATCTAAAGTTTCGGCACGTTTAATTTACTATCTGCGGGGTTCATCTTTAGTTGCGTCAAGGTAAATTTGCCAACTCTTGGAATTATCTAAAATTTCGGAACGATAAATTTACTTTCCCCTGGGTTCATCTAAAGGTTCGGCACCGTAAAAAACTATTTGATGGGTTTATATAAAGTTTCGGCACGGTAAATGTACTATCTGTTGTGTTTATCTAAAGTTTCGACATGGTAGATTTACTATCTGTTGTGTTCATCTAAAGTTTAGACACGGTCAATTTACTATCTGTTGTGTTCAACAAAGTTTCGACACGGTAAATTTACTATCTGTTTTGTTCATCTAAAGTTTCGACACGGTAAATTTACTATCTGTTGTGTTTATCTAAAGTTCAGACACGGTAAATTTACTATCTGTTGTGTTCATCTAAAGTTTAGACACGGTAAATATACTATCTGTTATGTTCATCTAAAGTTTAGACACGGTAAATTCACTATCTGTTGTGTTCATCTAAAGTTTAGACACGGTAAATTTACTATCTGTTGTGTTCATCTAAAGTTTCGACACGGTAAATTTACTATCTGTTGTGTTCATCTAAAGTTTCGACACGGTAAATTTACTATCTGTTGTGTTCATCTAAAGTTTAGACACGGTAAATTTACTATCTGTTGTGTTCATCTAAAGTTTCGACACGATAAATTTACTATCTGTTGTGTTCATCTAAAGTTTCGACACGGTAAATTTACTATCTGTTGTGTTCATCTTACGTTTCGACACGGTAAATGTAATATCTGTTTTGTTCATCTAAAGTTAAGACACGGTAAATGTACAGTTCGGAAAATCATGAAATTGACAATCGGATCGGAAGCGGATCGGAAGCGGACCGCAAACCGATCCCGTTAGGAGCGCAATAGAAGCGCAATCGAATTGGAAATTCGCAATCGAATTGGAATTCTTTTAACGACTTTAAACAAAGCAATTTTTGACAATAATTTTATTGAGTTTTTTGCTATCAAACACTAAGAATAAAAACTAATTTAACGATAATTTTGTAAATAAAACTAAAGACAAATATTGGTTAATGGTGTGTTTGCCATTCACACGCATGATATTATTGAAATTAAGTTCGTAACCTTTTTGTATAATGTGCCCTTAAAGCGAAAATATTATAAACATGTACATTATGGCGTTAATGTATTATTTTATTTAATAAGGAGATTCGCAACTGAAATGTATTTAATGCTAATAAACACTTTTGAACGTGAACATTTATTAAGTCCAAAGAAATATAAACCATAAACGCTGGCCGGAACTAAAAGAGAAACTATTTTTCCCGTTTGATTTCAGCGTTGAAAAACAAAGAAATAAACACGATATTCACATTTAAATAAGTTTATCGATGTTTTTACAAGTTTTAAAGCCCATGATAATCTCTTTTAATTTTATGTTACAGCATAAATTACGCAAACGGAACAAATATTCTTATTAAGCCTATCAAAACTTCAATATTTAAGCTTACATTTATTAGATTGTTAAGCTCTTCAACGCTATATTCTGCATGTTTTGCTACTTCCTAGGGCGTAAATTTATGCTGATAATTTTTATTAACTTCTTATTGATTCATACGGACCAAAGGCATTTACTGACTTGATTTACGCCAAACCAGCTCGGTTCCTAAACATCTCAAATGAACATGAATCTCACATATATCGGGTGTAATTTACGCTTATATTTTAAAACTGAAATGTAATAAACGCTTTTTGGCTTTGCAATGCTATTAGCTTCTTATGTTTTATATGTATGTGTGCTTTTGCATGCAACATTGTTTAGCCGATGGGTGGGTTGGAGTTCTTTCTCCAAGACAACTTGTACTTGTTTTGTGATACAAGAACCTGTTGAGGCAAGTGTGAAGTTGGTGCACCCTAGAACCTGGTTTAAACCCCCAGTGGCAATTTGTTTTGCCACTGACCGTTCCCAAGCGGTAACCCCTCTGGTTCTCACTTTCGTTAATTGTTTGTGGCGTCCATTTTGAAACTGATTATTGTAATACCATGCTCTCTTTTCCTCTCCACTTTTTGGCTGTGTGGGGAGGCTGTGTCGGCTGGATGTGGCCATTTCTGATATGCATATTTCATTTTTTATTAAACTGATGTAAAATTTAGTAATACGTCATGTTAGATCTAAAATGCTCACTTTCCTTTCTTAGTAACCTCGGTGTTTAAACAATAAAAATGAACAAAAAAACAAAACTGCAAATAAGAAAAATGTCATAGAAATGTAAATTCAGCGCGAGATGCGTTATTGGTAATGACCAATGAAAAGCGGGAGCGAAAAGACCGGAATCGGAAGAATCGTTTTGAGCGAAAAGATCGTTTGGAGCGCATTGTCAGTCGCTATAGTTAATGAACAATGAAAATCGGGAGCGAAAAGATCGGAATCGGAAGAATCGATTTGAGTGCAAAGATCGTTTGGAGCGCATTGTCTGGAGTGAAAAAAATTAGAGTGCAATCGAATTGGAATTGGACTGCAATGGGAATGGAATCATATCGGTTATAGATGACATAAGGATCTGAAGCGGACCGGATCGGAATCGGAAAAATTGTCAATTTCATAATTTTCAGTACTGTACTATCTGTTGTGTTCATCTAAAGTTTAGGCTCGGTAAATTTAGTATCTGTTTTGTTTCGTCTAAAGTTTCAGCGTAGTAAATTTACTATCTGTTGGGCTCATCTAATGTTTGACACGGTGAATTTACTATCTTTTGGGTTAAACGGTAAATTTACTATCTGTTGGACACATCTAAAGTCTTGACACAGTAAATTACTTTCTGATGGGTTCAACGGTAAATGTATTATCCGTTGGGTTAACCTTAATCAAATTGACATACTTTCAGTTCCTTTAACAAACATTTCAATTTCGAGTTCAGATAGAAGTTGTCGCCAGCCACAAAAATCGTTTCACAGGGCCTTATTGTGACGTCACACAGTGACGAGTCTTGATACGATCTGAAAACAACGACACAATTACAGTCTAACCTGTGTTTATACCACCTTTAAACAAAACCCACCTGTGAATATAAACCACATTTTAATTGTCCCACTGACTGATTTGTGGAGCAAATTCACATGTGGAGCAATTTCAACAAAGATCGCCTGCCTTGAAAATTAAATCATGTATGTACATGTTGAGAAAGTCTGAAAAATCCTTTCTCTTCCATAAATTAAAATTTTGGTCCAGCGTTGTATCAATTTAATCTGACATACCTTTTTACTCAAGTTTTTTGTGTTTTTTTTTTTTAAATTAAAACAAACATGAAAATGGGAATTAGCCACGAGTGAAAATAGCAGTATCTGGTGTTCAAAAGTGAAAAAAAAATCAATATTTCCTTGATACAAACTCATTTTCTCTTTTCTTGAGAAAATAAATGGTAAAAGAATTGTACCTTTCAGTTTCTTGTTCCCTGTGGAGGGCCCCAAATCCTCGCCATTTTACTTCTAATCATAACTGATGAAGCATTAGAAAATAGTTCTGATATTTATTTCAGACCCAAATAGATGAAAATGGATCTTTGAAGACCCTCGAACAAGACAAATATAAAATATTGCCGGCTCGGTTAGATTGAGCGTGTTCATGGGCAGCAAAATGCTTATTACATCCCATGCCGCCTAGCTCCGGGTTGAGCATATCTCAATATTTACACCAATAAACAGTACAGGTGTGATCCATCCCAAACGATGATATGCATATGGCGGTTTCATACAGCTTATCTATCATTATTATCCAAAGAAACTGAATAACAACCATATTTTTTTAACATTTACATCATTTTCAAATAAATAATATCACATCATGAATGACAAAGTCATACAAACAGCAATAAACAAAAATTAGTTCGGCAAAAACAGTGAAAATAAAAATCATCATCAGTTTTAAAACAGTGGAATACCACTTTTATTTCACTGTAATTCCCTGCAAAAACATAAAAAGTTGATACTTACACAAGGATACTATGTAACTTTGGAGATTTTAGGGCGTTTATTTCACACCCTGCTCCAACAAAGCCCGCGTTGCAGTGACAGGTACCGTGCACGCATGATCCCCGGCCTGAGCAGTCATTTTGACACCTGTCAGTTGTTATGAAAGCTGGAGGATTCCCACGGGCATCATAGAATGAAACATCCGTCAGAACCACATGAACACATGTTGTTACAGCCTCATCAATGGCGCTCCGAATCATTGAACCGTCGTCAAAATACTGAAGTTATAAAGAATAAGTGTTACAGATTAAAGACTTTTGATAACAAGTAGCTACAGTAAAACTTGCATGATCAATAGCGATAATTCAGAGTACAAACGGTAATATCCATTCCCGTTTCGCGCAGTAAATTTTTATTTATCTTTATGTGTAAGACATGTTTTACCTATCATTAGCCTTTTGCATTATTAATGGATTAAGATTTAAATAATATGGAAACATATCTTCATGTAAATCATATGATTTTGCAGCTTTTTTATTTTTGAACTTTTATAATTTTAATGATTTACTGTTGCCGTTTATTTGTATTCCAATGTCCGTGATGCTTCGAGATAAATATCTTATTTTTATGAATTCGCTTAAAAACAATACAAGAAAACAGAAAAAAACTATCGTTTAACGATTATTAATATTTTCCTTATATCACGATTGGTGTCCGGATAGTGGAGATCGCGGATAGTGAAAGAGTAAAATGAAGATTGGCAGGCGAGAGCAAAGTGCATTGTTACATGTATGTTAGTATTTGCATACATTTCGTGTTTTCCGATCGAATACATAATCTTTCGCGATAGAAAACAATCAATCGATGACATATTCTTTTTATGATTGCCATACAATTTGGAATTTGACGTCAGATGAAGTGGAAACAGGAAAATGATTACGCTACATCACTGATTTCTGCGGAGTTATACATATTATGCTAATTAAAATATATCAACATCGACAATAAAAACGCCATCTCACTCGAGTCAGTACATGTAGCATGAGAATTGTCCGCAACAAACATATTTTTGCGAGGCACCTGAAACAATTTGGATAATGGAAATTCTCTCAGTTGATAATGACAAATAGTTCTCAAATACATGTAGTTATCAAATGGATAATGGTGAAGTTTTCGTTTTTCTCTTTTACTTTATTTATTTTCTCATTATTTTATTGTAAAGATTCTTTTATGTAACTATTTCTTCTTCACTACAATCATAACAAAACATCTACTATTTTCATTCATTTTTTGACATTTCGGTCATGGCTTTTATCAAATTATAAGCGTTTCTTTAAAAATCTATAAAGACATATGATGTCTTGTATCAAAAACAAGAAGTTAGAATAATATTAATTTGACCGTATTTTACCGTTTACTCTTCATTTCTACATTTCTACGCTGTAACGACCTATGCCTTGGCAGTTAGATTATGTAACGTGGTTATAAAACACTAGGCGCTTTACTTAAATTATGGTGTAATGTGATAAACCTGTCAAATGTGCTAAAGTAATTGGCTGCATACTTTGATGGGAGTGTCTAAAGCTCTACTTTTCATGACAGACAAAAGTAGTAGTAGTTACTCTACCTTAATTGTGGAAGAATAGTGGTCTAGGGGTAAAGCGTCGGACTCCAGATCCGGAGAATGCGGGTTCGAATCCCACATGGATGAGATTCGTCTGCAGTTTCCTCAATCCACATTCGGCGCGAGTACTGGTTGGTAACCCAGGAAGCAGTCTTCGAACGTGATTAATATAAGTTGGAAGAACTTGTTTCACAATCGATGTAAAATAAATAAGTTTAAACTAAACTCTACCTTAAAATCCTCAACACACATATGAATAAGCCAATTGTAGTCAATGTGTGCTCTAGATATACATTGCTGTATAACGGTGTGCTGGTTAAACGCATTTTCACAAGCCTTTCTGGCGTCCGCTTGCGTTTTACCATTTGCGGTTGGAAAATCTCTCAGCTGCGGAGTGTACGCTAAAATAAAACAATAATCATTGAAAAAGAAATCATGGAAATGGTCACCGTGATATTTAACGTCGTCAGCCAAGTGACAAAAGTTGTTTTGTTGTCAGTTCCAATACGGCCACTTTCTGCCAGTGATTTCTTGTTGAAAACCTTACTTTTTGCGGTTTAAAAAATGCTTCTCTTAATTTAATCCTCACAGGTTGACGAGCGAATATATGGCTTTCAAAATATTTTGTTGAAAATGCGAGTTCTTTTCATTATTATTATTATTATTATTATTATTATTATTATTATTATTATTATTATTATTATTATTATTATTATTATTATCATCATTATTATTATTATTATTATTATTATTATTATAATTATTTTTATTACACCAAAAAAACCAGTACAATTTAGATCTATCCTAAACGATAGTGTGCAGTCTGAATTATTTTAGCTGCACAATTGTGTTTGGAAATAACTCAAAACATGATTGTTATTGTAGTTCTTCACATTATAAGAGCCGTGTATCGTTTTCAAAATTAGTTGAAACATCCATTTGAAACATACTTTATTGTCAAATGCTATTTAATTGACTCACATAATCCGTAATCAAAAAAATACTGAGGGGGGTCGCTGTCGGCCTCCAGTGTCAACGTTGCTCGCCTCTTCCTTCCACTATTGTTGGCACTATTCACAAGTACACACCCTGGACAGAGTCCCTATAATATATACTTCCAGTGCACAATTTACATAATATAATATTATGTTTGATCCAATGAGAACAATATTCTGGGATGCAAATCATCCTTTTGGTCGCATTTTAGATTTTATAGGTTTCCAAAAAAATTACCTCAATGACTCCAACACAAGATAAAAAGGAAACATGGACCTCTTCGAACTAATTTTGTGATCTTTGATTTAGTTAGAATTTTATTTGGGCAAAATGGAAATAACTATTAATGCCCGGTACGTCTAGTCACGGGCCGAACATAATTAAATTCAGAACCTTGTTGCAATGGTGATTTTAAACTGCACCTGTATTTATGAATTAGATCTGGGTATCGGTATAATAATAATAATAATAATAATAATAATAATAAAATCTTTATTTTCAGAAGAATTCCAATTAAGTGTACACAAAACAAAATTTAATGTAAACTTATTTTCAATTGGGTCTTCTATAACAATTAACAATGAAAGAAATAACACATCCACGCATACAAACACACACGCATACACAAACATAGACACACTCAAAAATAAAATAAAAACAACAACAAAAAAAAAACATACAGCAGACAGACAATAGTAGGTGTTAAATATATCGAAAATTAGAATATAAACTGTGAATACATATGAAACAAAATATTGTGTTGCGGTGTTCTTACACAGGCAATGTACAATCAAGTGAACATATTAAAAAACCAAGGTATTAAAAACGTTACGTATAGTGTAGAACAATTCAACCACAACGGATTATTAGTATCCCAGTTCATTTATATAGATTAAATACATGTAGTAATAAGAAGAATGCTAACAAAGGTTGAGGCATGCGAGTATTCCATGAACCTGAGAAAAAAGTAGCTTAAACAAGATCGTTTTGTAAAAGATAAGATTTAAGTTTCTTTTTGAATAGAACTATATTGTTTGAAGAACGAATATGCAAAGGAGTTGAGTTCCAAATGTTCATTCCCGTAAATCTAAAAGAATTTCGTAATACATTAGTTCGGGGACGGATATGTTGTATGTCTTTCCTAGAAGATGATCTCAAGTTGTATGATTCGTTATTAGCTACAGGCAATATGTTTGTGATATAATCAGGTGCAAGTTTATTTAAGGCTTTATATACAATAAACCCTGAATGATATTTACATCGGCTAAAGAATGATAACCATTTTAACGTTGTGAATAACTCCTTTGTTTGCGTTTGTATAGGTTTGTGCAGAATTATTCGCGCAGTACGCTTTTGTAATTTTATAATTCTATTCAATGCTGATGTATTAGCATGGCTCCAAATGACGCATCCATAATCAAGTATAGGCACAATATACGCATTATAAAATAATTGTTTCATTTCAGATGTAAGAAAATAGGATATTCTCTTTAATAATGAAATTTTTGACACTACTTTTGAGCACGTTTTATTTATATGTTCTTTCCAACTTAGTGTATTGTCTACATAAATTCCAAGTAACTTTTGGCATTTAACATTTTTAATTTGAACATGGTTGATAAATAGTTTCAAATCAGTTTCGCGATTAGCTTGTCTTTTAGATGTAATAACCATACATGTAGTCTTAGACGGATTTACTGCCATGTTGTTTTTGTGGCACCAAGTGTCAATCACATTAAGATCATTCTGTAGTTTTTGTTCTATAACTTGAATATTTCGATCATTTACATGAAGAGTTGCATCATCTGCATACATGTCAATTGGTGAAGAAATATTTAAAGATATGTCATTAATGTACAGTATGAACAATAGTGGACCAAGTATTGAGCCTTGAGGTACTCCAGTTGTTATTGGTAGAAAATCAGATCTCCATTCACCATGTTTAACTAATTGCATTCTATTGGACAGATAAGAAGCAAAAAGGTTGATAGCGTTATTGGAAAAATGATAAAGTTTTAATTTATGTAAAAGAATTTGATGATCAACAAGATCAAACGCCTTTTTAAGATCTATAAATACTGTTCCTACCAACTCATTACAGTCTATCGCATTAACCCAAGTGTCAACTATTCGAATTAAAGCTGTTTGACATGAATGATTTTTTCTGATTCCAGATTGATTAGGATGTAAAATGTTGGTAACGTGAAAATAGTTTTGTAATTGTGTGGCAATGTGCCTTTCAAAAATTTTAGATAGTGTCGGTAAGATTGAAATTGGTCTGTAGTTACTTGGATCATCCTTATCAGAACCTTTATGAATTGGAATAACCCTTGCAAACTTAAATATGTCAGGAAATATGCCCTGGCTAATACACAAGTTAATTATATTAGCTAAAATAGGAGATATTACATCTTTGCATATTTTAATTATTTTAGGGCTGATACCATCTAGCCCTGTTGATTTATTTGCATTCAAGTGATCAATTATTTTACTTACTTCAAATGGCGTAATGAAATTAATATCAAACTCCAATGAGCCTAGCTTTTCATTAAGTTGGTTCTTCACGTCAATAAAATTTTCTGCTTTAAAGTCAACTTTATTTATTTTATTTGAGATATTAACAAAATGCTGATTGAGAGCATTAACAATTTCTTCAGGATTATTTAATGATTTTTCACCTACATGAAGAGTTGACGGCAAATTATCTATATTTGAACTATTGTCAGAAATACATTTTAAATTTTTCCATAATAAATTGGGATCTTTCTTATTTTCCACAGCTGAATTGTAAAAGTTTTTCTTACCTTTTCGAATGAGAGAGGTACACTTGTTTCTCCAAATTTTATATTGTAATTCATTATTGCAAGCTTTAAATTTATCACGAATTCGCCGTGCATGTTTAATATCATCAGTGTACCAGTCTGGTTGATGTAATCTTTTAACGCGTTTCTTTTTTATTGGTGCATGTTTTTTCAACAAAATATGTATATCATTATAATACAAAATATCTAAGACTACATTAGGGTTGCTTATTGATTCTAGAGTTGCAAAGTCACATTTATAAAGATCTGAAATGAAATCGGACTCAACAAAATTTGCGAAAGATCTGTATATAATTGTTTTGTGACTGCTATTCTGGTCTTGCGCATGTACAAGTCTTCTAGTAAAGGCAACCGGATAGTGATCACTTATGCTTATTTTAGGAACTAGAATTTCAATAATATTCTCAGTTTCGTTTGTATATACATGATCGATTATAGTGGAGGATCGGGACGTTATACGTGTTGGGCTTTGAATTAATTGAGAAAACCCTAAGTCTTGCATCACACTACTCCACTTTTCATTTTTAAACGTATTTGGTGGTAAAAACTCTATATTGAAATCACCTAATACATGAGTTTCCAAGTTAAGTGCCTCAGCTTTAATAAGTTGTTGTTCATATTTATAGATCCACTCTTGTGTGCTATCTGGTGGGCGGTAAACAAAATTTAGTAAAAACTTATTATTATTATGTAAACTTAATTGTATCCAAATCGACTCAATATCGTCTGATTCAAGATCATATATTCGGCGATAGGAAATGTGTTCTGCTATGTAAATAAGTAAACCTCCTCCTTTTTTGCATTTTCGATCTTTTCTCTCAAACACAAAATTTGCAATAGATACGTCCGAATTATTAATGTTTTCAGTTAAAAAGGTTTCACAAAGGCCTAAAATATCCGATGAAAATGGTTCGTACAATAATATTTTAACTTCGTCCAGTTTAGGGAGTAAATGTTGTATATTAAGACAGGCGACGTGCAAACCTTTAGCTTTAAAATAAAACGTGGATTCTTGTTGGTCGTCTTCACAACAGCTAAAAGAAGAGTCTGAATTAATAGAAATATCAGAATTGTCATAAACATGCTGATAATTAATTTGACTTTTCTCACATGCTTGTTCATTAACATACGTGTAATGAGAAGTATTATTAGGTAAACATGTATTAGAGATAGACTGAGATTCATGACAATCAACGGTTAATACTGGATTTATAGATACATCATAAATTGTATTAACAACAGTATTACATTGAAAATAAGTAAGGTTGACTCTTTCTGGGCTATCGGTATTAAATTGAAGATCATTTTTATATAAACAAGTACAAGAAATAGTATTACATTCGCAGCAGACATCATTTAGAATATTAAAAAAGTTGCTTTGAATGTAAGGATGTCTATCGCTGCAACTCTAATTCATAATATAACGACATTCCCTCGAAGCGTGGTTTGAACGACCACAGTTCCGGCATGTCACATGTCTACCGTAATTATCCCGCAAGCCCGTCGCGCGACGTTGATGTCTTCCACCCCGGAATTGGTTAAAGCTCTGATATGAATGACTCGCACCGTGCGAATCAGTAAGCTTTGTCTTAAGAATTTTGAATTCATTGTTTATAGTAAACAGTAATGTGCTTGTTCCAGTTTTGTTTAAATGTATTCCGTCTCTAGTATAATAATTAACAACTGTGTTTCCGTTGCCAAATACAAAGGAACGATGAACATCAATAATGGGAACAGATTTTTCCAGACATTTTTCAAGGATTACCTTATTTACTTGTGAGACATTAACATCTGAGCGTGGGCTGACGGTGCACAAATACATTGTGCGAACATGTTTTTGTACAAGTTCTATTATTCTGTTTAAGTCATTGCAAAAATGGCAAGGGGTTTTTCCCTGAGCAATGTCATTTCCCCCGATATAAACAATAACACAGTCATATCTACTCAACGGCATATTATATAGTTGGTCATATACAACTTCTGCAGTTGCTCCACGTAGAGTTTTAATGTCAATGTTACCTGAGAGACCACGCCTGTGTATTCCTTTTAATATTGAGTCACCAATGATCAGCGTTCTTCCAGTCGTTCTAGATGATGTTGTTTGCGGTCCAGCCGAAATGTTGTTATGTAAGTTGGAATCAAGCATGGATGGTGGTAAATCACTAGAAGTGCCGTTTCTTGGTGAGACAGGAACAGTTGCACTCTTAGCCATATTGTTGCATATGTTGGTATCCAGCCAGGACAGTTGTAAGATATTAGATGCGCTGTTTTTCGGTGAAACAGGAGCCGTTGAAATTTTAGCCGTATCTTGGGTAGTGTGGCGCTTCGGCGTTGAAGGGTTTACTTTACCATGCACGGCGAATTTCACACTGTCAGCCAATGACTGTAACCGATTTTGTAACATCTCAGTTGATTTTCCCAGTTTTTTGTCAATTTGAATTGTGGACTCGGATACGTCTTCAAGATGTCTTTGAGTACACTGGGAGAGTGTTGTGTTATGTGTTTTTACACTCTTGATTTCATCGCGTATAGCATTTAGTTGTGACGCGGTGCTAATAATGTGGTTTTCGAGTGTATTACGAAATTCGTTCACTTCGCTTTTGATTTTATTTAGGACACTGTTTATGCGTTCAAAATATGACTGGGAACTAAACGAATTTATGTTGTTTTCTACTGTTTTCAATTCTGTATTCTCTGACTGATAGATTGCATCTACAGCTACAGAATTTAACTCTGTTTCAAAACTGTCATCTCCTAAAGCCCCATCTGTTAAGGAGGTTAAAAGAGCACATCTACTCTCATCATTGTTGGTAGATTGGGAGTTTGTAGACTGTGATATTTCCGAATCGATCATATTAAGAATTAACGGAAAATGATCATCTGTGAAAGTTGAAGTGTGCTTTCCATTAACTAGTGCAGAACATTTTGTATGGTACAAGTTTAGAGTATAGAGATGTGTCCTACCTTCAGTTATTTTGTACTTCGTTTCCACAAGTTTTTCTTGTTTATCAAATACTGGAGTATGTTTAGCGGCGATTCTATCTCTCTTGGCGCTGTAGAAACTTGACGCTGCTATTGTCACTCTATCATAAATGTCAGCTCGTAGAGCTATTGTTATTCCTCCACCAGTCTCTGTGATATTTATGTCGCTTCTTTCTGCCGCTTTTACTTTTTTAAGTATCGTTTTTTCCACATTTAGATCAAAGTCTCTTAATTCCGAAGCCATTTCCTAATCACATTAACACTATGGTTTCAGCCGAGTTTTTGCGCATATTTTTATACGCATGTACGTAATTTACATATCAAAATATCACATTTTTTCTCTTCTTTTAAGATTATTTAAGTGAAATTATTTTCATTGAAATTGTCCCTTTTTTTATATAAAAAATGTATTTTTTACGTTGCGCGTTTAAAAAACTTGTTTTGACGTTGACGTCACAAGCGCGGGAGTTTTTCCTTAATTTGTGATACTGATGTTTTAAAAGTTTTTCTGTAACGCACAAATTACATTCATTGAAATCATCCACATCGTTGCAAGCTCTTGAAAAGCGAACAAGCTGTAGACAGAAATAAACCCCGTATGAAGTTGCATGAGGAACATCGCCGTCTAAGAACGGAAAATTTACTACATTAAAATTAAAATCATCTCTTTTATCATATATTTTAGGAGTTACGTAACCATTTTCAATGGATAGATTTAGATCAAAAAAGTTTGCTAGCTTTTCTTAAGTGTTCGCTTTATTAAGATGTAGATCTTTTGGGTAAATCTTATTAACCAGTGATGGAAAATGGTTATTATCTCTATTTAATAAATCATCATGGTACCTCGAGGTGTAATTAAAAGCTGTGATAATATCATCTTGATGTTCGGTAGAAAGAGATAGCATAAAGTCCCTTTCATAACAGTAAAAACAGATCAGCATCAAGGGGTGCACAATTAGTACCCATTGGAATGCTTATTACTTGTTTATAAATAAAGGTTCCAAATCTCAAATAAATTTTATCCAATGAAAATGTGAGCGCCAGGATAAGGTCTTGACAGGTCCATGAAGTATAATTATCATAAGAACCATCTGTAAAGAATGCCCTATGTTCATAACAAGCCCATTATTAGAATTCAATCCTAGGAAGTTACGAGAATACAAGTTTTTTTCCCCAATCCCAGGCACTCGCTGTAATAGGTTTGTTCGCAAAGACGATAAATTACAGGAGAAACAAGTTTGTTCGTATTACCGGCAGCGAAAAAGGCCTGCTCCCATTCCCATTAAATTTTGAAGCTTTATCTTAATGCATCACTAAATGCTAATTCCATAAACTTGTTCCTCATGCTATATACTTACCGGAATGTAAGGTTTGTTTTTGTGATTTTCGATGGAACAGTCTACGACTTTTGTCACACTGTCACAGTTACAGTAGGATATATTTTGGTCGTACCGGCTTTCCGGTTGGATGCTGTCTTTCTTGTCAAATATCGAGTCACCAACGTTGATTCTAAATTGTGTAGAAAAAGTTTAAAAACGCATATTTGTACAATTCACAGGATGAAAACAATGCATCTCCACAGGAACTGTTCAGAAAAGTAACTTCTTTGATCAGCTGACGTTATTTACAAAAAACGGCTCATACTCTCTTGAAGCTAACATTTTACAGTTACAACTTTTTCAGGATTTGTTTAAGAATACTTAAATCACGCAACCCAATTTGAACATCTCAAGATTTGAAAAACAAACACTGAAGCGAAGAAACCCTAATATAAGTTGCATGCATGTAGACATGCCAACAAACATTGTAAGAAAACAACAAATTTACCGTCACAACGTTATTTAAACAATTGAAAGATAAACAGTTTCTTATTTGGGTATGATGGTCATTCTCCTGTCTCCAGTTTAGCCATTCAGATACTTGAGATTTGAGACTTGTCTGAAATCTCAGTTTTATTTTCATAGGCCTTGGTCTCAAATTCGTTATGTTGTGATGCAGATTCCGCTGTAGATGTTAGATTAGGTATTTAAAATTGCTCCAAGACCACAAATAAACTGAAAACCCATTCTTTTATCTGGAGACCATACGCCGCTGAACATGGAATGGTATTAATTTGAAAAACCCGCATTGCAGGTATGTTCATCGCCATATGTGTACCACTTTTGGGGGTGTAACGAAATTATACTAAATATAATATAGTTTAAATATTTTGTTGCGCCCAACCCGGGACTAGGTGGAGTGGACAGAAATATGCATTTTCAATACTCCCCAATAAAATAAACAGGCTCAATTAAACCAAGCCTGCAATATTTTCATAGTTTTTGTGTTCGATGGATTTCAAAGTTTGCTTTCGATCTATTTTTATTACATATTTTCTTGATTATGAAGACAAAATATGATAAAACGAATCAGGATTGTAAGAAATAGATAATCTAACTTTAGTTTTCAAAGTAATATTAGAAGAGGACCAAATGGTCCTATATCGCTTACCTTATTCTTGGATATATGCAATAAAAGGTGGAGTGGAGCTAAATGCCTAGAAATGACAAATATGCCGGTTTTTCGACAATTTAAAGTACTGGTGTTAATTGTTTGTGGCATCCTTTTTGAATTGACATATTTATAACAAGCATGCTCTCTCTCTCTCTCTCTCTCTCTCTCTCTCTCTCTCTCTCTCTCTCTCTTCCTCTCTTCTTTTTCGCTACGTGGGGAGGCAGTGTTTTGTGAGTGTGGCGATTCCTGATATGCATATATTTCTTTTTATAGCATCAGACTAAAGCTATTTTGAAGAGAAACTGAACAGAGTTAAAACTATCAGAGCTTCCATAAATAACCTTTGATAAGTTGACGTTACATAATGTTCCTTTTCGCTGGTACTGTGTCTTCTGTGTTATATTTAGGCATGTTTCACACATAAAGGAAATGCATGGTATTATCTTCTTCTTCTTCCTTGTCTTTGTAAAAATCATCGGTTTAATCAGGACTGAAGGTTATAAAGCTGAGATTGGAAACCAGTCTCAAACCTCAAGCATCTGATTGGCTGAAATGGCGACTGGTCGCCATTTCAGCCAATCAGATGCTTGAGATTTGAGACTGGTTTCCATGCTCAGTTTTATAACCTTGGGCACAGTACGTAAGGCTACCAACACAACGCAATAAGCAATTACCATTTACCTGTTTTATACAAAAACAATCTTTGAACATACCTCCAAGATTCAATAAAGTTATCCGGTTTCCAAGGTTTATAATTATTGTCCCAAATATTGGTATGATCTGGATAGGGATCGTGGTGCCCATCAGGGTATTTAAGGTCATTATCTCTGTTTTTATCGAATGTACCACATAAACCTTCAGTTTCGCCGAAATCGATTTCCGGAGCAGTCACATATACATTCATGTAATACGAAAACGTGTCGATCTTTATTTGAGCTCCAGAGAGAAAGTCAATCTGGAAAGTAAGTAAATATGGGGCAAGCCGCGGTAAAAGGTACATTCGGTGATAATTTGTGAGATTTTAGTTGTTGCCATATTTAGAATGAACTTACAGCTATCTTTTTTTATAACAAAAAAGTGATTTTGGTACACATTTTGACTATAAAATGGTATTTTTACCGCGAAATGCATTAGTAATGCCATCTCATCAACTTTATGATGTCAGTTCAAGGATTGACATCAACTGTCCGAAGGTACTTTTTCCCGCGACGCGCCCAATATTTGGTATTATTAAAGGGTTGACATGAAACTGTAATAAAATAAATATCTTTATTCGCTACACAAATCTACCCTGACACAAACCTGAGAATTTGAAACTTAAGGCTTTTAGCATCTTCAGAAAGGCTTCACAAAATCTCATTACTTTCTACTGTCACACTTGCACATGTATCTACGCTTCGCATTAACAATTCGCCACCTATATGCGAAACTATAGCAAAGAAAGAAGATATAATGTCAAGGAATATTTAAGGACAACGCATTCTTGTAGTATTCGATTTTAAATGATCTTTATGTCAAAATACATGGCTATCAGTGCTCTAATCATCATGTCAAACATCACTCAAAATGTGTCAGCGAAAAAGAGGTTTTAATCCACAGGCAAAATCGGCTCTTTCCATTAAAAACTCAGACTACGCTTTTAAAATTGTAAAGACAAAACATTTAAAGCTTCTTAGTCCTACATTTCATTTATCAGTTTCTCAACAATTATTTCACGATTGTTTCGCTGTCTAGAGCATAAAGCGATGTCAAAAACTTCAACTGGAGAAAAGCTTGACTGTGCAGAAAGTAACCATTTGCAACAGGGTTATTTTTAACAAATGGCATATTAGTTTTAACCAGATATATGTTAGCTGGTTTTTAAAAAACTTAAAATCAAACTTCTGAATCGTATATCAAGCAAAAAGAGGCAACCTGGAAAACAGCGATAACGTATTTCAGAATGTATACCAGTAAAATTCGATTTTACCGATACAATATGAATTTGATATTTGATAACATAAATGTCAACCTTTAATTCGAAGTAGAACTGGTGCTTTTGTCTGGGTTCAATAAGTAAATAAAAGTGAAATATAAAAATGGTGAATTGAAAATATTGCAGACTCGGTTTGATTGAGCCTGTTAATGAAATTCAAAGTAAACGACAAATATCAAGATATTGCAGGCTAAGTTTAATGGAACCTGTTCATGAGCAGTAATATATATAGCAATGCATATTTAATTTACTGTCCAAGCCGCCCAACCCCTAGTTAAATGCAAATCAATTTTAACACAGTCATATGTATCGTGTTTAACAACCTCCACATGAATATCTCAGTAAATACATAAAAACTTTGTAAATAAACAACGTTTGCCGACAGAAGATCGCTAAGGTGCGTTTTAAATGCCTGAAACTGGTTCAACTATACGTTGGATATATAAAATTCCTAATAAAATATAGTATGTTTTGGTAAATGCCAAATACCTTATGTTTTGCATGTTGTACTATTACAAGAAAAAAATGTTTTTTATAACGTTACTAAAGGTAAACGTTGGCGTGACTGACTTGTTTTACGCGATAGAACGTAAAAAACGAAAAACAATAACATCAATACTAAAAGATACATTTAATTTACATCTTTCTTTGAAAAGTATCTTGTATTTATAATCTACATGTAAATAAAAAAATTCAAATTGTCAGTATTGTGACCGGTGTCATGCAGTGATGATTACTTTTATCAGGTTTATCCAATCAAGAATTTTGGGGGTTGTCTCGGCTTGCTTAATATGTGGCGCTGTCGACGTATTACATGAAATCTCTAAAGTAAAGTCTAATTTGAAAAACTTTATAACTGATTCAAAAATTATTAGAGTTATTGGTCTCACTAATAATGACGTAGATTTTGATGTAGAATATTTATTTCAAGATTATACCCCAGTAAGTGCAGAAATCGGTTGACATAACATTCCAGTGAAAAGGGGGAGTTAATTGAAAAGCAATATCGGAATAGAATGGGATGGGTTTTATTTATAACGATGAAGATTTGAAGATTAATATTAGTGATGAGCCGATGATCGAAAGACATCGATTAATCATCAGTAAGAACCTCCCGATGCTGATAATCGATGTCATTATCCCATAATCGATTTAAACCGATGTATACCCCCGGCTGTAAACTACTGCACAGTTAAACATATCTTGGTCAATATTTGTACTAGCCATGATTGTTCATTCATTCTAATCAGTGCATATTTAATAAAAACACGTGAAAAAGTTTTATTTTTGTAATTTGAACACCAACATTTATGTAGAAAGTAGCAGCAAATACACAATAATAAGGGATACTATATAAGCTACTTATTAGAAACTATTTGTCAATGTAACACAGATATGATTTTTAAACCGATTAATGATCGGTGAAATCACATCGGAAGTGGCAACCGATTCCAACTGATGATCGATTGTGATTGACAACCGATATCCCAACACTAATTAATATGCAGTATGTAAGTTTCAAGTTGATTTTTCAAGTAGTTTAAATAATACCAAGAGCATATTTCGTTTAACGGACGCAGACATCGGGTTGAGTAGAATAGCTCGCTTATTCTTCTCGCATTCGAATATTTGAGCTAAAAATTATCGACCACTTTACATATGACAAAATGTTACCGTTTGCCTAATAAAAGCATTATACAGTGGAACAAGCTGAACACATCGATATTTTGTGTATAACTAAGTAAAATGACTCTGCATGTGTATTACTAAGAATAAATCCTCGACTGAAGGTCATAAAGCTGAGATTGGAAACCAGTCTCAAATCTCAAGCATCTGATTGGCTGAAATGGCGACCAGTCGCCATTTCAGCCAATCAGATGCTTGAGATTTGAGACTGGTTTCCATGCTCAGTTTTATAACCTTGGGCACTGATCACATTCGAAGTGAACTCATGTCGCACCGATGTTTTCATTCCTGTCGATTACAAATGTTTTTCTATTGATTTTCGACAAATTCAAGGAAGTAAATTATGCAAATCAGGAGTGGCCACATTCATTAGACACAGCCTTCCTATACAACCAAAAGGTAGAAAGGAGAAGAGAGCTTTGTCATACAATGATCAGTTTCAAATAAGACGCCACAAACAATAACGAAAAACAGAACATTAGCGATTACCGCCTTGGAACGGTCAGTGGCAAAATAATTTGCAACGGAGGGCGGGGGGGGGGGGGGGGCGGGTAGCAATTCCTCACAAATAAATTATTCGGACAAACTCTGAACCGATAATCAGTTAACTTGTTTTGCTTATTTCGCTTTTAAGAGGGTTGGTGTAAATTTACCAACAACATTCTTGTTTTTTTCATATAAAAACATGTAGGGGCAAGTGTGAGCTTGGTACACCCTCAAACCCCGTTAGTTACCACAGTGGAAAATTGTTGGACACTGACCGTTCCCAGGCGATTACTTCTCGGATTTTCCTTTTCGTTACTTGTTAAATGCGTGCTCTCTTTACCTCTCTACTTTAAATTGCCTGCTTTTATTTGATACGACAGTTGGAAATTACTATGACCTACCAAATAATGTCCAGCTGTGTCTTCATAAACCACAGCTCCATGTGAATGTAAAGACTGTCCCTTGTGTATGATATTTACATCTGGATATGCTTTTCCTGCGTGAGTTCCTTGACACATGTCAATAATAATAATGTCATTTCCCTCACGCGCTGCTACTCCACAAATACATGTGACAGATACACAGGGCCACGTTCGAACTTCCACCTGTTTAGAGATTTTATATTATTTTAGTATAATTATGACTATGAGCTTGTTATCATTATGTCAAATAAACGTTCTATTCCGTTATGTTCTTGTCTGAAGGTTATAAAACTGAGTTTGGAAACCAGTCTCAAATCTCAAGCATCTGATTGGCTGAAATGGCGACCAGTCGCCATTTCAGCCAATCAGATGCTTGATATTTGAGACTGGTTTCCTTGCTCAGTTTTATAACCTTGGGCACTGATCATTTAATATAAAAGTTTTGATTGTTTCTCTTTATTAAACAAAATATAAATGTTAGCAATTAACTGATATTTATTGTTTATCCCACTGTATACAGTGTTTAGGATTATCAATGTTCAAAAAATTACACAACTTTGTGAATACCTTGTACACTTTATTAACGGCATTTACGTACAAACAAAATTAACTGGAAAAATATTTTGATCACGATTTCTCAGACGACTGATACCAATATGCTAAAATAATATATTATCTATAAATATATACTGAAAACTTAAAAAATGTTTTAATGTACTTAGTAATAATAATATATATTTTAGGACACCATACATATAACAATATTTACCATCATAGTAAACTTCCCTATTATATCTTAAAACTATTTAATTACAAATTGTTATAAAAACACATACTTGAAACAATCGATCATTGGCTGTACTTTTATACATCATAAATTCGCCTACTTTGTATACGTCATAGTAACTGAAAAATATACATAAAATACCAATTTAACAAAGGATGAGCTGTTGTTTCTGTTGTTTGAATAGTTTGTTTACAATATCAATATCTTTATTGCGTGGTTTTAAAACCGCCAATGTTTTAGTTTATTGAAAGAGAACAGGTCGAATACGATATAGATGTTTTCCATTTCCGGGCACTAAAGGTCCAAAGGTAAGATAATATCGGCTCTTTACTTTGCACGTTTTATGCTTTCTGGAGCTAATTATAATTTTGTCAAAGAACCCAATGAACTAAAAATCTATATTACCTGCTTTGTTTATCAGATATTTGGAACACGTTCTGCCACCGATTAAAAACATTCAAAACAGCCATTTGAAAATGCTAATGGAACACGGCTATGGTGATTACATGTACATATTTATTTGATGTCATCATTTCATTTCTTCATAGCGCCTTTGAAGTTGGAGTTATTTCACCAAGCAAGACAAATTCTCAATTTGTTTGTGAAACATTTATAAATTTAAAATCAGGGTAATTTTTAGGGCTCTGCATGTTTTTTCCAGAACCATGTTACAGGGTAACCCCCTTTTTTTTAAAAAGTGATATATGCATATCAGGAATCGCCACACTCACAAAACACAGCCTCCCTACGCAGCGAAAAAGAAGAGAGGAAGAGAGAGCATATTTGTTATAAGTATGTTTATTCAAATAAGACGCCACAAACAATTAACGAAAAAGAGAACCATTGGAGTTACCGCCTTGGAACGGTCAGTGGCAAAACCAATTTCCACTGGGGGTCTAAATCAGGTTCTAGGTTGCACCAACCTCACAGTTGCCCCAACAGGTTTTCCCATCACAAAACAAGTACAAGTTGTCTTGGTGAAATAACTCCTATGTGTACGCACAAACATACACACACACATTTGCTCATGCTAAGAAACATTTGCGGGAACAGATATATAATGCCGTCAACATTTGTAACAAAATTATATAAAATAAAATAGAAATGTGTTCTTCCCCCAAAATGCAAAAACTAAATTGCAAAACATATATCATTAAACGCTGCTCTAATAGAAGGCATGGGTTGCTATTTTTTTCTGAACGCGTCTTTTCTTAAATTGTGTATCTGGCTATTTTCATATAATCTAATAGAATCATCAAGGAAGCAAATAAGAAATACAAAACACCGGAACATAAACATCACGAATTCTGAAGAAATACCCACTTTCCTTTGGCATATGTTTGGTTTAATAGATAGTCATCCAGTGTTTTACAGTGAGGGTCGCCAATACAGGAGCATTGTGATGTTTTTTCGTCGATTGTGTGCACCTGTAAAACAAAAACAAAAAGAAAAAAAATGTGACACATAACTTTGGTTTAGTCCAGGAGGTCTGAGTTTTAACGTATGTTTTCTATTGACATTGATTTTTGGGTATTTAAACCATGATAAATATCAGTGGTTTTGATAAAGTTCATATTATTATACAATTATTTACTTATTAGCTGGGAAATATGCTGTTGATATTGACCGCAAAAATCGTTATTGACCGAGCCGAGGTCAATAACGATTTTTGCGGTCAATATCAACAGCATATTTCCCAGCTAATAAGTAAATAACTGTTTTATTACATGAACTATAAATAGTTTTTATTAATTTAATTATTATCTAAACTTAATCATTTAAAATGCAAGGAAATAGTTCTAATTCAACTTTTGCAGTTATTGACCTCCATTAATGTAAACGTAATAAAACCTTCATTCAGCTTCAAATAACTAGTTATTGCCCTATCAATTTCAACAGCATATTTCCGAGCTAATAGGTAAATAACTGTTTTATTACATGAACTATAAATAGTTTTTATTAATTTAATTATTATCTAAACTTAATCATTAAAAATGCAAGGAAATAGTTCACACTGATTTTTTGCAGTTATTGTCCTCCATTAATGTAAACTTAATAAAACCTTGATTCAGCTGCAAATAACTAGTTATTGAACTATCCAGTGATCAAACCAAACTGATGAAAGGTAAAGCCTTGATAATCATTTCTCTAGCTACAGGGAAACAAAACACCATACAACTCAATAAATTTTATTGTGCAAAACACATAAACAACATTTGCATGTTATTCTTTTCAAACTTGATATAAACAAGTTGATGAGAATAAACAACAAGTACAACAAGTTGTTAAAGTTACAATATCACAGAAAAATAACATTACAATATCACAGAAAAATTACAGAAATTATTATGAAACAGTAACATCATTAATTTAATCACCAGGTGAATAACATTCAAACATATTCAACAGCACTTTTACAGTTTTACAGTTGTTTCAAATTGAAATTATAAAAAGTTAGTGTTTTCATTATGTCCCAGACGAACAAACTTTACGAAGTAAACAAATAGTTACATCTACTTAATAGTTATTGTAGAAGAACACTAATAAACAGTTAGTGTTTTCTTACTGTCCCAGACGAACAAACTTCACGAAGTAAACAAATAGTAAATCTACTTGTTATTGTAAAAGTTGTAGTTGATCGTGACATTCGCATGGCCTGAAATATGTGGCTGCAATGGCAGGGGACAATTGTACTGCGCATACTGGTTGTACATGGTATTCATCTGTGGCATAGGCATGAAGGGAAATACTGGCTGTTGATATGACATACTGGTAGCAGCGATGTTATGACTGGCAATAGTTGGAAGCGTGGGTTCTGGTATACTACATGGTATGTTCAAGGTACTGCCACTAGAACTTGCAGGGTTTTCGACAGTATTCATCACGGAAACACTTTCTGGAAGTCCGGCAAGAATTGTATCTCATCAAAAGCGTCGAATTCATGATCCAACGTGAACTGCCCAATATCCGACTGCTCAGATCTAGAAACTTCCTCTAGATAAGCACCAATAGGAATATTGTCCACTGGAGGTGTGTTTTCCTTCACAGGATTCAATCCAAGCCCTCTACTAATAGTGTGGGACATCAGTTTTTTTAGTATTTTGATCAGTGTAACCAGTATATGTTTTCAGGCTTGATTCTGCTCTGTGGCCAGTAACAGCCATAATATGGCGAGTTGGTACATTTGCAGAGTCCAAAAGATGGACAGACGACGCTCGTAAGCTGTGGTTTGTGTAGACTTTAGAGAGTTGAGCTTCCAAACTAAGTTCCTTCATTAAGCTGCCAAGCTTGTTATGACCTAGACTGGATTTGGAAAAGACTTGACCGTCCTTTGATGGCTTGGGAAGTGGTTTTGGCCAGAGAGTAAGACATCCAATGAGCAGCATTCTACGATACCGGAGGAATGAATTCACTGGACACTTTTCATCTTGGCCTTAAAAATATTGAAACAAAACAATTGTTACATAAAATAAATTGAACAGTATGAAAAACAACTTATTAAACCCTATTTTTGATATTTAATGTAAATATTAAATTTTAAATACAGAAATACCTTTATTTTCATTAATAAATTATAACATTTTGCAATTTTACAATTAAAGTATGTGTGAAATATTCATACCAGGAACTTCATGCATGCTTGCAGTAGCAGTATTTGGGTCATTTCTATGGTTTTTGGTAGCCTCGTCTTTCTTTCAGTACAGGTAGCGTGAGCTTTCCGCATCAGTGGTGAGCACGAAATCGCTAACAGTGAGGTTTCTGAAAGGAAGGTGTTAAGATTTAAATAAAAGTGAGTTCTAAATTGGATCTTCAAAAGTTAAGATGAGAGCTTTTAATACGTAGAATACAACATATACATTAAAAAGACATTTTTGGAAGAAATCATAGAACAAACTTACTACATCTATATTGCTTTATTTTTAAAGGAAATATTTGTTTTTAATACAGATAATTATTTAATTAACTCACCGCAAACCCTCTTGGCCCCGGCGCCCAAAATGAATAAGGATGTCGATGAAGACCTTCTTCTGTAGCATCACTGGGTTAGACACATCTAAATAGTTATATAATTTCTTCAAATCTTCTGATTCGATTGGGGGATGATGATCAATACCACCTCCACCTTGTCTTTTGATTTCAGCCGACATGGCTTTGAAACTTTCAGTACTCTTCGGGAAATTCTTAGCGTCATTCACAATGTCCACATTTGGCAAAAACCTATTTAATCCATGACGAATGGCTTTAAATGACGAAGTTTTGTATACACCTCCACAACACTTTCTCATTTCTAGATAAAACTTTGACAAAATGTCATCCAATTGCTCCAATGGAAAATTTTCAAAGTCATCTTCCAAATATTTTTCCTTCAGATAAGACCTGAATACACTAACGGCCACTTTAGTTGCCTGTTTTGTCGACTTAGAATCTTTATCTTCTATTAATTTCTTGAATTGGTCTTCAGAAATTGTTGCAAAACGCGACATTGCAATGATTGTTTACTTCGTTAAAATTGTTCGTCTGGGACAAGTATCCCACAATGCGTCCTAGTCTAAGGAAGTTATTTAGATGCGCGCGCACACTATTAATGGAAACTTTCGCATTCTATTTATAGACAGGTCAATATCAGCGAAAGCGGGTCAATATCTATATTTATTGACTCGGTTATTTTGGGGGTGTGACCAATCGCGTTGCGTCTATTTATAGTTCATGTAATAATCTAAATATTATTATTCTTTTCTTCTTTAAGGCCTTTTTATCTGAATGTTTATTCTCGACTTTACTTCGCTTGTATTGGCAGTATTACATCACAACTTATTATGGCACAAATCAAAGTTTTATAATGACACTCTGTCAGGGCGAGTGTGGTGTTGGTGCACACTTGGGCGTGGTTTTGGACCCCAGTGGCAATTGTTTTTTTAGACACACATCGTTTCAAAGTTCTACCACATCGGGTGCTCTGTTTCGTTGTATATAGATCATATTTTAAGCATATGCATTTGACTGTGTGTGTTGCAGGGGGCTGGTAGCGATGTTTACTGAATGTGTCTTTAAATTTCCTGATTTAGAACTGCACTTTAAAACATCAGTTTTATACTGAATTAATTGAAACTTGATGAACATGAAGTTCTTTAGATCACGGTAGTCATCAAATGACACTTTGACTGTCACATACATCACACCGACTGAGATATTATTGTTCACAACATAGACATGGTTTACTGTACAAACCATATGACATGTGTCATTGCCATTTGTGACGATGATCACAAAACTCATAAATGTATAAAACTTCAGGCATCTGGTTGGTGGAAATAGACATTAAGTACTCAATAAGGCCATCAACGGTTTTAAAATCACTTACTTATATAGAAATCACATAGATTACATATAGAGTATGTAAATAATAATCGACAATCTCATCAGTCGCATGACAGCATGATAAACATTGCAGACGTAGATAACTATGATTGTATAAATTGTACTTACTGGTAAATAAGGTAAATTATACCCCCAAAACAGCCTAGGCGCATCGACATTTTGATTGCTTATAGAAAAATGCATGGCTAAATTTTGATCTCCGTCGTTTTTCATGTCGCGTTTAGCAGAAACTTGAAATTTGATAATCGCTTGATTTGTCTGCGGATTCCAATGTCCAGGTAGAAATGTCTGTTTACAACTGTCAGCTGTCACATCATCTACAACATGTCAAAGATTAATAACGATGAAAAATTAGTAAATATTAAGTCAAGATAAAGGGCAGTGCACGGAATTACACCAGCTTTTCCCAAATCCTTTTTACCCTCCGAATCTCAAAATATGAATATGTTAAATCATTAATCCACAGGTTTCCATACTTTGGTTTTGCTAAAACCAGTATTTTGTGTTCTCTATTGTTTTATATTAACAGGATTAATTAATGTGATCGTTACTTGTGTTTTTATGCAAGCGTGTGTGCGTGTGCGTTAGTGTGTGCGTGCGAGATGTGACATCGTGTGTATCAATACCATGTCACGTGTCCATTTCATAAAAGTATTTTGCGTTGTGTACTCTTATGCCTAATTGATTAAAAAAAGTTATTTTATGTTCTGTTCTACAACTGATTCATACAAATTCCCAAATAATTTCACTATGCAAATAAAAAATCTATGTTTTACATGGCAATTGATAATGTATTGATGACACTTTTGTCAAACACTTGCATCGAATAAATGACTATTCTAAACAAAACAAATCAATTTATAATTATAATTAGTTTCTTCGAAAGACTAAAATGTATAATCCGTTCCCGATGTCATACAGTGATGCTAATACCAGAGCTATCTGATCAACCTGTTTTGGGATTGTCCCGGCTAGCTCAATTAGTCGCGTTGTCAGCATTGCAAGGCTAGGCGCTGCGACGTGACGGCACGGGTTCCTTTCCAGGTAGAGGCAGTATCTTTTGTTAAATTTCAATTATTATTGCTAAGAATTAATCGTTATGAAACTCACGATTGTTGTTATCAAGATCCACTTGTATTTGGCAGCTCAGTTTATTATTTTTGTCGCAGACTATAGGAACTGTACTTATCATCCGAACCTCTCTCGGGGTTTTCTCTTTTTCATCTACCCTCAAACTAGGCGTACACTGGAGCTTGGGATCCACATGACAAGGCGTTGGGTTCGGACAAACGTCTTTAGGTAAACAAGTGGTTTCCAGCTGAAACACATCTGAATTCTTTTCAATTCAAAAAGAAAGGTTACCACCATGATATTCTACAGCTTTCTGCAGGCCTGGTGATTAACCCATCTACAGTTGATCACAATGCTTACCTCTTTGATTGCACGACGATGGCAGGGGTTTGAGAGATTATGAAGGTTAATGGGGAAATCTTTTCTTTAAAGAACCTAGAAGCTCGATTTGTTTCTTTTATCCATGTCATCGTGTTCTTTCTAATTTGACGACAGGGGCTCTGGTCTCGGTTAGATCCTCGAGTACTCGCCCATTTGGCTTTGCAATGCTATAAGCTGCTTATGTTTTATATGTTTGTGTGCTGCTTTTTACATGCATAATTGTTAAGCTGATGGGTTTGGAGTTATTTCACCAAGGCAACCAAACTTGTACTTGTTTGTTGATATGAGAATCTGTTGGGGTAAGTTTGAGGTTGATGCACCCTAAAAATGTTTTATACCCCGAGTGGCAAATTGTTTTTCCACCGACCTTTTCAAGGCGGTAACCCCAAGTGATTTCGGTGTCGTTAATTGTTTGTGGTGTTTTATTTGAATTGGCATACTTATAACAACTTGCTCTCTTTTCCTCTCTTCTTTGTTCGCTGCGTATGGAGGCTGTGTTTTGTGAGTGTGGTGATTCCTGATATGCATATTTCACTTTTTTAAAAGAAGAACAAAGAAAAAAACTTGTATTGTAAAAACCAGTCTCAAATCTAAACCATCTCATTGGCTGGAACGGCCATCTCAGACAATTAGATGCTTGAGATTTTAGACTGGTTTCAAATCATTTCAGTTTTATAATCTTCTGCCATTAAGAAAAACAAATTACAAAAAAGGGTTTCCTTTACTATAAAATCTACACACGCCATATCTTAGGTTCGTAAATATAAAAGGCATAGATGATAACGTTCGTCGCTAGGAATCATCCATCGTTTTTTTGCAATTCACTTATTTTGTTCAAGAGTATATGATCAATTCAAGTAAATCATGATTTGGGAATAATTATAGAGATTATAGTTTGACGCGTACAGAGTTCTAAAAAATAATCCCCCCCAAAAGCCCAAAATCAGTTTCTGTATATCATTAAAAAAATCCAAAATAACAATAGCTTCGTCTCCGTACCTTAATGCCGCACCAATAACCATTGCTTGGCAGAGAAGGTCCTAACATCGTAGGTCTTGCAGTAAAGAATGACTTTACTCTGCAGCTAAGCTGAAACGACCATGTAACACAATCAAATATACAAAAGGTATATTAACTTAGACTGTTCCTGATAGAATACAGATCACCCCACAACCCGGTATGGGACAAATTGTTTAAAACTGCTTTATTAAATCTACATGTATATGAAGTGCAATTTGATAAACCATGATAGTTTATATAACTTTGTAGGACTGATATATGTGTTGTATCTAGGTTGCAAGTTGAATTTACCCAGGCCTCCAAGATGATTTCGGCACAAGTTAATAACATAAGAAACAATAAATCATGCAAACTATCATATTAAACTGACAATATTCAAATAATGAGGAACAGGTAGGTAGGTCTAATAAATAATCAGTATAGGTAACTGCGTCTTATAAAGCTTTAGTTATCTGGGTATTTTCGAACTAAAATGAATCCCTTTTATTGACGACTTTATTTTCAAATGTATAATGAGCTGCAAATATATTAAGTCATAGTTCTTTATTACTATTTTTTAATTCCTCGTAGTTCATTTTTTGATGCTCTTGAGAAAAAACGAAAATAGATATGAGGAATTACGAAAATGGATATGGGGAATTACTGAACACACAGCCTCCCAATTAAATTGCGAACGTACTGTTTTTCCTAGGTGCCCAACCAGATATTTCTGATCGAGAGTAACATCTCTTGTCGCTCCGGTCACCTTTGCTGTTGAAACAGTCGTTCTGTTATCAACCACCCATTCCACTACGAATCCAACGTCGGTTCGTCCTTGATCGAAGTTTATATGGCAATTGAATTCGAAAGTGTCTTGTTTTACAATAGGATTTGATAGCGTCGGATTTTGCAACATCTTTGGATACATATCTGTAAAAAGAACAACGACAATCAACAACGCCGTGTAAAGACAGTAGTGAAAATCATTATTCAAACAAGAATTTCTTTATCTTGCATTTAATAATGTATTGTCTTAAAATTCTGCAAAAAAGTCAACAGAATAACAACAGACCACACATTCATTCAACTTAAAATAATAATATAACAGTAAAAATAAAACCTTATGCAAAAAGTTGCTGCGTTGAAAGGTTTCTATAACACGTTGAATAGATATAAATGACAAATAGAAACGTTAATCTTAAGTAACTGTTTTGTACTCGTATATCATATTCGTTGGAACAATAAAACGTTTTCCAAAGACAAGAGTCCAAT
Source organism: Corbicula japonica (assembly GCA_038501625.1). Taxonomy (NCBI): domain Eukaryota; kingdom Metazoa; phylum Mollusca; class Bivalvia; order Venerida; family Cyrenidae; genus Corbicula; species Corbicula japonica. The sequence continues at coordinate 16,241,570 of JAZAYU010000002.1, read as the reverse complement.
ACGATTCAATCGCAAAATGCTTGGTAGTTTAATTGTTTAAATGTTGTTAATGTCATTAAACACTGCACACGTAAGTTGTTTTTTTTAAATTACAAGCTCACGACGAGGCTTTAACTGTAACCGAATCTTTCGGTAGTATACTCAATGTCAAACTCATGACATGTAGACACAATGTCGTCTATTTTCGATTAAACTTCAACGTTTCTTTATCGCGTTCGAAAAGGTCACATCATGGTCTTTTTTGTAGTCATTGTGACTTTTTTCGATTCTTGGAATTTACCATTTTCAGCTTTCTTATATGAATCCTCGTCATTATGTATGTTGCAAAATAAAAATATTTTCTTTATTTTAAGATGAGTGGTTTTAATTTTCCAGGCAATATATATTGTTCAATCTTCCCCAATAATATACGTCCTGCTTTTTGAAATTTTGCATTTGGTGTCGTCTGTGATATGCAGGAATTAAATTCTCAGATCAAAATTATATTTCGTTTTTCTTGTTTGTGGCAACCACATTCTTTTATATGGCAACCATAAGCCGTTGAACATGGAATGACACATACATATACTTATCTGAACATTCCGCATTGAAAGTTCCATGTCTACCATCATATGCATACCACCGTTTGCGATGGATCAAAATTGTACTGTACATGTAATTTGTGTAAATATTTGGTTGCGCTGATACCGGGGCTAGGCGGCGTGGGCAGTAATATGCATTCTCATTACTGCCCATGAACAGGCTCAATCAAACCGAGTCTATTTAAGTTTCACATCTGTTGTGTTTGATAGCTTTCAAATGTCCCCTTTCGTCTTTTTTTGGTTTAACTGCCTTTTAATTAGTCAATGATTTTTTTCCTTTGCCTATATCGTCGTCTATACATAATGTTCTTTTTCGTTCTTATCGTCGATTGTACTCGTATTTCTTATTATTGGCGCCAAAATGTCAAGAATATGATCTTGTCGTTTACATTTTTTTTGCAGTAACTTATCGTTTTGGTTGATGTCGTCTTTAATGTTTCCTTTGTTCTTTTTTGTCTTCTTTATTACAGTATTCGTTTTAACGTCGATATCACCATCTTCGTCCACTTTCGAACTTCGGAAGGCTTCGTCAATAGCATAAATTATGACTATAAAATTTCATTTACAGCAACTGCTACAATACGCGATTGTTTTACAAGCAATTGCGTTGCAATTTAAACAATATTTACCAGCGCATGGTTCATAACCTGAATGGGACCACTTGTCCGGTGGGCACGGTGAGCCAGTACCTGTAGCAATATATATTTAATATTATGTACATTTAATCAACACTTATGGATTTGTTAGATATAACAACTGCTTTCAGTATTTTACGTTTAGTAAAAGCACATAATATGGTTTTAATCAAAGTGCAATTTTAAATTGCTTTTTTTCGATAGCAAACTGTTTGAACGACAAAAAAAATCAGCAGTAACATTTTGAAAATCGATAATCGATTATTTATTACAATAATAAAAGTCAGTTGCCTTTCGACAAAGCAAGGGAGAAAATATTATAAAAGTAATTTAAACTTAGTCTTTACAAATATTGTGTAGCAGAACTATTATCTTACAATTGCACACGCAACATTGAGTTCTATATATAAATTCGATTATGATACTAAAACTACTTTCCTGCACAATATGCGAAGGAGCATGCTTTTGCAGGTACAAGCTGGTAGACGATATAAGCCCCACAGTTTTTCACTTGAATCGTGTCCTTAAAGTAACAGCAATCTGTGCCTGCAGGATCAGCACCGCATATCTGCAGTATAAAACACATACTCTGCAGTACAAAACACATTATCTGCAGTACAAACACGTATCTGCAGTACAAACTTATTATCTGCAGAACGAAAACGTATCTGCAGTACAAACACTTATATATGGAGTACAAAACATATTATCTGCAGTACAACATACATGTACCTATCTACAATACAATAAAACCGTATAAGCGGTGCAAAACAAGTATCTGTAGTACAGTCACGTATCTGCAGTTCAAAATACAAAATCTGCAAAACAAAACACGTATCTGCAATACAAACGTGTATGTGCAGCTCAAAGCACATACATTTGTATCTGCTTTACACAACACATATCTGCAATACAAAACACACATCTTCAATACAAATACATACCAAAACTACAAAATACATATCTTCAGTACATAACACCTATCTACAATACAAAACACAACGTAAGTAGATGGGTATTTGAAAACTCGTGTAACTTCGAATACTTCATCAAAAACAAGCGCAGGCTCCAAATGACAGTTAGGTCTCAAAGGTCATGTGAAAGTGGGCTCGACATGTTGCCAACAGGCATCTAATTCATCAAAACCTAATTCTTTTCCCTGAGAGATGGCCACTTTCCTCGCATTGCAGCGTTTCTACACATTGAGCTTTAATATAGCTTTAGTATGTAGCATTGTAACAGCTCACTCCCACAAAACAATAAAACAAATAAAATGAAATAAAATGCAGAAAACCTGTCTGGCTACCACACCGTCATTGACCGTTGGATCTGTTCCGTTCATCCATAACGGAATATGGGTGCCACAGTAGTATGGCTGTGTGCAGGTCTTCGTGAGTGTATTCGCTGAAAGGCATTAATTTAAAACCGGTGTTTGTTTGATTAAACAATTCGGTATGTGACTTCAAGATTAGACCTTTTTTTCAAATTCGGCAGGCCAGTTGAAATGTTTACGTGAAAAAAAAACAGACTTGCAGACAAACGTTGGATAGTTCGCCATCACATGAGCTCGGTAGATCAGACAAATTGAGCTGAACACCCCCCCCCCCCCCCCTAAAAAGTTCGTATGACCTAAATGCTAACTTCCTAAAATGTAGGGTTGTATTATGGTACTTTTATGAGCAATGTTTTTTTAAACTTAGTACATGTATGAAACTCGTGAACCTTAAAATATAAAATTATTGGAACATTATTGACGGCTCTTAATAGAAAAACAGTTGCATAACATGTGTTACCCACAATAAATAAAGTTAAAATAAAAAAAACGACATAAATTTTAAAATGTCAAAAAACTAATCGATCTATACTTTATCATAATAAGTGAAAATCTAAATTAAGCTGAAGAAATGGTTTTAAAAAAGGCAAACTTAAAGTTATTGCCAATTTTAACTTTTCGTAACAAATTTCAGTAAAAAAGTTGTGTATTTCTGTCAGATTTGTGTAACTCAGACATTTTTGTTGTAGCTATGTCATAAGAAATTTATATTGAACGGTATATAAAGTAAACATAAAAGTTCCAAATTTCTGATGGCCTAAGAGACGGTGATACGCATATATATCAATTGATTTTCGAAAATGTGAGTCAAAATAAACCACCTACCGTTTTTGAAACTAAACCAATTGTTGAAATTGTTCGGTGGAAGAATTCTGTCACAAATCATCTGTTCATATCCCGTGTCCTTGATGAAATAGTCTGCACTCCGACGTGGCTCAGCAATTTCAGCATGGTTTAAACATGGGTCTAAGCAGAACACTGTAAAGACAGGAAACAGTTGTTGCAAAGATTTTATAAGTACGTGTAATATCGAAAACGTGTCGTAGCAAAGAATTGCGTAATTTTAATAGATAAAACGAAACTTTGAAAGCCACCGAACAGGACAAATATAAAAATATGGCAAACTCCAGTTGATGGAGTAGCGTTTTCCAAGGCGATAACTGAAAGGTCGTTAATTGTTGGTGGTGTCTGAATTGAAATTATTCTCTTATAAACTCATTATTTCTTTTCCTCTCGATATTTTGTCTGTGAAAAGGATGCTGTAACGTTTTTTTTCTCGATGTAACAATACTTGATAGACATATATCGTATTTCACTTTTTTATGCGATTAGTAACAAAAATCTTGCAGGAAATTGTAAAAGAGTATCTACATTATCTATTAAACTCGAAATTATAAACAGTATATAAAAATTATATGCTTTTAATTTGATAACAGAAGGAGCTTTATTGAAGATGGATGGAAAATGTTAAAATAATGTGTTTTCGATCTAAATTAGGCACTTCTATTATTTTCGTTTAATGTCAATCTACACCATATTGTGAACAATACCGTTTTTAACCGCTAATAATTCACAACTATTCTTGTTATTCTTGCAAATGTAAAAACCCATTCACCACACATGTGTACTACGTGCGCAAGTTGTTACGTTTGTTTCATTAACAGTCTAAAATTCTTTGAAAATGTATAACTGAATTCTGTTTATATAATTTTAAAATAAAGATAAATATGCTTTACTCACCGGCAGGTACAATTACGAGAAGTAAACTGATTGAAGACATGTTTAAATCAGCATAATAGTCTTTAAAACAGGTATACACTCGTTAAAACTATACTTCATATCATATGATTGTTCATTAAATATCACCCATGAAAGCACTATTTTCAAATGTGAAAGATAGCAAATCTAGTAACCGAAGAATTGCCGAATAACCTGTTTAGGTAGTGGTGTCACCTGTGGTCTTACGGTAGAGATAATCAAAGTACAAATGCGCCAAAGTACATAAAATAAGTCAAAACATAACCCTCAGTCAGTCAGGGCTAGATGCAAGATTTGCAGAAAAGGAGTGGGGTCATTTAGGGGAATTTCATGTTTCATGTAGTTACATGAAAAATTCAAACTTTTGCCAAATATTACCATAACCATTAAATATTGATGCCCAAAAGGGGTTCGAGCAACGCCACTGAAGGACATCTGGATCCGCCTAATAGTTTTACAGTTTTGTTTAAGCCACTTCCGGAGCTAATAATACTTTACATTTTCATACAATTAAAATAATACTAAGTAAAATCATTTTTCTCGCTAGTTCAAACAATGTTTACAAGAAAAAAATTCAGCTACAAACCTTTAGCTCTTTTAAATTAAGAAAGTTTTATATCTAACTATTTTACAGTTCTAAATTTCGTATCGTATATAAATAAATATACATTTGTTTATTAATTTTATAAAATTGTATGTGGACAAATGTTATATAACTACAATTTCCTTTTTCATCGATAAAATTGCATTGAATGGCGCATGTAGAAGGACATAAAAGAGTCCAGTATCGTTATAAAAGTTCAAAGAATATTTAAAATATTTCAGCAAACCGACGAACAGTCAAATGTGTTTTGACATTTCATGTATATCAATACTTGTACAGTAATGACATTTGTTTACATATGTTCTGTCTAATAATAAATAAAAGATATTAAAATAATAGCATATTTTGCAACTGACAAATCAGCAATCAAATAAAAATATTTTAATTAAATATTTGGCAAATTGTCACGGAATAAATTGTTAGATCAGTGGCTCTTACTAAAATAATCATATTTCAAACTATTTTAGGCAAAGTAACTTTTCTTGAAAATTCGTAGTATGAAGGCTTTTAGATCCACTGGTAATTAATTCATTACATTTTTTTTCAAAATTGTTCGATCGTAAGTCATTATACCTATATTTCACAACATAATAAACACAACGTATTCATTTAGTTCATAGTACAGGTGAACTAAATTAAGCACTTTAGTACTCTTATTGAAACATAGCAGGTCATATCTGTTAAGGTTTGGTTTCGATCAAAGCCTGAGTCGATGAAAGTAAGTCATTTTATGATAAAAATACCGAAATTAAACAATTTTCATTATATTAGGGGCATATGACATGAGAACCTTAAACTGTATATCTTTAGCAACATGTGAAATAAAACGATACATTTTAAACGTTATGATGCACCGTTATGGTTTTCATACACAAAATAAGTTAAATGCATTATGAATGTTACGTATCATTTCAAGTAGAATATTGGGGTCCGGTGAAATGTGGAATCCGTCAGCCGCATGAGATCTGTCAGTGCGCATACCCCAACAAGTGTTGATATCCGGCGTGGGTAAAGTCTGACAAGCAACACAATTTGTCGATAATAAAATCATATTTAATATATACGATTAAAGGACAATGTTGTTATCCGGTACACAATCATTACAACAACAATTGTTTAACGCACCTGTTCATAAATCTTACTTTAAGCCCCATTTGAGTTACCTTTTTCAGTGTTTTCACTGATCATTTATGCATGCTTTGATCATATTTGATGTAATTTAGTCGAAAGTAAATTCACTAAAATAACTAATAATATGTCAGTGTTTCTTTTACTTTTGTAAATATGTCTCCCTACCCCTTGGATGGATGTGCGAACGAGCTCATTGCGGAACACTTTTTAGCGTGCAAATGGGCTGACTTAGGAGTCATTGACAGTTCCAAGGCGGTAACCCCTCGGTTTTTCATTTTTGTTAATTGTTTGTGGTGTCTATTTTTAAACTGTTCATTTTATTAACCATGCTTTCTCTCTAACTTTTTCTTCTTGACTGGGTTGGGAAGCTGTTTTTTCTGAATGTGGCAATTCCTGATATGCGTATTTCAACTTCTTACAATTTCGAAATCTTTCTTGAATTTCCACCAATTGTCACCGAGTCGACTTCATTGCTCTTGATTAGCTTACAAAGATTATCTTGTAGCACACGCTTGTCTCCAATCTGCTTTTTGAGTTAGCAAAATTTATTTTTAAAAGTTTACACTTAACATGGCGCTAGGCATCCTTGGTTAAACTACTCGCTACTCATAAACATGCTCAAGCTTTGCTGCTGTAATTTTTCGTGTTTTGTCATGTGTGCACACTTTAAAGTTCCTCTTTCATCTTATGACAATCAGGCTGAGTTAGATTGCATCTGAAAACTTAGTATATGTGAATAATCAAGTCATTGTAAATCTAAACACAAAGATCGATATTTATTACGAAACATGTTACAGATAAAATATCAAGTGGTGTCTGTTTATTCGCTTTTCTTCTAATTTTTTGGGAATGGTGGTCCAAATATCCAAGGTTTATTTCCACACTGTTCCATGTGATTACAGTCGACACACTGGTTCCGGTGTTCTCGCCCGCAAGGACAGGCGTTGACATTATCGCCGCAGCAAGCGCAATTAAACTGTGTTTTATCAAAAACACACGGACAGTCGGCTAAAGCTATGGTGTAGCCATCAACACCCATATCAGGGCCGGGTTGTGCTGCAAATTGTGAACATATTGGATTTTTGACGCAATATTTTAGCTTAAGATTTTTTATATCCTTTTTGGTTAATTGCTGTGCTCTATCATTAAAAGCATTAATTACTCCGGTATGCATTACTCGACACAACAAACTTTTTATGCAACATTTAGCCGAATGTTAATTAATTTTCTAGTTAGAAATAAGCGATGCATTTTTCGTTTCTTTTATTCTCGTTTAAAGACTATTTATTTAACAACATAGTAACGCTTATAAGGCGTTACCCCTAAAATGTTTCAGTAGACATCGAGTGGTTACACCACGTTGACATTACATCATGGTCATGGAAATACATTAATTTGTTATTTTTAAAACATTCTTTTGCCTTCGTTCATAATTGGTAAATGTACATTATAATAATACTTCTAATAAAGTGTGTTGAATAAACTTTACTGGAAGTCGTAGTTGCAAGACAACTGCGAGTAATTTAATAATTTTTAGTATGCCAAAATACGTTTTTCAGTCAAGTGAGTTAAGCAATTAAGTTAGGCGTTTTTATATTTATTTAATAAATTCATGATTCAGAACGTGATGAGTTTAGCTCCATGTTGTAAATTTACCGAAAGCGCTCGAAACATGCCATATTACATGTATAAAGGTCAGATTGTCACTGAAACGTCTCCCAGTACATTCAATCAGTACTGTTACAAATAACGCCTATCGAATGCCGTTGAGCACGATACATGTACATATATCTGTGTAAATATTGAGTTGCGTTCAAGCAGGGGCAATTATATGCATTTCCACTGCTACCACGCTTAGCCTTAATCGAGCCGAGCCGGCTATATTTTTATTATGTTTATTTGTCGTGTTTTTTTTCATACCAAAATCGGAAATAAGATACTTTATTGGTATAGTGCGATCGTTGCACCGTAAAATCTTGTTAAAACCCGTTGTGATAAAATTCTTAAAGACGATAATCCTTCGGGTTCTCTCTTCAGTGTGAGGTTGATGCACCATAGAAAGTGGTTTAAACCCCCAGTGGCAATTTGTTTTTCCACTATGTTCCAAGGGTTCTCATTTTTTGTTAATTGTTTGTGGCGTGTTATTTGAATTGACATTCTTATAACAAACATTCTCTCTTTTCCTCTCTTCTTTTGATGCGTGAGGAGGCTGTGTTTTGTGAGGTTGGCAATTCCTGATTTGCATTTTTCACTTTTTAGTGTAAGTGGTACCTTGTTAGACATTGATAAACTGTAGGCACGTGCTCTTATTTTTCATGGCTAAGATTGTTGTAGGTGACTTTTCCTGTTATACATTGTTCATTTTCGCATTCTACATGTATTGGTTATTAGATGCCGCGGCATAATCACTTCTTGTGGTCGGGGCAGATCTTACGGGTCACGACCATCCGCCGGGTACAATCACAACGTATTTTCAATAGTTCGCTGCGGATCGAGATATTTTAAACAGTAAATTATAAGTTGCAGGACACAAGACAAATCTCGGACATTAGCATCACTTACAGTTCCTGCAGTTTGATATCAAGCCACGTATTGTACTCTTGTGCTCATAAAGTTTGAAACCTGTTACCTACAAGTGAAATCACTACTTACGGTTCCCACAGTTGGCTGTGGAGCCGCATATTGTACACTGGTGCTGATTTGGTGCGGAGCACTGGCAACCTCCGTCATCACAGCAGGCACAATCTTGGCTAGAAGCATCCGCAGCGCATTGACATCCGGTCTTGGAGCTAATTGACAGTAAAAAAGCACCGTAACGATTGTGAAGTAATTATGCGGACAACATGTTATACGTGGTTAAAGAGACACCGATTGCTTTGTCTTAAAAAATATAGTTATATTCTCAAAGATTTTCTTTAACATGTTTTCTTTGCAATTTCGGATAATAATACACTAATAGTCTTCGCTTGTTTAATGTGCATGTATTACTTATACATTCAAAATCACATTTCATTATTCTTATACATGTAATTGAAAATAAAACATATATTTTAAGTTGATTATATTACAAATGTTCATGTCAACTTTTTAAATAAAAATTCCCCGATATTTTACCATATAGGAACGCCAAAATGGCAAAGCATTTTGCCTCTTTGTTATTAATTATGTTTCTAAAATTGTGCAAAATCCATGTCGGGCATAGCTTCGTTAAAAAAACCGAAGCCTACTCCCAAGGCCAAAAGAAGAATGGACAAGGGTGGATAGGTTAATAGTAAAAAACCCCAAAAATAATACACTTGTCGCTAAATTTCGCTGTAAACAAACATGTACAAAACATATTACTTGACTAAGTTTTGATACCGTTGCATGCAAAAGCACATAAAATATCAGTGCCCAAGGTAATAAAACTAAGCATGGAAACCAGTCTCAAATCTCAAGTATCTGATTGGCTGAAATGGCGACCAGTCGTCATTTCAGCCAATCAGATGCTTGAGATTTGAGACTGGTTTCCAAACTCAGATTTATAACCTTCAGGCCAGGAACTAATGACAATGTAAAACATCGGGTAGGTACGCGATGATCGTGCTGGAACAGTGCAAACAGGCTTAAATCAGCAAGAATGCGTGGCAACAGGAAAACAGAGAAATCTTATCTATCATATACTTTTTTTATTTCTAAGATTTTTTTTTAGAAAACGTCAAACAGTCTCAACCCCCAATTAAGTGATACAATTTAACAGCGTATAAAAGTTGAATATAGATCACACGTACTGAATAAATACGTTATTTTAACTTGACATGAAAGTTAGCATATCTTTTGAACGAGTTTCAAGATGACATAACGAAAACAGACGAGAATGTTAAACGATGTCATATTCTCGCCAATCCCGAAAGCATCTAGAACACCTACTCTTGCAGTGATGCGTGCACTGTCATAAATCACATCAAAGAATCTTACGTTGTCCAAATATCGAATCGCTGAAAAGTAACGCCGCCTAATGGGGCTGTAGGCGGTGTAGACATAACTGAAAAAAAAATTACATAAACCAACATTCCATAGTATAATAAACCGATAACGATATCGAACTATTCAGTCCAGTATTAAAAATCAGTGATAACATCAGTTAATATGAGCAAATATTTCTCAATTATTACACATTCCTTAAAAAAGGGGTAATCGCCACACTCACAAAACACAGCCTCCCCACGCAGCGAAAAAGGAGAGAGAGAGAGAGAGAGAGAGAGAGAGAGAGAGAGAGAGAGAGAGAGAGCATGTTTGATATTAGTATGTCAATTCAAATAGGACGCCACAAACAATTAACGAAAAAGAGAACCTTTGGGGATACCGCCTTGGAACGGTCAGTGGCAAAACAAATTGCCACTGTGGGTTTAAACCAGGTTCTAGGGTGCACCAACCTCACACTTGCCCCAACAGGTTCTCACATTAACAAACAAGTTAAGACTTTTAATGCCGCTATATTAAAATGATACATCAGGGCAGTATTGAAAATGAATATTGCTGTCAACGCCTTCTAGAGCTGGGTTTATACCGATATCTACACAAAGTCAATTAGAACGTTAGGAACGTAACCGTTAACTTAACAGTCACACGAGAGACATTAATGTAAATGTCATTTATCAGCGAACAGTTTAACAAATCCGATTTCGTAATTAATTTTTTTCGTGAAAACTGCCCACTAAAAAAAACTAACTAGACTATACTCGCCAATCAACCAGATCACAATAATTGTTTATGTAATACAGAGCACCATAAGAATATTTACATATCCATAATCAGTTACAAACGCGGAAATACTGAAAGCTAATTCCAATCTGATATTGTTCCAAGTATTACATGTAACATATCCCACAGTTTCATTAGTTGAAAGCAAGCATTTATTTGAAACACCACATTTATTACTTTTAGTGTTATTATCTTATTACCATACGACAGGTAAACTCTATAAAGTTAGTAATTAGTTTCGAAAAATGGCATAAATATAGTCATACATCTGTAAATAAATTAAATCAAATTAATATTTTCATGGGTTGTTGCAAACGCAGACGGCCGCTGCTTTCAGATTTATTGTTCATTTATGTATTTTAAAAACACCCAAGTATCATATATCTAATCATATCCTATAAATGTCAGTGGGGCAGTATATAAACTTTCGATACTCGTTCGGCGAGATCTAAAATCATATTTATTCAATTAAAGATTATCGTTAACCCATAAAAATTAACTTTTGGAAGCTATAAAAAGAAAGTACCATTCTGAGCTGATAATGATGTCCATGCAGTATTGGTTTTAGCAGGGTCGCATTTGAGATTATTGTTGTCAGTCTTAAACTCGTTGTTTTTACGACATATCCCATCGATCACACAGAAGTCAGCCTAAAATATATTATAATATTTTCTTCCGTCTTTATAGTATTTATTCCTGTGTTTATAACAATTACACAATTTGTTTTTAACTTACGAATTCCAATGATGTTACATGTATGCCGATTACACTGACCTAAATACAATGTATCTACTCTGTTGTGTTTCATTGGTTTTCACAAGAAAACAATTGATGTTTTGGTCGCAACTTATTGTGTGTGTGTAAGAATGACGAGGTTAATTTCGTCTTAAGGTTTGAAGTATGCTATGCATAAAACGTGCTTTTAGACTAGTGTTTTTGCAATGAGAATCTTAAACACAATCAAGCGTCGATCAAAAAAAAAGTACGTTTTCTTACAAAACAAACCAAACAGTAACACATAAGGATCAAGACAGAGAAAAGTTTTGTTAACCAGGGTTGGAGGTTATAAAACTGAGATTGGAAACCAGTCTCAAATCTCAAGCATCTGATTGGCTGAAATGGCGACTGGTCGCCATTTCAGCCAATCAGATGCTTGAGATTTGAGACTGGTTTCCATGCTCAGTTTTGTAACCTTGGGCACTGAACTATCTTATTCTCTCTTAGTTTCGCAGTTTTAGTTATTTTTTTTGAAGAAACCATTTGAGATAGAATCGTATCTTGATCCACGAGCCTTTGCAACTATTGCATCAATGTTGCACAACTGTAGTAAAAGCTGATAACTAAACTCAAAATTAACTTATTTATAACACATTTTGTAGTTTGCGGGCGAACATATTAAAACCCAGTTAAGACGTGAAATCAATTTTAATTACCTTTATCTGACACACTTCTCCGGTGTCCCTACAGTTCAGACAGGTAGAATCCATCCTATAGACATTGACCTCGTTGCTGAAGTGGTTTCCATCGTTAGTTACCGATATGTTGAAGCCAATTACCATGTTACCTGGTGTTTTCATAATAAAATGACATTTAAAATTATGTTTAATATGAAATTTTTAACTTACTTTGAATATTTTAAAGCATTTGTTTCAAATGAGAATTATCCTTCCTTGTTTTCATTAATAAAATCACAGAACAACTCTACAACGAATTACTATGTCGTAAGAATTATGATCTATATATTTTGATCAATTATCGCCTCCCTTTAGAAATTAATTTTGCCACTTACCTTCCCAAAATCCTGTGAAATTTTTCTCTCGTTTACTCTACATTTTAGCTGTGTGAAGATCTCCTGTTTATGAAAATATCCCTGTTTTAATGTTTGTTGCCATAAGTTTTCCCTTGTACATGAACAAGTACTTTACTATCTTATGGGTCAATTTAATTGTATTGAGGATACCTGCAACTTGCTCCTTCGTTGAAGCTGACATCCAATAAGTCGTAAGTTGTGGTATTCCACATTTGTTGTAAATTTCCTTCCTGTTGCAACAAACCCTGTGCCGTCAAACTGAAAAAAGTGAAAACATCTTAAGTTAGATAGGTTGGTTACTTGTGGTAACCGTATTGAACTTATAGCAATTAGATTTTATTTAACAAGATTGTAAAGACGGTAATTAAAGTATCTTCTACGTTCTATTTGCAACAGATGAATAAATGGGGAAATTTAAACGCCACTGATCGGGAAAAATTTGAAAATAAAGCAGAATCCTTTTGAATTAGACTGTTCATGAGCAGTAAATTGAATTGCGTATCAATGAAAGCACCGGGCTTAGCAATTCAATTTTACCCTAGTAAACAGTACAGTGATTATTGGTCCCAAACGACGATATGAATATGACTCTGAACATGGAACCTATATTGCAGTATTTTCAGATGAATACCATTCCATGAACAGCGATGTATGGTCTCCGGTTGCGATAAACGAGAGAACAATTTGCGGAACTGAACATAATTGAATTTTGACTGGGGGTCTGATAATATAAACCTGCGTATCACATAGAACTCCAAATGCAAAACTTAACAAGCGGGTAGAAAACACTTGGACAGAAGGTTATAAAGCTGAGATTGGAAACCAGTCTCAAATCTCAAGCATCTGATTGGCTGAAATGGCGACTGGTCGCAATTTCAGCCAATCAGATGCTTGAGATTTGAGATTGGTTTCCATGCTCAGCTTTAAAACATTGGGCACTGGGGTGATTTAACTCTAGCAAAAGCTTTACTGGCTGGGAATCCTTTAAGTTAGAAAACTTCATAAACTCAATCTACATTAACAGAAGTAAGCAAACATATTTTCATATTTTACTGATGTAACATTAACGCTAACTAACATCATCATTCGTTTTCAAACCTCTTCATCGAGCTCATATTGATGATTAACGTTAGCTTCATCTGAATTGAAACCTGATAAAATGAATTTTTTAACGAGTCGGGCGTTTATTTTCTCCGGCAAGTTTTCTTGCTATTCAGCGTTGAAAACATGTAACACACAATCTGGCATAGTTGAAAAACACACAAACCTTGTTTAAAATTCATTTCGATTCAAAAAGCATATACATTGTATATCGTTTCAGGATAACTTTATGCAGCTCTTTAACATTTTATTATTAAATATTACACCAGTGAACTTTTAATATTGCTGAATGGCATACCTTCAATTCGTTCAGCAGGCACTTTAAATTTGAGTTCAGATTGAAATTGTTACCAGCCAGAAATATCGTTTCACACGGTCTCACCGTTACGTCACATAGTGAGGAGTCTTGGTAAGATCTGAAATTAATTACACGTGATTAAAATCGAATGATAGAGTGGTATGAAATAATAACAAATGAATCAGTTTTAATGAAAATTAACATAGTTTCGTTATTCAAAATCAGACTACAATTAATCTTTGGTCGATCGACTACATGTACTGAAAATGTAAAGTTATGCGTATCAGGAACTGGCACACTCTCAGGAAGCACATACCAGTAAGATAGCTACTTACTCGAACTGGCCATGTAGAAATTATGAAATAGGGGATATTATGAAGATATTTTGACATTTATCAAGCCTAAATTAATTATAGATACAGGTTTTGTGTTTTCAAGGTATTTGGAATATATTTATTTAATAACTATTAGAAACCAAAAGCAGCCAGGTGATGATCAGTGTGATGCAGGGGCTTGAATTCGAAACTAGGGAAATCCTGTAAAGTAATCTGTTTCCGCGTCAGAAATTCAGTTGCATGTTTTTGAATTTATTTTGCGGAAAATCGGTAGGGATGACAGCTATTGGCTATATTCTTTTCTGAATCTGTTGTTTCAGCTGGACTGAAAGCAACCATTTCTGTGAGTTGTCGGTTGGACATTAATATTATGCAAGATTTTAGGTTTCGTGATTTTTTGCCCGGGCCGACTGTGCAAAAGTGATGCTTGGACTGTGTTTCAGTGTTCCTTGGATTTTTTTTCAGGAGTTCTTTATAGCCTGAATGTATGTTGCCGGAGTAGCTTATAGCCATATGTTTGCAGTAAACACTGATTTATGTTTCAGGTTGTTGTTCTGGATTGATCTCATAGACTAGGTATAGAGTGTGTGTCGGAAACTGTGAAATTAGGACCGGTTACTTGCGTCAGCCACCTTATCCTAAAGTGTTGATTTACAAATATTGTCAGGTATGGCATTTTAAAGCTTTAAATGCCTGTCCAGAATGAGAATTACACAAAATGATCAATTTTATGTCTGCTTTATTTAAAATAAAATGTCTGGCAGTCAGCATTAAGGGGAGGTAACTCAGACTTTGTGGTATGCTGAGATGCCTGGTGCAAAGTCCTGTATATTTTTTTCAAGTAGAAAATCTGAAATTTGTCGCTTTACTTTAAGGCATTATTTCTTATGTAACGAAAGAATGTTTCGCATGCAAAAAAAATAATGTTCAACCAACATTTTTGTCGTTTCCCTCTTTTTAAGCAGGGGACGGCCATTTTTTGTCGTCCGAGCGACTGAAATTTGTCGCTGTTGGTAAAAACCACTAAAAATGTCACATCCGATTGAAGTTATGTCAGACAGACTTTGTACCAGAAATGCAGTAGCTACTCAGGTGCTTGTAGCAAGCATGCCATAGCTCTTTTTAATAATAGCTGGCTTTGACTCTGTACATATTATGGATTTACCCAAATGGGCACTGTAATGTATGTAAACTTTGATGACAGGTATTTCAAGCATGTCACCAAACAAGTCACAATATAACATGAAAGAGTACAAATACATGTTGAGACAGTTGACTGGGCAGATTTTGACATCATAAGTTTCAGTAAAGTGGTCTGCAGAGGTGTTTGAAGCTATTCAGTATCCAATAGCCTGTCAGTGTATCAGAAAAATGCCAGACTTTATGCAGTTGCTTATTTTTGATCACCCAGCAGAGCTGTTTAGACCTAATAATGGGCTTATTTTGAATGATGTTCAGCAAAGTGAATGTGGATGGTGCTTGAAAAACATCAGAATGTCACACTGGTACTAATTGAAATATGAATTTTAGCAAAATGTAAATAGTCACTGTTGGTAAATAAGGTACAAATAATGCACATTTTTCATGCATACTGTCTTGACTTAAATTGCCATATCTGACTTGAATATGCATTCAGGTGTATGATTTTAGTCTTATTTTATTCCAGTTAGTCTGCAAAATTGATGCAACTCTAAGATATATGTTAAGTCAAAAATGTGTGTCTCTTTAAGGATGCACATACCAGTAAGATAGCCACTTACTCGAACTGGCCATGTAGAAATTATGAAAAAGGGGATATTATGAAGATATTTTGACATTTATCAAGCCTAAATTAATTATAGATACAGGTTTTGTGTTTTCAAGGTATTTAGAATATATTTATTTAATAACTATTAGAAACCAAAAGCAGCCAGGTGATGATCAGTGTGATGCAGGGGCTTGAATTCGAAACTAGGGAAATCCTGTAAAGTAATCTGTTTCCTCGTCAGAAATTCAGTTGCATGTTTTTGGATTTATTTTGCGGAAAATCGGTAGGGATGACAGCTATTGGCTATATTCTTTTCTGAATATGCTGTTTCAGCTGGACTGAAAGCAACCATTTCTGTGAGTTGTCGGTTGGACATTAATATTATGCAAGATTTTAGGTTTCGAGATTTTTGCCCGGGCCGACTGTGCAAAAGTGATGCTTGGACTGTGTTTCAGTGTTCCTTGGATTTTTTTCAGGAGTTCTTCATAGCCTGAATGTATGTTGCTTGAGTAGCTTATAGCCATATGTTTGCAGTAAACACTGATTTCTGTTTCAGGTTGTTGTTCTGGATTGATCTCATAGACTAGGTACAGAGTGTGTGTCGGAAACTGTGAAATTAGGACCAGTTACTGGCGTCAGCCGCCTGAGCACTCACGTTTTTCACTGAACCATAAAAGAGAGGATTGATAAAAAGATAAATTTCCAAAACGTAACGAACGGATATTGATACCATTGTTGAATTGAAGCTAACCATTATTTACCATGTACGGCTGTCAGAAAAAGATCGTTTGACTTTTCACTTTAATCAGGTAATAATGTCATGTAATGATGACCACGTTTATCTGGGTTTGTCGTGCAACAGGTTATGGTTTCCCTGTCTAGCCCAGTCGGAAGCATGTTTGTAATCCAATGGCTAGGCTCTATGGCCGTCCGGTACTGGTTAGATTCACACTATGTGCATTATCACGTTAAGCTAATATTTGTAATGTTTGCGCGAAAACATTTAATTAAATGTAACGTTAAAATATTTTACCATAAACACACTTTACAACAAACTTGGTAAGTACAGTCAAAATGACCTTGACCTTTGAGTTTACCACAGCAATCAATAATGGTTTCCAAAATCAACAAGGGTCGTTTAGCGACTTTGCACTTTTTTACACTAAACTTAATACCTACTTACAATAACCTTAATTACGCTCAATTACACTTTAAAAAATTGCCTTTTTTATTGATCACAATACCTAATTCAAAGATCTTCGTCACATGACATCAGCATGAGTTTTCTTTATTATGGCAATTATTTACATTAAGTTTTCGTGTAGTTACTCTAAGACTAGGTCTACAGGTTCTGCAGTCACAGATAATGCAGAAAAAAATTGACTGGCGGAGCAAGCGGACAGACCGTGAAACAACACAACACGTCTTGATTCCCAAATTGCGTATTAAATGTATTTATTTGCGAAAAAAAATAATTGTCCAACCTATGGACTAAATCCCATAATCACGAAATAAAGACACTGAAAATTTATAGAAAAACATTGAACGTTGGAACAATCGTATTAAACAGCGTACTCACGCAAGAATATTGTATATTTCAGGCGGTTGATGAGCATTGATTTCACACCCGTCCCCTTCATAGCCCGGGTTGCAGTTGCAGGTTCCGTGCGTGCATGTTCCATGACCTGAACAGTCGCTCTGGCATCTATCTGTCGTTATGAAAGATGGAGGGTTCCCATGTGTATCGTAGAAAGAAACATTCTTAAGTATCAGGTGAGCGCAAGTCATCACTGCAGCGTTGGTAATACTTTCAATCATAGAACCGTCGTCATAGTACTGATAAAAAGAAAAATATATTCATAATTTATAAAAACAGGATCCTGCAAAACGTATCAAAGTATAACGCCCCTTTTCTTCATTATACGTCAGGTAAGAGTGTTTAATTTAATATGTTAATAATTATATAGTATTGTGTATTTTACTTTTTGTATATTACATTACTTGGAATTGAACTGGAATTCCCGAGCAGTGACTGGGATTTGAACACGGTTTGCATGGGCCGTGAGCCAAGGACTCTACCACCGGGCTATCTTGGGTGATACATGTAATGAGATAAATAAAAAGGAAACTTTTAAAGCCAAAAGTATGAAAATTCTTTTTAACTTGTTTCTAACTTAGCCGTGTATCTCATTTAATTGTGATGTTTTATTTGACATTGATCATTTTATAAACCTTAAATCTCTTTCCTCTCTGCGTTTTTGGTTGTATGGGGAGGGTACGTTTTCTAATAAAGTCTGATGTAAAAACATAATTCAACATGTCTTGGTTTATTTCGGGTTTATTTCGGTATGAATGACTGTGACTTCATGACTACTTGAAATCGTCTTTAAATATAAGAAAATAATTTAAGGTCAAAACTGGGTCATTTTGTTGTCAAAAATTAAGTCATGGACATTTATGATCGTAAATATCGGTTGAAATCATACACGAACGATTTAAAATGTGATTTTGATATATATATTTTTCCAAATTAAAAACGAATTTCAAGCTTACCTTAAAATCCTCAACACATTCGTGGATAAGTCCTTCATAGCCTATATCTACTCTTGACATGCACTGCTGTACAGTAGCGTGGTGATTAAACGCCTCTTCGCAAGCTTTTTGGGCGTCTGCACGCGTCTTACCATTCCGTGTGGGAAAGTCCCGTAGTTGTGGGGTGAATGCTAAAACATGTTTTACTTTTTCAATACGCTGAAGGGCTGTGAATTCTTCCGTGCAAAGGGGATCAGAATATTATCTGCATAATTATGCATAAACATGTAAAATAAGATAAATAAAGAAATCTATTATTGGGTTTGTAAAAGGTTTTAACAATTACATATTGTCTCAAATGAAAAATTAACGTCTTGCAAAGCATAAATAAAGAAATGTATAAGCCTTTACTGTACCCTAGTGTCGATAATTGGCCGTTTTTAATATGCCACAACAAGGTAGATAGTGTATATCTTCATCTTAAAGTGGTACTTTTTCTCAAGTTTTTATTCCGCATTGTTGTCTATAAAAACAAACTTACATAATCCATAATCAAAGAAATATTGAGGTGGGTCACTATCGTCCTCCAAGTAATTAGATGCTCGTTTTTTCCTTCCGCCATAGGAATTCCCGTTGGTAGGTTTACAGTTAGGGCATAGTGCCTAAAAAGAACTATACAACTGTTGGAGCAAACAATCGTTTAAAAAATATCATTTAAACGTTAAAAACGGGATGTCATGTTTAAAAAAAAGCGAACATTAAAATATATTAACGTTTTATTTACGAATAAACGCACAAACATGGAGCATATGTTGATTTAGACGTGTATTCATGCGAAGTATGAGCGTATACACAGGAACAACCTTAAAAAGATATATGTATGTTTATAGCTTTTACTCCTAATATGCATACTTGATATTGTTAAAACTTTACGTTTTTGCAATATGACTCTAACCTTTTTAAAAATATATCTTATTTATATAATTTTCTCGTCACTTCAACCACCAAATCGGTTTATGTTTACATGTATGAACCAGCATTTACAAGCAAACGGTCGTGCGGCTGAGCCGCATTAAATAGATACAATTTTCTAACTGCTAATTGATACCTTTAAGAAAACTTTAACCAATACTTAATTGACCATAAACATTGATTCCATATTATTTAAATACTTATAAATTGCAAGATTTATAGTCAAGTACCGTCACTTCAATAATTTAAACATGCACTTACGTTTACATTAGTTCGGGATTTTATGTTTTTAATAGAGCAGTCAACGATGCGTTTAGCATTATCACAGTCGCAATAGGTTATAAGTTGGTCATAGGCACTGTCTGGCACTATACTATACTTCCTGTCAAATAACGAGTCTCCAACTCGGACTCTGTAAATAAAAACGAGTAATTTATCCTCGTTATTCGTATTAACAATCAGTAAATAATGTAAAGAAAAAAACTTAAAACTTAAAACGCTGCATGCTTTGGTGAATATCCCAGCTACAGTTGATCGCTTTGATTACTCCTATGTTTTCACGACGGCGGCAGGGGTTTACGACTTTATGTAGGGGTTTTCGGAAATCTTGTCAAAGAATCTAAAAGCTCGGTCTGTTTCTGTTATAATTCCATTTATTGCTGATATGACTTCAGGTGCTCTGGCCTCAGTAAGGTCATTAACTACCAATCATTATTCACTTGACAATGCCATTAGCTTCTTAAACTTTCTTTCCGACATAGTACTAGAGGGCGACACAAGTGTTTTACTGTACACCCATCTAGTTCCATATTTTCTTCGGATCAAATTTCGGATACGAAATAAAATCATCTAAAAACAATGTTGAAAAGTGTAACCTTACCTCCAGGACTCGATAAAATTAGATGGTTGCCAAACTCTGGCATTTTCTTGCCAAAAATTATGGTTCGGATAGGGGTCGTGGTGTCCGTCGGGATATCTAAGGTCGTTTGATCTGTCCTCGTCGAAAAATCCGCATAATCCCTGTGTTGCAGCGTAATCAACTTCTGGGACAGTAATGTAAATGTCCATGCGGTCATCGTAGGTATCGACTTTCACTTGGGCTCCAGAAAGGAAATCCATCTGTTACAAAACAAACTATCTTCAAGCAAATCCAGACACACAATGGTGTTTATTTTACGTTGGGACATTTTTCAAATTGATAAGTTTTTAATTCGCTCTACTAGGAGATTAGCATATTCGCAACACATGTTATTGAACAGAACCATCATTCTGTTCCTGAACAGAACTACCGCTTACTTTCGATTTAAGGTTCTTCCTTCGTTAAGAGGTTACTGTTTCAAAAGACAACACCGTCAAAAAGAAAAGTCACAAAATATTTATATTGTTAGAAAACGAAGAATTAAAGCATCAGCCTTAGTCTCATTAAAAATAATATTACATGTACATCACATCAGCCTAAAACACAGATTACTTTTGTAAGATCACAAACATTTAAATCTTTAACCTAATTAAAATTAAATGAATTAAAGGTGTTAAACATCAAGAACTGATGTATTTGCAATTTTGCATTCCTATTCTATGTTGTTAGTAGCTGCATATAAACTGGCTTCTCTGCGATTTATTAATTTATGTATCTGATGCAAACAGATGGACAATATTGAACATTTATTATGATTATATTAAATCTAAATTATTGCTGCTTAGAAAAATTGTTGCGGGTACAAACGAAGAAAACAACTTCTGCATAACCGATCTACAGGCATTGAAGCCTGAAGATTTTGTTTTTGTACAAACCATGAAACATTTCTTTAGAATTTGGTATACATTGTACTTTGATATACATGTAGTAATTTGTTCCAATATTTATAGTAATCGATTAAAACAGTTAATTGAACAAATACAAGAGGCATTTAGCAGGCCTAATATTTCGTTTCACAATTTTCATTGATAGTGACCTACTTTAAGCCTCATGGAAATAACAATTTGCCAAGAATCTAA
The DNA here is from genome assembly GCA_038501625.1 of Corbicula japonica. NCBI lineage: Eukaryota > Metazoa > Mollusca > Bivalvia > Venerida > Cyrenidae > Corbicula > Corbicula japonica. The sequence continues at coordinate 16,219,992 of JAZAYU010000002.1, read as the reverse complement.
TTCTCTATGCAAAAAATAAGTAAGTAAGTAATAAAGAATTTACTTACTTACTTACTTACTTGCAAAAAATATAATCACAAACGCTAAAGAACCAAAATCAGCCAATCCATGCAGTCAAGATTGGGTTTATAAATTAATTCAAATATCAAATATGTAATAAACAACATCAAAACCAATCTCATTAAAATCAGATCTTTGATTACGCTTCGATACTCTACACCTAACCAGCGGAAAGTAATGAAGCGAAAGTTAGGATGTGATTTTAATGAGATTGCATCAAAACATAATTAACTTTTAATAGGCCTACTGACCAAATAATGTCCTGCTTTGTCTTCGTAGACCACAGCTCCATGAGACGCTGGATTCTTATTTATTATCTGAACGGCCGGATATGCCCTGCCAGCATGCGTTCCTTGGCACATATCAATGATGATAATATCATTTCCTTCTCGTGCCGCCACCGCACAGTTACACGTTACACCGTTGCATGGCCAAGTTCGGGTTTGAACCTAAAATGCCAGTCAAAAATGCAACATTACATAAAAATGGATAATGCGTTGTAAGCATACACGAACTGTGTTACTGTGAAATGTTGCAAAATAAATAAATCTACATTGTTATGTTGTTCTTTTATTAGCAAAATATTTCTAAATAAGCTATTTCTTGTGACTGCTTTCTACACAGTCTAATGGCTCTTGGATTCTTGACGAGGTATGCGATGATATATATCGCCGGTCTGGTGACATTGCCCAAGGATCAGGCGAGTGATAATATGACACCAAGACCGCCAATATATCCTCTAAATCACATTTTGCAATTATTGTATAGTATGCCAGACTAATAGGTGTGGTGGATAATTTGAAAAAAGAAATGAATACATTTACCTGAAACAAACGATTGCTCGCAGTGCTTTCATACATGATGAATTCTCCTGATTTGAATTGCTCATAGTAGCTTAATTAATGAAAGAAAAACACATTAAATATTAACGATGTGATTTTACACTGTTATGGCACTGGTATATATTTAAATAAAATAATACGACAAAATCCATTCTTATATACGTATACTATTTCACGTAGAAACAGTTTACAGACGTACAAATTATAGATGGACCATGAGATATAATTGCTTAAAGTTTGAACTTTTCTAGCTCAGTATCTATCATCCCCTACCAATACATCCCACAAAATAGTTTCATAAGCTCATCAGGCAAATGAAATGTGTTCACATAATGATTTTGGAGCTTTTGTAATTAAAATAAAGATACATTGAAAAAAGGTTACATTTAAGAAAATGTGTCTTCTTTCATATACTCACGCTATAACAAACGAAATATTGTTTTTATTGCTCACACCACCGACATTTAACGGCAAAAAATTTGAATTAGACTACGGTTATAATTTTAGATCATCGTTTTAGCGAACAGGCGACAAACAGAGCCTCTGTGACATTAAAAGAGAATCTTTTACATTATACAAATCAACAGATACACGCAAATAACCATAACACTCAAACTGATAATGGATGATTACATGTTTAACTAGCAATTTTGAACAAAAATACCAATTTTGAAACTCGTATGCTTCCTATTTGGCTTTATTGAGTCTCAAAAACTCAAATCTCAGAATCTTTAATAAAATTAATGCTTTATCATTTAAAAGCACACATCAAATACTTACTTCCCTTTATAATCTACTTTATTTGATGGAAAATCATCGAGGGTTTTACAATGTGGATCGCTTATACAGGAACACTGAGACGTTGCTTTGTCAATCGTGTGCACCTAATAAAATACGTAACCAATTAGTTCAAAATATGAATCTTCAGCGTCAACCTATTAGCTGAACAAATGAATACGCTATGGCAATTAATAAGTTGAACAGATGAATATTCATTGTCAGTCAATATTTTGAACAAATATGTAATCAGCATCAACCATTGAGTTGAACAAATGAAAATTCAGTGTCACTCAATTAGTACACAAACGAATATTCGGTGTCAACCAATTAGTACAAAAAAATTATTCAGTCTAAACAAATTACTAGATTATACATGTATAACAATATTTACATAAACGACATATTACTGGAAAAATTATCTGATTAGAACGTATCATCTCAAATGCATTTTTATTAATAATTACTAAAATATCAAAAACCTTTTATTTTATTAACATTTCTACGTTTGGAAAATGCTTCCCCAGTTTTTCTGTGAAAAAATGTAATTTACTTCTATCGGCGTCTGCAAAACTTAGTTTAGGTGATTCAATAAGAACATTCTAAAATGACATTTTAAATAGTATGTACGTTTATCTTTACTCACTGGTAGGTACGGTAAATTGTAACCCCGAAAGATCTCCGGTGCGTCGTATGAGAAATTGCTGATCAGCAAATGGACCGCTAGGTTTTTGTCCCTGTCAACCACACCATCACGTTTAGCAGAAACCAGAAACGGGACAATTAGTTGACTTGTTGCATTATCCCACTGGCTAGGCAATAATGCCTTGTCACATGAACTATTTGTCACTGCTTCATCTGTAACAGTTAAAATACCAAAATTATGAGCTGATGCCAAAGTCGGAAATAAAAATAAACACTTTATATTTGTCTGGGTTATTTCGAGACAACCGAAGTTTTGACTTACGATGTGATAACCTCAGTCAGGAAACACTACACAATCATTTTATGAGGAATTTTTAAAATCGTTGAATTAAACTGGATACAAAAAACAGTTTTAGCAATATGTCATATTTTTGAAACTATCCGCCTTTAATATGTATAAGTCACCGTTTATAAAGCCATTCGTATGTACATAGTGCACTGCAATTTTTAAAATTTATATATCCTGCATGATTGAGTGTTCTTTTAATTGAATAAATAAAACAAACACCCAACGAAATGTTTAATCAATCAACCGTCTCTAAATTAATTAAAAAGGAAACAGTGATATTCTTTCAGAAAACAAAGATTCCCCATAAGGTAGAAATAAAAAACATGTTTATAACAAGAATTTTTTTTTCAAAAGGATAACATACACATTTGTAAAGTATTATACCCGTGGGAAACCAAACTGGAACAATGACTGCGGCTAAAGGCAGGTTCTAGGGTGCACCAACCTCACACTTGCCCCTACATGTACATGTTCTCATCTGAACAAACAAGTGCAAATTGGAAAAAGAAAATGAGTTAATAGACTATCAGAAGTGAATATGATGGTATTACAATTCAAGTGACCAATTCTAATTTCAAACAATAATTGAAGTGCGTGTGTTTTTATAAATAAAATATTAATACTCACGTCTGTTATCGCTAGTATCAAGGAACACGTCAAGTTGACAGCTGTTTGAGCTATTTTTATCGCAGACTACAGGCACGGTAGATATCATTCGCACCTCTCTCGGTTGAGTTTCTTTTTCATCCACTCTCAAACTAGGCGTGCACTGAAGCTTGGGATCAACATGGCATGGTGTTGGGTTCGGACATATATCTTTTGGTAAACATGTAGTTTCCAACTGGAAAATTATAATGAAAATGTGAATTCTTTTGAACATATTTTGGATTTGAAAACTTTAAATACCCTTCATTGTTTTAAAAAGCAATTGTCGTGAGAAACAGTCACGTTGCTTGTTTCACACATTCCTCGTAAATAACGTCAAAATATATCTCATAACATGCAATTTTTATTTTGTTCAGACGACGGAATGACAAAACTAAAATCACTTTGTCCCTAACAATCGACTGAATTTTTAAACTAAATGTGAAAGAATGAAACTGTAATTTAGCAGAAAACATAAAAAGAATGTACCTTAATGCCACACCAATAGCCTTTACTCGGTAAAAGAGGTCCCATTCTTGTAGGTGTTGCTGTGAAAAACGCTCTAACTCTACATTCAAGCTGTAACAAGTATCATTTAAAAAGTTCAGCAGACGGATAAAGTAGAGGAGGCGCAATGAACAAGGGCGGTATTTTATTTCACAACTTTTTTCTCCGTTCAGGTGAGTGCGGTGTTCGTGATAGTAGACTATACATACGATTAATGTATATCGTTAAACACGAAAACCGTTTTTTTTTGAAAAGCGAAGATTTGTCAACGATGGTGTAAACCTGTTTTACTGGTAATGGGCATTTTGCATGTATTAACTCATGTGCGGGGCTTTCTTGATTGCTACAAAATCTGAGGTCATGTGATAAATAGAATACATCATTGTTTGGGATGGATCAAATTTGTACTGTTTATTGGTGTAAATATTGAGTTGCGCTCAACTCAGTGCTAGACGGCGTGGGCAGTAATAAGCATTTCCATTACTGCCCATGAAAAGGCTCAATCAAACCGAGCCTGCAATATTTTCATATTTGTCGTGGTCGAGGGTCTTCAAAGTTCCCTTTTCATCTATTTTCATATCGATTTATATGACTCGTTTTATAATTTCAGTATATAATGAACACTCGTGTTGTATACTCTACTTACTGGTGAAAGGCATTTTGCATTTATTAACTCGTGTGAGGCGCTTACTTGATTGCTATAAACATATAAAATCTCGAAACCAAGGAAAACTTAAATATTAATAATTATAGGTGCAAAAATAAGATTATTCAATGACTTATAAACCATTGCAAAGCAAGATCTTAAGAAAATCTGTTTAAAGGATAGAACACCATAACTCAATCAGTCACTTATTTATTAGGGTAAATTTTAAACACTTTTGTACCAAGACAGCACTCCGGTTCAGAAGGACATGCTTCATACGTACATGGTGTATATGCGGGTTTAACTTGTCAATGACTAGATTCCAGGTTGGTTTAAAATTGGAATAAGAAGTAAAAAGAGATCAGATACTATCAAAAAGAGTTTGTTTCTCAAACTTCTTATAAATGAGAGTATTTTTGTTTGTAAATATAAGGATTGAATCGATTTTTCATGGTTTTAAGTTGGGTATGAAACACAGTTGGATTGTTTAAAGTACGCATGAAGCCCGACACTTTAAACAACCCAATTGTTTTCCTTATACAAATGAAAACCATCAAATATCGACTCTATCCTTAAATGTGTACCGTTTCGCCTAAATGACCTTTCATGAATGTCTGATTGAGTGTCACGTCTCTGGTAGCACCCTGCACCTTCGCTTTTGAAACAACCGTAGTGTTGTCAAAAACCCACTCCACATAAAATCCAACGTCGGTTCGTGATTCATTGAAGTTTATGTGGCAGTTGAATTCAAAAGTTTCTGGCTTAAGAATGGGATTCGAAAGCGTCGGATTGAGTAACATATTTGGATAGAGATCTGTAAAATAAAAAAAAATGAGTTTACACACTCTAAAGACTGTCAAAAATACTGTATCTCCACAAACATGCATCATTTAAAAATAATCGGTTGCGTGTTTTTAATAAAGTTATAAAACAATTTATGAAGTATATTATGGACGTTTTCACCTAAAATAGCTTAAAATTCACAAATTGTATGCGGCATCAGTATCATTGAAACATTAGGTAATATAAAAATATTTTTAACAGTTACCAATGCAAGGCATGAAACCAGTTTTCGACCATTGGTGCGGGGGGCATGGTACACCACTTCCTGAAAGAAATAAAAACGTCACAGAAATGTTTTTTTTAAATGGGTAATTGTTATAATAATTGCATTATCTTGAAATAGCTAACTGCCTAATGACTTTCTTACACAGTCTTCTAAAAATTCAAGCGTGGCTATCACACTAGATTTGTTTTTAACTGCTTTAACTAGAAAGAGTTTTTTTCGGTGTTCTGAAACTCAATCGAGCAAGTTTAATCAAACTATTCACCTTATGTTTAATACCTAATATTAAAAGAAAAAAAAGCTCACCAAAATTAGGCTTTTACGGCAAACGTTGTACTACTTCTTGTGAAAACCTAGTTATCAGGAATACCGTACGATATCGCGTATATTTTGTTCAATAAATAAAACTCTACATACCAGCACAGTATGCAAAAGAGCATGCTTTAGCTGGAACAAGCTCATATATCATGAATGTCCCACAGTTCTGAACACGAATTGTATCCCTGTAACTGCAACAGTCAGTGTCCCCAGGATCGGTACCACATATCTACATACATGTACATGTAAAAATAAAACACAAAGTTGATATGGAGATCTGAGATCCATTTCCGATCAAATATGTTGTGAATAGTTAATCAAAAACCGTTACCCTTACAACACAACAAATGCTTCTAACATTTCATTGTACTTGTAACATAGATCTGTTGACTTGTGTGTGTCTATGATTGGTTGTTTGAAACGTAAGCGCAAACATAGCTGATATAATTAAGGATGGGACAAAATATCAAAACCACTATTCGAATATTCGTTACGCATATTCGAATATATTCGTATATTAGATTTTTATCAGTTTGTTAATATGTCCACAAACTTAATATCTTTCTATTGAGGTTGATTTGGTTATGCGGCAGACATAGACATTAATCATTTGCTGAATTATGAGAACAATAAATCAATTAAAGTAGTTCGTGTAGGTTATAAAGGACTGTATTTACCTACATAAAAATTGTTTTCAGGTCCGTATAGACACAATCTCACTAAAGTCAAACCTAACAAACTATTAGATCTGATGACGGCCCGCAGACATCGTACATTAGCTAGAGCGGTTTTCCCCGATTACTATTTTTAGAAATTTTCAACACAGGAAACATGATTTATAACGTTCGCAAAATGATATAAAGATGTCATGGCATTAAAATAAATGCAAAATTTCATAATTACATACATCTTCTGTAAAATATATCTTATCAGGCTGCAAAAACTTTCCAATGGTTAAATACTATGTTTTCTTTCACTTTTGCGATTTTGTAGGCGACAATCTGTTGTTCAAAGGGTTAGTGATAAAAGCACGTTTTAGTTACTCGTCGTCAGATCCTGATAGCGTAGCGGTTTTCAGGAGATGATTTTAATTAGATTGGTATAAACACATTTTATTACGGACGAGTCCAGTAATTTAATGCAACAGTCTTTTGATAGGAATAACACACGTATATATCTTTAAGAAATTCCCAAATATTCGAATACAAAATCCGTATTCGAATATCCGTCGACAAACCGAATGTTCGGTCTCATCCCTATATATAAATGCTTTTGTCTTTGAGCATTTACAGCATAACATGTAGCATCTACCCCACCATAACGTTGAAATTGCATGTGTGCGCATACCTGTCTAACTACTATTCCGTCACTGACACTAGGATCTGCTCCGTTCATCCATAGCGGAATATGGGTACCACAGTGATAAGATTTTGTACAATTCTTCGCAAGTGTCGCGCCTGAAATCAATATGACCAAACAAGTTCAAGTTGTCTTGGTGAATTAAATCCAACCAATTCCAACAAACCCTTCATTTCGATATTCAGAATTAATCTTAATATGTGCAGCACGAAAAGTGTTTCAGTTTGATTATGTATTTAACGTCACATAACGAATTCAAATTGTTTATAATGTCATTTGATTAACCCGCTCTCGAAATATATCAATTCATAACATACATGTATCAGTGGTGTCAAGTTATGTCCTAAATGTACAGTAGATCTGGATAGATGTATTATTTTAAAATAACTAATTTATGGTATATTTTACATGAAAACATCAACTTACATGTATCACAATAGGATTTTCAGTTTGGTTACCAATATGACCTAAATACTAAATTAAAAAAAAATCAGTGAAGAAAAAAGCCTCACATACCGTTTTTGAATGTATACCATTGCTTGGTAAGTCTTCTGTCGCATATGAGATTCTGGTGAAGTGAGTTCGGGATATAATAATCAGCGCTTCTTCGCGGTTCATCAATCAACTGGGGGTTTGAGCATGGATCTATTCCAATGACTTGAAACACAGAATGATTATTAAAACTATTACATATATGCACCATTTGTTCATCATTGATATAACTCGTTAACTTATACCCGCACGAAACAGCGAACTATCAATGCCTTCGTCTACTAGATGCCGCAGTTCCCGATATGCATAATTCAGTTTTCGATATACCTGATTTAAAGGTAATTGAAAAGCTTAGATATAAAATTATTCATAATTCAGCAATTAAGAATTTATCCTTTCAGCGGACTTGTCTTTCACATGATCTGCATTTACTTAAATGAGTACTCGTTGACATTTGCTGATAGCATACGGTTTTAATATGGTCACATATTAAAAGTGTAGACGGTATTTAATGCCAGTGTTATATGATCAATAAATACGATTGCAGTGGATACAGAAAATTCGTGCATTTATGTGTACATTTGATACACCTTGAATCCCGAGCTACGAATATGATTATACACAATAATGTTTTAAAGCTATTGATAATACTAACATTTAAAACACAAAATCTTACCTGATATAAAAGCCAAATTACGCGACAACCTTACACTGGGGCATTTTGTGGAATCGCATTTTTATATTTCTCCATAAATGTGTATTTAAATATAATGATGATATTTAAAGACAATTGGCTAATACAGATAACTCACCGACGGCGGGTATAAGTAAAACAAAGTAGCCGACTTTAAACATTTTTAAACGTAACATTCATAAGAACTCCACAAAACTAAACTACCTGACAGAAATCGTAAACCTCATTTTTATATAGTCAGTGGAACATAAATTTCGCTGATTTGAATATTTTACTTTATGATAACAGACTTCCGCCCTAGACTGTCTAAAATATTTAAATGGAACAGAATATGTTTATTTTCTCACGATTCGCTTACGGTAGCTTGAAATAGGTCCTATTCCGTGCAAACCGACTTTGACCAATGCAAATTACTAATTTTCAACACTCGTACTGTATTTCCTTGTTTCGATTTGCAGTGTGCTGTGCTAATCCTATATCTATTACATTGAATAAATTAGCAATTAACAAACACGACATCTACTAGAGACAATGCTCTGTAAGATTACAGACAGTTGCTCACTATCACTTGTTATGCTTGAATTATGAGCACATACGTATTTCATTAAATACTTAACCAACGTTCGAACTTCACCGATCATATTTTTCATAATGTCTTCGTTTGGAGTTGGGATATACATTTCAAACTTGGAACATAAACAGAAACATCATTTTCACCTTTTAAATGAAGTATTCATCTAATTCACTATATCCGTTTAGCAACCAAAGACAATTAATATTTAATAAAGATATGGTAAGAAGTCTCATAATTGTCGGTAGCGGGTATAGTCTCATTAAACAAAAGTTCATGTTTCCTTATTTAAATATAGAATCTTAAGAAATTTTGAACAAGTCTATTTAATAAGGAAAAATGCGATCGCTTAGCTGTTACACAGATGTTTGTGTGGTTTAAGCCGGTTTCAGTGCATTCTCCTTAAAAAAGCTATCCGTTTGTCAGTAACAAATGTGTATACAAGTCTCAGGCTTACTGTTTGCCTCCCATTTTAATTATATAGTGACACCACCAAGGAAGAAACATTGCGAAACTTTTACATGTAACAAATAACACGGTTGTTGTTGTAATGATTTTGGGGCGTGAAACAGTTGGACTCTGCATCAATTACATGAATGTAAAGTAATTTAAATGTATGAATGTACATACATTGTATATGTATTAATGGGTTCATTTCAGTACCGTTATGCAAATTTACATCTCTCGTTGATGATTTGTTCGAAACAAAAATCAGAAGAAAATAAATTGACATCGTTGATGCGCAACTGATTTATAAACCACATTTGTAATTTGGCTTATGAATAAAATGTTATTACAAATATCGGTACAATAATTACATTTATACATTTTTCTATTGACAATTAAGGTAACTGGCAATATTCTTCTCAACTATAAGGAAACATGATAAACCACCTTTAACGTAGAAACACATTAGACATCAAATGAGGAAGTTAAAGCACAAATTGATAACGGGGAAACCCCTTTGAGACATACTATCAAATGTCGTCTTTATTCTGCGACAGTCTGCATGCTAGTCCCTAATGAACAGGAACTAAATAATTGCGAAAAATTGGGAAAGTATTACAAAGCAAAATGACATAATTTCAAGACGAAATATATGGCGTTTGGAATTCCAGAAAAACTTATACAGGTCACAGGAAATTCCTGTACTTCATAATATATAGCATAGCCTTAAAATAAATACTGACGAGGTGTAAAAACTGTGCATATTATACATACAATGTATACATTAAATTTATGCATACATATTTTGATATACGCGTGTAAAACACTTGAAAACAGATTTTTGCAATTGCCCTTGCCAGTGTTAGATTTGAAAATGCGTTTTCTAGGATTTCCTCGTGTTTTTTTTTATAAAACGATATACAAGTAATATTTTTAATATTTTACCAAGTACGTTACATGTATTCCATGCAAAATTTTTCAATCGCGTCATTACAAATATATGAAAAAATAGGGAGTTAAATTCGTTGTATTACACACTAATTTTACTTCTGAATAACCGGAATGTTCACGATAAAAAAAACTTTTTTTCGATAATTTAAACAGTCGTGATCAATTTAACCCTACAAGTGACTATAGTGTCTTTAGAAAATTTTCACAGCTATATGATTAAATTATTTTAAAGACAGGAGAAAAGGAGTCTTGAAAGCCACCGGAAAGATAGAAATGAATATTTTTCATGCTCGGTTTGATCGAGATTGTTTTAATGGGCAGTAATCGAAAATCCTATTTCTGGCCACAATTTCGAGTTCCATTTAACAGTACAAATTCGATCTATCCAAAACGACAGCATGCATATGGCGGCAAACATCTAACTTTCAATGCGTTTTGAGGGATATTTCCAATTCAAGTCCATGTTCAGCGGCGTATGGACCCCAGTTAAAATAATGGGTTGTCATAAATGAGAAAACAATGGCTGGAAATTGGACAGGGGATCTGAGAATACTTTCCTTATTTAATCCTAACACAAAGAATAAACAAAAGAACACATATTTTACTATCAACGTCAGACAATAAAATGACATGAGCTTTTATAAAGGATTTGCAGTCACGAAAAAATTCATCAACATTGTTATTCCCTTGTTACATATTTACGCTAACAGGAATCTTATATCTAGCACTGTTTTTACAAATAAATTGTATTTTTTGTTAAAAAAAACTATTGTTTTCAATATCATGTTATTTAAGACATGTTGAAAAATGAAACGATATTTTTGTTGATAAGGGTGTAAATGAACTTTTGGGAATTTCGACGCCAAGCAAATTTTCTCTACTGTCAAAAAAGTCCGTAGAACTTTGTACGTGTACTTCTATCTATATAATGTAAAGATGTTTTCTACAAAATTTATTTGTGCTCTGCAGTTTGCCGTAAGAAGACGATTGATTTGTTTGTTTTGTATTGATAAAAGTGCAGTTTCAACAATGGAAGACCCTTAATCGACTGAAACCGTTGTGATGTAAAAATAACTGACTGATATCCGCTTATAAACACTATTTATTACAAATTATAAAAATAGAGGTATCTTTACACTATTCTTAGAATTGCGATTGACCAGATATAATTAGTCTGATGGAATCGAAGGGCCAAATATCCAGGGTTTATTTCCACACCGTTCCATGTGATTACAGTCGACACACTGGTTCCGGTGATCGCGCCCACAAGGACAGGCATTGATCTGATGATTGCAGCATGCGCAGGTGAACTGTGTTCTATCAAAAGTACAAGGGCAGTCGGCTAAAGCGAGCGTGTAACCATCAACGCCCATTTCTGGACCAGGCTGGGCTAAAACAAGACAATTTTGAGGTTGGAAACAATTATTTTTATCACTTTATACGTCTTTTGTAAGTATTTTTCTATAGACATAGAAAAAAGAAATGCTTGATGCCGCCTAGCATGATAAAAATAAAAACTATAAACACTCCATAAGCTGCAATAGAAATCCATATAAGGCGTGAAGATTTCAATGATATTTAACCATACAGAGGAAATAATTTTTTGTTCAAACATTTTTCATAATAATGCTTATCTCTGGAAAAAATGGATAGACTATTTTGATGGGCTCAAAATGATAACAAAACACGTCTTTTATATATATTAAGAGGCAAAAGAACTAAACACAATACAATCAATGCTTTATTGAGGGTATATAAACTCTCATTTAATGTAATAAATCTGACAAAAATAACACAAGGCTTATCAAGTTCATCCAAATTACTACCAGTTAAGTGCAATACTCAAAAACATACTAATGATAATGCCAATAATACGTATCCATCATTTGCGTTTGTGCAAAATAGTATACACTGGTGCAGAGAAGGTGTGAAAAAATGATAACCCCGGATATAACCACTACTTACGGTTCCCGCAGTTGGCTATGGAGCCACAAATAGTACACTGGTGCTGATTGGGTGCAGGACATTGACAACCGCCATCATCACAACATGCACAGTCATCGCGAGAAGCATTGTTGGCACAAGGGCATCCAGTCTTTGAACTAAGAAATACGTCAGATCGTGTTTTAATTCGTATTTTCACGAGTGGCGTATCTTTTACTGATGAAACAAATTTTCTGTTTATTTGATTCTTGGATGCATAGCTTGATTAATTTATTTAACGTATATTAACTTTTTATTTATAACCTTACGCGTTTCCTTAACGTTCTCATTCGGAATATTACGTGTATATGGGTACCAACGTGAACAAACAAAAGTGAAATTAAAAATGGTACATGTATTCTAAAATGTTAAAAATAAACAGTAGAATTCAACTTTATTCACCCGGCGAGAAAATTCTTAATGTAAAAAGAAAATAGTAGAATTCCGTTTTTTTCTCCCGAGAAAATTCTTCAAATCACCGGAAAGCATACAATAATTATCTCGCTTGTCTATAATATTTGGCTGCGTTATATGTGTGTAGTCCATGTTACGGGTAAGGAACAGCGCCACTCACAATATCATTCAAGTAATTCTGAACACTGTCTTGATAGTTTATGTTCTAATGTTTAAATTTAATACAATATTTGGCTTACGTTGTCCAAATATCAAAGCGTTTGTATTCAACACCACCCAACGGCGCTGGTTCAAACGTGGAAGCTTCGTGTACTGAAAAATAGAATATTTTGTTAACAAATTTTCAACATTTTGTATAATAATTGTCTCCATTAGCGATGTCATCTTGTTTTAATGATACTGGAGGGACAAGTGCGAGCTCTCTGCACCTCAGCCCAGAAATTAACAGTCAAATGCAACTTGCTGTTTTAAGGCGGTAATGTGAAGGTACTTTCAGCGTTTTTTAATTATTTTTTTTTAAATTTATCTTATTTAACTAAATTATACTCTCTCTTTCTCTCTCTCTCTCTCTCTCTCTCTCTCTCTCTCTCTCTCTCTCTCTCTCTCTCTCTTGCTTTTTTGTCCTTTTTATTTAAAACATTGCATTGCGTTAGTTTATTTGAATGAATTTAAAGAATTTGGTCGTTTAACAACTTCAAAAATTGCATTGCGACATGTTATTCGTGTATCATTTTGTCTCACCTTGAACCACTGATGACCAGTCCATGTTGTGTGTAGATGGATCACATTTAAGGCTGACGTCGCCTTCTTTTGTGTCGTCTTTTGAATAACACACTCCACCAATCAAACATTTGTCTGCCTAAATAGTTGGAAAATGGTTGTTGTTACACTTTGAAAGTATACATACAGGGCAACGCTATTTAAAATTTCAGATATTCATGGAAATATTCAATGATAAACTTAAAAGCTGTATCATTTTTGGATGGGTTACTTGAGTTTGAAAATATGGGCTTTCTAATTAATTTAGCTTGAAAAAGTAATCTCGTATTCATAAGACTTACCAGGGAAGTAATCTTATTATCCACTTAAGCCAATCACGCCATATTGATAATTCCTGTTTTAGACATATGGATTGTTCCTGTTATAGACATATGGATTATTCCTGTTATAGACATATGGATTATTCCTGTTATAGACATATGGATTGTTCCTGTTAAAGACATATGGATTATTCCTGCTATATACATATGAATTATTCCTGTTATAGTCATATGGATTATTCCCCCTATTATAGCCATAAGGATTATTCCTGTTATAGAGATATGTATTGTTCCTGTTATAGACATATGGATTATTCCTGATATAGACATAAGGATTATTCCTGTTATAGACATATGGATTATTCCTGTAACGGTTATAGACATATGGATTATTCCTGTTATAGACATATGGATTATTCCTGTTATAGACATATGGATTATTTCTGTTAAAGCCAAAAGGATTATTCCTGTTGTAGATATACGGATTGTTCCTGTTATAGACATATGGATTATTCCTGATATAGACATAAGGATTATTCCTGTTATTGACATATGGATTATTCCTGTAACAGTTATAGACATATGGATTATTCCTGTTATAGACATATGGATAATTCCTGTTATAGACATATGGATTATTTCTGTTATAGACATATGGACTATTCCTGTTATAGACATAATGATTAGACCTGTTATTGACATAAGGATTATTCCTGTTATAGGCATATGGATTATTCCTGTTATAGATATAATAATAACAACTATAATTATAAGGTTCACTGTTGTTTTTATCATCTGTACTTGAAGTCTTATACATAATTATATCTGACAAAAGTTTGAGCTTGACACTGCCAAATAATGTGATATAAATATTACCAGGGAACTTTGAAAGCCACCGAGCACGACAAATGTGGAAATACTGCATAATATTAGGAAAAGAATTTATTCAATATTATTGCAATAATATTGAGAAAACAATTTTATTGAAAAGTACCTGTAAGTCCGCATTCCTCTAATTTGGCAAATAACTAGTAATAAATAATAACACTTCAACATAGTTACCATAATTTGGCATTCCTTTAATTTGGAAAATAACAAAGAAATAATAACATATCATTATAGTTACCATAATTTGGCATTCCTCTAATTTGGAAAATAACAAAGAAATAATAACATATCATTACAGTTACCATAATTTGGCATTCCTCTAATTTGGCGAATAACAAAGAAATAATAACATGTCACTACAGTTACCATAATTTGGCATTCCTCGCCAGAGTCTCGACAGTTCAGGCAGTTAGAATCTGTTCTCATGATTGTTACATCACTGCTGTAGAGGTGTCCGTCATTTGAGATGGAGATATTGAAACCAATCACAACCTGACCTTAACAGTATCAGAAAAATTAGAGTTTCTAAGTTGCTTGAATATTATACATTCTGTTCAAAATAACACGCCATTCTTAAATAGATAACATACATTTGTTTAATGAATTGAAAATTGAACAAATACATTATATATCAAATATGTAATAGTAAAGGCCTTACTCGGGGTTTCCTTTTCTATAATTTTACTCTTTGGTTGCGTTTTCTGAATGTTGCTATTCCTGATAGAACACATGTTACACTTCTTTGTTTTAAAATTTAGTCTGTAACCATTGACGACGATAATCTATATAACTTTTTACACAATGTGGAAGCAAGATAATACATTCTAAATATAACCCTTAGTTAGATGATGTTATACCACTCTTTAACACTGCCTTGTTTAATGTTTGAGTTGTGTGTTGGTAAGAGTTTTTTCCCCCAATGACACATGACGTATTTATATGAGAGTGCCATGATGTTTACCCTAGATCCTGATTTAACTCACCGTGCCACTGACAGACGGTACCCTCTGGTTTTTCAATTTGGTAACTGTTTGTACTGTTGTTTTTAATTGGTCATATTATAAACTTTTTTTCCCTGTTTGGTTAAAAGGCTGTATTTTTCTGAATGAGGCAATTCCTGATAGCATGGAATGCTGTATTATCGGCGTACTTGTAAAAATCTCAACAATACTATTGGGCAGTTGAATACAAGCTTATAATGTCCGTGTTTTGGTGTATAGAACTAACATATCAACGTAATATTTACCAAGAATAACAGAGTTCGGCAAATCTAGGTCAAAACTATCAAATATGGTAAAGCATGACTACATAATTTATATACGACGGTAATAGAGACGCGTCGATAATACAGAGTTCTGGTATACGCGCATTTCACTTTTTTACATGTATTAAGTTAATACTCGTTTGATACCTCCCGTCTCCGTGTTGTTTGGAAGTACACATCCCACATTACGCATATTATTGTACACTACATCAGACACAAATTTTCTTCCTGTCGCGATGAAGCCAGTACCATCGAACTACAAAAACCATTATTAGTTGTTGAAATGATAATTGAGTACCCGCCTTTTGGCTTTGCAATGCTATTAGATTCTTATGTTTTATATGTTTGTGTGCTTTCACATGCAACATTGTTGAGCCGTTCAGTAGGTTGGAGTTGTTTCACCAAGACAACTTGTACTTGTTTAGTGATATAAGAACCTGTTGGGGCAAGTGTGAGGTTGGTGCACCCTAGAACCTGGTTTAAACCCCCAGTGGCAATTTGATTTGCCACTGACCGTTCCAAGGCGGTAACCCCTCGGGTTCTCATTTGTGTTAATTGCTAGTGGTGTCTTTTTTGAAACTGATTATTTTATTTACCATGCACTCTGTTTTTTTCTGGATGTGGCGATTCCTGATATGCATATTTCACACTTTTTTAATAAAACGTTATTACAGTATTATCCATACTCAGTTGTGGCAATTATATTTAATCAAATGTAATTACAATATTATCCATACTAAGATGTTGAAATTATATTTAATCAAATGTAATTACAATATTATCCATACTAAGATGTTGAAATTATATTTAATCAAGTGTAATTACAATATTGTCCATACAAAGATGTTGAAATTATATTTAATCAAATGTTATTACAATATTATCCATACTAAGATGTTGAATTTATATTTAATTAATTTGATTACGGTATTTCTCATATTATGGGGAAGATTATGTCTATAAATCAGTACTTACCCATCATTCATTTTATCCGGAAAGTGCACTTACTCACCTAATAATGGTTTGCCATTACTTCAACCAAGAAGTCGTAATTATTTATGATCATTTATGAATAAAGTCGGATATGCCGCGTTAGACTACTTTAATTTTTGACAATTTAATACACAGAAAAGAAAATCACCAAAACATTTTCTATTCGATTGATCTGTTCAGATGATATTCATTCATGTGCTACCGGTATTATAAATATCGTATTATCGCCTTAAACTCCGTTGCATGTAAACTATATTTAATATCAATTTATATTAAAATTAATTTTTGTCAGATTACAAAATAACAGTCAGTTGTGCTTTAACTCATTTTAAATTTAATCTCTATGGACTAAGAAAGCCCAAAACTAATGTTCCTAACATTTCGCT
The DNA here is from genome assembly GCA_038501625.1 of Corbicula japonica. NCBI lineage: Eukaryota > Metazoa > Mollusca > Bivalvia > Venerida > Cyrenidae > Corbicula > Corbicula japonica. Next base: position 16,202,655 of record JAZAYU010000002.1, on the reverse strand, counting down.
ATTCTATAATAATAGTTTTACCTTGAGCTCCTTAAGTAAGCACTGCAGCTTAGAATTCATATAAAAATTATCGCCAACAACAAAAATTGTTTCACATGGCCTCACTGTGACATCACATAGCACCGAATCTTCGTAAGATCTAAACGAAAATATACGAGGATACGATCACGTGACATTTAACAAACTTTTTCCGGGTTACAAGAATGTTCAGTGCATTTAAATTTTCTCTTCGAAATTGCTTTAAATGCATTAAAAAAATCGGGTTATGAATTAATACTCAATATATTTATAGATGATTAATTTGTGCATCTATTAGTTAAGGTAATTTATACTTCCACATAGTACAGTTTTACTAATGATGAGCTCTGAAAATTAAATTATCATTTTTTCAACAATTTCCAAACAAACTGTTTTTTTATTGTGTCAAACAGACAAATATTGAAAATAACAGGAGACAATTGTTGAAAAAAAAAGAATTTTGTTAGAAAAGTAATAAAATGTGGTGCCTGCTATGTTGTCTAATCTGGGTGTCAAAATAAAGCATTTTCCATTCAAATAAATCCATAATAATTAATTACAATATCCAGTTCAATGTTCCCTCCAGGGCCAACCAGTGTTATTTTTTCAAAATAACTTTTTTAACATTGACTATAATGAATTTCAAAACACTGCACAAATACCAGCACACAAGATTTACATTGTTATACATGTAGAGATTAAACTGTTCTATAGGTAAACACAAGTGGGCATGATTTGCATGCTTTTTGCATGGGTGAGTGGCCTAATTGGACAAAGGATGATGTGTTTGGATTTTGATTTATAAGACCACTATTTTCAAGTTATTTTGAAAAAAATAAAACTGGTTGACCCTTAAGGGAACATTGAACTGGATATTGTAATTAATTATTTTTGATATATTTGAGTGGAAAGTGCTTTATTTTGATACCCGGATTAGACAATATAGCAGGTACCACATTTTATTACTATTCTAACAAAATTCACTTTTTTCAACAATTGTCTTCGGTAATTATCAATATTCATTGGTTTATAACAATAAAATAACAGTATTTTTGAAAATTGTTAAAAAAAATGATAATTTTATTTCCACAGCTCATCATCAGTAAAACTGTATCACGAGCAAGTATGAATTACCTTAAGGACATGATATGATCGCAAAGAAAACCTTTCATGAAAATGATCGAGACCTATTGTGAATTTCTATACATACGTGACAACGCCATACAACTTTGGTGGAACTCGCGCATTTATTTCACATCCATCTTCAACATAACCAGCGTCACAATTACATGTTCCGTGTACGCATGTCCCATGACCTGAGCAATCGTTGGGACAACGGTCAGATGAGATAAAAGCTGGCGGTTGGCCGTTCGCATCGTAAAACGAGACGTTGGTCAATATTTTGTCAAGGCAGGTCATAGCAGCTGTACTGATTGCGCTTTGAATGAAAGATCCGTCGTCAAAGTACTGAAAAGACAACAATTTTAATGATTGTTTTATTCTTTACAGCGAATTATAAAATTTTCGCAGTGAAAAAGTTGTTGTATTCCACTTTAGCAAACAGTGGAATATCATTTTTTTTATTTTCACTGTTTTCCTTCAAGTTGGTACCCATATGCACATAATATCTGGATGGCAACGGTAAGAAAACGGGTTCAAGTTTGAGTGCATGACGTCAAGACGTAGCGTAAAAAACAAACGTTTTGGTGCCATTACACAGAAATTGTGCTTTAAAAGCAAAATATCAAATGAATTTTAACCTACCTTGAAGTCTTCAACGCACATATCAATATGATTGGAAAAGTTGATGCGAGCCTGTGTAATACACTGCTGAATCGTAGGATTCTTGTTGAAGGCATCTTTACATGCTTTGTACGCATCCGCTTCTGTTTTCCCATTTACAGTGGGGAAGTCTCTGAGCGTCGGGGTAAATGCTGCAACAAAAACAACGTGCAAATCAAATTACGTTGGGTAGCTTATTTAAGATAAGATTGTATTTATTACAACTTTACTAGTTTGAGGCGTGTATAGAGAATGCCTACAATCGTTTTTAATACATATTCAAATTTATTTAACTTCGGAACCCCAAATGATACTAAACGATTTTCACGCGTTGCTGCTGAACAAATCGGTTAAAAGATACCAATTAGATGGTGAGAGTCAACATTTTCAAGGATATTTTTCTCTCCGACTTTCCACCAATCAAACACAATAAATTGATTTTGTGATTTCATTTAATTTCGCCTGAAAATCTTTCGCTCAGGCCGTAAATTACATATTCGCGCAGGGATAAATTCGCACAGCAGTATTATTATAAACCTAAAATAAGGATACACTTTAAAAATTGTGAACTTCGCTGGACGTCCATTTGGCGCACTTTGCCTAACGCGAAATACTCGTGTGATATACGATTACATGCTGCTATATTATATGTATCTATGAAAGGGTTTGTTTTGATTTGACCTCAAAACTCTGAAGTCAAGTATTTACAAGGTTATTGATAAATAATTACAAAAAAAATGTTTTTATATTAAGTATAAACAACAGAATCAAGCACATAAAGACACTTGAAGCCGTTGAGCACGATACGATGATCTGTCCAAATACCGAGTTTCGCTCAACCTTATGCTAGACGGCGTGGACAGTAATATGCAATTTCACTACTGTTCATTGCTTATTTGTCGGAATGGGTGGGTTTCAAAATTCCTTTTCATCTATTTACATTGTAACACAATCGCACATTGAGTAATACACCCAATTAACTCAAGACGGTAACATGCACGCTTCTAATACTGTCCAAGAAGTTCTTGTGTCTTAGTTTTGTTTTTATTTTTTTAATAACTTACAAAATCCATAATCGAAGAAATAGTTAGTTGGTGCACTATCTGGTTCCAAAAGAGCTGTTGCTCGCCTTTTCCGTCCGTTCTGGAGTACTTGTTGCAGATTTATATGGCCATTCTGAACAACATTTATATTGCAACCCGGACAGCGTGTCTGAAAAATATGTACTGGTTAACATTTTATCGGTTTGACTGAGCCTGCACTAGGGCATAAATGAAAATGCATATTTGTCCACGCCGCCTAGCCACGGTTTGGCGAGTTCTAAATTTTGCTAAAATGCCTTTATGTCATTTAAGGTCAAGCAACCAAAAGTGCTCTAAATTGCTCTTTTTGTTTTTAAATGACCACTCGTTAATAGGAAAACATATAACTTTATGAATCAGCAGCATTTTGCTTAAAAAAGTCCCGTTCAAAGTATCCAATTATAATAATTACTTCCCTATCACTTAAAAACTGTTCTTATTTTGACCGTGCGGTGAAAGTAAATAGTTTTGAATTCATTCAAAATAACCAATAAATATTATAAAGACATTTCAAAATTGATTTCAAGACAAAACCGTTCTATTCACAACCTCTCTTGACATAGGGAAAAACGATGCAATCGACCATTAAAACATAGAGCTGATGACCAATTAGAACTTTATGTGAGTGTATACTTACGTGAACAGCCGGAACGTTTTTCATGTTATCAAATGTACAGTCAACGAGCGCTTTCTTCTGATCACAGTTGCAATAGTATATGTTACTGTCATACTTGGGGTCTGTAGGAATATTCTCCTTCAGATCAAACATCGATTGTCCAATTGGGATCCTGAAAAAAGTGCATAATAATAAAAATATTAATAATATTTTTATATGATTTCATATAATTAAAAAAATCCAAATAAGTGTTTTCCACATGTTGTAAAGAACTCCATACCAGAACGTCAACTGCTGTTTAAAATGATAAATGATTTTGAATATCGAAAACAATTATCAAAGACGAAAATTAATGGTGAATCTTACATAGACAAGCGGAGGAATGAAAGTAATCATACACCAGGGTGGGTAATCAAACTGCACCTTACCATGCATTTTATTACAGCTTACAAAGGAATGAAAGTAATCATACACCAGGGTGGGTAATCAAACTGCACTCTACCATTCATTTTATTACAGCTTTTAACAACACCTCGAGGTACCTTGATGATTTATTAAATATAGATAATAACCATTTTCCATTACTTGTTAATAAGAATTACCCTAAAGAACTACAAGTTAATAAATAAAGCGAACACTTCAGAAAAGCAAGCAAACTTTCTCGATCTAAATCTGTCAATTGAAAATGGTTACGTCACTACTAAAATATATAATAAAAGAGATGATTTTAATTTTAATATAGTAAATTTTCCGTTTTTAGACGGGGATGTTCCCTGTGCAACATCTTACGGGCTTTATATTTCACAGCTTGTTCGCTTTTCAAGAGCTTGCAACGATGTTAATGATTTCAATGAACGTAATCTTTGCATTACAGAAAAACTTTTGAAACAAGGTTATCGGTATCACAAATTAAGATAAACAGTTTGCAAATTTTAGCGTCGATACCCAGATATAATCCATAAATAAAAGTGCAGTTTAAAATCACTATTGCAACAAGGAATTTCACAGCCAGTTTTTTATGGAAATTTAATTTACAAACTTAAGAAGAAAAATGGAAATGTTAATTTCTCCCGGTTATTCGTAAAAACCATCTGTAAATTTAAAAAGAAAGGTCACCAACATGATATTTTACCTCTTTGGTTGCACGACGGTGGCAGGGGTTTAAGAGTTTATGAAGGTTTATGGGGAAACCATTTCATAAAAGAACATAGAAGCTCGATGTGTTTCTTTTATACCTGCCATCGTGTTCTTGCTGATTTTACTCCAGGAGCTCTGGTCTCGGTAAGATAATCGAGTACCCGCCTTTTGGCTTTGCAATGCTATTAGATTCTTATGTTTTATATGTTTGTGTGCTTTTGCATGCAACATTGTTGAGCCGATAAGTGGGTTGGAGTGGTTTTACAAAGACAACTTGTATTTGTTTTGTGATATGAGAACCTGTTTGGGCAAGTGTGAGGTTGGTGCACCCTAGAACCTGGTTTTAACCCCCAGTGGCAATTTGACTTGCCACTGACCGTTCCAAGGCGGCAACCCCTCGGGTTCTCATTTTTGTTAATTGTTAGTGGTGTCTTTTTTGAAACTGATCATTTTATTAACCATGCTCTCTCTCCCTCTCTTCTTCTTGACTGTGTTGGGAGGCTGTTTTTTCTGAATGTGGCGATTCCTGATATGCATATTTCACCTTTTTGTAAACAAAAGTCTGCCATCTTGGACGAAAATTGGTAAGTTTTTTTTACTTTTACTCATTTAATAAATAATTCTTAAAACTGATATATAGCTAGGAACCTGCTACAAATTTTGGTAGCTAGATGGAGTATGAACTCTTAGTGGAACACAAGATACCTTGGACACGGAAACTGAACCGGCTAGAAATAACCAAGTATTTTCATGGTAAAGTGCAGGGAAATTTGTCATTTTGTACTTTTTCGCGAATAAAGGTAGTTTTGTCTGTAATTACACAAAAATTGTATTCCATTTTAAATTTCATGTCCCAAGACATTTTTTGTCATACCAAAACACTATTTCGCAGCGAAATTTGCAAAATATCCCTTATGGTAAAGTGCAGTTCTGAAAAATAATTGATGAAGTGCAGTTGACTTTTTTCCCCAAATAAACATAAAACATCGCCGGCGTATTTCCCTGACTGATAACACCATATAAACACATGGCCGACACGTAATCAATTAAAAAAATAAAATGTAACATATGGGAGACTCCTCAATATCAAATTTCTGCTTAAAATGGATTGTTTTGATATTTTTAATTAAACTTAAGGGCTTTCCACACTCCTCCCAACCACGTTCATTGATAAAAAGGAAAATTATCAAAATCTCAATAATGGCAAAATGCCGTTCAATGAAACTGTGCACAAATGCATGTTATTAATGTATCTTTATTTTGCATATGGTAAGACCCGCGAGAACAGTAAAGAAACATAGCGAGATCTAAACATTTTCATCCAAGATGGCTGGCGGACATTTGTTTACAAAATGCATGGTAAGGTGCAGTTTGATTACCCACCCTGATACACCATCACAAATCAATCATTTTTTACCGATTTTTCTATTTATAGAAAGACTATGTACCTATTATTCTGTTTATAGAAAAAATGGACAAACATACGACCGTACAGTAGAGGATATTCATGTTGGTGATTCAAGTACTGTATACAAGGAGTATTCATGTTATACCTATTGATGGACGTTACCTACTATAGTATTTTGTAATGTGATTCTGTGCTTATGGAGTCTAACGATGTATACCCTTTCCTCAGTCGTTGTCAGATTTCTGATACGTCTTTAAGAATGCTGGTAAAACGGGTATTTCTCGTTTGAGTGTACATTCAGATAAAACTTCAAATAAATATGCTTTAAGTAAGTACCTCCAGGAATCCACGAAACTGTCTGGCTGAAATCGATTAAGGGGATTCGGGTCGATGTGTCCATTGGGGTGTTGGAAGTCGTTGTGAACATCGCCATCAAATGTACCACACAGCCCTCTGGTTGCTGCGTAATCTACCTCGGGAGCAGTAATGTGTACGTTCATGTAAGTTGTACCTGCTTCTATCTTCACTTGAGCGCCAGATGGAAAGTCTATCTATATCAGCAAAAAAAAAATATTTTTTTAGGCGTCATGGCGAAATGTGTCTTCAGACAGTCAACCCTTGGAATGACGTCAAAAGGTTTAACAGAAGACATGCTTTTTATGCATTTTGCGGGAAAAGTATTATTAGCAAATCGGCATTACACATGTCTCTGGCTAATGCAAAGTGAAACATTTTTACAAAAACAATAATTAATAAAAAAAGTCATAGATATTTTTGAGTTGAAATATAGCAACAACTGAAATGTCACAAAAAACCGAAAACGCCTTATCCCGTAGAGTACCCCATTTTATATCAAATCTTACCAGAAAGTTAGTGCCGGTTTTGTCTTGGTGAACAACCGTGCCTTCTGAAATGGTGCCCTTGTGAGGAATCGTTACAACCGGGTATGATGATCCATAGTGAGTGTGACACATGTCGATTATAACAATGTCATTACCCTCACGCGCTGCTATTCCACAGGTACACGTGACCTGTCCGCCGTTGCACGCCCATGTTCGCGCTTGCACCTGCAGGTTATACTCATAGAGATTTCTTACACGAAAGTACCTCACTGTTCATTATCTAGTTTTTATTGCTAAACTGTTATCTGATATAATTATATTCAGCAAAGTTTTATACCACTTTAATTTAGTGTCTTTTATAATTGATCAATAAATCATTTAACGATTTACTTCTACCGATATAGCAGAACAATTTTGTCCGAAAAGACAGGCATACCTGAAACATGCGATTGGGCACTGTACTTTCATACATGGTGAATTCCCCTACTTTGTAGTAATCGAAATACCTGTAATAATCAGAGATGCTAGATATTGTACTGCAATGGTATGTATATTTACTGAGTTTATAGACGCGTTATTCCTGTTTGAAACTCTTGCAGTTACATTTAATATTTAACATATATTGCATGTACCACAAATGAGATATTAAAGCAGTTCACCTAAAGTGTGAGTAGGCAGCTTTAATATGAAAACTCTTTTTCAGTTCCAATAAACATCTACTATTTTATTGGATTGTATTGAAATGATTTATTGGCGATACTTAAAAAAACAACAACGTAAACAATCTTCTTAAAGTTTACAGAACATATTGCTCAAGTATGAGTTGTAAGAATCTTCAGGAGCAGTTTTATATTGACTATTCAACCAGTCCGCTCAGTGCTTTCTAACTTTGGTTAACAGATGATTTGGTGCCAAATGGTGTATCAAGTGGGATAAAGCTGTTTTGCGTCAAGAATCGGGATCACTACTTACGTTCCTTTACCGGTAAGATGCTGGTCTAACGTCGTGCAATGAGGATCCCCTGTACATGAACATAACGATGTGTCTTTATCCACTGTGTGAACCTAAGCCAACAGACAAAAGATACCCTGTTATGTGAGATAAAGTCTCTCATATATTTCAAGATCACAAGGGTTGTTTGTGCCGTGTGGCGGCTGTAAACGTCTTCCCATATAGCCAATAGGTGATGGTAACAATTACGCCCTTTGAAGGCTATTGGGCACAATACATATATATGTAAACATAAAGAAAAAAAATGAAATATGCATATTAGGAATGGCCAAATCCAGAATACACAGCCTCCTCACTCAGCCAAAGGAGAAGAAAAGAGAGCATGGTAAATAAACCTGATCTGTGTAAAACTTGACATCCCAAACAACGATAACAAGAATCCGGGAGTTGACCGCCTTGGAAAAGCAAATTGCCACTGGGGGTTTAAACCAGGTTCTAGGGTGCACCAACCACACACTTGCCTCAATAGGTTCTCGTTTGGTGAATTAGCACCAACCCACCTATCAACTCGACAAACATATAAATATAAAAAGCTTATCGCATTGTCAAGCAACAAGGTGGAAATGCAATAACCTTACTGAGACCAGGGCTGAAGGTTTTTAAACCATTCTCAAATCTCAAAGATCTGATTGGCTGAAATGGCAACTGGTCGCCATTTCAGCCAATCAGATGCTTTAGATTTGAGACTGGTTTCCATGCTCAGTTTGATAACCTTGGGCAATGAACCCCATGGAGTCAAATCAACAAGAACATTACGACAGGACAAAAGAAACAGATCGAGCTTAAAGGTTCTCCATATCCCCTTATATAAACTCTTAAGCCCCTGCAACCGTCGTGCAAACGAAGGTCTTAACCCGTGGCAATGTGGCGTGGCAATTAATATGCATTTCTATTTCTGCTCATGAACAGATTCAATCGAACCGAGCCTGCATTTCTTTATTATCTGTCATGTTCGGTGACATCAAATATGTGAAATATGCATATCAGGAATCGCCACACTCACAAGTTCCTTTATCATCTATTTGAATTATTAGGTTGATATTTATAGAATTTGAGAAAGGCTCATATTATTGTATTAATATAATCTTATAAAGTACTATAATCTTTTTTTGTAATAAAACGGAATCGCTTCAATATGATTTTCAGTAAATTACGTCATCAAATATGTCCGCCAGGGGCCGACCGAAAGAAAACATATACATGTAGTTATCTCAGCAACAAAATGAGATAAAGTCGACATTTTAGGAACACGTCATACTCATTGAGGGTTTATCAAATAACATTCATCAAATTTCTCGATGTCATTCAATGTTTTCGCCAATAACGTCACAATATATTTGCATCACGTACTCCCTATTTACAAGATCAGTTGTCAGTTGTTCACGCAAGAACACAGGCATAAGCAAAATGGTCAATAAGACTTACAGGTAAATATGGGATATTGTAACCATTGAACACAGGTGGTGCATTTCCGGAAAATATTTGCGAAAAGTGAATAGCTAGGTTTTTATCTCCATCCTTCTTAAAATCTCGCTGTGCCAGAACTTGGAACGATATTTCCGCAGAATTTGTTGCCTTGTTCCAGTTCCCTGGGGTAAATGTTTGTGTACACTTTTGTGTCATGAGTGCGTCATCTGCAATATTTCAGAAAAATGAAAGCCTAGAAAATAAAAAAAACTTCACCACCATTATTTTGAATGTTTAGGACTTTGTCACTTTTTCACAGAAACTCGTGTCCCACACTACTAAATGACTCAACAACCATATAATTAATACATGTTATGGAATTTGTTTCAGGTAAAATACTACTATGACACAGTCTATGACTTTTTGACTGCCACGGATGAATAGAACGTGTTCATTCACTTTTTGTTCTCGATAGCCGACCTAAGATACAAATCTAATTTATATATACTTGTGAATTTAATGTGGTAGGATAATAGGTATACTATAATAGACATAACGCCTAAAATATACTCACGGTTGTTGTTATCCAAGTAAACCTCTAGTGAACATGAGGGCTGCGCTGCCTTGTCGCATATTATAGGAATCGTTGATATCAAGCGAACCTCCCGGGGCGATTCTTTCTCAGTAACTCTCAAACTTGGTGTACATTGTTCAGCGGGGTTACTGTGGCAAGGAACTGAATTTGGGCATACATCTGTCTTTAAGCAGGTTGTTTCAAACTGAAAAAATGCAATAAATAACAAGAAGCACTCAGAGGGTGCACACTTCCGGATTGCGGTACATGTAGCAGATAGCAAGATGTGAAAGTTTTAGTATATTAAATTTGTTTGCAAGCCTCATCATAAAATGGGGCAAAATTTTGACAATAATATACTAGAGAATGCATGCAAATGATCAAAAGTTTGAAAGGAAAAGATGTTTTAGTTATTTTATCATATGTTGAAAAAATGGTTAATGAAAATATATTTTGTGTTTGTGAATGTATTGTAATGAAAATCATGTGTGACGTTCCTAGTCAGTTACTCGATTGATTTAAATGGTAATATAACTGTTCGAAATGTGTTGTCTAAAAGGGGCATAACTATCTAGTGTTATCTATTCAATCGTTATTTTTAGGGTGTTTGGGTTTATGAATTGAACGTTTAACATAAAACCTTATGTTTACATGTATCTTTTTTTTTTTTTGGTCGTGTGAAAAGACTTTGTTTTATGCATGTGGCCTTTCCCTAATATGGACATTGAACTTCGATCTATATTGAGACTCAAATCTGCTGTTATAGCCGTAAACCATTCACTTGTTTTACATTGCTTTATATTGACACACCATATTAAGAAATATTCACCACATATTTAGCTATTCTATTCTAGTTGCGGACAGTACGTGTATGAACCAAAATCAATGATAATTAGTAACAGTTTATTGCATTTAAAATATATTTGTGGCCTAAGGCGTATGACCTATTAAACTTCAGATTGTAGCTTATCTGACCAATTTGTGGTCTTTTTGACTGACACAATTTTTGTAGCCTGTCTGACTGTTTGTGAATATTTTTCGAAAATTTGGTCTAAACATTGTATGACTAGTGACATATTTGACTAAATTCTAGGTATCTCGTCGCCAGTCTATATTACAATTATAAATAAAATAATCATTAACAGTTATCATATATTTTACCTTTATTCCGCACCAGTAACCATTGCTAGGCAGTAATGGTCCTTGAATCTTAGGAGTGGCCGTTAAATAAGATCTCACTCTGCAACTTAGCTGAAAGAAATATAACAAACAGATTTCCTATTCTGTTAAATATTTTATTAGTTCTCAAATAAAATTTATGATAATACGAGGGCGATCATTAAGTTCGTGGACAAGTTTATTTAATATGTATACTATCTTTCAGTTGCAATAAACATCTACTACATGTATTTGTATTGGATCGTATTGAAATGAATAAATTAGACATTTGCCGATTACATAAAAAACTGAGTGTTCATGTATACCACTGCAATGTTTAATACATGTTATAGGAAAAGTACTTAAAAATACACATTGTCAATAGTAACAAATAATCCGTATTTTCCTACACACATAATAATTATACAAGCGACCGCCGCAGCTCTAATATGCTCAGAAGAAACCCGACACTGCATATATCACCTTTTTCTTCAGTAATAAGATTAATGAGCTATGTGAATTAATGTTGGAAACTAAAATTAACCAGATGTGTGAAGTTAGCGGCCTGGCGGCCTTGCGGCCTGGCGGCGTGAAGTTAGCGGCCTGGCGGCCTAGCGGCCTGGCGGCGTGAAGTTAGCGGCCTGGCGGCCTAGCGGCCTGGCGGCGTGAAGTTAACGGCCTGGCGGCGTGAAGTTAGCGGCCTGGCGGCCTAGCGGCGTGAAGATGGCTGAATTTATCGCAATTAACGTTGATCTTAAAAACTGATTGAAATCTATTTTTACAGATATAATGTTAACTGCAGGGGTGTATAAGAAAGTTATCGACATGATTTAGCTTTTATTTTTTAAATCAAAGTTCTAGCTTATCTGCAGAGACGACTCGGAATCTATTTGTACATTCACTTCCATGTACTCTTTGTAAATTACATTTCAGTTGATGATAAAGAACTAAGTTTGATTGTTTAACTTTTCGAAGCCTGGCGGCCTAGCGGCCTAGCTGCCTAAACTTAATATTTATCATAATTTATGTTTATGTTTGAAACGGCTTGAAATCGATTTTTACAGCATGCAATGTACATTTCAGGGATGATTAAGTAAAATATCAACAAAAACTAGCTTTGAATTTTTTTTAAGTTTTCGAAGCCTGGCGGCCTAGCGGCCTGGCGGCCTAGCAGCCTGGCGGCCTAGCGGCCTAAACTTAATATTTATCATAATTTATGTTTATCTTTAAAACGGCTTGAAATCGATTTTTACAGCATGCAATGTGCATTTCAGGGATGATTAAATAAATATCAACAAAAACTAGCTTTGAATTTATTTTAAGTTTTCGAAGCCTGGCGGCCTAGCGGCCTGGCAGCCTGGCGGCCTAGCGGCCAGGCGGCCTAAACTTAATATTTATCATAATTTATGTTTATCTTTAAACCGGCTTGAAATCGATTTTTACAGCATGCAATGTACATTTCAGGGATGATTAAGTAAAATATCAACAAAAACTAGCTTTGATTTTTTTTAAGTTTTCGAAGCCTGGCGGCCTAGCGGCCTGGCGGCCTAGCGGCCTAGCGGCCTGGCGGCCTAGCGGCCTAAACTTAATATTTATCATAATTTATGTTTATCTGTAAAACGGCTTGAAATCGATTTTAACAGCATGCAATGTGCATTTCAGGGATGATTAAGTAAAATATCAACAAAAACTAGCTTTGAATTTATTTTAAGTTTTCGAAGCCTGGCGGCCGAGCGGCCTGGCGGCCTGGCGGCCTAGCGGCCTAGCGGCCTAAACTTAATATTTATCATAATTTATGTTTATCTTTAAACCGGCTTGAAATCGATTTTTACAGCATGCAATGTACATTTCAGGGATGATTAAGTAAAATATCAACAAAAACTAGCTTTGATTTTTTTTTAAGTTTTCGAAGCCTGGCGGCCTAGCGGCCTGGCGGCCTAAACTTAATATTTATCATAATATATGTTTATCTTTAAAACGGCTTGAAATCGATTTTTACAGCATGCAATGTACATTTCAGAGATGATTAAGTAAAATATCAACAAAAACTAGGTTTGAATTTTTTTAAGTTTTCGAAGCCTGGCGGCCTAGCAATAACGAGATCTTAATATTGTTCTAGAGGCCTTAGGATATTCAACTAAAGCGATGCAAATAAATAAAAAAAACGTGGGGCTTGAAACCGAGATGGTCTCGATTTCTGATTTTTCTTTTATTTCAAATAGGTACAGATCACTATGGTAGGCATCCATTTTTGCGAGGGTTGAAATTCTGGTTACAACCATGTATGAATTGTTTGGCCAGATAAGAAGACTGTACAGATCCGAACCTCCGTAATTGCGATTATATGCAGAATATGTATTTGTCTTATTGTTAAACGTTACATCGTCCTAAATCTCCACCATTTTATGAACAGTTTTTATGTTTTATATACCATTTTAATCGCAAGAACGAAATCTTAAAATTATTCAGCATGCCGGAAGAGATCGCACCAAAGCAATCCAGGTTAAAGCGAAAGAAGGAAGGTTTTAATCCGAGGTTGGTCTCGGTTTCTGATATATTTTTTTCTTTAAAATAGGGACATATCGTAAAGATAAACATACATATTTTCGAAGGTTTAAATTCTGGCCCCAACCATGAATGGATTGTTTGGCTAGTTTAGAAGACTGTCCAGATCCGAGCCTCCGTAATTGCGATTATATGCAGAAAATGGCATTTTTTTCTCTGGGTAAACATTACGTCGTCCTAAATCTCCGCCATTTCATGAACAGTTGTCATGTTTTATATACCATTTTACTCGCAATAAAGAAATCTGAAAATTATTCTACAGGACTGAAGAGACCGCACTAATTCAAACCAGGTTAAAGCGAAAGATGTAGGGTTCGAATCCGAGGCTGGTCTCGGTTTCTGATATTTATTTCATGTAAAGAGTGACATATCGTAACGGTAAACATACATGTTTGTGAGGGTTTAAATTCTGGTTACAACCATATATAGATTGTTTGTACAGCTAAGAAGACAGTACAAATCCGTGCCTCCGTAATTGCGATTATGTGCAGAATATGGATTTGTTCTATTGTTAAACGTTACGTCGTCCTAAATCTCCACCATTTTATGAACAGTTTTTTATGTTTTATATACCATTTTAATCGCCAGAACGAGATCTTAAAATTATTCAGCATGCCGGAAGAGATCGTACCAAAGCAATCCAGGTAAAAGCGAAAGAAGGAGGGCTTTAATCCGAGGTTGGTCTCGGTTACTGGTATCTTTTGTCTTTAAAATTTGGACATATCGTAAAGGCAAACATACATATTTTCGAAGGTTTAAATTCCGGTTCCAACCATGTATAGATTGTTTGGCCAGCTTTGAAGACTGTACAGATCCGAGCCTCCGTAATTCCGGGTATATGCAGAATATGGCATTCTTTGTATAAGTAAACATTACGTCGTACTAAATCTCCGCCAATTGATGAACAGTTTTCGTGTTTTATATACCATTTTACTCGCAACAAAAGAGATCTGAAAATTATTCTACATACCAGTAGAGACAGCAACAAAGAAATCCGGGTTAAAGCGAGAGACGTAAGGCACCAATCCGAGGCTGGTCTCGGTTTCGGATATTTATTTCATTAAAAGAGGGACATATCTTAAATGTCAACATATATGTTTGCGAGGGTTTAAATTCTGATTCCATGTATAGATTGTTTGACAAGCTTAGAAAACTGTACAGATCCGAGCCTCCGTAATTGCGGTTATATGCAGAATATGGATTTGTTCTATCGTCAAACATTACGCAGAATGCACTGCTGGACATTCAAAACATGCATAAAATCGAATTTCAAAGAATCAAGAAGGCCGCCAGGCTTCGAAAACTTAAAAAAAGCAAAGCTAGTTCTTGTTGATATTTTGCTTATTCACCCCTGAAATGTGCATTACATGCTGAAAAATCGATTTCAAGACGTTTTAAGATAAACATAAAGTTTAGACCGCTAGGCCGCCAGGCTTCGAAAACTTAAAAAAAAAATCAAAGCTAGTTTTTGTTGATATTTTACTTAATTATCCCTGAAGTACATTGCATGCTGTAAAAATCGATTTCAAGCCGTTTCAAAGATAAACATAAATTATGATAAATATTAAGTTTAGGCCGCTAGGCCGCCAGGCTTCGAAAACTTAAAAAAAATCAAAGCTAGTTGTTGTTGATATTTTACTTAATCATCACTGAAATGTACATAGCATGCTGTAAAAATCGATTTCAAGCCGTTTTAAAGATAAACATAAATTATGATAAATATTAAGTTTAGGCCGCCAGGCCGCTAGGCCGCCAGGCTTCGAAAACTTAAAAAAAATCACAGCTAGTTTTTGTTGATATTTTACTTAATCATCCCTGAAATGTACATTGCATGCTGTAAAAATCGATTTCAAGCCGTTTTAAAGATAAACATAAATTATGATACATATTAAGTTTAGGCCGCTAGGCCGCCAGGCTTCGAAAACTTAAAAAAAAAATCACAGCTAGTTTTTGTTGATATTTTACTTATGTAATCATCCCTGAAATGTACATTGCATGCTGTAAAAATCGATTTCAAGCCGTTTTAAAGATAAACATAAATTATGATAAATATTAAGTTTAGGCCGCTAGGCCGCCAGGCTTCGAAAACTTAAAAAAAAAATCAAAGCTAGTTTTTGTTGATATTTTACTTAATCATCCCTGAAATGTACATTGCATGCTGTAAAAATCGATTTCAAGCCGTTTCAAACATAAACATAAATTATGATAAATATTAAGTTAAGGCCATCTTCACGCCGCTAGGCCGCCAGGCTTCGAAAACTTAAAAAAAATCAAAGCTAGTTTTTGTTGAGATTTTATTTAATCATCCCTGAAATGTACATTGCATGCTGTAAAAATCGATTTCAAGCCGTTTTAAAGATAAACATAAATTATGATAAATATTAAGTTTAGGCCGCTAGGCCGCCAGGCTTCGAAAACTTAAAAAAAAAATCAAAGCTAGTTTTTGTTGATATTTTACTTAATCATCCCTGAAATGTACATTGCATGCTGTAAAAATCGATTTCAAGCCGTTTTAAAGATAAACATAAATTATGATAAATATTAAGTTTAGGCAGCTAGGCCGCTATGCCGCCAGGCTTCGAAAAGTTAAACAATCAAACTTAGTTCTTTATCATCAACTGAAATGTAATTTACAAAGAGTACATGGAAGTGAATGTACAAATAGATTCCGAGTCGTCTCTGCAGATAAGCTAGAACTTTGATTTAAAAAATAAAAGCTAAATCATGTCGATAACTTTCTTATACACCCCTGCATTTTACATTATATCTGTAAAAATAGATTTCAATCAGTTTTTAAGATCAACGTTAATTGCGATAAATTCAGCCATCTTCACGCCGCTAGGCCGCTAACTTCACGCCGCCAGGCCGCTAGGCCGCCAGGCCGCTAACTTCACGCCGCCAGGCCGCTAACTTCACGCCGCCAGGCCGCTAACTTCACGCCGCCAGGCCGCTAGGCCGCCAGGCCGCTAACTTCACGCCGCCAGGCCGCAAGGCCGCCAGGCCGCTAACTTCTCGCCGCCAGGCCGCTAGGCCGCCAGGCCGCTAACTTCACACATCTAAATTAACCGTGTTTTGAACTTACCTTTGCGTTTTGATATTTCTGATGCAAGAAACACGTGTTTTATCCATTTAAATGAAATATATGTACCGATTTGTACGCTTTAAAGATGTCTGCTTCTGTTTCATTGTTGGCATCGGTTGTAAGCAAAACTATAAAAAAGTTACCGTTTCTCCTAGATGTCCAGCCAGGTACTTTTGATCCAAGTAGGCATCTCTGGCAGTTCCAGTTAGCGATGTTATAGGAACGTGTGTGTCTGTCTTGTTGTCGAATTGCCACTCGACGTCAAAGCCAACATCAGCACGGGTTGGATCAAAGTTTACTTTACAGTTGAATCCGAACGAATTGGCTCCAACAATCGGGTCGGAAAGTGTCGGATTATTCAACATCTTTGGGTATAAATCTGTTGATTTTTAACAGGATTTAGTAAAATTATATTACAAAGAAATTAAACATGTTAAAATAGCTCACGAATTTAAGATAGTAAAACATCTATCTATTAAAATGCTAAGAAACCAGTTTTCAAGGTCATCAAGCATGACGTCTTACTTTTGTAAATAATATGCTTAATACTTGCATTTAAATATTCGGCCTATTTTTGTACGGGTAGTTTAAATATACACTAAGCTTTGAATATTGTCAATCACCCAAAGAATATACCTCCTGCTTTTTAATTTTGCCTCTGGCGTTTCTTGAGATAAAGGATTTATATTCTCAGATTCCATGTAACATTAATGTCATGTACGGTGGATTTAAAAGTCTCAGTTTTATCTATTTTATTTAACATATATAAAATTTCATTCAGTATTGTCTTTATTTATATAATCTCTAACCAGGATCATTTATCTATCACTAAATTTTAGTATGCATGTTCGTGAATAATTCTTCATCAATATTTACGTAGTTTTTCTTTATAATTCTCTTATACGTGAGAAGATTCACTGACAAGGTTGTTTATGGATATTCAACTTTCTATAATTGGCATCTTTCAGGAAAATTGCATCATGTTTATTTCATTTTAATTTCAGAGAATATTTTGGTTACTTGTGGTCTTCCTGTGTTCACATATACATGTGAACAATCGGGAGATAGATCTTTTAATTAACACGTTAGTCGGTTAGCGCATTTAAAAAGTCTTCTGAATAAGTGTTTCAAAGACTTGGGCCCAAGATCATAAAACTAAGCTTTGAGATCAGTCTCAAATCTCAAGGATCTGAGCCCATTTCAGCCAATCAGATGCTTGAGATTTGAGACTGATCTCCAGATTTAGTTTTATGATCTTGGGCAATTGTTTTCTTCAAGTATCCATTGAATAATATTGGCTTGAAGTTAAATTATTCATTCTTACCTTTACAGTTCGGCATGAATCCAGTCGGTGACCATTGGTCTGGTGGACACGGGACTCCCGTGCCTTTAAGAAATTGAAAACAGCATTATCTTGAGTTTTACCAAGGGGGTGGCGCTCTGGTCTCAGTAAGTTCACTGAGTACACTTTTTTGGTTGACAAAGCTTTTAGCTTCTTATCTTTTATATATTTTATATAAAAAGCTTACTGAAACCCCCCTCAGAATAAAGATTGCTATCATTTTAATATTGCATACATTAGTGTACTTTCAAATGACCATTAGTTAACTGTTAAGAAGTTAGATTTATTGATATTTCCTAGATTGATATATTTATTAGGATTTACCAGCACAATAAGCGAAAGAGCATCCCCTTGCTGGAACCAACTCATAAACCATGAAGGTTCCGCAGTTCTTTACACGAATGTTGTCTTGGTAACTACAGCAGTTGCCATCAGATGGATCTGGTCCACATATCTGCAAATTATACCTTCAATATCAGCACGACCGGTAGCAGATTTTTTACACAGTGTTACATGTACTTTTTAAGCAAAATGCAAAATCGTCCCAACTAAATGACGTCATTTCAAGGAGTGTCATATGCTGTTCGAATGAACTTTATCCGGTGATGCGCCCTAATTAACAACATCCTTTCGTGTATAAACTTACGCCTCTTAAACACAGCATTTTTCAATTCCGGTCTGATACATGTAATAACTGATTAGTTATTAATATTTAGTTTTACCTGTCTTGAAACAATACCATCAGCTACAGATGGGTCTGCGCCGTTCATCCATAACGGAATGTGAGTGCCACAATGGTAGGTTTTGGTACATGTCTTTGTTATGGTTATATCAACATGTTCTAGAAAAAACATAGACGGTGTTAACGTTTATTTCCAAACTGTGATGTCAAGTTTTAATGTCAAAAAGTTTGAGTGAGAAAGTGCTGCTGTCATCAACATGTCATATTAGTTTTATGAAAATATTGTAGACTTTAATTAAAATTACTCCCGACGCCGCGTATCCCCGGGTAGAGCGCAAATCAATATTAACACATATATGTATCGTGCTCAACGAACTTCAAACAGCGCTGACTGAATGTACCGGAGTATGGCGTATAAGGCGTTAGATTTTGTTTAATAACCTCTTGTGTGTATAAACTGACAAATATACGAGAAAGATGATTGTAAAGATTATTATTGAATAATGATTTTTATCTGTGACTGTAAGAAAAGATCATTTTTCCAACTGTTACTATTCAAAGTAAAAAATAGTACTTTAACATCACTTGTTCGAAGAAAGTAACTTAAAACTTTTAAAACTGGCGTGAACTGTTTTATCCGCGTGCGCATGAAGCATACATCTCTAAAATTATATCTGAAGGTCCGCGACGAATGCACATGAATCATGTATACGACAACAAGCATTATTTATAGCACAGAAAAGAACTTTACAGACATAACTTACTTGTCACAAATTTATACCACTTTTTAGTCAAGGTTCTATCACAAAGAAGATGTTCGTATGCTTTGTCTACAACATAGTAGTCTGCACTGCGAAACCTTTCATCAATCGTATCGTAATTGGTACATGGATCAATGCTCAGAGCTGAAACAATAAAAACATGATTTTTGTGTCGCCCTTGGCGATACATTGGGATCGCTTTGTCCGTCTGTCCGTCCGTCAAGAAAACTTAACGTTGGCTATAACTTTGCCATTTCTCGAAATTTCTTAATGAAACTTTCAAATTATATTGCTTATGACAACACGCTCATGATCATGCCAAATTCTTCAGGTCAAGATCACATTTTATGGAGTTATGCCCCTTTTTGTACTTGGGAATTTGACACGAAAACTTAACGTTGTCTATAACTTTGCCATTTCTCTTTATTTCTTAATGAAACTTTCAAATTATATTGCTTTTGACATCACACTCATGCAGATGCCGAATTCTTTAGGTCAAGCTCACATTTGATGGAGTTATGTCCTTTTTGCACTTGGAATTTTACATGAAAACTTAACGTTGGTTATAACTTTGCCATTTCTCAATATTTCTTCATTAAACTTTTCAATTATATTGCTCAAGACAACACACTCGTGATGATGACAAGTTCGATAGGTCAACATCGAGTTATGCCCCTTTTCGTTTTTGCATTTTTCTTCCAACATTGTACCAGAGGGGGACACAAGTGTTCAACTGAGGTCCCACCTAGTAGTTTACGGGGCTTACACACAATTTATTGCCAATTTTGCAATTTTTTGCCAATTTTGGAAAATAAAATAAATGAAAAGCTAGTTAATTTTCTTAACAAAGGAAAGTTTAACATTTTTCATCAAATGTAACTAGTTGTATCAAATGATTAGGTATAGGTTAATATGTCTAAATAGCATTTACAAAATTAAATCCGTCTAGCGCGAATGTTACATGTAACTGTTCATTTAGAACTCTTACTGACTTAGTGTTTGAAATTATATAGTAGTAAATAAGTTAATTTACCCATTAAATCATTCAATGATGCGTAAAAATTGATAAACATGGAAACAAATCTTTATAAATTTCGCCGATACTTGCAAAATAAATTTCACGAAGTTGTTAGTTTTTTTAAATTTTCAAGAAGTCGGAAGCATAAAGGTTTTGAAAACTTAATGAGAATGAACGTTTTAGCGCATGCGATGCTTCGAAATGATCTAACTCGCATCAAAATTTTCAAACATGCTTTGATTAATTTAGTTATAAAGATATAACTTACATTAATTTTGCGAATAAATTTGGTAGAACTGTGATAATTGCAATACATTGTGTGTACTTAAAACTAATAACATTTATTTCGACTTGAAACTCGGAAACTCGGGCCTGTGTGTCTGAATATAAAAAGCACTTAATTATCCGGAGCCAACTTAAATTTGTATTATAATTGACAAAATTTAATTATTGTAGTCATTATATATTGGACAAATATCTCGTACAAAGTCTACCTACCTAATGAAATACATAAACTCAATATTCCAATCAAAAACATTTCACTTTCATGCGTTTCGAGTCCGATGAATTCAAAATTATTCTGACCTCTTTTAAAAGAAACCTATTAAGATAACTGGTCTCTAAGGAGCGGTGGAATGCAAAACAATACCGTGTCACATATACAGTACATCATCAGGATTATATGGGACAAACCTGTGAACAAGATAAGTGGACCTGAGTACTTTGATGTTATCGCTAATTTAAAAGTAGAATTTGTTTTTCTCTTCCTCTGTACTAAGAGGTTATCTCTAAAGTTCTTCCTCCTTGTCAAACAAGGTCACGTCATTTAAGTTTGCTTTTTAAACAGTTATTCATAAGTCATATTCAGGCTTGCTATGTCTATTTCAAATGAATTTAATGAAACATAATGTTGCCAATAACTGAAAGTACTTGTCCTATTTACCTATTACTTGAAATATAATATCTGCATCTTACTACTTAAATGTATTACATCTTGGAAGTTATTTATCTTTATGCAGAATTTATATTCTCAGATACGCTATCAAATTGCTATTATTTGTAGTTCCACCCATTGTTTTCTTGTTTACGGAAAATCCATTCTAACTTTTTATCTAACATGGAGTGGAATTAATTACAAAATATCACATTGAAGGTTCCATATTCACCCCCACATCCACACCATTGTTTGTGCTGTATCAAAATTGTACAGTTTATTTGTTAAACACAGGGCGAGGCGGCGTGGGTTGTTATTCGCATTTTCATTACTGCCCATG
This sequence comes from Corbicula japonica, assembly GCA_038501625.1. Taxonomy (NCBI): domain Eukaryota; kingdom Metazoa; phylum Mollusca; class Bivalvia; order Venerida; family Cyrenidae; genus Corbicula; species Corbicula japonica. The sequence continues at coordinate 16,180,896 of JAZAYU010000002.1, read as the reverse complement.
AACTGACTCAATCAAACCGAGCCTGCAATATATTAATATCTGACGTGTTCCATGGCTTTCAAAGTTTCCTTTTCATTTACTGGAACTGTCCCACTTTAATATATGAACATTTTTAGTTCAGGTTGCTTTGTTTGTGACTAAGCTTAAAATGGTTAATGTGACGACAACACAAAAATGTTACATTAGTTGACAATGAACTTTTATATAAAGAGAAACAAATCGTATTGAATTTATAAGTTACATGTTATAAATAAGACATATAGACATAAAAGTGAAATTTCAAATACCGAATCATTACTGTTACGACCATTCACAATGTTCCAGTCTGTACTGTGTGTCGATAAGTTAATACCTGAAGAATTAACAACGCAAGCAAGAGATGTTATAATGTGCAAATAGACGTATCGGTGTCATCGTCTTTTTCAATATAAATATGATTTTCAAATGGATATGTGTGTTGCAAACTTCTAGTTTAATTAACACATCTGGCGTCCATTCCCCAATTCCATGTATTGATACTATACCGTATTGAATATATTTACATATACATGTATTTATTTCCAATGTTCCAAAGTGAAAAAAAAGTCAGTAATGCATATTTTAATAAATATAATTACTTGGAGGTTTATACAGAAACACAAACATACACATCAAATTAAAAATCTTTGCTTATATAGCCATATACCATTTATGTCTGTTTGAACAATTTCCGTTCACCGTTCCATAATTTTTTTAATAAAGATACCGTCCATCGTGACTTATATTATTTTTATTGAAATATCATTCAAATATGGGTAAGTTCCACACGCATAACAATTTAAAACAAAACTATCAGTGCAATGTTCCAAACTTTGTCTAAGAAAAACCTAATCAAAGTCTTATGCTTTTAGAATTCATCCTCAGACTTCAACTTTTCCGATATTCCACGATAGGATACCAAGTCCATACTTTTTTGAATGATTCTAACTATCGTCAGAAATAAGAGATGGGTTAGTACAATTAACTGTTTATATAAAGTTTTAGAACAAGCGTAGCTTTTCATCTCTGCGCGCAGACCGTAATGTTTTTACCAAGTTTGCGACTGCCCTGTTGCACATCCGAATCACTAATCGTAGCATCACGTGATCATTCTTTTTAAAAACTTTGATTATAAATAGATACATTGGAACTATGTAAGTCACTGAACAGGTCAGATACAGTAACATAATATTGCAGGTTCGGTTTGATTGAGTCTGTTTATGGGCGGTAATGAAAAAATGAAAATGCATATTTCGGGTTGAACGCAACTCATTATTTAAACATATTTATGGATCACGCTCAACCGCCTCCAAAGAGATAATTGATAACAGCACTGATCAAATGTACGGGGAGACCTTTTACAGCCGCCACACGGCATTGACAACGTTACTGTGATATAAATGTATATAAATTGATAAAATTTAAAGAACTTTTTAGGACACACACCACGACAAAATATTGAAGGCTCAGCTTGATTTGGTTTGATTGGGCCTTATCATGTGCAGTAATGGAAATTCATATTACTTTCCATGCGGCCTAGCCCGCAACTCAATACCTAGACAAAAATATGTTTCGTGCTCAATGACATTCAAAAGGTTACTTGATACATGTAACATCCTTGTCCGAATGTTTCCAAGGCGGTTACTTCTCTTGTTCTCATTTTCTAAAATTGTTTATGCGTCTGTTTTGAAACTGATCATTGCATAAACCATATTCTGTTCTCCTGTTGTGGAGGCTGTGTCTTCTGGATGTGGCCATTCCTAATATGCATATTTAACCTTTTTTGAACTGCATGTTATTTGTCTTATTAAATATGCGATTAAACTTCAAAAACATTAAGTTTTTTTCTTTTAATTAAACAGACACATTTCTCACCTTCAAGAACGCAGATCTGTCATTGAATACCGGTATAAGGAAACTGTAACGTTTTATCCATCTTCTTTTGAGGTAGATTTTCCGGAGCGCACGAACAGAATCTTGGGAACCCTTCGGGTTATAATGTATCAGCAGGCAACACGTGTTCAAGTGTAATTTATTTATAAGGCTACATTTCAGTAAATAAACATGAAAACGTCCTAAAATTCAAGTAGGAAAACAAAGTCAGTGCGTTGCATATACAGACATTTTCAGTGATAATGTGATTAGTGATGGACGATACCTGTCCAAGTTTTCCCATGTAAGGGAGACAACTCCTAGATTTCTTTTTTTCGATTAATCGGGTCAAATCCTATAAATAGTAATCTTATTTAATATATTTTTGCAGATACCCTTATAAGCCGTATCATCAGTGGCGGTTGGACAAAGTGGTGTCCACTGAGTAAACAATGCAAGAACGCGTTATCTGTCATATTATCAGTGGCGGTTTGACAATGTTGTATTCATTATTAGTTAAGAAGACAAAACGGTTAATATGTCGTTTGATTAGTAGCGAGTGGACTAGGCTTTCTGCACTGTTGAGTCACAAGATAACAAGGCAGTCGGAACGACAGCAATATCCCCGCCACATGCAGTAGTGTTGGGAATTTTATGGATGCTTAATTGCAAATTAACAAATATATCTCCAGCAGTTTGGAAGTTATGGAGCAAATACTAAAGACATGGTTAAATATGAACCTTCAAAGACAACTAGTGACCTTGACCTTTAGCCGGGGCCAGGTTGGAACATTGGTTCTGCACATCATCTTGGTGGAAAGAACATTTGACTAAAGTTTGATAAAATTCATTGCAGGGGTTCAGAAGATATGAACCGGACACAAAATACATAGTTCAAATTTTCAATGACCTTGACTTTGAGCCAGACAGGTTGGAACATGGGTTATGTACATCATTTTGATGGGCTGAACATTTGATAAGAGTTTCATGATATTAATTCTAATGGTTCGAATGATATCAACAAGGCACAAAATACATAGTTCAAATCTTCAAACATCACTGGTGACCTTGACCTTAAGCTGGTCAGGTGGGAACATGGGTTCTTCACATCGTCTTCATGGGCTTAGCATTTGAGTAAAGTTTCACGAAATTCCTTCAAGGGGTTCAGATGATATGAACCGGACATGAAGTACATGGTTCAAATCTTCAAACACCACTGTTGACCTTGTCCTTGAGCCGGCAATGTTGGAACGTGGATTCGGCACATCGTTTTCAAAGGCTAAGCATTTGACTAAAGTTTCATGAAATTTTTCTAGGGATTCAGAAGATATGAACCGGACACGAAATACATGTTCATATCTTCAAACGCCACTGGTGACCTTAACTTTGAGCCGGCCATGTTTGAACATGGGTTCTGCACGTCGTCTTCATGGGGATATGAACCGGACACGAAATACATTGTTCAAATCTTCAAACACCACTCTTGACCTTGACCTTGAGCCGGCCAGGTTGGAATATGGGTTCTGCACGTCGTCTTGATGGGAAGAACATAAGACTAAAATTTCATGAAATTCCTTCTAGGGGTTCAGAAGATATGAACCGGACAAGAAATAAATGGTTCAAATCTTCAAACACCACTGGTGAATTTGACCTTGAGCCAGCCAGGGTGGAACATGGGTTCTGCACGTCGTCTTGATGGGGAAAACATTTTAATAAAGTTTCATGGAATTCCTTCTAGGGGTTGAAAAGTTATGGACCGGACAAGAGTTGTGCGCAAGGAAGGACGGACGGACGGACGGACGAAGACCATTCCCATATCCCCCTCCAAGCTACGCGGCGGAGGATAAAATGTTAGAACAGCGGCTGAATTGTTCAAAGTCCCTAAGTGTACATGACACATCACAAATAATGGAATGCATCCAGTTTGAGATCTGGTCCTTAACTTAGCCTGACATAAGAAGGTATAAGCTAGTTGGTTTATTACTTAAAATATAAAACTAACCGATGTTTTCTTATTTAATAAAAATGAATTAATTAAATATGATTCTTTATTTTAAAACAATCTGAAAATCAAAGGAAAAAGAACTCATAGAAAATGAAAAAATCGTGATTCTTTATTTTAAAACAGTCTAAAATCTACGGAAAGAGAACTCATAAAATATGAATAAGTCATAGACATGAAATAGTTTAATACAATTTATATTTATATTAAATAAAAGAAGAACTCAGGTCACTGTAACAAGATAATCGTTGTTCGGGACAAAAGCCACATTGTAATTCTGTTGATTCACTTTCATGTATATTCGCGTTAACTTTATAAAAAATCGACGTTTTCCATTAGACACAATTTCCGTGTGTTCTTTATTTCGTGGATATCAATTTTCTATATTAAACTCCATCTTTCGTGTTGGATTTAAATTCGTGGATCAATCTGTCCACGAAATCACGAAAATTAGTAACCCGTGAATATAAATGATTTCACAGTATTCAAATAGGTTCATTTCATGTATGTAATGTGAGCGATTGAATTCCAGAAGTATTATGCGGCAAAAGTATGGTCGAGGCTGTAATATGTTTCATTCGGAACAATTCTACGATTAAACATGTCTTTAAGAGTTTAAAATCAGTTTAAAAACAAAAGCATCTAATTGGCTGAAACGAAGACTAACAAGCACTGCAGCCCATCAGATACTTGCGATTTAGGACTGGTCTCCGATTCTATAGAATGGTCTCATAAATTTGACTGATGACCTTTGGCACTATTGTGTTGAGTTTTATTGTGAAATGTTATCGTCCAGAAATGTAATTAAATCCATTTGCGAATTAAGGTAGCTTTAGTGTGTAAGTTTGGTTTGATATTTGAAGACACTTGGGCCTTTCAATAATAAAAACTGTAATTTAACTATCTTTCCCCCATCCCAGTTCTGAATTACACATTTCCTCCAGTAAGAAACAGATACCGTTGACATAAAGCGGCACTAACTTTGTTAAATGGGGCGCGTCACGGGAAAAGGTACCTTCGGACAGTTGACGTCAATCTTTGTTATGACGTCATAAATTTGAGCAGACGATATTACTTATTGTGCATTTCGCGGTAAATATACCATTTAATTGTCAAAATATATAACAGAATCACATTTTAATTATAAGAAATTGATTTATACATGTCAGTTCCTTCTAAATTTAGTAAAACATAAAATATCACTAAAAATGACCGAAGGTACCTTTTCTCGTGACGTGCCCCAAATTCTACATTAATTATCTTGATATTAATGTTAGTGCAAGTAAACCTCTTTAGTAATCCTATTCGAACAAATGCCTATATTATTTATGGTAACTACCGGTAAATAACGTTCTGACGTAATTAAACCGGTTCTGACAATTTAACTTGCTTACAAGATTTCTGCTTCTCACATAATTTTGCAATCTATCCGACCTTTACATTAATTAAAATTTTACTTAACATATATAATTATACTTTGTATAGTTGCTTTAATCACCGGTCTGTGCGTGTGATTGTTCCCATGCGACGAGTATTATGAAAAGACTGCGTCTGAATGTCTTACATTTGGTAATTATAACTTTTTTTCAGAAGATTTTTATCACGTACGCATTTGAATGTTCTAGGCATGTAACATAAAAATGAAACTTCGAAGCCATTCTCATTTAATTATCACGTTCCCGTCTTAATCATACCGTATACACAGGAAAATGTGCACCATGTGTTTAACACATGTTTAACACGTGTTTAACACATGGTCACAAACACGTGTTTTACACAAAAAACGAGCACCTAGTGTTTAACATGTGTTTGAAGCCATGTGTTTGACACGTGTTTTACATATGTTTTACACGTGTTTACGTAAACACGTGTTTGTTATATGCACCGATAAATATGCACATTCTCGGGTAATATATATTGGAAATTACTCTTTTTCTTCTTGTTCTTTGCACAGTTAGCTAGTTGATGTGAAAAATATTTGGTCAGGTTGGTAATCGAGGGCTTTATACTGGTTTTGACACCTGTTCATTGACAGAACATCTGTTTTTAAATGACCATAAACAAGTAGTGTAAGTTTAAAACATTTATTCAGCATTGTTATACAAATATAAGTACATTCCTTACATATTTGTACATATATATGGCTTTACTGTTGTTAAATACAAATACAGTTGAACCTGCCTTAGGAAAATAATTGTAGAGATGCATTAACAGAACAACAGATAAATTACAGTTCAGTTTGTTGTTTAAAATTTTCATAAAACAAAATTATGATAAAGTATAAATTAACAAATATTTTTAATCAATCATCAAAACAAATAATCATTGCCAACTATTAAGATAAGCACTTTCAAATGGTAAATCACACTAATCAGTGTTAGATTATTATGTGAAAAAGAGCCGTAAGTGTACTTCCTGTGCCTATGATCTGAATCCACACTGTCTGCACATTTGATATAACATGTATATATGGAGTAAAGGCTTAAGTCACCATTATCACCATTACCACAGTGTTAAATCACCAATATTACAGTGTTTCAAATCATCATTATCACATAGTTAAATCATCACCATTTTTATCACAGCGTTAAATCACCCTTATCAAAGTGTTTAAATCAACATTTTCACATTTAAACTTTTTACTCCTGATGTATAGGTTTTCTTACATTATGTAAACAGCGTAGAACCAGATCAGCTGAAACATTCATGCCTTCTGATCAGGATCTACACTGTTTGCTTATTGTACATTAGATTAATTGGTACTAAGATCTGAATAGTGCATATCCTTATCACATGGCACAAATATGCCAGCTGATCTGGATCCACTCTACACATGTGATAATATTTATTTTAAAATGTCTTGGCTACGTTTGCACCAATAATAATGATCAATTTAATTCTGTGTTCAGATTTAAGAGGACTTTCATTTGCAAACTGTTTAACTTTTATTCACAGACCGTCTAATATGTATTCAAACACACAGAATAGTAATGCGATAAAAGTAGTGATAAAACAATGCTAAGGTTAACTGTCATTGGATTGTGCAAAGCACCATTTATGTGTATATATGCTTTTTGCAGGTTGGTAACAATCATAACAAAATGACTGTCAAAGTTCAGGTTTAGCCACATCATTTTTGAACCCAATGTTCCTATGATTATGTAAGACAGTGCTGATTGACAACTTCAGAGTGATGTAGATAACCCATAGGTGATGACTGGAGCTTGATCTTCTTTTCACTTCATCCTATAATAAAAATAATATTAAAGATTGTTTTCACATATATGAAAATTTAAAACAAAGCAACAATACATATTATAATAAATATTAGAATGATAAAAAACCCTGAAAAAGCAATGGTCTAACCATTAATATATAGTTTGTAATGTATTCCAGGAAAAGAAAACTAAAAACAAATCTGACTTCAATTCAGTACAATCTACCTGCACTTCAACCAATGGTCTTTCAGGATATTAAACTTTACTCCATGGACATCCATTTTGTCACATGGGTGACCAATGTGGACCTGGATCTACACTTTTTGCTTCTTAATCAGAAATAACCTAATGAATCTAAAAGAAAACAATGTAAACTCTGATCAGACAGCACAGATGTGCTGCCTGATCTGGATCTAAACTGTTCGTCATGCAATAAAAGGTGTATAAAAGAGGGCAAAAGGAGTCAGCCATTCTTTATCAAAGGCTATTTTTCCAATGTGATACTTGATGATATAAATAGTCCTTATAATACCTTGCCTCCGTTATGTTCTTGAAAATCATTACTTGTCTAAAGTGTTTGTTATTTACCTAAAGTGATCTTTCTTTTCATCTTTCCTGCCACAACTTTTCCAACTCCCATCCAGTAATCAGACATGTGTCAACAAACTGTTAGTGTACGAGCACTGCAAAAAAAGTATATTTCACTTCAATCACAATTTTGCCATTATATTACAGTTGATATATGTTTGGCTGGTAACTTCATCCTACTCTACCTTTTTACTTTTTGTGTATTCTCAGTGTGCTATTCCTGATATGCACATTTCACAACTTCATTTATAGAGCATCCACTGTACTACCTAAAATGTAAGCTACCAATAAAAGTTTTAAATGACTCCAGAACGTCATAGAATAATACAGTCAAAATTGTCTTTGGCAGCCAGCCAAGGGAGTGACAAAAAGTGGCTGCTCTACACAGGTGGTTGTTAAAGACAGGTTAAAATGAGAACAAAATGTCAGTTTAGGATATATTCAAACTGGCTCTTTGAGACTGGTGGTTGCTATTCCCGGATAGCTGCTAAGGCAGGTTTAACTGTACTGTATCTTTGTTCAAAGAAAAATGGAAGCTAGTTTGCTAGTTTCATATATACATATCATTTTGTTTTGCTCTTTCTGGTATTGACCAGATTTTAAGTAATATCTCTAATATTGTCATATCTTTTCAATTAATATGAATCAATTACAAAACAGCAACATTATTTTAAATGTTAATTTGGACTATAATACTTTTATTTCTTTAGAAAAAAAAAATAAATTGGATTTCAATATTCAAGAAATAATTTGCCCCTAGAGTTCATAGCTCTAGATGCCTCAGTAACACCATTCATTTTGTTTTTAAATTATTTTCGAATTATTTTTAATCAAATGTCCTAAACAGCAAGTTTTAATCCGAATAATAAGGAAACTCATTGGTTCTAGTGTTCCCAGTTTAAATCAGTCTGGCATACATGGCAAGTTTTGCATCACCAAAACAATCAAACGTATCTTAATAATAGATACTCACTAGAAGTAAGGAAGGTCTCTCTAAATATCTCCTGTGTTAGGGAATGTCTTCATGTACTGCACATATGACATTGTACACCTAAATGTAAATTATTAGCATAATAAGTATTTTTTTATTGTACAGACAACTAATCATTTTCGGCATTCAATCAGTATGAGTTCCGGAACATGTTCATAATCTTGATTTAAAAAACAAAAATTGGTCAAGAAATCATTGTTTGTTCTAGCAACATCACTCCAAATAAGAGAAATGCTGCAAGAACACCATGATTTCTTAACAAATTTTTTTATTTATAACTCAAATGTTCCAGAACTGATTGAATGTCGTAACTGAATAACTGACTGTATTTGAACCAGTCTGTGACAAAATGACCCTTTTACATTCTTTAAATTGTCTGGTGCCAAGTCCCACCTACCTGAACTTTCATTAAAAAACTTGTTGATTTTAAATGGAAAGATGACATGTCAAAGACTCATGGCTCATTTTTAATGTATACATCGGAACACTCTTACATCAGCTTAAAGTTAGATGCAATTTCTTTCATAAATATCCTTCATATTAGTATCAGACGGAAACAATTTTCACTTGTCTATTTGTTAAAAGTCATTTGAATTATCAAAGAAACAGAGAATAAAATGGAAAATTAAAATATTATTTATTTAACAATTTTAAAACACGATTTCTACAACTAAACATGAAAAAGAAAAAATGTATGTTATATTATTTCATAGTAAATGTGTATACTAAGTTAACCCAGTATCTTGGTAAACAGCAGAAGATACCAAAATCTTTCCTTGGTCAGCATTGTTGCCATTACAAATCAGTTTAATTTGCATCAGATCCTATTACAATAGAAAAATGGTCATTTAAATTTTAAATCAAAGCATTTTTCTACCATAATCTTTATCAGATATGCACAAACTTTGTGGATCTAGTGAAAAGGAAAGCCATTTCACTTGCTAATGAAGCTATGTTTGTACGAACTATAAGTTGTTATTATTTATAGTCCATACTGCTTATATAGATATTAAATATAAAATTAATTATTTTGAATAAAGCCATTAATGTTGGACAACGAAAATACGTTAAATTCAATTTTATTCAATGTCTAATTAAAATTTAAAAAACTGGGTTTGATCCGGAATAGACCAAGATCCGGAACCCTCGCGTTGAGTTGTCGCACATGTTAGAGCTAAAAAGCAGCTTGAGTAGCTTTTTTCTTTCTCCGCTCGCTTTTTTCCAACCTCCTTGATCTTTAAAATTCACGCAAAGATTGAAAGTTGCTGATAAAACCATTGAGGACTTTGTTTAAATCGCGAAAACTGAAAATTTGTGAAATTTTTTTTATGCTCTAATCCCGTAAGCCCTGAGGTCATGCTGTCTGGGTTAAATATTATTTATCTTAAAAGAAAACCATATATTCTTATACTAACCTTGTAAATTTAGCAGTAAACGACACATATTTTTGTTATTCCCGGTAGCGTTCTGTTGACAGCTCTGACGTCATCATCGTCTAAAAATCGCGTGCAACCGTTCCAGGCGGATTAGCGTCACTTAAGCCCCGGTCACAACCCGCCGTACGTGCAAGTGCGTGCTGTCTACGTGCAAAAACGTGGGCCAAATTCGGGGATCCGTACGTGATGAGTACCGCCTCCGTACGGATTTGGGAGCACGCAGAGACGCCGTAGCATTTTAAGTGCAGGCAAAACTTTCTCTGCGTTCGAGCTGCGTGCGGGCTACGGATTCACCACCTGTATGGGTGACGTGCGTGCCCTGTACGTCCACGAGCGCATAACGCACTGCCTCTGCGAGTCTTTACGTGGTCCGTGCGTGGTCCGTGCTTCCTCAGTTTAGCCGTCCAAAACGCGCAGAGAACTCAGGCAGACCTTACAGAGCAAGTACGTGCTCCGCACTTACAACGCACGGTGTGCGCACGGACCTCTGCGGTATATAAAATATATATCGAGTATCGATAGGTCGTCCTTATATATATTTCACTAAACAGCGACCGAAATAAACTCACGTTCACCGCACTTGCACGCACTTAGGCTACAACGGGCGAGCGAGTAAGGTCGGTATTTCATAGTTCCGTGATGGGTGATCCGTGCCCATGTCCGCGTCCGTGTCCGCGGTTTTTCACTCACCAAAGATATCATTGGGTACATTCCATACCTCCGTGTCCGTTACACATCGCGGACACGAAAACGGACACGGAGGTATGGAATATACCCAACGATATATTTGGTGAGTGAAAAATCGCGGACACAGACGCATGCGGACACGGATCACGCATCACGGAACTATGGAATACCGGCCTAAGAAGCCCGTACGTGAGTAGTACTGCCTCCGTAAGTTGACATGGAAATCGCACGGCGATCCTGCGTTGTAGGTACGTACAACTCACTTACCACTTACCACCTACGGAACGTACGATTCACGCAACCTTTTACCCCTAGACGTGGCGTGCGGGCAACATACTCACAGCTTGCGCAACCGTGAGTGTGACGTGCGTCCTCTGCTCTTGCCACGTCTGACCAAAAAACGCCGCGAGCGTAACCTCCGCAGAACCCGTACGGTAAAAATAAGACGCACGGCGGGTTTTGACCGGGGCTTTAATTTATGTACTGAAAAAAAAAACGGAGCCGCTAATTGACGTTATTCTGTCTGTTCTTTGCTTTTTGTTTTCATATTAAAAACCTGTGGATGGATCAAAGTAAATAGTCTAAATAACATTGCAAAATACTTGTATGTACGAACCATGCATAATAAAGGTTATTTTTATTGATTATATACAAACATTAAATGGTCTTGGACGTGACGTTTTAGTTGGAAGGATATGCTTATGATGTGACAGAGGGCTCTAAAATACATTTGTATATATGATGACTTTGAAAAAAAAACAGTCTATAGGCCAATTCACCAGCAGATTTACATTTTTTTTCGTTTTTATTTAAATTGATATGTTTTGGTTTAGAAAGCTTTTTGTGGATTTTTAAACGTGTTAGATTAAATATGCATGTGTTAAACAAATGTGAAACAAATGTAATTCACATGGACAATAAACATGTGTTAAACATGTGTATGTTATTAACCGTATTTTGAAAATATGTGTTTAACATGTGTGAAACATGTGTAAAACACAAGTACAATAAACATGTGTTAAACACATGTGTGTTGTAAACTATATGTTTCAAACTATGTGTTTAACACGTGTTTATAAACACATGTTTACAACACTATGTGTTAAACATATGTTAAACACGTGTTAAACACATGTGACTCAAAACATGTGTAAAACACATGGTGCACATTTTCCTGTGTATATAATATGCTACGCGATATAAACAATGAGTTCGCTATGTAAGTCTTGAGTCTTCACATATATTTTATTCTTTCGGCAATTGATATATCAACTGATAGATTATGTTTTAAGAATAAACACAACCAATGCCTTTTACAATACGTTTCTTATATAAAACTCATTCTTTATCGCGACTGAGGATTTTACAATGTGCTTACTTGTCTTAAATCTGGCAACTACATTTGTACGTGTTATATGTTACGCGAAAAAACTGCGAGTCCGCTATTAAGTCACTGTGAAGGATTTACAATGAAATTATTTAATTTACACGTAAATCAAGATGAAGTGAATAATACCAGCTACAAACTGCATCATTTCATATACAATCTACGCCGTTTATCTTTTTTACAGATATTTCTTGTTAATTTTGAGATTAGGAGTTTTAAAACTCTAGTCTAAGATACAAAACTGTCTAGGTTGATTTTCCGGATTCAGTAATATAATATTTCATGTAACTGCCACACGTTTATTTTTAATTAATAATCATAATTAATCATAAACCATTCCTGCATTAAGTTATGTGTTCTTATACGTAATCACTACTTATAATGACAACACGGTGTTCATATTACTCATCATGTACATGCTAATTCCAGAATGCACATTTATGGAAATGATCCCTAAGTTTAACACTTAACATAGACAGGTGCCATCCAGAATTATGCGTTTCTTTTACGTAATAACAACTTTTTAGGACAGCACAGTATTCATATAACTTATCATGTATGCCGTATGCATGTATCTTCTCCCCCCCCCCCTTACGTACAAGTAGTATGTGTGTGAGAGCGAGGCGTTTTCAAGAGCCGGAGCCATGAGCAAGAGCAAGGATTATGACGTAATAGTTAATCCTCTTAATCCGTTTCAAGTGATTGTTAAGAGGATTAAGTCAATAATTAAGTAATAGTTAATCCTGTCTGGTATGATTAATCCTTGTCAAGTGGATTTTGACACTAATTAAGTGGATAGTTAATCCTGTCTGGTATGATTGTTTAATTAATTCAATAATTAAGTAAAAGTTAATCCGGTCTGGTATGATTTATCCCAATAATTCAGTGGATATTTAATCCTGTCTGGTATGATTGTTTGATTGATGCAATAATTAAGTAATTGTAAATCCGGTCTGGTATGATTAATCTCAATAATTAAGTGGATTGTTAATCCTGTCTGGTATGATTGTTTGATTGACGCAATAATTAAGTAATAGTAAATCCGGTCTGGTATGATAAATCCCTGTAAATTGTTTTTAAAGTCGATTGCCAAAACAAATTACTCTGCAAACAAATGGGTCGGGAATGAATGGGGGATTAATTGTAGTATACCATTTTGTTTTCGCGGGCGAGAAAATAGAATCATTATAATTGTATACAGTCAACTACTCGGCACAATGGACGCCATAGCAGCACCACGCTTTAACGGATTCTAGAGGAGATTAGTTAGTGCGCTGGAGTTTTCGCTGAAGGTGCGTTATGCCAAAGCGATAATCGATACTTTGGATACAGTGGCGCGATCAGTGTGTATCGGGTGCAAGTACGGTTCATTGCCACAGCGTGACCATTCGTGCCTGAAATTAAATCAAAAGGATAAACTTCGCGGTAACTTTGAAGAACTGTTAACGAGTATAGACCAAACGTCATTCGCATCAGTTTATACCATTCATTCATCAAAAACTGGACTTTCGCTTTTTGATGATAATCACTACATTTTCGATAACAAGGTGCCGACCTTAGCATACGGGCATTTTAAACTCAAATAGGTTAAACCATTGTGTCTTTACATTTATTTCCAACATATTTCGTATTTGTAGACTCTGTGTTTACCAATTATGACAAAACTGCAACATTGGGATGAAATAAAATACTAGTGATATTTTCCAATTGTTCTTAAAGAAATATGTTTTACTTTGCATGCATATTCAAACGTATGCCAAAGCCCCCATTAAAGTGCTCGCAAATGATATGTGTTAATCATATTTATTTATTCATTTATAACTTTTTATTTATTTATTTTGTTATTTATTTAATATGCTTTAAATGTGTCATTTTGCTGATTCTTGAAAATGTTTTTTTGAAATTTGAATTTTGTGAAAATGTGTCTATTTATATAAAAACATGCTCTCCTCTTCTACTTGATTGTGTGAGGAGGCTGTGTCTTTTGAATGTTACAATTCCTGATATTCATATTTTACTTTTTTAACGTTAAGTTACATTATTTCGTCCGTTTGAAATGCAAAGGATTATCACAAAAAAATTATTGAAATCTGTTATTTATGACTGTATATTATTGCAATTCTTTGAAATGAAAAATGATTTCACTTGTTGTTGTTTTTATTGCTCTACTTCAACTTTTTTGCGCTAAGATCAATAAAAACCGTAATATTATTTACAATACAGATAAATATGCTGTTATGGTCATGGCGACATAAAGATTAACAGTGTAGCTTTACTAGCTTACGCCTTAACATAAAAATAGGAAACGACTTACGCCAGTTATTAAGTAAGCAAATGAGTTTAGTGCATAAAAGATGTAAATGCATAGAAATCACAAATAGTAGTACACTTACAAATAGTAGTACACTTACAATTATTTTCTTTAAATAATATCGACAGTATAAGAGCTTAAACTTTTAAAATAAAGTCTGACCATGTTTAAGTATCTGTATTGTTATATGATAAGAGCTCTATCTTTTAAAAGAAACTCTTGCTTTAAGTATCTCTATTGTTATATAATATGTTTAAGGTCTGTTAACTTTGAATTCCATGATTATTCCCAATATATCTCTATAATAAAGTATGTTTTAAGCGTATCAGACTTAGCGAAAATATTTCAAGATATTTCCATCGAAATATCCCTAAATCATTCAGTTTCTCTGTGTTTCTGTGATTATTAATTCTATAAATTTCTACATATTGGTTCTTCTAAAATAGCATTGATTTGCAAACCACTTTTGTTTATTTTGAAATTGTTAACATATCGGCAAATAGTGAAATTCATCTCCATGACATTGTCCAATGATGGTATTATGACACGGATTGTTCAGCGGGAATATGCCGATCATTGACCACAAGATTAACTATTATTATTAAGAGAGATAAAGTTGAACTCACAAAGTATGTGCTAAATACTGTACAATATAAACATAACAAAGCGCCTAAACCATCTTTTATTAAGATTTAAATTTAAAATACATTAAACAATAATTAATAGCTATATAAAATGTATGTTACTCGGCTCAAGCTATAGACAACACATTGTTATTACAATAATGTTTTTCAACAATTTCTTACTTCATAAAACTTTTATTTTACCGATCTGGTAAAGGCCAGCAAAAATATGGCAGTGTATCATAAATTAAACCAATGATAATTGCAATACCTAAATGAAATCTTCTTGAACTTTTGTTCGTATATTTTAACAGAACAACGCATATTGCAATATTTAGTTGCATAACTATATTATTAGTAGTCAGAGGTGATACAAAGATGCGAATTATCATAGACTAAACCAAAACAAACCAAACCATTTTTGCAATCATTAAGGTATCGCAAACATTGCAAATGGCGAAAACAGGCTAAAATTTCAAAAAATGAATTTTGGGGGAAACACTTATTGCCATCTAGATTTTAGTAAATAAATGTATTTATCTATGGAAGTAGTAAATGTGTGCAAGCTCAGTTTAGTCTAATTCATGTTCTAATTACCAAGCACATACTAAAACAAAAGAAAAACCGTATGCATGAGAACTCTGAAATTCATGAACAATATACCAAAGCAACTCATACCTGAAATAAGTATATGCTGGTCTACAATATTTAGTGCCAATTCTTCAAAATAATGTTAGGGTTTTCAAGAAATTTAAAGAAATCTTACTTCGTGGTTCAAAGTGAAAGTAAAAAATATAATCTTGATTCCTGAAATCAATGGGAGACACATACTTAAAGCAAATTTCTTAAACATAAAATTAAAAAAGAGTAATGAAAACATAAATCTAAAGCTATACTCAGTGTGTGCTGAAAAAAACAACAACAGCCAGATCCAAAAATTAATATACTAGTTTTGACCATAATTAACAAGAAAATGAAAATAAGATGAAAAATATATGAAAGACATAAAAAAAATCATGAAATAAATACAAAAGTTATAATTTGAAAGAAAATATGAGCGATAAAATAAGAATTTAATACCAAAATAACAATGATAATAGTTTAAAGAAATTTAAGTATTAAATACATAGGAAACTAACCCACATTAAGAGTTAGAATCATAAGGCTACGATTACATGTAAACTGAATATAAATTCGCATGCAAGAAGAGAAAAAAATGAAGTAAGGTCGATATTTTAAACTTAAAGTGCTTTTGAGAAAGTATTATATAATTCTCTAGCTGGGCAGAAACTAATGTAAAAACGTATAATTGATATACATTGTACTGGCAGTCTTTGTGATTGTTAAATGTTGTTGTGATAAAGATAAGAATTTAATACCAAAATAACAATGATATCAGTTTAAAGAAATTTAAGTATTAAATACATAGGAATCTAAACCACATTAAGAGTTAGAATCATAAGGCTACGATTACATGTAAACTGAATATAAATTTGCATGCAAGAAGAGAAAAAATGAAGTAGTGTCAATTTTTTTAATTTGAAATGCTTTTGAGAAAGTATAATATAATTCTCTAGCTGGACAGAAACTAATGTAAAAACGTACGCAAACATATGTTTCAGATACATTTGAGCAAATAACCTTTAAATTTCAGACATATTCGGCTTTCCTTATTGAACAAAAAATCAATTTGAAAACAACAATTCAATAATTTGATGCCCACACTGGGAATAAACCCCGTACGGCGACAGTGCCTATCCACATAATATTGTACACCCTACCGATTGAGCAAGTCGATGATAACCCTGATAAAGTGATCGACATTATGTTACACGGTAACCGATTACAAGTTCTGACATACGTGAAGTTTCGATTATAGATAGTTTGATTAAATTTGTTTATGTTGCATACACTTGCGCAAATACTTTTTCTGGAGTTTACAATAAACATTTCCTAATTGGTGAGAAGTGGAGTATATGTCGATGATAGACAACAATACAAATCCCATTTCTTTCAAGGATTAGGATTAAAAGCACACTTTACACCTGTTTGATAATGTGAAAGACGCAATTAAATAAAAGAAAAGTTTATTTAAAAGCCAATATGAATATTAAAATTATAAAATATTTTTCAATGTGTGTTCTTTAGCAGTATATAAGAATCCATATGATTGCTGTAAATAACGTGACCTGATAAATGACCAGAGTAGCATAATATTATGTAATTCATTGATCAAGATTAATGACAAAACTGGTGTATATTAAAATATGTGAAAAACGTACTGAAAACGAATAATCTACGACACAATATTTGTCAGTGTATATTCATTAACGATTCGCGAATCACTTTGAATGCATCACTCATCTGGGCTACTTTTGTTGTAAGAACGAACAGATCTGGCCGTTCTGGATTAATGTAAATTTGATTTTAACCAAGACATAAGCTATAGAGAACCTAAAGAATAAACATCACATTAGTAGACAACTTTGAAAAAAACATAAGCGTTTATGATGCCCGGGATTAAAGAGATGCAAATAAGATATGTTGCTAAATACCAACTATTGAATTATTTTTATTTCGCAAATTCTGTTTTCAAATCATTTAGAATTAATTTGTCTTTTACTGTTTGTGTTTATTATTTATTTCAGTTTTGTTTGTTTTGTTTTTTAATTTTTAATGTATTTATTATTTATTTGATATTTTTTTCACTTATTAATATTTTTGTTTTACCAGAAAACAATTATTTCATTAGAATGATCCCAAAATGTAAGATAGTGACAATAGATGAAACGGGAACGGATCGGACGCAATAAGTATGAATACATTTCAGAATAAACTTTTCTGAAAGTTCTTTTTAAACAAATATTTGTTGGTTTAATAAAGTATCATCCTAAAGTATCATCTTCATTTACGTATGATAAAGAAATCCAACAGAATTTAACGAAGACAAAGGAGTGTTATCCCTTTTTTGCATTGATCATGATTAAAAGGCACACCTATTTACGTGTGCGGATTATGTTTTGAAAGAAAATATTAGCGTATCTGTCACAAATGTTTATAATTCCTACTGCAAATGTTTTGCATTGACAAAATTGTGTCTTGAAGTCATTGTTCTTAAAAAATATGAATGCCGAAATAAATTATGGTTCAAATAAAGTAATACTTTGATAAGTAAATATGTAAAAAAAAGGAATACGAGATAGAACATCGAATATTCTTGTCAAGTGTTTACTTCTATTGAAAGAACAACCCATTGTTATTTAGTCAAATTTAAATATCACAGTTCATAACAAAATTCATATTTGTTAGTATCCATTTTTAAAAGGGAAAAACGTAACGAAAACGAATAATCTATTCAGAAACTAAAAAGGTTAAATTTTGTTCATTCTATATTCTTTAACGATTCCCGAATCACTCTGAATGCACTAATCATCTTAGCTGCTTTAGTAGTTACAATTACGGACAGATCTAGACTTATTGAAGAAATGCAGTATTGAGTTATTTATAAAATATATAGAACATAAAGTAAAATCACTCATGGTAAAATGGAAAAAATATTCATGTTCTATAAATCGACAGATTATTGAAAAAGTCAAAACGTTCGAACGAAAATAATGTAAATGAAATAAATGAGATAGGAATGGCGGACACACGAACTGTACACGAATATGGTAGTTCATCAACTTAGAATGTTATTGCCGTCTGTAACCGCTAATAAAGCCTAGCCTATTAAGGTCGTTTACATGGGTGAATTTCTTTCATATGATTGAGAGATTTCAGTGTAAAGCACATTTCGGCATAGTTCTTTCTAGATGTCTACAACTTATCTCAATAATCTCATACGAGTTTATAAGGCAAACAACATCAAACTGAAGTTGAAGTATATAAACAAGAATTATGATTAACTTGGACTAAATAATAGAAATACCTATACACCAATAAAGGTATGCTTAATTGAATGGAAAAAGTTACCAAGACGAATGTTTTTCAGTGAAACTTAAACAGACGAGAATCAATCATCTTTCCATAAAGTTTACACAATTTATTGAACAATAATATTTATCGTTAGCCGCTATCTGAGTAACATGTATAATTATGTAATGGTTGCAGAAGAAAACCTCGACAAACCCCGTAATGTTGAAAACCCATTCCTACTGCATTGACTTCATTTTTCAGATTTCATTTTTCATATATACCTTTATACATGTATATCCTGTTATGAATTTCATTAACCATAGACCTGTGCGGGGCGAGTGTAAACAAATACCTGTCTTCGTAACGAAACGGCTCGCGGTTTAATGCGTCAGCTAACATTGATTATACAACTAACGACTGCGTGTACTTGCTGCTAACTGTTCAGTCTGGTCACTTTAGTGGATAAAACACCTTGTGTTTTTAGTTTCTTTCTGACACAAACTCCCAGTGGCAATTTGTTTCGCCACTGACCGTTCCAATGCGGTAACCCCGATGGTTCTCTTTTTTTTGTTTGGTGAAATATGCATATCTACATTTAAAAGACACAGGCTCACCACACAGCCAACAAAAAGAGAAAGAGAGAGCATGGTAAATAAAATGATCAGCTTCAAAACAGACACCACACACAATTAACAAAAATGGGATCCCGTGTGCGGGGGAGAGCATGGTAAATAAAATGATCGGCTTCAAAACAGACACCACATTCAATTAGCAAAAATGAGAACACATGTGCGGGAGAAAGGTTAATAAAATGATCTGCTTCAAAACACACTCCACACACAATTAACAAAACTGAGAACCCGTGGGGTTACCGCCTTGGAACTATCAGCGGCAAAACAAATTGCATATAAACTTTTGATATTGGAAAATAACTTGATTGATTTTTTCGGCGTTAGCTGCCTAAGCTGCCTTTTAAATCTAGCTTTTCAATCGATAACTAGTTGTAAACTATAAGTGTTTGTGTTTATTTTGCTATTGGAAAATCAAATAAACTATCTCGTTGGTGTCTATTGCACAAGAAAGGCATATAGCGGGGCAGTGGTTAATGATTGTCGGAACTATTTCTACACAATGACGTAGATCCAAACTATTTTGGTGAGGCTCAACATAAACAATTCGTTATTCAGTTAGACAATTCAAAATTGAATAAGATCTATTACAAGATTGATGTTTTAAACATTTTACTAAACTCCCCAGAGTAGAAACTTCTCTACGTAGGTAAGTAATAATTAACTCCTAATGCATTTGCGGTAAAACGTTTTGTGTCGAAGTTTCGTGGTTGTGCCGATAAGTCGCTCGCTTTGCACGCGAATGCCTCTGGTTCGAATGTTCTGAACTACGAGGATTAATTTTTATTTCCACGAAATCAATTACAAGTTGAGCGTCATATTTACTAAACATTGGTGGCGTCTCCTTTATGACGCTATAAACTATCAACGCCGTTTATCTTCTTTTAAAATGGATTTCTTGTTTAATCTTCTTCATTCAACTATTTTACTGATTGATTTAAAAATAGTTTCTTTTTCAATACAGAAAATTACCTTCTGGATCTTGAGTCATAATTCTTCATATCGTCACTTATGTGGCAATTCCTGATATGCATATTTCACCTTTTGATATTCAATTGTAGTTTTTTTGTTAGACTCTTCAATTACGCTTTTTATTAGATAGATCTGTTATTAAAACATTGTGAATAGATTGATTATCTTTCTATGATTATTTTTCGTCCGCGTTTTCTTCCATTTATAAATGTATTGTCTGCTTGATTCCTTGAAACCTTTGAAAAAATTGCTTCATAAAAATTACTTTATTTCTAAACAATATGCATGGCTGACTAACCAGATCTACCTTTATCCATCTTCAAACTTGATCGCTTTGCCTAATTATTTGTTAACACGACGGTGGCAGGCGTTCAGAAGTTTATGAAGGTTTATAGGAAAATATTGCAAAAAAACACGTTGTTGCTGGATCTGTAAGAGTTTCCTTTATTCCTGACACCGAGCTATTGCTGAAAGGACTGCAGGTGCTCTAGGCATTGAGTACCTACCGTTCATTAGCTTTTTACTTTTTGTCTGTTTGTGTACTTTTTTCAAGCTTGTTGAGTTGGTAGGTGGGCTAGAACTTATTCACTAAGAAGACCAGTAATTGTTTTTTTTTTGTTCAATCATTCTTATGTAAATGTAAGGTTGGTGTACCTTAGAACCTGGTTTATAAACCTCAGCAGCAAAAGCGGTAAGCCCACAGCTTATCTTGTTCGCCAAGTGTTATGTATTATTTGATAAACAAGTGAAATAAGCATGTCAGAAATTGCCATACTTACAGCCTCCCCATGCAGCGGAAAGAAGAGAAGAAAATGATGTTATCGCCTAAGAACGTCAGTGGCAAAATAGTATGCAACTGGGAATTTAGTGCAGGTTCTAGGGTGCACTTACCTCACACTTGTCCCTATAGGTTCTCAAATTAACAATTACGATAGATGAAAAGGGAACTTTGAAAGCCACCGAACACGACAAATATGAAAATACTGCAGGCTCGGTTTGATTGAGCCTGTTCATGGGCAGTAATGGGATAGCATATTACTGCCCACGCCGCCTAGCCACGGGTTGAGCGCAACTCAATATTTACACCAATAAACAGTACAATTTTGATCCATCCCAAACGATGGTATGAGTATTGGTGAAGTAATTGCAAACCACCCATGCACTCAATTATGCTGCATGCAAAAGCGCATTGACATATAAAACATAAGAATCTAATAACATTGCAAAATAAAACGACATAACTGTGGCTGTGTAGAAAGACTTTGTTATCTGGCTTTGGCCATCACCGATATGCATGTGCCACTTTTTTTTATCTACAGTTAATAAAGCCGCAACATAGCATTTTGTAACTTCTATATATGTATCTTTAATTCGTAAAATTTTCTAAGCCTTCTTCTTAACATTTTAACATGTGTATAAAGTGTAATTGCATCTTATAACCGCATCGCCAACGGCGCCTACTTGTGTTAAGTATGCTTACTTCTTCATTACTTCTTTCGACATAAGCGTCCTAAATGAAGTAGTTTATTCATGAGCAATGTCCAGTTGTGTTTATTTGTATGACTCTTAATGATTGTCAATCACAATATCTACAAAGTGCGTTAGATATGTATGCTTTAAGTGCGTATTTATTCAAACTCCAAACCATATTTTCCTTTACCTGTCAAAAGATGCATAACGCGTGCCAAAACATAAAAATAAAAAAAATATAGAAAGGTGACATATCTGACATTCATTTCATACCATTTGTTATAGCAATAGTAAGAAATGAAATTGCATGCAAAAATAACCATAAAATTCGAAGTCCATAAAGTGACATCATTTGTTCAAAATACACATAAAAGGAACATACTTTACAGACCATCCTGGCGTTCGACGGTGAACATTTGCTATAAATTTGAAGTCCAAAATGTTAAAACAAATGGCCACGAGTAGGGTTTGGTACATTGTACATCAACCTCAGAACATGATGGCAATTAAATGAACACAGTTTCAAAGCTGTGATTGAAGAAGTGTGAGAGGTACAAATGTCAAATGTATGCGCTATGCACACCAGTTTGCATACAAAATATACATAGGTATATATCGTATATATGTGTAAATATTGAGAAGCGCTCAACACCTGGCTACGCTGGGAGAAAGCATTTTCATTACTTTCAATGAACAAGCTCAATCAAATCAAGCCTGCAATATGTTAATATGTGTCGTCTTCGGTTGCTTTCAAAATTACTTCTGGAAATTACCTTTGTTTTCATATATCGGCCAGTTTCGAGATGGGTGTTTTCAATTTCCCAGCCAATATAGATTTGGATATTGTTCAATCACCCCCAAGGATATACTAGTACTTTCTGCTTTTTAAATTTTGCCTTTGGCGTTGTTTGTGATATGCAGGGTTTATATTCTAAGATCTCCTGTCAAAATTTTATTCTGTTTAGTTCCACCCATTGTTTTCTCGTTTAGGGCAAACCCATTCTTTTATCTGGGAACCATACGCCGCTGAATATGGAATGGTATTACTCTGAAAATACCCCATTGAAAGTTCCGCCATATGCAAACCATCGTTTGGGATGGTCTACATTGTACTGTTTATTGGTGTAAACATTGATTTGCACTCAAACCTGGGCTAGGCGGCGTGGGCAGTAATATGCATTTCCAATATTGTCCATGAATAGCTAAAAGAGAAACTATTAAACATAGTTTTTATATGCTCAGCCTTATTTTCAGTATTATATAGCCATTACTTTTTTGTCTAACACACATGTAACATTATAACCTAGCGTTCTTTCTTTTGACTGTTTGGCTGGTTACTTTTTATTCCTTATGTACTTTCGTTTCGCTAACCAACAAGATTTAAAGACAGTTGAAGTAACTGATAAAAATCTGGATGCATAAACTTTTTTCAAGGAACCCTCTGGTACTTAGTGGGAATAAAAATGGAGGTAAAAAATGAAGATAATTCTAATTTGATCTATTTTGGCATCATCATGAGAGTAATGTCATGAGCAATATAATTTGAAATTTGAATACGGACATATTAAGAAATTATAAGAAGTAATAGCCAACGTAAAGTTTTTGGTATAAAAATCCAAGTACAAAAAGGGGAATAACTTCATCAAATGTTATCTTGACCTAAAGAATCTAACATCATCATAAGCAAGTTGTCATAAGCAATATTCTTTGGAAGTTTGAAATGAAGAAATACACAGAAATGGCAAAGTTATAGCCAACGTTAAGTTGTCGTGTCAAAATCAAAGTACAAATGGGGGAATTACTGCATCAAGTATTACCTTGACCTAAAGAATTTGGTATCATTATGAGTGTGTTGTCATAAGCAATATAATTTTAAAGTTTGAAGAAGAAATAATGAGAAATGGCAATGTTATAGCTAACGATTAGTTTTCGTGTGAAAATCCAAGTACCAAAAGGGGCATAACTCCATCAAATGTGACATTGACCTTAAGAATTTGGTATCATCAGGAGCATGTTGTCCTAAGCAATATAATTTGAAAGTTTGATGAAAAAATATTAAGAAATGGCAAAGTCATAGCCAACGTTAAGTTTTCGTGACGGACGGACCGCCGGACCGACGGACGGACAAACCGAACCCTATGAATCGCCTTTTCTTCGAAAGGGCGACACAAAAATGTACTATACGACTGGTGTATGCTTTAACCCGAGCAGATTTGACCTGGGTTTTTGACCCGGTTTTGTTCTGACCTTTATTTTATTTTGAAGCGTGTGACAAAAACATTCTACACTCGTTGTCAAAAAGTATAAAACTCGTCTTGGAAATGTTTTATTAATCTCTTCTGAGGCTCCTTTAATAACAGTTTTTTTCTGAACTAGATTAATAGTATTGCATTACATGACAGTTCATGTCAACTCGTGCTTTTATATAAAACTACACTTACTCACAATAGCATTAAATTAAATCATAAATTAAGAAAATTAAAAAAAAAATCTGAAGATTCGTGACAATATATATCACGTTTACTTAAGTTTATATAGGGGAGATTATTATTTTTTACACCAACTGTGTCTCTCGATGTTGGCATCATTCAAGGTGAAAGTTTATGCATTATTTGTTTATATAGAATAAAAACATGAAAATAAGAAAGAAATTGAAATATTGTTCCTTTTTAAAAGCATACTAATTAGAATTTTCTATCAGGAATATGCTTACTAATAGGTCAAAGTGACGATATGAAGAATTATCCAGAAGGTATTTTCAGTCTTGAAAAAGCAACTTTTTTAATTAATAAGTAAAATAGTTGAATGAAGAAGATTAAACAAGAAATCCCTTTTAAAAGAAGATAAACGGCGTTGATAGTTTATAGCGTCATGAAGGAGACGCCACCAATGTTACGTAAATATGACGTTCAATTTGTAATTGATTTCGTGGAAATAAAAATAAATCCGCGTAGTACAGGACATCCGAACCAGAGGCATTCGCGTGCAAAGCGAGCGACTTATCGGCACAACCACGAAACTTCGGCACAAAACGTTTTACCGCAAATGCATTAGGAGTTAATTATTACTTACCTACGTAGAGAAGTTTCTACTCTGGGGAGTTTAGTAAAATGTTTAAAACATCAATCTTGTAATAGATCTTATTCAATTTTGAATTGTCTAACTGAATAACGAATTGTTTATGTTGAGCCTCACCAAAATAGTTTGGATCTACGTCATTGTGTAGAAATAGTTCCGACAATCATTAACCACTGCCCCGCTATATGCCTTTCTTGTGCAATAGACACCAACGAGATAGTTTATTTGATTTTCCAATAGCAAAATAAACACAAACACTTATAGTTTACAACTAGTTATCGATTGAAAAGCTAGATTTAAAAGGCAGCTTAGGCAGCTAACGCCGAAAAAATCAATCAAGTTATTTTCCAATATCAAAAGTTTATATGCAGTTTGTTTTGCCGCTGATAGTTCCAAGGCGGTAACCCCACGGGTTCTCAGTTTTGTTAATTGTGTGTGGAGTGTGTTTTGAAGCAGATCATTTTATTAACCTTTCTCCCGCACATGTGTTCTCATTTTTGCTAATTGAATGTGGTGTCTGTTTTGAAGCCGATCATTTTATTTACCATGCTCTCCCCCGCACACGGGATCCCATTTTTGTTAATTGTGTGTGGTGTCTGTTTTGAAGCTGATCATTTTATTTACCATGCTCTCTCTTTCTCTTTTTGTTGGCTGTGTGGTGAGCCTGTGTCTTTTAAATGTAGATATGCATATTTCACCAAACAAAAAAAAGAGAACCACCGGGGTTACCGCATTGGAACGGTTAGTGGCGAAACAAATTGCCACTGGGAGTTTGTGTCAGAAAGAAACTAAAAACACAAGGTGTTTTATCCACTAATGTGACCAGACTGAACAGTTAGCAGCAAGTACACGCAATCGTTAGTTGTATAATCAATGTTAGCTGACGCATTAAACCGCGAGCCGTTTCGTTACGAAGACAGGTATTTGTTTACACTCGCCCCGCACAGGTCTATGGTTAATGAAATTCATAACAGGATATACATGTATAAAGGTATATATGAAAAATGAAATCTGAAAAATGAAGTCAATGCAGTAGGCATGGGTTTTCAACATTACGGGATTTGTCGAGGTTTTCTTCTGCAACCATTACATAATTATACATGTTACTCAGATAGCGGCTAACGATAAATATTATTGTTCAATAAATTGTGTAAACTTTATGGAAAGATGATTGATTCTCGTCTGTTTAAGTTTCACTGAAAAACATTCGTCTTGGTAACTTTTTCCATTCAATTAAGCATACCTTTATTGGTGTATAGGTATTTCTATTATTTAGTCCAAGTTAATCATAATTCTTGTTTATATACTTCAACTTCAGTTTGATGTTGTTTGCCTTATAAACTCGTATGAGATTATTGAGATAAGTTGTAGACATCTAGAAAGAACTATGCCGAAATGTGCTTTACACTGAAATCTCTCAATCATATGAAAGAAATTCACCCATGTAAACGACCTTAATAGGCTAGGCTTTATTAGCGGTTACAGACGGCAATAACATTCTAAGTTGATGAACTACCATATTCGTGTACAGTTCGTGTGTCCGCCATTCCTATCTCATTTATTTCATTTACATTATTTTCGTTCGAACGTTTTGACTTTTTCAATAATCTTTCGATTTATAGAACATGAATATTTTTTCCATTTTACCATGAGTGATTTTACTCTATGTTCTATATATTTTATAAATAACTCAATACTGCATTTCTTCAATAAGTCTAGATCTGTCCGTAATTGTAACTACTAAAGCAGCTAAGATGATTAGTGCATTCAGAGTGATTCGGGAATCGTTAAAGAATATAGAATGAACAAAATTTAACCTTTTTAGTTTCTGAATAGATTATTCGTTTTCATTACGTTTTTCCCTTTTAAAAATGGATACTAACAAATATGAATTTTGTTATGAACTGTGATATTTAAATTTGACTAAATAACAATGGGTTGTTCTTTCAATAGAAGTAAACACTTAACAAGAATATTCGATGTTCTATCTCGTATTCCTTTTTTTTTTACATATTTACTTATCAAAGTATTACTTTATTTGAACCATAATTTATTTCGGCATTCATATTTTTTAAGAACAATGATTTCAAGACACAATTTTGTCAATGCAAAACATTTGCAGTAGGAATTATAAACATTTGTGACAGATACGCTAATATTTTCTTTCAAAACATAATCCGCACACGTAAATAGGTGTGCCTTTTAATCATGATCAATGCAAAAAAGGGATAACACTCCTTTGTCTTCGTTATATTCTGTTGGATTTCTTTATCATACGTAAATGAAGATGATACTTTAGGATGATACTTTATTAAACCAACAAATATTTGTTTAAAAAGAACTTTCAGAAAAGTTTATTCTGAAATGTATTCATACTTATTGCGTCCGATCCGTTCCCGTTTCATCTATTGTCACTATCTTACATTTTGGGATCATTCTAATGAAGTAATTGTTTTCTGGTAAAACAAAAATATTAATAAGTGAAAAAAATATCAAATAAATAATAAATACATTAAAAATTAAAAAACAAAACAAACAAAACTGAAATAAATAATAAACACAAACAGTAAAAGACAAATTAATTCTAAATGATTTGAAAACAGAATTTGCGAAATAAAAATAATTCAATACATGTAGTTGGTATTTAGCAACATATCTTATTTGCATCTCTTTAATCCCGGGCATCATAAACGCTTATGTTTTTTTCAAAGTTGTCTACTAATGTGATGTTTATTCTTTAGGTTCTCTATAGCTTATGTCTTGGTTAAAATCAAATTTACATTAATCCAGAACGGCCAGATCTGTTCGTTCTTACAACAAAAGTAGCCCAGATGAGTGATGCATTCAAAGTGATTCGCGAATCGTTAATGAATATACACTGACAAATATTGTGTCGTAGATTATTCGTTTTCAGTACGTTTTTCACATATTTTAATATACACCAGTTTTGTCATTAATCTTGATCAATGAATTACATAATATTATGCTACTCTGGTCATTTATCAGGTCACGTTATTTACAGCAATCATATGGATTCTTATATACTGCTAAAGAACACACATTGAAAATATTTTATAATTTTAATATTCATATTGGCTTTTAAATAAACTTTTCTTTTATTTAATTGCGTCTTTCACATTATCAAACAGGTGTAAAGTGTGCTTTTAATCCTAATCCTTGAAAGAAATGGGATTTGTATTGTTGTCTATCATCGACATATACTCCACTTCTCACCAATTAGGAAATGTTTATTGTAAACTCCAGAAAAAGTATTTGCGCAAGTGTATGCAACATAAACAAATTTAATCAAACTATCTATAATCGAAACTTCACGTATGTCAGAACTTGTAATCGGTTACCGTGTAACATAATGTCGATCACTTTATCAGGGTTATCATCGACTTGCTCAATCGGTAGGGTGTACAACATTATGTGGATAGGCACTGTCGCCGTACGGGGTTTATTTCCAGTGTGGGCATCAAATTATTGAATTGTTGTTTTCAAATTGATTTTTTGTTCAATAAGGAAAGCCGAATATGTCTGAAATTTAAAGGTTATTTGCTCAAATGTGTCTGAAACATATGTTTGCGTACGTTTTTACATTAGTTTCTGTCCAGCTAGAGAATTATATTATACTTTCTCAAAAGCATTTCAAATTAAAAAAATTGACACTACTTCATTTTTTCTCTTCTTGCATGCAAATTTATATTCAGTTTACATGTTATCGTAGCCTTATGATTCTAACTCTTAATGTGGTTTAGATTCCTATGTATTTAATACTTAAATTTCTTTAAACTGATATCATTGTTATTTTGGTATTAAATTCTTATCTTTATCACAACAACATTTAACAATCACAAAGACTGCCAGTACGTGTGTATATCAATTATACGTTTTTACATTAGTTTCTGCCCAGCTAGAGAATTATATAATACTTTCTCAAAAGCATTTTAAGTTTAAAATATCGACCTTACTTCATTTTTTTCTCTTCTTGCATGCGAATTTATATTCAGTTTACATGTAATCGTAGCCTTATGATTCTAACTCTTAATGTGGGTTAGTTTCCTATGTATTTAATACTTAAATTTCTTTAAACTATTATCATTGTTATTTTGGTATTAAATTCTTATTTTATCGCTCATATTTTCTTTCAAATTATAACTTTTGTATTTATTTCATGATTTTTTATATGTCTTTCATATATTTTTCATCTTATTTTTATTTTCTTGTTAATTATGGTCAAAACTAGTATATTAATTTTTGGATATGGCTGTTGTTGTTTTTTTCAGCACACACTGAGTATAGCTTTAGATTTATGTTTTCATTACTCTTTTTTAATTTTATGTTTAAGAAATTTGCTTTTAGTATGTGTCTCCCATTGATTTCAGGAATCAAGATTATATTTTTTTACTTTCACTTTGAACCACGAAGTAAGATTTCTTTAAATTTCATGAAAACCCTAACATTATTTTGAAGAATTGGCACTAAATATTGTAGACCAGCATATACTTATTTCAGGTATGAGTTGCTTTGGTATATTGTTCATGAATTTCAGAGTTCTCATGCATACGGTTTTTCTTTTGTTTTAGTATGTGCTTGGTAATTAGAACATGAATTAGACTAAACTGAGCTTGCACACATTTACTACTTCCATAGATAAATACATTTATTTACTAAAATCTAGATGGCAATAAGTGTTTCCCCCAAAATTCATTTTTTGAAATTTTAGCCTGTTTTCGCCATTTGCAATGTTTGCGATACCTTAATGATTGCAAAAATGGTTTGGTTTGTTTTGGTTTAGTCTATGATAATTCACATCTTTGTATCACCTCTGACTACTAATAATATAGTTATGCAACTAAATATTGCAATATGCGTTGTTCTGTTAAAATATACGAACAAAAGTTCAAGAAGATTTCATTTAGGTATTGCAATTATCATTGGTTTAATTTATGATACACTGCCATATTTTTGCTGGCCTTTACCAGATCGGTAAAATAAAAGTTTTATGAAGTAAGAAATTGTTGAAAAACATTATTGTAATAACAATGTGTTGTCTATAGCTTGAGCCGAGTAACATACATTTTATATAGCTATTAATTATTGTTTAATGTATTTTAAATTTAAATCTTAATAAAAGATGGTTTAGGCGCTTTGTTATGTTTATATTGTACAGTATTTAGCACATACTTTGTGAGTTCAACTTTATCTCTCTTAATAATAATAGTTAATCTTGTGGTCAATGATCGGCATATTCCCGCTGAACAATCCGTGTCATAATACCATCATTGGACAATGTCATGGAGATGAATTTCACTATTTGCCGATATGTTAACAATTTCAAAATAAACAAAAGTGGTTTGCAAATCAATGCTATTTTAGAAGAACCAATATGTAGAAATTTATAGAATTAATAATCACAGAAACACAGAGAAACTGAATGATTTAGGGATATTTCGATGGAAATATCTTGAAATATTTTCGCTTAGTCTGATACGCTTAAAACATACTTTATTATAGAGATATATTGGGAATAATCATGGAATTCAAAGTTAATAGACCTTAAACATATTATATAACAATAGAGATACTTAAAGCAAGAGTTTCTTTTAAAAGATTGAGCTCTTATCATATAACAATACAGATACTTAAACATGGTCAGACTTTATTTTAAAAGTTTAAGCTCTTATACTGTCGATATTATTTAAAGAACATAATTGTAAGTGTACTACTATTTGTAAGTGTACTACTATTTGTGATTTCTATGCATTTACATCTTTTATGCACTAAACTCATTTGCTTACTTAATTAGTGGCGTAAGTCGTTTCCTATTTTTATGTTAAGGCGTAAGCTAGTAAAGCTACACTGTTAATCTTTATGTCGCCATGACCATAACAGCATATTTATCTGTATTGTAAATAATATTACGGTTTTTATTGATCTTTGCGCAAAAAAGTTGAAGTAGAGCAATAAAAACAACAACAAGTGAAATCATTTTTCATTTCAAAGAATTGCAATAATATACAGTCATAAATAACAGATTTCAATAATTTTTTTGTGATAATCCTTTGCATTTCAAACGGACGAAATAATGTAACTTAACGTTAAAAAAGTAAAATATGAATATCAGGAATTGTAACATTCAAAAGACACAGCCTCCTCACACAATCAAGAAGAAGAGGAGAGCATGTTTTTATATAAATAGACACATTTTCACAAAATTCAAATTTCAAAAAAACATTTTCAAGAATCAGCAAAATGACACATTTAAAGCATATTAAATAAATAACAAAATAAATAAATAAATAAATAAAAAGTTATAAATGAATAAATAAATATGATTAACACATATCATTTGCGAGCACTTTAATGGGGGCTTTGGCATACGTTTGAATATGCATGCAAAGTAAAACATATTTCTTTAAGAACAATTGGAAAATATCACTAGTATTTTATTTCATCCCAATGTTGCAGTTTTGTCATAATTGGTAAACACAGAGTCTACAAATACGAAATATGTTGGAAATAAATGTAAAGACACAATGGTTTAACCTATTTGAGTTTAAAATGCCCGTATGCTAAGGTCGACACCTTGTTATCGAAAATGTAGTGATTATCATCAAAAAGCGAAAGTCCAGTTTTTGATGAATGAATGGTATAAACTGATGCGAATGACGTTTAGTCTATACTCGTTAACAGTTCTTCAAAGTTACCGCGAAGTTTATCCTTTTGATTTAATTTCAGGCACGAATGATCACGCTGTGGCAATGAACCGTACTTGCACCCGATACACACTGATCGCGCCACTGTATCCAAATTATCGATTATCGCTTTGGCATAACGCACCTTCAGCGAAAACTCCAGCGCACTAACTAATCTCCTCTAGAATCCGTTAAAGCGTGGTGCTGCTATGGCGTCCATTGTGACGAGTAGTTGACTGTATACAATTATAATGATTCTATTTTCTCGCCCGCGAAAAAAAATGGTATACTACAATTAATCCCCCATTCATTCCCGACCCATTTGTTTGCAGAGTAATTTGTTTTGGCAATCGACTTTAAAAACAATTTACAGGGATTTATCATACCAGACCGGATTTACTATTACTTAATTATTGCGTCAATCAAACAATCATACCAGACAGGATTAACAATCCACTTAATTATTGAGATTAATCATACCAGACCGGATTTACAATTACTTAATTATTGCATCAATCAAACAATCATACCAGACAGGATTAAATATCCACTGAATTATTGGGATAAATCATACCAAACCGGATTAACTTTTACTTAATTATTGAATTAATTAAACAATCATACCAGACAGGATTAACTATCCACTTAATTAGTGTCAAAATCCACTTGACAAGGATTAATCATACCAGACAGGATTAACTATTACTTAATTATTGACTTAATCCTCTTAACAATCACTTGAAACGGATTAAGAGGATTAACTATTACGTCATAATCCTTGCTCTTGCTCATGGCTCCGGCTCTTGAAAACACCTCGCTCTCACACACATACTACTCGTACACTTTATTTTTAAATTGCAAAAACTGTCTATATAATTATATTCTTACAAAATAATTGCTTAAGTTAAACCACTTACCTCTTGAATGCAATTTAATGATTGCAAACTGAATACTGTCAGAAAAGATCATTTATTTTAGGTGGGGTAATGAATTTCATGGGTTCTGCCATTTTACCATGTCATCGTGCCTCGCTTTGAAACTGGGTCGCTTAGGTCATTTACATATTGGAAATGTAAAACTTCACTGCAGATTAGGAACTTCGAGGCAATTCCTTTAGCAAAAGTTGATACTTAAAACAAGACAAAAGTCATATCATTGCAGTGATACAATCTCTTGTTTGTCATGATATAGGTTTATAATTAAGCAGTCAATTATGACTACAGGTGATTTAAATTCACAATACAGCTATAGCTATAGGGTCTGTCAGGCTATTTTCATAGGAAAGACCTACAAAACAACAGAAAATAAAACTCTTATCAGTGTAATCTTATAATAAGTTTATAAAATAATTAGTTCAAAAGAAAACAAATCGTTCATTATTGGGGGTTTTATTAGAAATATATTTCTCAAAAAAAATTTTATCCATTCAATAAACTAGAGGTCATGAATTAGTACGGCAAATTTGCACACTGTGGGGTTAACGGTCACAGGAAGTGAACTACATGTCAAGGAAGTTTTTGATAAATTTGGGGGTTAATTATTAAGTTTTTTGTGGATTAAGATATTTTTGTTTGGAAACAGGTAATATTTTTTATATTCAACACTAGGATTGATCTGATATATGGAAAATACCTGTTTTTTACTGATGTTCTTGACTTTTTTTTTACATTACAAAGTATCACATACTGCATTTGTTTACAAACGTAACTTTAATTCTTAACAAGGAAAGGTAACATCCAAACGTGATGGAAGATAAATACATGTATCAGGTACACAGACATATACACAGAAAAGAAGACTGATGGGCCCCGTGTTCTTGTTGTAAATTGTCTGCTACACTAAACAAATGTTCTAACTTCGCCGATCATAAAATGTAAAATTATCCGTAGAGAACATTCTTCTAATTTCAGTCATTTAATGTCAGTGGTTTCCGAAAGCATGTAGGAAACTTTATGGTTATTTCCCCAAAATCCCCAAAATACTAGGCAGAAATGGTCCTTTAATTGTAGGAGTGGACGTAAAATAAGATCTCACACTGCAACTTGGCTGAAAAACAGAAAATAAAAGTCATAGGGCTTTATATTTTGCGGTTTTCAAATAAAATGTAATATGCTAAACAAAAATGAAATTGAACACAGCAAATTTCAAAGTTCAAATTATAGGTTTTTGTGCATCTCTTAGGTATTCAAAAGTAAAAAGCGTAAGGTTTCTTTATTTGCTGAGTATACTCGTATGTACGTATATGATTTAACTTATCTCTTTTCATTGTTTTAATAAATGGTACACTTTTTGAAGTAAAGTTTCTTCTGAACCTACCCAAGCCCAACATAAGTTGTGTTTTAAAATTTGCCTAATTTACCAATCATAAAACCAATCATAAAACCAATCATAAAACCAATCATAAAACCAATAAACCAATCATAAAACCAATCATAAAACCAATCATAAAACCAATCATAAAACCAATCATAAAACCAATCATAAAAATATTGTAGCTGATTTTCCAAAACAAACCTATACTTGTTTGTTCATATGAGAATCTGCGGGGAACCTGAGGCTGGTGCACCATAGAACCAAACTTTAACACCCAGTGGCAATTCGATTTTCCACTGAACCTTTCATGGCGGTTTCTCATCGGTTTCTCATTTTCAGGCATTTGTTTGAATAATTTGTTTTAAATTTGACTATTTAAAACAAATGCTCTTTTTTTTCTTTACTGTTAGGGGATGGTAGGGCTTCTGGAAGTGGTCAATGCTGAAATTGCAATAGTTTTGTTACATGTAAATGTTTATGGCCACAAAATAATCATTTTTTATTGTCAAAAAACTTGTTTGTTTCTAATTATAACGATTGTAAATACTTATTTATCTAATATTTTTAATTAGTCTTAAAATGAAATATGAATATTAAGAATGGCCAAGTCCAACAGACGCAGCCTCCACACAGCATACTGGTAGAGGAAAGGAAAGCATGAGTTATAAAATGATCAGTTTCAAACACCATTGCCCAAGGTTGTAAAACTGAGCATGGAAACCAGTCTCAAATCTCAAGCATCTGATTGGCTGAAATGGCGACCAGTCGCCATTTCAGCCAATCAGATGCTTGAGATTTGAGACTGGTTTCCAATCTCAGCTTTATAACCTCTAGTCCATAAGCAATTAACGAAAATGAGAATCTGATGGTTTACTGCCTTGGTTCTAGGATGTGCCAACCTCATACTTTCTCCAAACGTTTGGCTTTTTTAAACTATCGAAAAATGCTCGCAATAATATAGAAGACAGAGCCTGTTTGAATCAGTTTGCATGAAATATTTTTTACGATTAAAACGTCTAAAAGATGACCGCGTGCGTGTCCTCGTCGGCTTCGGTTCCAGGCAAAACAATTAAAAAAGTTACCGTTTCTCCTAGATGTCCAGCCAGGTACTTTTGATCCAAGATGGTATATCTGGCAGTTCCAGTTAACATTGTTAGAGGAACGTTTGGGTCTATCCTTTTATCAAATAACCACTGTACTTCAAATCCAACGTCAGCACGGGTGGGGTCAAAGTTCACTTTACAGTTTAATCCAATCGTATTGGCTGCAACGATCTGGTAGGAAAGTGTCGGATTATTCAACATCTTTGGGTATAAGTCTGTTAATTTATAAACATTCGGTAATAATTATATTACATGTAATTGACTGGTACGAAACGAACATAATACGTGAATTAAAGACAGTAAACACCTACCAATTACAGTTGATAAGAATAATAGATTTCAGTTACGTCTTTTGAAGGTCGTTAAGCATGATCATCATGTCCGCTAAATGTACATTTACGCCTTTTAAAAATACTTCAGTTTCAGGCTTGTTTTTTGTATTGTGTGGTTTTCAATATGCATAACGTTTATCTTTAGACATTTTTAAATCACCGCATGGATATTAAAGTATATATGTTTTTTCTTTATTTTTTCGATTGGCTTTCCCTAATGCAGAATTTATTTTCTCTGGTCGCATTTCACATTGGTCGTATTTGATGGTTTGAAAGTGGCAGGTAATCTGTTTTAATTTATATTTATTAGCGTCATTCATTATGTGCCTGTGACAAAACATATGTCTGTATGAGCTATTTTCAAACTCGTTATTACTAGGCCTATATTTAAATGTGCATTTTCGTGAATAATTTGTGTAACCTTTTGGCTATGAATGGGTGTTTAAGTATTTAGACTATATTATTTAGAAACATATTTCTCCGTATGAGAAAGTTTCTGACGAGATTATTTATGGATAATTGGTGTCTTGTAAAGGAATTGCATCTTTTTTTTTTAATTTTCCCTTTCAGAGAAGATTTTCCGTTTTATCAACATGTGTATGATCGCAAAATGGATCTTTCCTATTTAGTGCATATAAAATTAAAACAATCGAAAAAGTTTCATTTTTGTCCTGGAACATCAACCTTTCTGTAGACAGTAGCAGCAAACACACAATAATAACCGGTATTATGTAAGCAACTTATTAGAAACATTTTGTTAATGTAGCACATATATGATTTATTAACCAATTATAATCGGTCAAATCACATCGGATCGATTTTGATTGCAACCGATATCCCAACACTAGTTTCTAAAATAAGCGAATAATCATTTTATTTGAATCGTATTGGCGTGAAGTTCATTGTTCAATGCTTACCTCTACAATTCGGCATGAATCCAGTCGACGACCACTGATCAGGCGGACAGGGGACGCCCGTACCTTAAAACAAAACATTAAGATTTTTTGCAAATCTTACTTATAAACATTCGCAACTTTTCAAACGATTCTGAGACTCTTCGGTCAAAATCTCGAGTGAAACTGCTATGTGTATCAATAAATCAACAGGCTAAAATTAAATATTTGATCCTGTGTCTCACAGATTAATTAGTCGGACTAAGTGACAGTGAAACTTGACTTTACCAGCACAGTAAGCGAAAGAGCATGCCCTTGCCAGAACCAGCTCATAAACCATAAAGGTTCCGCAGTTCTTCGCCCGAATGTTGTGTTGGTAAGTACAGCAGTTGCCATCTATTGGATCTGGTCCACAAATCTAAAACATTAACATGCAATGTCAGCACTGTATTGAGGCAGAACGTTTTGCTTTGTATATCAAATGTTGTATTAAAAATCTTTGTTTTTCAAGTTCAATCGCATATCGAAATATATAGAAACTTTTACTTCTTCTCTCGACATCAACATCTATCAATATTATCAAGTTTCAGAGGGAACATCCCTCACCTTTACTTCTAATCTGGGAAAATCATTGAAATACGTGTCTTCGCCCGTCGGTGATATTTTCTGAAATTTTATTTGTTACTATGTTGCGAAGAACATACAATTATCTTTTTTCGTAAACAAAAATAAGATTTTACTGCACATTTTGACTACATATACTAGTATGTAATGTTAATATACAGCAAAATGCAAAATCTTTTTAACTAAATGACGTTATTTCAAGGTGCAAGTGCTGTTCTAAGGAACTTTTCCTTGTGATGCACCCAATAAAGAATTTAAGTTAATAAAAGTCGTATGCATATCTGTGCCCAAGGTTATAAAACTGAGCATGGAAACAAGTCACAAATCTCAAGCATCTGATTGGCTGAAATGGCGACCAGTCGCCATTTCAGCCAATCAGATGCTTGAGATTTGAGACTGGTTTCCAATCTTAGCTTTATAACCTTCAGCCCAGTAATGGTTACATCCAGAAGACACACCCTCCCACAAAGCCATAGAGAGGAAAAGAAAACATGAGTTTAATGATTAATTTCAATAAAGAAATCACAAAAAATTAACGACAAGAGACCGCCGAAGACGGGTGATCTTCCAAGAAAGGGCACTTTTTACAAACACTGTTGGTTGTATAACTATCGAGGTGAATTTTGAAAACAGTGTATTGCTATAAAATAAGACAATTTTAAAATCCAACTTTAAATAACAAAGTTATGGACCAGACATGATAAAGCTTCAAGGTCATGCTGTGACCTTGACCTTCAAGGAAGCGACCAAAATGTTATGTGACGTGTCGCCTCGAAATGGTGATCATTTCTGTGAAATAATTTTAAAATCTGACTTCAAATAAAATAGTTATAAGATTTTGCTGCAAGGTCATGCTGTGACCTTGACCTTTAAGGTAGCGACCTAAATTTGCATGCGACACGTTGTCTCATTATGGTGATCATTTCTGTGAAATAATATTAAATTCTGACTTCAAATCAAAAAGTTATGGGCCGGACACAATTTTGCTTCAAGGTCATGCTGTTACCTTGACCTTCTAGATAGCGACCCAAATGTTGCACGCGACACGTTGTCTGATTACGGTGATCCTTTCTGTGAAATAATTTTAAAATCTGACTTCAAATAAAAAGTTATAGGTCGGACACGATTTTGCTGCAAGGTCATGCTGTGACCTTGACCTTCAAGGCAGCGACCAAAATGTTGAGCACGACATGTCGTCTCATGGTGACCATTTCTGTGAAATAATTTTAAAATCTAACTTCAAATAAATAACTAATGGGCCGGACACAATTTTGCTGCAAGTTCATGCTGTGATCTTGACCTTCAAGGTAGCGACCCAAATGTTGCACGCGATACGTCGTCTCATTATGGTTATCATTTCTGTGAAATAATTATAAATCTAACTTCAAATAAAGAGTTATGGGCCTGACACAATTTTGCTGCAAGGTAATGCGATGATCTTGACCTTCAAGGTAGCGACCCAAATGTTGCACGCGACACGTCGTCTTATAATGGTGATCATTTCTGTGAAATAATTTTTAAATCCGATTTTAAATAAAAAACGTTATGGGCCGGACACGAATCGGGACGTACGGACGGACAACCCGGCGACTATATGGGTAGATTTTTTTTCGGGGAGCATAAAAATGAGGTCCTGATGGTTAACCACATTAAAACGCTTGTGTCAATAATACAGCAAAGTTCAATTACGTTGTGATAAATGCTATGTTAATATTTAGTTTTACCTGTCTTGTTACAATACCGTCAGCTACTGTTTGGTCTGAACCGTTCATCCATAACGGAATATGTGTGCCACAATGGTAGGTTTTGGTACATGTCTTAGTGATGGATATGTCAACATGGTCTGGAGAAAACAAAACAAGAAAATCTGTGAGCTAATGCTCACTAGCGATACCCCCGCTGAGAGAAACATGACTTTCAAAATGTAATTTGCATTTTTCAATAAAGATGCCCTTTGGTTTATGTAATGCACCTATATAGTGATAAAGATACCCTTTGGATTGTGTAGCGCACCTGTATAGTAAAAAAAAACTAAAAATAGTCCGTAAACAGGACGTAGATGAGCAAGGAGCATAAAATCGCTTAAAACCATATAGGACTTTAGGAAAAAGCAATATGCAAAACATCAGGCAGCTGCATGTTATAGTTGCTTAGAAAACTGCAACAGGAATTGTGCATGTTTGTCATCTATTTGTAAAAATCTAAATATTCGGTAAACAGGAAGTTGATGAGCAAGGAGCATAAAATCGCTTTAGACCATATGGGACTATAGGATAAAGCAATATGCAAAACATCAGGCAGCTGCATGTTATAGTTGCTTAGAAAACTGCGACGGAAATTGTGCATGTTTGTCATCTATGTGTAAAAGTCTAAGTATTCGGTAAACAGGAAGTAGGTGAGCAAGGAGCATAAAATCGCTTTACACCATATGGGACTATAGGATAAAGCATTATGCAAAATATCAGGCTGCTGCATGTTGTAGTTGCTTAGAAAACTGCGACAGAAATTGTGCATGTTTGTCATCTATGTGAAAAAATCTAAGTAATCGGTAAACAGGAAGTAGGTGAGCAAGGAGCATAAAATCGCTTTACACCATATATCGTCGCCTTATTATTACAATGTTCTAAGTGATATTTTTCGAAAAATGAGATTTTTATACCGTTGTAATCGTGGAAAAAAGACCTATCTGAATATGGTTTCAGAATTGGTTGATTCACTTTAGTTTTTAAAATTCCCAATCACACAATGTTCTATCTTGCGGTTTATTCACACTCGTGTAAGGATTACACTGTTCTAAGTAACTGTAAAAAAGTAAGTTAGAACATTGTAATAATAAGGCGACGAGTTACTTGCGGAGAAAATAATGGTTAGTACTGGTTAGTCCAAGAACACTGGTTAGGTTAAACCGAAAGTAGAGAATTTTTAAAAAGTTAAAGATAAAGACTAAACACAAACTCATGTAATTTATAGACTTCATCAAAACACACACGCTGCTGTTTTTCTGAGCAAATTCGGTGGAATATGAAGGTTTTAGAGAAATCTGAAACTTTGAAGACGATTTTCTCCAAACTGTAAAAAAGTAAGTTAGAACATTGTAATAATAAGGCGACGATATGACTATAGGATAAAACATTATGCAAAATATCAGGCTGCTGAATGTTATAGTTCATTAGAAAACTGTGACGGAAAAAAAATGCCCTTTGGTTGATGTAATGCACCTATATAGTTACAAAATCCAAAACTTATGCGACAAACAGGAAGTATATGAGCAAAGAGCATAAAATCGCTTTTCACCACATGGGACTATAGGATGAAGCAATATGCAAAGTATCGGGCTGCTGCATGTTATAGTTGCTGAGAAAACTGCGACGGAAATTTTGTTACCGACGGACGGACGGACGGATGGACGGACGGACAAGGGTAAAACAGTATACCCCCTCTTCTTCGAAGCGGGGGTATAAATATAGTCGATGTTAACGTTTATTTAAACAAACACGTTGTTAATGTGCTTTTCCAAACGTTGCTTTAAAATTTGAGTGTAATATGTTGTCAACAAGAAAGTGCTGTTCTTGATCCTGTTAAATTTGAATTAGTAGACCGACTTTAATCCATTCTTTTATTTTTGGACCATACGCTGCTAAACATGGAATGGTTTTTATCTGGAAATACCGCATTGAAGGCTCCATGTTCACGGTCATGTGCACACCATCGTTGGGATGAATCCAAATAATTGTACTGTTTATTGGTGTAAATATTGATCTGCGCTAAATCGGGGCTAGGCATATGGGCAGTTATTGGCAGTATTCCATTACTGCCAGTTACACCCTGGCTTACTTCACAGGAATCTGAATTTCTTTCAATAATCACCCCGATCCCACATACATGACGTTGGACCCTATATACATATATAATAAACACAAGGAATGCAACGGATTCGTACCCCACCCACTTACCCGTTATAAGAATTTTCGAGCTGCAGCATTGACACGGAGTTTTCGCTAGTCAAACATTTGAACAATATGAAAACCCATTATTAGCAATCATAGCGCTTCCATAAAAGTCATTCTTGAATCGGCTGTCAAACGTTTGTTTCATTCTTTATTTTGTCGTCAACTCCATTGCGTGACGTCACTCAATTCTACAACGGGGAAAATGAAAAATAATATTTTTGAAATATGAAAATAACATGATACTAATGTATTGATTGTAAAAATATATATTAATGTTTTGTAATGAAGATTAATGTGTTCAAGTTGTTGTTCATTTGTTTCAATAAAATGAAATGTAAAAATAGCATGCGGGAAAACCAGGGTGAAAACCAGAGACCTGTTTGTACCGTAGGTTGCACTAAAGTAAAACCCAAATCCCATTTGCGATTGTAAATTGCCAATCTCCAATGTCAAATAAATATGCGTTCTATCATCTTGTTTGCAAGCTAACCACATTAGCATATGAATGTGTACGTTTTTTCTTTGACAAATCAACAAATATGCTTGTTGAACATTACTTCTCTTTTAAGCCATACAATTCATCGATTTAGTATATTTGGATGGCATTTTTGTGATTTTAATACAACCAGAAACGAGCAAAGCATTTTCACCGCGTTTGCAAACAGAAACCGGATATAGGATTTTTCCAAATTCCCATTCGCCCCGGTGTAGAACTAAGTGACGTCACGCAATGGAGTGGACGACAAAATAAAGAACGAAACAAACGTTTGATAACCGATTCCAGAATGACTATTATTAAGGTGCTATGATTGGTAATAAGAGATTTTTATTTTGTTCACATGTTTGACCAGCAAAAACTCTGTGTCAAGGCTTCAGCTGGAAAATTCTTATAACAGGTTAGTGGGTGGGGTACGAATCCGTTGCATTCCTTGTGTTTATTATATATGTTTATAGGGTCCAACGTCATGTATGTGGGATCGGGGTGATTATTGAAAGAAATTCAGGTTCCTGTGCTTACTTGGTATGCTTCGCGAACGGCACTACGACGCTATCACGGCATAATTATGCAACGCTTTTAACCGGTGTTAACGTAGGAGATTTTGTGGGGTAAGGTAAGAAAATTAATAAGAATATACGCGACGACCTTAAGGACAAGATAAGTGGACAGGTGCCGGAGTACACAGAGGTTATCTCTTATTTGAAAGTAGAATGTGTTTTTCCTCCTCCTTGTTAAACCAGGTCACATTATCTTATGCTAATCAGTCAGTTACATGTATCATTAAGTCATTTTATCACATAATTTTATTTTGCGAATTAATCAGTTATTCTTAAGCCTTAGTGTCACATTATCTTAGTTTACTAATTAAACAGTAATTCTTAAGCCTTAAGGTGGAACGCGAATTTTCGAATTTCTTCATGAAATTTGGTATGGTATTTATTGACGATGATTCCAGCATGAATCCGCAAATCGTTTTTCGATTAATCAAATAGTTGTTTAGATATTTGCCTTCAAAGTTAGCTATCAAAACAGTTTTCTGAAGTGACGTCGACGACGCTCGCCGAATACTTTTTCGGGGCTGGCTGAAAATTGGGGTTTTCAGTTTCATTTATTCTTTCACAAATGAATTGGCGCTGAAAATACCTTTCTGGTGATATAAGATTTAACATATTGTGACCACTTTTGACAACGTTGTGTACCGTTAAACGCCGTTTTCGCGTTAAAAATGACCTCGAGTTTTTCCTATTTTCTGTCGACTTTTTCAAAATTGTGAAAAATTCCCGAATTTAATTTTTGATTTTTTTGCTTAAAAAGTTTGAAAAAAGCAATTCCAATCGAATAAGCGAATAAAATTCGGGGGTCACCGACTTCGTTATTGCGCCATGGCCGTTTTCAGCACCCCTCCCCCTTTTAAAAAATCTTGTAAAGTAAAGTGACGTTTCTGTAAATTTATGACTCTTTATTCAAATTCTACAATATTACAGCAATTACAATAACTTATGGTAATTTAAGAACAAAAAAAATGAATAAAACATATTTTTACACAACAAGCGCTCTTTTAAGGGCAAGTAAATTCGCACGATAATTTCAATTTTTTTTTTGAGTTTTACATTGTTAAGAAACGTTCCCTCTGGTGTTATTTTGTATTACATATGTTGCACGATAATTTTAAAGTTATATTATTAAACTCGGCTTTTCGGCTAAATCCTCGTTATAAGGCTAACTGCTTTGAGAAACCTTGTGAGATACTGTTGTATCATTATATTTCACGCGGGTTTAATTTGCGCGTAATTTGCACTAGAAAACGTGCGCGAAATAGAAGTGAAGAGAAATTTAACAATATGTTAGCTTATCATGAAAACTTCTGAGAGTAATATAAATGTAACTGCGCAAATGTATGGCACCGCAATGGCTTATGCGCGACACCTGGTCCCTGCGAAATAAAATGCTACTACAAAAATAAAAAGAAAAGAGCAAAACTTGTCTTTATACATGTAATTGTATTGGCTTTATTTGGCACGATGAACATTTCGACTGTCTCGTAATGATTTTTTTTTGCCGCAAATGAAATTTATTGACACACTAGGTATTTTCGGGGTAGATGAAAAACAGTCTATAACCAGTCTATCTGTGTTAACTTATTACAACTAATTCATATTACGCGAAATCTCAATAACTTTATAATAAGA
The DNA here is from genome assembly GCA_038501625.1 of Corbicula japonica. Classification (NCBI taxonomy): domain Eukaryota; kingdom Metazoa; phylum Mollusca; class Bivalvia; order Venerida; family Cyrenidae; genus Corbicula; species Corbicula japonica. Next base: position 16,137,095 of record JAZAYU010000002.1, on the reverse strand, counting down.
GAAACAATAAAATGCTCACTTGTTGGATCACAGAAGCAGCTGCTGTTATAATACAAAACAAAAATCGTAGGACAACACAGACTGCGGTCTATATTCAGAAATTGTTTGCAGTATTGTAAATTTGAATTTTTAAATTTCACTTTACCCTTTCCTTAAACGCCTATATGGAATGGACGAACAGTGTAGATCCAGGATAAGGATCAACACTGTTCGCTTTTGATTTATATTGTTATTTCTGACCAAAACTCTAACAGTGTAGATCCTGATCAGACAAAATAAAAGCAGAGAAATCGATTAGATCGGAGGTGCCGGATGATCTGGATCTAAGCTGTTTGCTAATGCGTTAAAGGCGTAAATATATATTATAGGAAGGGGTTAAACGAATTTGGGATGATTTCTTACTCGATTTTTACAGCAATTTTCTTTGTCTGATGCTACTTCGTTTCGTGGTACCTTTCTTTGTAGACTGTCGAGACAGTGAAAATCGCATATTGCGCATAACCGCAGACATGGCACATAAGCACAAAATCGCCGTCTTATACCTTTTTAGCAATCTGTGGCGGAGAAGAAACAGACACGTACAGGAACCACATGTTGCGTGGTCAGTTTATATATCGCAGCCGTTCCCGAGAAAGTACATTAAAACAAGAAAATGAGGGGCGTATTCCATACCTCAGCGCCGCGGCCTTCACCGTTGTTGTGTCGTTTTTCTCACTGCGTGCGATTCTCACTGTCACAAACAATAGTTCATGCAACCTACCACTTAACAACTTGGCTATTCTTTTGCTATACTTTCTTTTCGAACGCTTTTATGAGAAAACTGTGAAGTCTTTGATCAATCATAAAATAATTTAGAATTTGCACAATATGAAGTACAATGTATACGCGTATGGGTAAATGGAATACAGTTACAGACGCACGACCACGCTAATGGAGCATCCCATCATGGAACAATAAAAATACCTAAGATGAAGGTAAAATCAATGTCAACCATTTGAAATTGCTGTTTACAAGCAAAAAAAGATGTGTATTTGCAGGAAATAATGGGAACAATCAAACAATCGCACGGCTGAAGGATTCATGGTCAACCCTTTAACTTTTTACAAGACAAAATAAGGCACTTCGCCAATCAGAATTGATAGATATTCCTTTAATAGATCTGCTGCGGCTACGAAATGTTTTTTAAAAATTATTTTAGGCGTCACCTCGCACAAATTAAGGAACTACAGTATTTATTTTACGTGCATATACTATAAATTTGAACAGTTTGAATCAAATAACTACGAAAGAAATCTTGTGCGCTTCTTAAGTAATTAAGAGCACTTTTAAATAAAGTAAGCCTACCTTTGCGAAAACGCTTTGACAATATTAGAAGAAATCAGCAGAATTTATGAAATTGTAAGTATAACATCCAAATTCTTGGTAATTTTAAGTGTAACGTCCAAATAGAAATAATTGACGTAAGTATTATATATACGCTTTTTGGAATGTTCATTTTACCCGTAGTAGCGTTTTTAAAGATATTTTTGACAAAATAACAAAAGAGAAATCGATAAGATGTCATTTTTATTTTATAATTCATTTAACTTCTTTGGCGGTGTTTTTTGGCGAAGTTTTTAATAAATGAACTATTTTTTTCCCTAAAATTTCCAAAAATCACGTTTTCTTCAAAAGGGGACAGGGGTACTTAAAACGGTAATAGCACAATAACTAAGTCGGTGACCCCAAAATTTTATACGCTTATTTGATTAGAATCGCTTTTTTCAAACTTTTTAAGCAAAAAATCAAAAATTAAATTCGGGTATTTTTCACAATATAGAAAAATTCGACAGAAAAAAGGAAAATCTCGACGTCATTTTTAACGCGAAAACGGCGTTTAACGGTACACAACGTTGTCAAAAGTGGTCACAATATGTTAAATCTTATATCACCAGAAAGGTATTTTCAGCACCAATTTAACTGTGAAAGAATAAATGAAATTGAAAACCCCAATTTTCGGCCAGCCCCGATAAAGTGTTCGGCGAGCGTCGTCGACGTCACCTCAGAAAACTGGCGTTGATAGCTAACTTTGGAGGCAAATATCTAAACAACTGTTTGATTAATCGAAAAACGGTTTGCGGATTCATGCTGGAGTCATCGTCAATAAATACCATACCAAATTTCATAAAGAAATTCGAAAATTCGCAAAGTGTCGCGTTCCACCTTAAGTGTCACATAATCTTTTTTTACTAATAATTCATGTAATTCTTACGTCTTATTCAGATACGTTAAATCCTCATCATGCGTCATTTCGTTATTTGTATTATTAATCTTTTCGCTTTAGGTCTATGTGACGAATCACTGATATCATCGTTTTTTATATATATAACTTTCAATATATTACAATGTGAAGTTTGGTCACAAAAATTGTTTTTATAACAACTTTCCTACATGTGTATGTAACCAATCAGATTGTCGACAAGTAAATGATGATCCCCGTAATTGTCGATGCTTTCCGAACGTTATATTGTAAATTGTGTCTAAGTATACAGTGTTTTAAACCATTTAAAGAGTTGATAACCTGCACATTTCACTGAAGATAGGTGTGCTTTTGTGGTATTGCATTGATTTCCGCAGTATAGGCATTTATAGATCATTTTACAAGCGATATTAATCATGCTTTCTGTATTTACTGTTTCTAAAAATAGTTATCGGGGAAAACCGCTTTAGAGCTTATATACGATGTAAAACAAACAGTTTGTTAGATCTGACTTTAGAGAGATTGTTACATGAGTAAAAGTTATTATGTTACGTCCCGCTTATTGTTTAATCGTTTATATCAAAATCTTTTTAAATATGGCGCAATACAAAGCTCTTAATAGAAAAATATTAAATGTAAAATATGTCATTGAAGGCCCTATTCTCAACATTATGCAAACACAACTACTGAAATGGATTAAAATTTTTGTTTTGTATTCATATGCTTAATGTTGTAGATTTTGTAGTGTTGAGTTCATAAATATTGACTTCCATACATTCATTCAAGTCCGACTTTGATCACGACGATTTGAATATCAATACTCAGATTACTTATATTGTGTGAATACAATTCGGTCAGTTTTACATAAACCTGGTAGATTCAGTATACCGCACATGTACTAGCTATTCCACAACCCTTCTTATGTTGACATGAAGGAGCAGGTAAATGTTCAATTTGCAGATCCTCTTTCAAAACTATATAGCATTTTGTTCCGTTTTAGGTGTTAACGGTCAAAGTGTGTACTGTTCATTCGTGTAAATAACTAGTTTCGAAATTTTTATGTTTAGTTCCTTAAATGAATGTAAAATTTCATCTTGCAAACTGTATTTAATACAATATTTTGAACTTGATTTAACCGATTTCTACACAGATGACGTTGTTAACGTCTAAGAAGTGATTATTGTTTGCTGTCCTATATGCTGATTTTCAATGTTTCTAGCATAGTTTTTCTTGTGAATGGCTGTACATAATTTTACATGCAAATTGTTTTATGCTGAAAAATGCTGAAAAAAACATCGCACATGTATCATATCGTAGAATTGTGGCTTCAATGAAAATCATTAATTTATAAATAAGAATTTGAGTATTTTTTAAAGGGGACTATAGGGTGTGCTTAGTGCACGTATTTCCCTAATTGTTCGGCAAATGGTTATGTCTGTTGTAGCCGATATAAAAACAATTCAAATCAGATGGTGTTGTTGTTGTCGTAAAAACATGATTAGTCTTTTTTTTTATTAACTAGCACTTTTAAAGTAAAACTAACCTTTTCTTATTGACTGCATTGTGAATGTGTAATAAAACGTTGAAGTATAATTAGACATCTCAGTAAAACGGGGATTAGCTTATTAAAGATAGTTGATGTTAAAAAAATCTCTAATTTGTCTAGAGTCTCAAACGGCAAAATGAATGTCAATAGATGAAAAGACAACCATTACGTTGAAAGCGACTGAACCCGTCAAATATGAAAATATTGCATCGTTGTCATACAAAGAAATAATTAGCGTCAAACTTAATTAGCAATCCTGAGAATATAGAAATGAGCCAAATATTAAATGCAAACAGATATGAAATCGAAAAATAGCATTCCCTTAAGGTTTAATTATATATTAAACACATTTCGTCAATACGCTTGTCATAAAATATAAATTACATACAGTACTTGATATTTCTTTCATGACAAAACTGCTTTCCTGCAATTACAATATCTTAAAAATTTCAATGTCTAATTAGCGCAATCGTTACTACATCCTTTTATAAATACATGTCTTCACCAAACCAAAATCTGAGTGGTAATGTGTATTACTTATGAAATGATGTCATCGGATTTATCTCCAATAGGTGTCAACAGTATGTGTGTATATAATGGCGCGGTTCTTACAGACACCGCATTCCTCAGAACCTACCTTCTCCTATACTTCATTTTGGAATGCAGAAATATCTAAGATGTCGGTTTTCTGTGAGTATATAGATTTATATTTATTTGTTTATTTACCATGTTAAATTAAATGCGTGAATCAATTTTTTTTAATTTAATAAATATATATTGTTTCCTCCACAAAGGAATTTGCTTTGATTGTTAGGTGTATTACGGAGATCTTTAAAATCGGTTTGCATGACTGATTTTGGTATTACATTTAAAGATAATTTTGCAATTATTCATTTCTTAGACCATAGCCAACAATAATTATTAAAATAAAAATAGAAATGTATAATACTTGTGCAATTTGTTTTATCTCTACAACAACTTGTGTTTTTATTGTATGTTGAGAAATTATAATTCAGAATGAAAACATATATTTTTACTGACTACACATTTATGAGTAAAAATTTGCCTCTCGCCTCGTATTAAGATGATGTCATTTATAGTCATACTAAAACTAATTAAAATGTAATAATTAAAAAAAATCACGTTTTAATCTAGTTTTTCACATGACATAAACCTATTAACGAATTTTGTGCTGTGTACGTTTTTCAGAAACCTATTTTTACCTATTTTTTACAGGTACATAATGAAAATATATTTAATCCTCTATACATGTTACACCTTATACCTTATATTTCAAACGATTTAATTTTATGGTATTAAAAGTTTCTCGTACTTTTGGTCTGAGATCTGAGATAAATAAGCAAAAGTACTGTAACTGTAACAAATAAATTCTTCATTGCCCAAGGTTATAAAACTGTTCGCCATTTCAGCCAATCAGATCTTTGAGATTTGCGACTGGTTTCCATGCTCAGTTTTATAACCAGCCCAGAATCCATATATTCTTACGCACTGCGTCATCGCATAAATCCGTATTTATTATAATTATCTAATGCTATAAAATTCACAATAATAAAATAGATTAAATAGGAACGTTGAAAGCCTTTTAACACGACAAATATTAACACATAGAATTTTTAATATCAAGGGTTACATGTACTCGTTTGTTTAAAATTCATAAATTATATATTTTATCATTATGCATACTCAGTTCGATTTTAACAAAAGGTATGGAATGTGTTATATATATTTAAAGAGAAGAGCTCTCGTGGGTTTTAACTATTTTTTTCTGTAAATGTCTTTTTTCTGCAGAAAACAGGAAAAATTAATGTCATTTTCTACAGTTACGCGAAACAACCAAATAATCTGATAAAGAAACAAACTTTATAACACTTTAAAACTAAACCTTTCCTGGATAATTTTTGCATTGGTTAAGTGAAATATAATTGAAGCAGAGTCAAACTTTCAGCCTCAAAATGATTAAATTAATGCATAGAATTTAATAGTATTGATTTTAATCGGTTCAAGTTGACTTCAAAACCAGTCCTAATGCGATGCTATAGGGCCAGTAATTTACACTGTTGAAAAGTCAGCTGTCTATTGTCGTTTCTTTGGTTTGCCTTTTAATGTCACGTTTTGAAGGACAAGCAAGCAAAGTAACAGAACATGTAACTGTTTTGTTTTAGTCTCCCTCTGGACGATTTCGTTACTCTACCCCGCGAGTGTTTGAAACTTACGACTTCACCCACATATTCTTTTTGAAATTCATGGATAAATTGTTTCATAAATTCATGGATAAATTGTTTTATACGTCTATACAAATCGCCTCTGTTGATAGAAAATAGGTGATTGGGTAAACAATATTGATGTAGAGGTCCAGTTCTTGCGCACTGCACATCGGGTCATTGCAAGGAACATGTATATCTACTTTATGGTTATTTGAAAATAACAAAGTTATGCTCAGGAAAAGCGAAAAGGGACGCCGAAACAAAAAAATGCAACTCCTTAAGGCGCATTTCAAGGCGCACAATCACACAATCAAGATAGGCAAGTAATGTATGAAAACATAATCATTATAGAGGCGCACCTACAAACAAAATTAAAGATGTGCCAATGAATTTATGGTCTAACATATAAATTAATACGATAGACGTATAAGTTTCAAGTAGCATTTAAAAAAACCTGTGTAGCCTTAAAATGTACCGGTGAAACTTTCTTTAGTTTATCCGTCATACAGAATAACGTTGCAACGGTAAAGATGTAAATTACCAGTGCTGAAGGATGCGATGTACGTATAAATTAACGAGCTAGACGTATAATTTTATAGCTGCATCACAAATTTACAGGTGCACACATATTATCTGAACAATGCTGTAAATCTTTTTGTTTATCTTTGCACATTATATTTATTCGCTGGAATTATAAGTTTGACGTATAAAAATACAGGTACATTATAAGCGGATATAAGCGGATACTTTTTGTCCATTTTCCTGCGTCATTGTAAGGTGCTGACAATCCGGCTTAGGTAATATCTGTTTTAAAATTAATGAAGAAATAATCATATAATATAATTATTAGTTAGTGGGTTTACTTAGATATTACACTAATCAGCTAAGCATGATGAAAATTCGAGGATTGTCTATATATCATACATGTACCTTGATGAATCTTGACAGACGTCTTTACTTAGACCGTTTCTTTCTGTGATTTTCAATTAATTCTGATGCAGACTTGTAGGGGGAGCTCTGTCTCACCAAAGTTAAAGTCGGACTTATCCGAGGCCTTGAAAATTGAAATCATACTTGTATCTGAAATTTGAAATATTAACGCACACTGAACGGCAAACATGTATAAATACATTGTATTTTGCCCCAAATCGATTTTCAAGTTGTATGAAGTGTCTCTATCCATGGCTATGAAGAACAAGTAGGCAAGTTTTATCCCATGCTGACAAATACCCAAAACCATGACAACAATTGTGATCGTCACAACATTCGGGAACTTGCATACGTAAAACTGCCCCTTGGATACAGTAAAAACAAACAATTCGTAAACAAATTAACTAACTTTAACTTTAAGTTTAAATTTATTACATATCCGGTGATTCTAATAAGTCATTATGCATATCTCTATATTTGATCTGTCATCATTTGGTCGTATCGTACACCGGCAGCTTATTTGTAGGGGCACTCTTTTATCCACTTAGGCCGGTATTACATGGTTCCGTGATGCGTATTCCGTGTCCGTGTCCGCTTCCGTGTCCGCGATTTTTCACTCACCAAAGATATCGTTGGGTATATTCCATACCTCCGCGTCCGTGTCCGCGGCGTGGAACGGACACGGATATGGAATATACCCAACGATATCTTTGGTGAGTGAAAAATCGCGGACACGGACGCGGAAACGGATCACTCATCACGGAACTATGGAATACCGGCCTAACACTTCTCAATACTACTTCTGATTATATTTTGCTTTAGATATTTAATTAAGCCCTTCATAATACTCTTAAATAAAATAACCTGATTATAAACATCACTTCAAACGTTAAGCGGATGAGAACAAGGAGAACAAGCTTATTATCACAGAATAGCACCGTGCGCTGACCATGCGTTTCCAAGGCTTTGTTTACACTGTCGCCATAGCGGCCGCGATAAGTGTGACATCATTAGCAGGTACGTGATGTGCTTTTTCGGAAGTACGGCAAGAAAAAACCCATCATTTTAAATCTTCAAAGCTTTGTTCGTATTTTATAAGTTTACCAATTAATTTACTGCATTCTAAAGGGAAAGTTGAACCCTATTTACGGTTTCGATTAAACATTTGTCGCCTTGTATTAACAGTTCTCTATCATTCGGGGAAAATACTGAAAGTGAATTGCAAAATTTTTATCAGTACTTGCCCCGAATCACAGAAAAAGGTTGACAATGTATTGCATATTTTCACCAACGTTCAATAAAATTCGGACAGCGCACATGGCTTCTACATACAACATGGGTATTTATCTTCAAAACAGAGCAACATGTTTTTATACGTTATTAGACGTTTTACTGTACAATACGGGAATATATTTGGACGATTACACAGCTTGAAAAGTCATATTGGACGAGCCGTTAGGCGAGTCCAATATGACTTTTCAAGCTGTGTACGAGTCCAAATATATCCCGTATTGTACAATAAAACGTCTAATAACCTTTTTATTCTACATCTAATAAATGAAGCATGACTTTTCAAGCGTTTAAAGACTACTCCATATATATTCCATATTGTACGGTTCAATATTTTGTTAAGTTCTACATTTCTCTTACTTGACAAGTTGCGTCATATTGCCTGCATCAAATGTATGATATTGCTTGGCAACACAAACGCCACTTTGACACATTAAATGTTATTTCTAGATAGTAACTTCAGTTGAAACACTTTTTTCTGCAATTATTCTACTTCATACATTTGATTTTATTCATTTCATACTCGTATCTTTTCATTCGGATCATTTTTACGGTCAACGGCTTTTATCGTTGTAAAACAATGGTAAAGTGCATTTGCACTTAATCATCCAATATGAAAAAAATACGGACTTTTTTGGATCCAATACGGGAAAATATTGGACGGTCACGTGGTACAATTAAAGGACGCTAATTGGATGAATTTATTAGATGTAGAATAAACAGGTTTTATTGTAAATTCATATTTTTTATACGCCGCAAGAGAAAATTTATAATTCACTAGTTCACGAGTGAAATATATTTATATATATCACTGATAAAAACACACGTTCTGTTATTTGTAAGCTTTGATTTCAGAATTTGTGTAATTTTATTACAAATTACATGAAATGCATCATAGTGTATTGATGACCTATCAGAACGTCATATAACCGAACTTGAACCAGTTTTCTTAACGTTGTGAATATTATGTGCGTATGGGTATCAAAGCTTATAACAGAAAAAAAAAACGTAAATGATGTCCACTCTTTTAAAACAGTGAAAAATAACTAAAAGTATTAAATTCCGATTTTCTTTCTGGATTTCAGTTTCTAACCGCATATTCCTGATGATTTGTGTACTACTCCTACTTCTCGTTGATCGTTCCTTTGGATCATATAAAAGCACACGCAGAGAAGAACGCATTCCTGGATATATAAACAAGCTTTGTCCTAATTCCAACATATGTTTAGGGAAAGCAGAAACTGCGATATCCCAATCCAACACAACCTGTTGCACAGGTAATAAGGGTCCGATCAATCAACTACTTTGTTGTCAAATGTGGATGATCTTTATTCAGTTCTTAAATTATAAACATCTTGAAAACTTTGAAATAACTTCCAACTTGAATCATTTGGTTGTTGCTTTGTTGGTATTGTTTTCAAGATTTGCAAAGATTTATTCATTAAGCTCCGAAATGCGATCATAAACAAAACTCATAATTTAAAAGTAAACTTGCGCATCCGAACAAGAGCAATTCAGAAAATAGTTGCTAGTGATTCTGTTAAATGGTTTTATCTGTAACACGATCTTAAGGTTACTTTATCGAAAGGTTTTATCCGGCTAAGAAAGGATCTCATCCGTTAAGTGTTATTAATCATTGTTAAGGGTTAATCAAACTTACAATCAACTAAACCTTCATTTTGTTCAATGGTATAATATGCATTCTGCCATGTTCTTGCTAAACTTGTACAATGTGACCCAATATACATAACGCACATTTATACGGCATTCCGTCGCGTTTGGTTTTGATAGCACTAAGGAAAAGTAAAAGTCATTCATCGGTAATGTGATGCTGAAGATTCTATCTTCAGCAACGTTTGGTCCCCAGATAAAAGAAATGTTTGCTCTAAACGAGACAACAACTATGGGCGTAACTAGTCAGGGGATCTGAAAAAATCGAGATCGCCAAATGCTAAAACAAAAAGACAATATATTTGAGGTGATTGAACAATAATCAAATTTATATTGGCTGGGATATTGAAAGTAGCAATCTTAAACTGGCCGAGATATAAACAATGCAAAATATGTAATCAGAGAACAATTCAAAAATACAATCTAAAACCAATGCAAAATACAATCTGAAAGGGATACTACCCATCTTTTCGTCCGAAAGAGGCTAGTTCATGCAGATAAATACATTTTAACTATTGCAATATAAGTATAGAAACATTCCTTTCAAATAAACAGATAAATGAAAAAGGATATTTAAAAGCCATCTAACACGTCACATATGAACATATTGCAGGCTAGGTGTGATCAAGCATGTTCATAGGCATTAATGGAAATGCATATTACTTTCAAAGCCGCCTAGCCCCGGGTTAAGTTCAACTCAATATTTACACAAGTAAATAATACAATTTAGATCCATCTAATTCGATTGTATGCATTAGCCGGTGAACATGGAACATTCAACGAGTTATTTTCATATTAATACCATTTCATATTCAGCGGCTTATGGTCCCCTGACGAAAGAATAGGATTATCCTAAACGTGAAAACAATTGGTGATACTAAACAGAATAGAATTTAATTTCTTACTAATTTGAGACTTTTAAAATTGTAGATTGCTCATGTGAAGTTGACTGCAAGAACACCGGTAATTGCTGTTTTGAGACGGAAATTGACCTTGATGAGGTAGATGAGTCAACTGATAGACGAGAATGTTTGTATACAGTTACTGGCGAATATAAGCAAATGGACTTCGTTTTTTTCCGTTCATATCAAATGTATTATCCGTCGTACAACAGAAGCATACTAGGAGAAGCTGAAAATTGCCGAGACAGAAAAGTTGCACCATGGGGCAGTTTATATCCTGTATTTTCAAAAAAGACATTGAAAAATTACAAGAACGAGGCCTGTGCAAATGCAGAAAATGCAACTGATCTTATAATTTGGGACGCTGTTCTGACATGCGAGGCTTTAGTTATTGGAGAGGTTAACGAAACCAATTTTGCAATTTACATTGCTGACCTAGAAAGAGGCGAACTGCGCAATGAATGTCGAGTTTACTTTGAATATCCTGGAGACCCCGATGACGTAAAGTCTCAAATATGCTACAAAGACATGATCAACTATTGCAGAAAAATGGAATTCAACGTTCCGATGTCGATAGATGCGACAAAAGATGAGATCAGAGAAGCTTGTGAAAGCGGACTTTTGTCTCCTTACTTTGGTGATATACACAATCTGTATTCAAATGTATTTTGCTTCCTTTGTTCAGGTTCCGAAGTGTATTTCCGGACTGACACAAAATGTTCAAAAGGAGGGAAAGTAAGAGGTTCAACAGAAATGAGTTTTACTGCTCTGATAAACCCAGACTTGCTTGCAAAGAACAATGCAGGTCGCCTAACACCTATGGTATGTCCAGTGGATAACACGCAGGTAATTAATTATTGCAGTCAGGCACCGAAATTATGACACACGATGCTGAAAATGAAAGGAATCAAAATTCACTACCTCAAGTGCAACCACTTCTGCAGTTTGTTTGTGTTCCATGAGGCAAAGAGGTGACCCAGTAGTGTAGGTTGTTATTAGGTAGTTAGAGCAAGTTAGAAACCTTGGGAAAAGAGCGTATCGAGGAGATCGTGGCTATAATTGTATAAACAATATGAAACAACCTAGGTCATAATAGGTAAAGCCCAGTTTTGCGTACCAGGTATACCAGAAGGCTTCAATTCATATTCGAAAGATATTTGCCATGCAGGAACTCTAATCTGTTAAAACTTCACACTTCAACAACTTATCCATTTAATGATTCATTTTATTTTCAAATATCTGGGAATTTTATTTCTATAGTTTAAATACTTAAACCTTTAGTTTCCGTTTTGCACTTTTTGCACCTGGTTTAATCGTTATATTGCCTCAACAATATCAAGCCATGAGTTCAGAAAAATATACTAGGTTTTAGGGTTATGATAGTAAACAAATATTGTACTCGCATTATTTTTTTTAATTTTAGACTTCCAATATGTGCCGACTACTTCTGTGTCCTTCTGGAAAATTTAGAAACGCCGACGGAGATTGCATCGCTTCTTCAAAAGTGTGGTATGACAATTTTTACGACGTTGCAATTGAACTAAGGAGTGGAAAGGAAATGACTCAGAATATATCGTTATTATCGCGTCCGAGTTTAAGTCGGCTAAGTCAATGGTATATTAATCAAGCATATTATGAAATTGTAACTGATGGAAAATTCAGTTCATTTGTCGTCTTCATGAAAAGGTTTTTCCCTACTTCTAAACCGGAAAATATCACCCGCAACATAAATCAACTCATGGGTTCTATCTGGTCATTTCAATACAATAACGAAACAATAATTCTGAAACCCTTACCGTTTAAACTGAAAAATCCATATTTAAATTATAATAAAAGCATAATATTATCATCTGGTCAATTTATGGTTAACGACACGTTCAGTGTGAAAACTTCAACTTACAAACTCATTTACAATTCAGATCGGTTAGACCCTATTGGCTTATTAGTCACAAAGGATTACTTTTGCGACCAGGTTGAGCTTAAATCGGGAGAATTTCTTCTAAGCAAAGATCAAAGAGTTCTTTATAACAAAATTGGTGGGAACTTTCTGTTTGATGCAGAATTTACTATCGTGTCAAATGGTGTAAGAATCTGTTTAGAGAACTCCGGCTTCAGAAATCCAAATCAAGGAGGCGTCTCTGGAAACGCCGCAAACGTTGTCAATCCTTTGATGTATGTATTGCCCTTCCTCTTACTTTGCTGGGATATTTAAGTGTCAAGAATGTTGCACTTAAAATTGTCTTATTTAACAGGTCATCACTTAAAATTACCTTTCTGAACAGATCATATGATGATAGTTATCTGCTCTTGAAGACTGAATCGCGATATTTAAGACATTCTCTAAGTTTGTTCTTTGGTCAATGTCGAGTTTAATGGCAATGAAACAAGAAATATTTTTAAAAAAGATAAACGGCGTTGATGGAAAAGATTTATATATACATGTACATGTATATAAGAATGAAGGAAATACAGAGAGGCGAAGCAGGCACAGTTTAATTATTTTATTTTTACTTGTTATAGCTGTTGACGAACCCTCCCTGCCTTCTTAGTATGACCTAGAGTTTAAGCGACCGAATCATGACAACTCATAAATTCATTTAAAGTGTCTTTCAAAAATAATGTTGAACTGGTGCAACAATTTCATACAGTGATAACAAGTCGATTAAAGAAGCAATGTCTTACATTAAGTCTTGTCTACATTTATTCAGTTTCAATATAGCTCTTGTAGAGTTAGAACTCAAGATGAATAAATGTCCTTGAAATTTAATAAAATAAAATACAAACAGCCTGTTAAAAAAAAGCGAAATCTACCAACTTGTATGTAATTAACTTTAAAAAAAGTGTCCCTCCTGTGTTTTGAACCCGGGGCCTCCGCTTGAGAGGCGAGAGTGTTAGCCACTACACTACAACGAACAGTATCAAAGGAACTAGAAAGAAACCAGTAAGAATTAGAAATATCTACACTTCTCTTTCGTTTTACACTGTGTATTGTATGCAAGTGTTTACCTTAAATTGTATTTAAATCATCAATATTGACTTAACTGGTTATTTAAATCGTAAATATGTTTGTCTCAAATACAACACCAATCGAAATAATCTATTTGATTTTTCCGCTGCATAATAATAAAAATCCCACTAGATACCTCTCCACCCTGCTAGATGCCTCTATGGTGTAAATAGCTACCAATCGAAATAGTTTATTTCATTTTCCCTCTGCATAATAAGAGAATACGAGTATTATTTACAACATTTCATTGGTCGAAAAACTAGGTCAAAAGTGAGCTTAGACAGCTAACGCCGAATAAAAAGAAATATGTGTTTTATGGTTATTCACTTAACTGATGTTATAACAATATGTTTAGGAAACTATCGTTGAAAAATGGTTCCTTTTTGTTGGATTAATGATGGAGGGTCTAGTATAAATACGCATGCTCTTTGATTTTGGTCACTCAGCTAGAGTGTGGCTTGCTTTACCAAATTTGATAATTTCTCTTTATATTTAGTGCTACATGTAAGGGTAATTGCATGCTGTTTATTAAAGCTTACATATCAAAATTAAGTAACTGTAACATAAACCAGTTACCAGTTAAATATTTGAATTTGGTTTATAATATGGTAAAATCCGGTCTTGTATAAGCATTGAACTCATTTATTAAAATTGATGTTAAAATATTTATAGAAGCCTAATAAATAAAACGTAACAAAACTTAAATGGCTTGCTTATATTTTTGTTTAGTTCAGGTATTCTGTAGATGCTGTGCTAATTGTCAGACTTCCTACTCGCCTAACCTGAAGGTGCACAGTACGTCCTTGCGGTTGTCTGTCTGTCCGTTTCAGGTGCGAAACAAAGCACTTGTTGATCATTAGCCGGCGGCTATATAGCCGCAGGCTAAAGAAACCGCAATTCGAAATCACAGACCTTTCAGCAGGTGCGCTCAAATGAAAAAGTCGAAGTACAGCTTCTGGTAGACGTCAGAAAAGAGTTCCAAAAGCAATCATAGAAAATCAGTTGTTAACGATCATTTAAATTGATTGCTTTTAAAGAATAATCAGTAAAACTCTTACTCAATGAAAGCAACGAAGGCGTACTGATAATATCGATATATATAATCAAATAAACTGCGTATGTGTAATACAATCAAAATGACGCAATATGGCGGGTGAATAGAATTACCGAAAACTACCCCAAAACACCGACTAAGACCAACATAACCGAAAACACCGAAAAAGACAGAAAAGAGTACCCAAAAACATTATTTTTGTACCCAATACCACTTTTAAAATAAATAGCATTTATGTTTAAATTCAATTTTTAATCATATTAGGTCCCTTTTTCGGTCTTATTCGGTTATTTGGTTGTTTTTGGTGATTCTATGCACCGTCAAATGGCAATATTCTGAACGCAGACACATTGCAAAAATGTTGAAGTGTTTCAGTATTTTGAGGGATGTATTTTTGATTTATTCAAAATATATAATGTGTCGACAGTTTTACGTTTTGTTACGTAAGACGTATGGGGTTTAGCCCAAACTACACACACCTCCAGTGATCTCCCCTCAATTGTGTTTACCTAAAACATTAAACATTTTCGAAGATTTTGTTTCAACAAAAAGAGCGCTCTATGGGCTGTCTAGCTAATGTTTTGTGCGAATTTTAATTGTGAAAATCATGAAAATGATGCCAAATGTGTTTTGTTTGGAAGTGGAATTAACTTGACTCCGCGAAATCCTGGAAGGATTACAAAATTTAAACACAAACATCGACAAAAATTTATTACAGACACTGTGTAATTTCCGAAAGGTCAAGAAGAGTTTTGAAACTGTTTCAACTGTATTCCTAAAATTGCATGAGGGCAGTCATTGTATGCATAAATGTGCTATCAACTTTACTATAAAAGTTTGGCGTATTTTGCATTTGATGATTTGTATCAACCAGCTGCATGAACACACATCTGAATATTGTTTACATTTTCTGGTGAGGATGTTAAGATAGACACTTCAACTTCAACATGTTCAAGCACTTTGGAAAACAAGGTTCGTATCACACCGGCAATTACACCATCCAGATTTACAGGTCTTTACAAGGTAAATAGTTTTATTTGTTTGCAAGAATAGCTGAAATAAGCTTCCTAAGCTTCAATGATATGCAGACAATATGGCCGGGTGATTTGGCCCAGATTAATGAACTAAACAGATGGGACATGCAGACTATAAGGCCTGCAGTCAGAGACAAACGGCCAAGCTTTAAGACCGCCCAGATATATTTAGTAGGTCCCAGATATGAAATGAATAATGCAGCACCTTCAATTTTGGAAAAGCTTTTGTTGCTCAAAATTGTTGAAATTTATTTGATTTATCAATACTACCACATAGCCTAGGGAAACCAGTATTTTTAATGTTAAAATTACCTAGTTTTCCCAAGGTAACCAAAAAAACAATCTCACTTTTTTAAGACAAATTTATATCAGTGTAGAATAAACTTGCAAATTAACCACTGACTTGATTTCCCACCTCAGGGGTTTCAATTATCAATAGATCTGTATGCAGATTCTTGCATTTTGACGTAAGCAACTAAGTTTTTTCCCACATTTGACCCCACCATATTCTGAGCTTGGGAAAAAACATATTTAAAATAAAATATAATTCTTATACAGGGTTCCTCTATGTGCTAAATCTGAAAAGTCATTTTCACCTCATTTTAGTGGATTCACAATCAGCCAAAAGTAAAGGGTTAAAATGCAATAGACATGTGCACAATATTAATCACTATTATTGCAAAAATTGACCACTTAATTATTTAAATTCTCCAACATCAAAATGACCCCAAACTCAAAATGGTGGGGGTGTTAAATTTGAAAAAAAAATATGCTTGCATCAAAATGCAAGAATCTGCATCTAATGTCCCTGAATTATATCTTCTTATAATTTTTTTTTTAGTTAAATTAATATGGCATATAAAGTGTTAATATTTCTGACTAGCAATATATTATCGCATTGACTTAGTTAGTAACTGAAATAGCTTTATGAAGTAGAGTAATTTCTGAAATAGATTCTAGTTGAAGATGATAATATTCATTAAGAAAGATTGTTCATTCTAAGGGGCATAACAAAAACTGATTGATATACAGCCCCTTTCTGCCATATACAATGTATATGCCTTTATCACATGTGCATCTAGTGTAGATCCGGATCAGACTAAATATTTGTGTCATCTGATCAGGACCTACACTGGTCACATCTTGTTTAGAAATAACCTTATGAATCTTAAATTGAACAGAGCAGATCCTGATCAAACAGCACAGAGATGCAGGGTGATCTAATTCTACACTGCCCATGCCATAAACTTAAGGTTCATATTAATTGGAGTTAAGGGTTCAGGCCTGCCAAAACTTCTTCATTACAAATCCGGAGATTTTGTCTGAATATGTCAATGATGATGATGACGACGACGACGACGACGATGATGATGATGATGATGTTGTTGTTTTTGTTTTAATGTTTTGTTTCTGCTGTTCACTATGACTGTGACTGAACAAAAATGATGATAATGACGATGATGATGATTTTCTGATAGTTTTCTTTGTAATTATATTCTTCTAAAATTTTTTAAATGATTTTTGCCGATTTTGTTTGAAATGGTTGAAGAACATGTTTTAAAATGACTTTTGTCTATTTTTACCATTCATTTTTAACTGTTAAGATCTGTTTTTGACAATATTAGAATGAACATGCAGTGAAAAAGATAAAGGCAGGTGAAACATCGAGGCCCTTGTTTAGTTTATGACACGCGGTTATTGTATAGTTGTGCCAGAGGCATTGAAACTGCGTGTAACTGACCACGACCTCGTTATCCCGTTATCTAGTAATAAACAGGAAATGTGCGACTGCAGTAGAATAACTTACGTTTATTGTACAACTTTTAAATTAGGTTTAATTAATCTATATTTTTTGCAATTTCATAGAAATCCGGAGATTTTGACTATAAATCCGGAGATCCGGAGAAGTAACTTAAAATCCTGAGATTCCGGATAAAATCCGGAGATTTGGCAGGCCTGAGGGTTAAAGTTAGAAATGAATTTTCTGTGCAAAACACAAGTATTCCATGTTTTATGTCTAATTTTTCCATGTTAGTGGACATAAATTATTATGCATAAGTATAAAGGGGCCTACATGGATACAGCTTTTATTCCTTGTTTGACAAGGTTAGACCATATCAACTTTCATATCAGTGGAGGCTGGTCAGTGGAGTCTGTTCATGTTTAGATCTTTTAGATACATGTACTTACTGATCAAGCAGGGATTTCAGTTGCTTTTGAAAACCAGGTGTAATTTGACCCCTGATGAGATTTTCAATGGATCAAAACCTGATCTTCACATGTCATATCTTGTATTAAGTGATACTTACACATGTATTACTTAAAATTAATTTGCAAGACTTAATTAAGTGCTAACTTCATATTAAAAATGCAATTTCCTAAATACTTATCCTCATTATTGCAAAAATAAATCACTTTTTAAACGTTTTTGTGCATCAAAATTACCCCAAGCTCAAAATTAGGTGGGGTCAAAAGTGGAAAAAATATCAAATTTGTTTGCATTAAGATGCAAGAATCTGCATCAATTGAAATCACTGGATCAAGAATCAAAGTGTGTGGATTCAGATCAGATGGATGCCTCACATGCATTAAAAAGTCTAAATAGAGTTCACAGATAACAGTGGGGGGGGGGGGGGGAGGGAGAGTGTCTGTTAAGGGCTGTGCTAATGAAATGAATATAAAGAGCCCCTTTATCTAATTTATTAGGTTGGACACCATTAAAATATGATTACATTAACATAATGCTGACTCCCTGTGACACATTGTTATACATAAAACCAAGATCAAATAGCCATTCACAGGGTCCCTGACTCCCTGTGTAATTACTTTGAAAGTGGAAATAATAAAGAGAAATACAAAGAAAAGAAATAAGTTATAATAATATAAGAAATAAATATAATTTTGCTAACCCAACAATTTTCATACTTTAATTGACACAAAACATTTGTGCCTCTTTCATTTACTAAATGAAATTATAAGGCATTGGCATTGCCCTAAGTTGTGATATATTGCTATAAAGAATGGATATAAAATTATATTACCCTCGTCAAGTTCAACTACTGTTTAGCATCCTGACATGCACTCCACTGTTTGGAATGAACTAAAATTGGTACTTGTGTAAATATTGAGTTGCATTACAACCATGGCTAGGCATTCTAGACAGTGATGCATTTGATTCTGATATTGCTTGATCAAACATGACCTCTAATATTTTGTATTTGTCCAGTTCGATTGCTTTTAATGTTCCTTTTTTTCATTTATTTCAGTAGTTCTCCTCAAATTACTTTTTAGCTCATCTGTCAAATAGTGACAGGGTGAACTTTTGTACTCACCTTTTGTCCTGCGTCCATTCACAATTGTTGTCAGTCCTCTAGCTGCTTAATTTTTATCAGATCTTCTTCAAACTTGGTCAGAATGTTTATCTCAATGATATCTAGGTCGGATTAAAAACTGGGTCATGTGACCTTGAAAACTAGGTCACCAGGTCAAATTATAGAAAAACCTTGTCTGCAGTCAAGAGGTCTTAATTTTGGTCAGATCTTCTTCAAGCTTGGTCAAAATGTTTATCTCAATGATATCTAGGTCAATTTCGCAACTGGCTCATGTGATCTTGAAAACTAGATCACTAGGTCAAGTTATAAGAAAAGCTTGTCTGCTTTTGAGTGGTCTTAATTTTGGTCTGATATTCACTTCCATTACCATAACATCTTAGTTCCTTTCTTGAAATTGCAATCTTGCATTATGGATTCCGGAGTTAAGTGCCAAAATAAACTATTTAGACATGTCTGCACAAAAGCAGCTTCATTTTTGATTTGCATTTAATCAGACTTGTACAATAATTGAGTTACTATAAGATCTTGGTTCCTTTCTTGAACCGGCTAGATTCCGTCAGGGATTCCAGAGTTATGGCCATTGAAAGAGCCAAAGAAAGCTATTATGGCAATTGCATTGGCATCCACTGACTCTTGAGCAGTTGTTGACAGGTGAGCGACATAGGGTCCTATGGACCATCTTGTTAAATATTTTGACCAGTTTTATTATGAGTGGTTTGTGCATTTTTGCAAGCAAATGACATATGTCTTCCATAGGAGTTTCTTCATTCTGTTCAGATATTATATATTTACAATGGCTGGAATAAAACTGGAAGTCCTGTTACATTGCACATCATGGGGTTGTTTTATTTTGATTATGTTTACGATCCGCCGGCTTCCAGCACTTTCAGTGCTTTGATTGTACACAAGCTACCAGTCCCAAGACTTGTTAACCCGATGCCCACTCTCTAGCGCACGACAATTTTGAAAGGTTATAATAACCCTAATATTTTCAATACTAAAATCAGTTCAAAAGTACAGGAATTGATTCTTGGTAAAGATGTTGAAATGATCAGCGGTAAGGTGCGTAAATGAATATTATCTTCGCATTCCTACCGTTAAGTAGAGATTATGTCATACTAGCATACATGTATATGATCATTCCAAGATTTTTCTTGACGCTCAATGGATTTCAGCTGTTAGATTATGTAATGATGGGAAATTGAAATAGCGTGAAGAGAGTAGACATAGACTCGAGATCAGCCTAGTAAAATCGCAAATATTTCGGTTGCTTGCGGACAACTATAATATGACCCTCCGTCTTACAGTTAGTGTTTTTTTTGTTGTTTTTTTTTCTGGCCCTGACCAACTCTAAATGTTGCATTGGTGAAGGAGCTAATCAGTATTTTTGAGTAGCCGGTATAGACTTTCACCGATCAAAAACTTCCGGACCTTGGTCACTTTCTACAGAGAGAGATTCTACAGTAGATATACGCTTCCCCCCCCCCCCCCCCCCCCCCTAAAAGTGTCGGACTTTTCAACCTTGATGACAAACACTTATAACGTTTTATTTCATAATTTCCATTTAAAACACTTTGAAAAAAGGTTATTTATTGTTCACGTCCCTCTAACCAGAAATCCACACCCCCTCTAATCTGAGATCCTGGATCCGCTACTTATGATTTTCCAAATTCAGTCAAACACAAAATCCAAATCACACGATCAATAAACATTTTACAAACATTTAAACCAACGAGTTTACATTTTAATTCAATAAAAATCGTTATAATCGCATATAAATTCAAAATCACCAAAATGCAATTATTAATAATAATTGCGACATTTCCCGTCGATGTTGCGAAATATACCGGCAGCGAATTTTTCTGCGACATTTCCCGTCAACAATGCGACATATACCGGCAGTGGGGTTTACGACGTTTTCAGCAGATTGCGACATTTCCCGGCGACGGTGCGACATTTTCCGTAGATTATGACGTTTCCCGGCGATGCGACATTTCCCGGCGCTACAGTGATTATTGTTTGCTGTCCCATATGCTGATTTTCAATGTTTCTAGCATAGTTTTTCTTGTGAATGGCTGTACAACATTTTACATGTGAATTGTTTTATGCTGAAAAATGCTAAAAAACCATCGCACATGTATCATATTGTAGAATTGTGGCTTCAATGAAAATCATCAATTTATAAATAAGAATTCGAGTTGTTTTTTTAAAGGGGACTATGGGGTGTGCTTAGTACACGTATTTCCCTAATTGTTCGGCAAATAGTTATGTCTGTTGTAGCCGATATAAAAACATTTCAAATCAGATGGTGTTTTTGTTGTCGTAATTACATGATTAGTCTTTTTTTATTAACTAGCACGTTTAAAGTAAAACTAACCCTTTCTAATTGACTGCATTGTGAATGTGTAACAAAACGTTGAAGTATATTTAGACATCTCAGTAAAACGGGATTAGCTTATTAAAGATTGTTGATGTTAAAAAAAATCTCGAATTCGTCTAGAGTCTCAAACGGCAAAATGAATGTCAGGAGATGAAAAGACAACCGTTACGTTGAAAGCGACTGAACCCGTCAAATATGAAAATATTGCATCGTTGCCATACAAAGAAATAATTAGCGTCAAACTTAATTAGCAATCCTGAGAATATAGAAATGAACCAAATATTAAATGCAAACGGATATGAAATCGAACAATATCATTCACTTAAGGTTTAATTATATATTAAACACATTTCGTCAATACGCTTGTCATAAAATATAAATTACATACAGTACTTGATATTTCTTTCATGACAAAACTGCTTTCCTGCAATTACAATATCTTAAAAACTTCACTGTCTAATGGGCGCAAATATGCACGCTAGAACGTGTTTTGAACCCGCTTGTTAACTAACCGTTCCAAAGCCGCACCCCTTGAGTTCCCATTCCCGTGCAATCGTGACTACATCCTTTTATAATTACATGTCTTCACCAAACCAAAATCTAGCTGGTAATGTGTATTACTTATGAAATGATGTCATCGGATTTATCTCCAATAGGTGTCAACAATATGTGTGTATATAATGGCGCGGTTCTTACAGACACCGCATTCCTCAGAATCTACCTTCTCCTATACTTCATTTTGGAATGCAGAAATATCTAAGATGTCGGTTTTCTGTGAGTATATAGATTTATTTTTTTTGTTTATTTACCATGTTAAATTAAATGCGTAAATTATTTTTTTTATTTAATAAAAATAAATGTTTTCTTTACAAAGGAATTTGCTTTGATTGTTAGGTGTATTACGGAGATCTTTAAAATCGGTTTGTATGACTGATATTGGTATTACTTTTAAAAATAATTTTGAAATTATTCATTTCTTAGACCATAGCCAACAAGAATTATTAAAATAAAAATAGAAATGTATAATACTTGTGCAATTTGTTTTATCTCTACAACAACTTGAATGTGTTTTTATTGTATGTTGAGAAATTATAATTCAGAATGAAAACACATATTTTTACAGACTACACATTTATGAGTAAAAATTTGCCTCTCGCCTCGTATTAAGATGATGTCATTTATAGTCATACTAAAACGAATTAAAATGTAATAATTTAAAAAAAAATCACGTTTTAATCTAGTTTTTTCACATGACATATTAACATATTAACGAATTTTGTGCTGTGTACGTTTTTCAGAAACCTATTTTTACCTATCTTTTACAGGTACATAATGAAAATATATTTAATCCTCTATACATGTTACACCTCATACCTTATATTTCAATCGATTTAATTTTATGGTATTACAAATTTCTCGTACTTTTGGTCTGAGATCTGAGATAAATAAGCAAAAGTATTGTAACTGTAACAAATAAATTCTTCATTGCCCAAGGTTATAAAACTGTTCGCCATTTCAGCCAATCAGATCTTTGAGATTTGCGACTGGTTTCCATGCTCAGTTTTATAACCAGCCCAGAATCCATATATTCTTACGCACTGCGTCATCGCATAAATCCGTATTTATTATAATTATCTAATGCTATAAAATTCACAATAATAAAATAGATTAAATAGGAACGTTGAAAGCCTTTTAACACGACAAATATTAACACATAGAATTTTTAATATCAAGGGTTACATGTACTCGTTTGTTTAAAATTCATAAATTATATATTTTATCATTATGCATACTCAGTTCGATTTTAACAAAAGGTATGGAATGTGTTATATATATTTAAAGAGAAGAGCTCTCGTGGGTTTTAACTATTTTTTTCTGTAAATGTCTTTTTTCTGCAGAAAACAGGAAAAATTAATGTCATTTTCTACAGTTACGCGAAACAACCAAATAATCTGATAAAGAAACAAACTTTATAACACTTTAAAACTAAACCTTTCCTGGATAATTTTTGCATTGGTTAAGTGAAATATAATTGAAGCAGAGTCAAACTTTCAGCCTCAAAATGATTAAATTAATGCATAGAATTTAATAGTATTGATTTTAATCGGTTCAAGTTGACTTCAAAACCAGTCCTAATGCGATGCTATAGGGCCAGTAATTTACACTGTTGAAAAGTCAGCTGTCTATTGTCGTTTCTTTGGTTTGCCTTTTAATGTCACGTTTTGAAGGACAAGCAAGCAAAGTAACAGAACATGTAACTGTTTTGTTTTAGTCTCCCTCTGGACGATTTCGTTACTCTACCCCGCGAGTGTTTGAAACTTACGACTTCACCCACATATTCTTTTTGAAATTCATGGATAAATTGTTTCATAAATTCATGGATAAATTGTTTTATACGTCTATACAAATTGCCTCTGTTGATAGAAAATAGGTGATTGGGTAAACAATATTGATGTAGAGGTCCAGTTCTTGCGCACTGCACATCGGGTCATTGCAAGGAACATGTATATCTACTTTATGGTTATTTGAAAATAACAAAGTTATGCTCAGGAAAAGCGAAAAGGGACGCCGAAACAACAAAATGCAACTCCTTAAGGCGCATTTCAAGGCGCACAATCACACAATCAAGATAGGCAAGTAATGTATGAAAACATAATCATTATAGAGGCGCACCTACAAACAAAATTAAAGATGTGCCAATGAATTTATGGTCTAACATATAAATTAATACGATAGACGTATAAGTTTCAAGTAGCATTTAAAAAAACCTGTGTAGCCTTAAAATGTACCGGTGAAACTTTCTTTAGTTTATCCGTCATACAGAATAACGTTGCAACGGTAAAGATGTAAATTACCAGTGCTGAAGGATGCGATGTACGTATAAATTAACGAGCTAGACGTATAATTTTATAGCTGCATCACAAATTTACAGGTGCACACATATTATCTGAACAATGCTGTAAATCTTTTTGTTTATCTTTGCACATTATATTTATTCGCTGGAATTATAAGTTTGACGTATAAAAATACAGGTACATTATAAGCGGATATAAGCGGATACTTTTTGTCCATTTTCCTGCGTCATTGTAAGGTGCTGACAATCCGGCTTAGGTAATATCTGTTTTAAAATTAATGAAGAAATAATCATATAATATAATTATTAGTTAGTGGGTTTACTTAGATATTACACTAATCAGCTAAGCATGATGAAAATTCGAGGATTGTCTATATATCATACATGTACCTTGATGAATCTTGACAGACGTCTTTACTTAGACCGTTTCTTTCTGTGATTTTCAATTAATTCTGATGCAGACTTGTAGGGGGAGCTCTGTCTCACCAAAGTTAAAGTCGGACTTATCCGAGGCCTTGAAAATTGAAATCATACTTGTATCTGAAATTTGAAATATTAACGCACACTGAACGGCAAACATGTATAAATACATTGTATTTTGCCCCAAATCGATTTTCAAGTTGTATGAAGTGTCTCTATCCATGGCTATGAAGAACAAGTAGGCAAGTTTTATCCCATGCTGACAAATACCCAAAACCATGACAACAATTGTGATCGTCACAACATTCGGGAACTTGCATACGTAAAACTGCCCCTTGGATACAGTAAAAACAAACAATTCGTAAACAAATTAACTAACTTTAACTTTAAGTTTAAATTTATTACATATCCGGTGATTCTAATAAGTCATTATGCATATCTCTATATTTGATCTGTCATCATTTGGTCGTATCGTACACCGGCAGCTTATTTGTAGGGGCACTCTTTTATCCACTTAGGCCGGTATTACATGGTTCCGTGATGCGTATTCCGTGTCCGTGTCCGCTTCCGTGTCCGCGATTTTTCACTCACCAAAGATATCGTTGGGTATATTCCATACCTCCGCGTCCGTGTCCGCGGCGTGGAACGGACACGGATATGGAATATACCCAACGATATCTTTGGTGAGTGAAAAATCGCGGACACGGACGCGGAAACGGATCACTCATCACGGAACTATGGAATACCGGCCTAACACTTCTCAATACTACTTCTGATTATATTTTGCTTTAGATATTTAATTAAGCCCTTCATAATACTCTTAAATAAAATAACCTGATTATAAACATCACTTCAAACGTTAAGCGGATGAGAACAAGGAGAACAAGCTTATTATCACAGAATAGCACCGTGCGCTGACCATGCGTTTCCAAGGCTTTGTTTACACTGTCGCCATAGCGGCCGCGATAAGTGTGACATCATTAGCAGGTACGTGATGTGCTTTTTCGGTAGTACGGCAAGAAAAAACCCATCATTTTAAATCTTCAAAGCTTTGTTCGTATTTTATAAGTTTACCAATTAATTTACTGCATTCTAAAGGGAAAGTTGAACCCTATTTACGGTTTCGATTAAACATTTGTCGCCTTGTATTAACAGTTCTCTATCATTCGGGGAAAATACTGAAAGTGAATTGCAAAATTTTTATCAGTACTTGCCCCGAATCACAGAAAAAGGTTGACAAAGTATTGCATATTTTCACCAACGTTCAATAAAATTCGGACAGCGCACATGGCTTCTACATACAACATGGGTATTTATCTACAAAACAGAGCAACATGTTTTTATACGTTATTAGACGTTTTACTGTACAATACGGGAATATATTTGGACGATTACACAGCTTGAAAAGTCATATTGGACGAGCCGTTAGGCGAGTCCAATATGACTTTTCAAGCTGTGTACGAGTCCAAATATATCCCGTATTGTACAATAAAACGTCTAATAACCTTTTTATTCTACATCTAATAAATGAAGCATGACTTTTCAAGCGTTTAAA
The DNA here is from genome assembly GCA_038501625.1 of Corbicula japonica. Lineage (NCBI taxonomy): Eukaryota > Metazoa > Mollusca > Bivalvia > Venerida > Cyrenidae > Corbicula > Corbicula japonica. Next base: position 16,110,656 of record JAZAYU010000002.1, on the reverse strand, counting down.
GACTACTCCATATATATTCCATATTGTACGGTTCAATATTTTGTTAAGTTCTACATTTCTCTTACTTGACAAGTTGCGTCATATTGCCTGCATCAAATGTATGATATTGCTTGGCAACACAAACGCCACTTTGACACATTAAATGTTATTTCTAGATAGTAACTTCAGTTGAAACACTTTTTTCTGCAATTATTCTACTTCATACATTTGATTTTATTCATTTCATACTCGTATCTTTTCATTCGGATCATTTTTACGGTCAACGGCTTTTATCGTTGTAAAACAATGGTAAAGTGCATTTGCACTTAATCATCCAATATGACAAAAATACGGACTTTTTTGGATCCAATACGGGAAAATATTGGACGGTCACGTGGTACAATTAAAGGACGCTAATTGGATGAATTTATTAGATGTAGAATAAACAGGTTTTATTGTAAATTCATATTTTTTATACGCCGCAAGAGAAAATTTATAATTCACTAGTTCACGAGTGAAATATATTTATATATATCACTGATAAAAACACACGTTCTGTTATTTGTAAGCTTTGATTTCAGAATTTGTGTAATTTTATTACAAATTACATGAAATGCATCATAGTGTATTGATGACCTATCAGAACGTCATATAACCGAACTTGAACCAGTTTTCTTAACGTTGTGAATATTATGTGCGTATGGGTATCAAAGCTTATAACAGAAAAAAAAAACGTAAATGATGTCCACTCTTTTAAAACAGTGAAAAATAACTAAAAGTATTAAATTCCGATTTTCTTTCTGGATTTCAGTTTCTAACCGCATATTCCTGATGATTTGTGTACTACTCCTACTTCTCGTTTATCGTTCCTTTGGATCATATAAAAGCACACGCAGAGAAGAACGCATTCCTGGATATATAAACAAGCTTTGTCCTAATTCCAACATATGTTTAGGGAAAGCAGAAACTGCGATATCCCAATCCAACACAACCTGTTGCACAGGTAATAAGGGTCCGATCAATCAACTACTTTGTTGTCAAATGTGGATGATCTGTATTCAGTTCTTAAATTATAAACATCTTGAAAACTTTGAAATAACTTCCAACTTGAATCATTTGGTTGTTGCTTTGTTGGTATTGTTTTCAAGATTTGCAAAGATTTATTCATTAAGCTCCGAAATGCGATCATAAACAAAACTCATAATTTAAAAGTAAACTTGCGCATCCGAACAAGAGCAATTCAGAAAATAGTTGCTAGTGATTCTGTTAAATGGTTTTATCTGTAACACGATCTTAAGGTTACTTTATCGAAAGGTTTTATCCGGCTAAGAAAGGATCTCATCCGTTAAGTGTTATTAATCATTGTTAAGGGTTAATCAAACTTACAATCAACTAAACCTTCATTTTGTTCAATGGTATAATATGCATTCTGCCATGTTCTTGCTAAACTTGTACAATGTGACCCAATATACATAACGCACATTTATACGGCATTCCGTCGCGTTTGGTTTTGATAGCACTAAGGAAAAGTAAAAGTCATTCATCGGTAATGTGATGCTGAAGATTCTATCTTCAGCAACGTTTGGTCCCCAGATAAAAGAAATGTTTGCTCTAAACGAGACAACAACTATGGGCGTAACTAGTCAGGGGATCTGAAAAAATCGAGATCGCCAAATGCTAAAACAAAAAGACAATATATTTGAGGTGATTGAACAATAATCAAATTTATATTGGCTGGGATATTGAAAGTAGCAATCTTAAACTGGCCGAGATATAAACAATGCAAAATATGTAATCAGAGAACAATTCAAAAATACAATCTAAAACCAATGCAAAATACAATCTGAAAGGGATACTACCCATCTTTTCGTCCGAAAGAGGCTAGTTCATGCAGATAAATACATTTTAACTATTGCAATATAAGTATAGAAACATTCCTTTCAAATAAACAGATAAATGAAAAAGGATATTTAAAAGCCATCTAACACGTCACATATGAACATATTGCAGGCTAGGTGTGATCAAGCATGTTCATAGGCATTAATGGAAATGCATATTACTTTCAAAGCCGCCTAGCCCCGGGTTAAGTTCAACTCAATATTTACACAAGTAAATAATACAATTTAGATCCATCTAATTCGATTGTATGCATTAGCCGGTGAACATGGAACATTCAACGAGGTATTTTCATATTAATACCATTTCATATTCAGCGGCTTATGGTCCCCTGACGAAAGAATAGGATTATCCTAAACGTGAAAACAATTGGTGATATTAAACAGAATAGAATTTAATTTCTTACTAATTTGAGACTTTTAAAATTGTAGATTGCTCATGTGAAGTTGACTGCAAGAACACCGGTAATTGCTGTTTTGAGACGGAAATTGACCTTGATGAGGTAGATGAGTCAACTGATAGACGAGAATGTTTGTATACAGTTACTGGCGAATATAAGCAAATGGACTTTGTTTTTTTCCGTTCATATCAAATGTATTATTCGTCGTACAACAGAAGCATACTAGGAGAAGCTGAAAATTGCCGAGACAGAAAAGTTGCACCATGGGGCAGTTTATATCCTGTATTTTCAAAAAAGACATTGAAAAATTACAAGAACGAGGCCTGTGCAAATGCAGAAAATGCATCTGATCTTATAATTTGGGACGCTGTTCTGACATGCGAGGCTTTAGTTATTGGAGAGGTTAACGAAACCAATTTTGCCATTTACATTGCTGACCTAGAAAGAGGCGAACTGCGAAATGAATGTCGAGTTTACTTTGAATATCCTGGAGACCCTGATGACGTAAAGTCTCAAATATGCTACAAAGACATGATCAACTATTGCAGAAAAATGGAATTCAACGTTCCGATGTCGATAGATGCGACAAAAGATGAGATCAGAGAAGCTTGTGAAAGCGGACTTTTGTCTCCTTACTTTGGTGATATACACAATCTGTATTCAAATGTATTTTGCTTCCTTTGTTCAGGTTCCGAAGTGTCTTTTCGGGCTTACAGAAAATGTTCAAAAGGAGGGAAAGTAAGAGGTCCAACAGAAAAGGGTTTTATGGCTCTGATAAACCCAGACTTTCTTGCAAAGAACAATGCAGGTGGCCTAAAAGCAACGGTATGTCCAGTGGATATCATGCAGGTAATTAGTTTTTGCAGCCATGCACCGGAATTTTAGTACGGTAGGCCTATAGAAAGAGGTCGACAAAATTGCAACAGAAAAGTTTTGATTTGTTTTATGTAACAATAGTGTAAATAGACCTTTTATAACAAAGTTGGACAAAATCGGACCATTATAAATCGATTTTCACCGTTTCTCTTATATCCGACATAGACGTATCCGAAATTATGTACACTTGACTGTTACAAATTTCTATACTAGAAAAAACAGTCACAGAAACCAAGAGACTTTGTGATATGAAATATTCCAAAAAAGATCCTATGATAATATGAACAATTCATTTTGGTATTTAAGTTTTCATGGTTTCACCAAATGTGAGCGGAAACTTCAAAAAGTCTTTTTACCGTCTCTAACACCAAGATGTATTTGAAAATAACTTTATGTGCGTTTTTCCCCTATCTCAGACAAAAATTCTCCTCCAAAATCTAAAATAAAATTGTAATGAACTCCCCAAAATGTACGTAATTGATAAATTGATTTATTTATATGTCTAAAGTCACAAATATACTAAGTCTAGCAATTATAATCAGTGGTGGAAAACAATGTTATGAGTAAGTGTGACACTTCAAAGTAAAAACATGCATATATGACTTAAAATTCCCCTTTTTGTCTTAACACGACACAAAATTCCTCTTCTGAAGGGTATGAGTACCTATCCCCAAAGGTTGTCTAGTGCCCTGCATATATTTTAATATATGTTAAGGCTATTATATTCAATGTAACAAGATGAAAGCATAGTCAATGGCTGTGAACCTGTTAGTCTGACAGCCGAAGGATTAAGTGATATTTTGAAAGCATGAGTTGAATGTGGGGACCATCTTTTTTAGTGTTCATGATGAAGGTCAATCCGTACACATAAAAGTGTAGAATAGAATACACAAGTCTAGAAACATTTCAGTGTTTTAAAGGAAATGAGAAAGCGTAAAAAACAGCAGGGATTTCAATAGATGCAGATTCTTGCATTTTGATGCAAGCAAATTAGTTTTTTTTCCATATTTGACCCCACCTGATTCTGAGCTTGGGGTCATTTTGATGCATGAGAATTTAGGAAACATGGTGAATTTTGCAAGATTAATGATACATATTGTGTCTATTGCTTTTAATTATGAAGTTAATACTTATTTTACCCCTGAACATATATTAAAATGCAGTTAAAGCACTTTTATAAGTAGTCAAGTTCAATGAACACAAGATTTGACTTGCAACTTTTTGATTATGATCCCTTAAAAAATCTCAACAGGGGTCAAACGACCCCTTGTTTTCAAAAGCTATTGAAATATCTGAATAGTAATTTATAGCAGCGCAACTTGCGTTCAGGGTTTTCTTTCCCTGTTGGGACTGTTTTGTGGCACTGCACAGAGGTAAGGGATTTCAAATATTATCCTCGGGTGGAGTAATGCACAATTCGTAAAGGTCTAGTTTTTTTTTTCAAATTAAAGCGAGTCAATAATTACAAACACTATCGGTATTCTGAATAACATGTTGCATTTACTTTAAATAGCACACAACTCAAAAGCTAAACACAAGTTAATTTTACATGTAAAAGCATTTGTATCCATTCACAGAAGATCAAACATGTCAAATTAGCAAAAGTAACTTATGCAAAAGCTGATCTATATATCAAACTACACTATGTTTTTGAGAAAAAAAAACTGAAATGAAACCCCAGCTTTTATAAATTCGGAAAAAATCTCCATTCATGTTTGTTTGCTTTCGGTTTCAAGAGCAAAATATTTTTGCTGTATCTATTTAAAACCAAGACAATAATTCTCTCCGCCAGCCCAATAAAAGTAGTGAAATAGTGTTCCGAGGCTGTATTCAAATCGTTTGCAATAGTACTTCATTTACGTGGCACAGACACATACAAAGAGGAAATACCCCTTGCATCAAAACGCTGGAAATGCTGTTTTAAATTTTTAGGAAAACAATATAGATTTTTAGGAAAACAATATAGATATCGCGTAAACATTCATCTACAATATAGTAAAATCATCTGCCAAAGCAATATCAGTTTTTTAACAAAACAAAAAAAATATTTCGACCGTGAAACCAAAAGTGAGTCCTCAAATTTCTGACAAGAGTTCTGAGTGCAATTCGTTCAGTAAATGTCCTTCATGCAGATGCAATGTACTTCCGAGATTGCAGCTTTAATTTAAATTCATTTAAATCTGTAACAAGTGTGTACGATATCGAGATAGTTAAACGTGATTCTCATCCACTGAGGCTTAAAAAAATAGGAATGCCAATTTTGTCAGCCAAAATATCGCATTTGATCGTGTTTCACAATTTCTTTGTGAACAGGCGACTGACCTGATATTTATAAATGACTATATTTCTAGGATGGGCTAATTTCTAGTCTATTTAGATTATGTACCATATAGCTTGAAGCTTATGAAATGACGGCTTATGAAACATTTTGCTTTCAAATAATAACCCCATGTATACATGGTAAAGCCAAGAATTTTTACATTTCGCGAACCTCTCGAGAGGACTCTTCTTCATAAACTTTACAGTATGCCAAAATAGACAGACTCTGAATTTGAAAAGCGCAAAATCAGTTAAACAGCAGCTAGATTATCAAGAATCGATATCAAATCCATTGATCTTTAGAAGTATTTATCCCGATTTTAAAGGATATAAGTCAAATTTAGAATTTAATCCAGAATCGCTGCAATCATTTCTAACTCTTGTATTAACCAGAAAGAACAACGTGCGTATGATGTAATTGCCGGTAGAGAAAAAAGCTTGACCCGAAAAAGCTTTACTTACTCTTGTGTTATACAGCTATAAAGCTGAAGACTCTCTTGATAACTTACGGCAGATTAAATGTTTTTCAAAAATAAGGATCCAGCGACACAGTATGTTACTGCTAAAAATCTATCGCCAACAACAGAAGCAGAAAAAATCATAGCCTTCATTCTAGTGCAGTTTCAGGGAAAGACTAGATAATGAATAATTGGGTTTGTAAGTAATTATATTATAATATTACTACTGAAAACGAATAAACGAATACAGAGCTGGCACCAGCTAACCTTGACAGTCATAAGATGCAAATGTTAAACAGACTCCAAAACAAATCGCTGCACATGTAGACAACATGTCTTATATTGCTTCATGATAAGCAGTGAATAAAAGGGGGACTAGCTGCTTTAAGAACATACAAGTTGAAACAGTTAAGCCACAAAATGAGTAGACCACCGGAAACTAAATGTCGCAATAGTAGTATTGCCATTTCTCAAAATAAGTTCTGTGAAAGTTTAACATTTCATTAAACATTGGAGTGGGTGGGGTAAGTCATGAAGCATTGTTAGTCTATTACATGTAAAATGACCGAATATCTTTAATGTTTAACAAACTAAATGTTCAAAATTTATTTATAGAAGTCGGTATTATGAATAGCGTTTGACAGATCTTATTTAAAAATATTCCGAATATTGCACGTAGACAGCAATTTATGTTTAAATTTTGGTTCAACTTGTCCTATTTTTAAAAATACTAATTAACGGATTATCCGTTGTCCGATTTTGTCCAATTTTGGATATGATGCTTGTTATACTAAATGTGATGGGTGCTGAAAATTTCATTTCGGTTGCAATTTTGTCTAAGTTTGACGTATTTTTTTCGTAACGTTACTGTACTATCAAACGGGAATTCTAAATAGTATGCTAGAATTCATATTCAAGATATTTATCATGCAACAACTCACTCTTATCTGTTAAAACTTCACACTTCAGCTACTTAAACATTTAATGGTTTATTTGTTTTAAATTTCAAGTACTTAACCTTTGTTTCCGTTGTACTTGTTTTAATCGATTATTTTGCCTCTACAATGTACAAGCCATGAGTTGAGAAAAATATACTAGATAACAGGGTAATGAAAGTAAACATTCATAAACAATGTTGTACACTAATTCTTTTTTGTTTTCTTTTAGACTTCCAATATGTGCCGACCACTTCTTTGTCCTTCTGGGCAATTTCGTAACGTCGACGGAGATTGCATCGCTTCTTCAAAAGTGTGGTATGACAATTTTTACGACGTTGCCATTGAACTAAGAAGTGAAAAGGAATTGACCCATAATATATCGTCATTATCGCGTCCGAGTTCACCTAGGCTAAGTCAATGGTATATTTTTGAAGCATATCATGAAATTGTAAGTGATGGAAAATTTAGCTCATTTGTCGTCTTCATGAAAAGGTTTTTCCCTACTTCTAAACCGGAAAATATCATCCGCAACATAATTCAACTCATGGGTTCTAACTGGTCATTTCAATACAATAACGAAACAATAAACCTGAAACCATTGCCGTTTAAACTGAAAAATCCATATTTCAATTATAATAAAACATTAACCATATCCTCTGGTCAATTTATGGTAAACGACACATTGAGTGTGAAGACATCAACTTACAAACACATTTACAATTCAGTTCGGTTAGACCCTATTGGCTTATTAGTCACAAAGGATTACTTTTGCGACCAAGTTGAGCTTAAATCGGGAGAATTTCTTCTTAGCAAAGATCAAAGAGTTCTTTATAACAAAATTGGTGGGAACTTTCTGTTTGATGCAGAATTTACTATCGTGTCAAATGGTGTGAGAATCTGTTTAGAGAACTCCGGCTTCACAAAACCAAATCAAGGAGGCGTCTCTGGAAACGCCGCAAACGTTGTCAATCCTTTGATGTTTGTATTGCCCTTCCTCTTACTTTGCTGGGATATTTAAGTTTCAAGAATGTTGTACTTAAAATTTTCTTACTAAACAGGTCAAACTACCTTTCTTAACGATATATGATCATAGTTATCTGCTCTTGAAGACCGAATCGCGATATTTAAGAAATTCTCTAAGTTTGTTCATCGGTCAATGTCGAGTTTAAAAAGAAATACTTGTTTTATGGTTATATGGTTTATAATTAAGGGCTCGCCACACTCCTCCCAATCCTATTCATCGATAAAAAGAAAATTTAATTTATCAAAATCTCAATAACGGCAAAATGCCGTTAAATGAAACTTTGCACAAATGTAAGTTATTAATGTATCTTTATTTTGCAGATGTTAAGACACGTTATAACAGTAAAGAAAAATGGCGAGATCTAAAAATTCCCTCATCTTCTATTTTCATAATTTCACAAAAACTAAACAACATAAAACATCATTTTAAATGCCCACATGAGTAATATGATACTGAAAACAATTTATTGTGTCCTCGTTACTTACATATGTAAACTTTACGAGATATTAGTAAAAGTGTGTTTGACCATCAATTCTCTGGTTGCTTCCTGGTCGCGTAAACGGATGACAATCACTGATTTCTCTTTTAGTAGTTGAAAGTTTTTAACAAAGTACACAACATTTTCTTGTCAGTAACATTGCACTCACGTGGGAATTTAAAATTATGTTTTGTATCGCTTAGTTTTTGTGAATTTATGTAAATAGAATTTTAAGGAATTTTAAGGCCTAGCTTGTTTTCTTTACTATTCTAACGTGTCTTACTGGATGCAAAATCAAGATTCATTAGTAACATTCATTTGTGCAATGTTTCATTGAACTGCATTTTGCCATTATTGAGATTTAGATAATTTTCTTTTTATCGATGAATAAGATTGGGAGGAGTGTGGCGAGCCCTTAACTGATGTTATAACAATATGTTTAGCAAAATATCGTTGGAAAAAAATGGTCCCTTTCTGATGGATTAATGATGGAGGGTCTAGTATAAATACTCATACTCTTTGATTTTGGTCACTCAACTGACAGATTTTGGCTTGCTTTACCAAATTTGATAATTTCTCTTTATATTTAGTGCTACATGTATTGGTAATTGCATGCAGTTTATTAAAGCTTACATATCATCATTAAGTAAGTGTAATATAAATCAGTTACCAGTAAAATATTTAAATTTGGTTTTATACATGTGCGTTTTAGTACCGTATAATGGGTTATTTTCGCGATCGAACATTTTCGCGATTTTGTCGTAATTTTAATTTTCGCGGTTGTAATTTTAGCGAAAAGTGCGCTAATAGAAATTAACGCGAATGTTGTTGGGAATTTTTGGCGTTTTTAATTTTAACGAATTCACGTCGGTCGCGAAAATAGCGAAAATATTATGCTCGCGAAAAAAAACCATTATACGGTATTTTGACATTTTGAAATAAATTGTAAAATCCGTTCTTGTATAAGCATTGAACTTACTTATTAAAGTTGATTTAAAAATAATTATAGAAGCCTAATAAATAAAACGTAACAAAACTTAAATGGCTTGATTATATTTTTGTTTAGTTCTGGAATTCCAAATATGGAAATCTTACGAAACACACTTTTCCGTCTGTCCGTAGATGCTGTGCTCATTGTCAAACTTCCTACTCGCCTAACCTGAAGGCGTACAGTAATCTGTACGTCCTTGCGGTTGTCTGTCCGTTTCAGGTGCGCAACAAAGCACTTGTCGATCATTGTACACAAGCTACCAGTCCCAAGACTTGTTAACCCGATGCCCACCCTCTAGCGCACGACAATTTTGGAAGGTTATAATAATCCTTATATTTTCAATACTAAAATCAGTTCAAAAGTACAGTAGTTGATTGATGGTAGAAGATGTTGAAAGGAACATAGGTAAGCAGCGTATCTTGGCATTCTTACCGTTAAGGTTAGTAGAAATTATATCATAAGAGCATGTATGATCATTCAAAGATTTTACTTGACGCTCAATGGATATACTTTTTCAGCTGTTCAGATTATTTAATGATGGGAAATAACGTGAAGAGAGTAGACATAGACTTGAGATCAGCCTAGTAAAATCGGTTGTTTGCGGACAACTATAATATGACCGTCTTATTATTGTTTTTTGTTTTTTTTTCTGGCCCTGACAAAATCTAAAGGTTGCATGGGCGAAGGAGCTAATCTGGATTTTTGAGGAGCCGGTTTAGACTTTCACCGACCAACGACTTCCGGACCTTGGTGACTTTCTACAGAGAGAGATCCTACAGTAGATATGGGTTTGGCATCTATGTGTAACGGCCTCGCAAACTATCGTGTATCTTTACGACACTTATCAGAACTGTCACAGCTGTGGAAGATCATAGGTCTGGGGGTAGAGCGTCGAATTCCAGATCCGGAGACTGCGGGTTCGAGTCCCACCAAGGATGATGTTCGTCAGCAGTTTCCTCAATCCACATTCGGCGCGAGTACTGGTTGGAAACACAGGAAGCAGTAAGTCATCGAGCGTGATAAATATAAAATGGAATAGTTTGTTTCACAATCGATGTAAAATAATTAAGTTTAAACTAACTGTCATAGCATCGAACATTTCCTGAAAGTGGTCCGGCATACCCTTGACCAGTTCATGTACAGGAGCGGTTGAAACAGAACCAAAAGTCATTAGATGAACTCTGTTGTTTTTTGCTATTTGTTTTGTTTTTCTTCTTCTTTTTCACCCTGTAAGCCAGCTTGAACTAGGTCTCCAACTTAAAATGAGCAGGTTGCCATTTTTACAGACGTTACAGACGCTTCGACGGAAACAACTCTGATTGTGTTTAGTTTGTAATCTAAATCTCCTATCTCCCTTTAACTGAATGTTGTACGTACTTTTTAAGAAGTGAGAAGTAAAACTATATTATTATTGGTTTATATTTCTCTTTTAAATATACTGGAGCGTGGTTGTCATATAAAATAGCAAAAATAAACATCGAAACATATTAAGTACACGAAAACAGTTTTCTATACGCATGTGCTCTGTATCTTTTTCCTATGGAAAATAAAAGATTTTCTTTCCCCGGTTAAACGAGCGGAAACAGACACATGTATCCAGCATGCAAGAAAAATACCATGTCACATGTGACAATTTTTTTAATGTGTTCTTAAAGTTTCCTGTGAATTTTTGTTGCCTGCTATATTTTATTAATTTGGATAAATTTGTAATTCGAAATATGTTGTCACGCTATTATTAAAAAATATTAGTCTAAGATTAAAAATGCATAATACTTTTGTTTGAAAATACCGTAGTGGCAATGGTTACTGTTACTGCAAGGGGAGTTACCTCTGCGAGAAGTTTGTGTCGGCGATAGTTTGGATTACTTTCCCTGAATAGGTTCTTTTCTATGAAACTATACTCAACAAAAAAGAAACCTGACACTGTAACTTTGAATAAGTATGAGGTGCATATTCAAAATCTATATATTTTTGCACCATCCAAAAGAAAATAACCACTGAATCACTTGTTTCATGCACCAAAAATATCAAAATGCATAATTAAGTTCAAAACATGCACAATTTTTATTACATACCACAATTCAATTAGCTTTAAATCTGATTACAGGAAAATACACCAAAAATAAAGTGTCAGGTTTCTATTTTTGTTGAGTATATTTTATAACCTAAATGGAACTTTGTATGCCAATTGACGGCGAACCAATCAGAGATGCCAAAATTCGAAGATAGCTATGGTAGCCAATGACATTTTGTAATTCTATTTATAGAAAAGGCGACGTACACCGATCATGTTACATATTGATGTTTTATTTGGTCTGTGGGCTAGGGGGATGGACTATGGTATAATGAACGTGTACGTGTACTGTACGTACATGTATCCTGGCACGTGTACCCTAGCGGATTTAGATAGGATCACACCCTGGTACAGGGGTGGCACTCACACATACAAAACTCTGTAACGGATTTTAAATAGTGAGGACAGGGTTTTTTGAAAAAAATTAAAATCTGGGTTGTAATATATCATTTTAAAGGTATTTTTATTTGAAATACAATGGTTTTTGTTTTACCTTAATATCTTTAAAGAAAAAAATTACGGTATTTTTAAACTTACAAAATTGAACTTCTTCCCGACGAAAATAAACGACATTCTGGGCTTTTCATATCGTTTTAAAGGTATTGTTGTTTGAAATTCAATGGTTTTTTTTACCTTAATATCTTAAAAAATAAAAAAAGTTATGGTATTTTTAAACTTACAAACTTGAACTTTTTTCGAACGAAAATACATGACATGGTTACATGCAGTGGACCTCATCAAAAACATGTCATTATCAGAAACTGCAATTGTAAATAAGGTATAACATTTAAAATACATGCCTTTCTTTAAACCAGAATCTTGAGGTCCTCCTTTTCAAGATCTGTAGACAAATGCCTTGGTGTGTACACTGCTGGATCGTCGTCATACACCACGTTAAACCACTCCCTGAACCATGGGACATCCAACATACAAATACTGATAAATAAATCATATAAAATAAATGACATGTTATAGCTTATTAAGATACTGTTGAAAGGGAAAGAAATAATATTTTTTAAACAACATACTAATAATCTAACTTCTTTTTTTGTCTGTTTGAATAATTTGATCATCTGACCATGTAACAAGTAATATAACAATCAAGAAAAATGTAGCAGCATTTACTAATTGAACAGTGTTGACTGAACTTGACTGAAAAAAGATCTAAATGAAGCAAGTATAAGTAGTTTGAGTAATTGTTTTGGTAGTTAACATGATTTTTGTGTCGCCTGTGATAGCAGGTAGACACATAGGGATCCTATTGTCCGTCGGCGTCGCCGGCGTCGTCCGGTTGTCCCCCAGCTTTAACATGAAACTTAATGTTGCCTTTAACTTTAAAAGTACTTGTCCTATTCACTTCATACTTGGAATATATCATCATCATGAACAGCAACATTGGTTACAAAAAGAATGATAACTCCTGTTTGACTATTTTTGAGTTATGCCCCTTTCAAATGCAACTTTAACATGAAACTTAATGTTGCTTATTACTTTGAAAGTACTTGTCATATTCACTTCATACTTGGAATATATCATCATCATGCACAGCAACATTGGTTACAACAAGAATGATAACTCCTGTTTGACTATTTTTTTAGTTATGCCCCTTTCAAATGCAACTTTAACATGAAACTTAATGTTGCCTTTAACTTTGAAAGTAAATGTACTATTCACTTCATACTTGGAATATATCATCGTCATGAACATCAACATCGGTTACAACAAGAATGATAACTCCTGTTTGACTATTTTTGAGTTATGCCCCTTTCAAATGCAACTTTACCATGAAACTTAATGTTGCCTATTACTTTGAAAGTACTTGTCCTATTCACTTCATACTTGGAATATATCATCATCATGAACATCAACATCGGTTACAACAAGAATGATAACACCTGTTTGACTATTTTTGAGTAATGCCCCTTTCAAATGCAACTTCAACATGAAACTTAATCTTGGATATAACTTTGAAATTACTTGTCCTTTTCATTTAATACTGGGAATATATCATGAACAATGCCATCAGTGAACAAGAAAGATTACTCCTATTTTTTTAGGTATGCCCCTTTCAAAGGAGACTTTAACATGAAAATGTGGCATATACTTAAAAGTACTTGTTCTACTCATTTAATACTCGGAATATATCATCTTCATGAACAACACCATCAGTTGCAACAAGAATGATAAGTCCTGTTTAAATATTTTATGAGTTAAGTCCCTTTCAAATGTAACTTTAAAATTTACTTAACGTTGCCTATAAATTTAAAAGTGCTTTTCCATTTTACTTAATACTTGGAATATAATTATATATCATCTGCATGCAAATAGCCATTGGTGAAAACAAGAATGATAACCTAGATTTCACGATATTTAGCTATGCTCCTTTTAAATGCAATTGAGGTGGCATTTGTGTTCAGTGAAACACCAAATTCTAGTGTAGTATTGGAATCAACTTGAATTAAATCTTTTTATCATATATGATTTAACAGAGGCCCACATTTCAACTTTTTGCTGGCAGGCGACACATGTTTTCCGCAGAACACCAAATTCTAGTTATATTAAATAATTCAAGTAGGAATGGCAAGGGAAGCAATATTAGTGAAAAGCTTAACCTGTGAAATGACTTTCCCAGTAAACTACTTCTGTATTTCCTGGCCATTTTCCTGTACGTTAAATTTGTGTTTTATCCGTTTACCAAACCAGCACGTGTTTTTCCTGATCATTTTCGATGTCTTTTACAACTACTTGTTGAACCAAAGATTTTAGGTCTTCGGTTAATTCATCTACATTAAGATTTTTCCTGGACTTTTTTCCTGCTATACCTTTTGTAACATTAAATTCAGATTTGTTTTCTGGATTTTGTGACAAGACTTCTTTTCTTAACTTCAATTGTGCTTTAAAAGCTTCTATTTTCCTTTGTTTGCTTTCATATGACATAAGCATTTGGTCCACTTCCAATTGAGATTTTAAATCTTCTTACTGGAAACCTCAATGCCTTAAGCTTAGATATTTGGTATGTAGCATTGTCTAGTGGATATCTAACACGTTTGTTTAAATTATGTCCCCTGGGCCAAAATTGGCCACACCCCAGGGTTCTCTTAGTTTACATTGATTTATATAGGAAAACATAAATAATCATTTTTCTCTGAAACTCATGCGACTTGATCTTAGATGTTTCGTGTTAAATATCCTTTAAACTTGTATTGTGTTTTCTTAATTTCACCTAACAATAATACAATTTCAATGACTTTAGATGCACCATTGGGAACATTTCCATTCTCAATTAAAAACTGAGAGTACTTTTGTACTCAGATGAGCGATTTAGGGCCATCATGGCCCTCTTGTTTAACGAATGCTTCAAATGATTTTCCATAGGCATCATGTGTTGGCCGGGGGTCTTGTTGGCTTTGGTCTTGTGTTTTAATAAACCAAATAACACTTTTCTATCTTCTTTTTTAAAATAGGTTAGTAGTATGTTGTTATTCATGGTTGTTAGTATATTAGTCTCAGTCACGACATGCACTATTCATTATCCTGAAATTGTTAATTAAGGAATATATACATATATCTACCACCAAAAAAGGAGACAAACATGGGATACATCTATTTACCATTATTACAAGCAGGTTATAATTAAGCAAAGAGCAGAGCTAAAGTAAGACAATATGAATATATAAATTAACAAATCTACAGCTAGCAGGGTTAAGACTATATACAGAAAAGCATTTTCTAGCAGCACAACAGCAAACGCAGCTTTACTTACTGAACTTGAGCTAGCGCTGCTATAATCTGGTGGCAACAGACAGCGTGGCAAGTAACGTCTACTCCTACACTCTGGACATCGATGCCGCCTAACAATTACAATGGATTCTTCTCCACTGGCACTGCTTGTTTCACTATCATGCCTCTGATTAGTATCAGTCCTCTCTCTGGTCCTCTGTCCAGTAAAAATGTCTATGTCACTATCCAACTCCTAAAATACAATACTTATTTTAGTATAAAACAAAAAATAAATAACAATGCTACACCAGTCAACATAAAAAATTTTCAATGAATAAATCTGTATATTTTATTTTTATTTGACGTCGTCACAGGCACAAGCCTTTTAGAAGTGAAGTACCACTAAGTAATACCAATGCGATAATGAAAATATTTGGGCCTTGGCTGTCTCAGCATTTGTAAATATAATAAAACAGTAATAAAGATTAGCTTACAACTGGGATCTGCCTCGCTTATACTACTAATAATAATGATGATACTGTAAGCCTCGGGCTCAGGCGGTTGAGTTGACCTCTGACTGTATGTGACCTGATCTGGGCCTGGGCCCTGGCTGTCAGTGACCGGGGCTTGGGTCGCCTGCTGGCTATATGATAGGACAGGGTTTAGAGTTGTGCAGGACTGCTCTGTGTTGGGTAACGGGGATGGGAATGAACTGCTCATTACCTGAGGCTGTCAAGATCCTACTGAAAATTTTAAAAAAATCAATAAAAAATATAATTTCTCACAGTCAAACATCGAATAAATGATTTAAATGTTTGAATAAATGTTTTTAATTAAAATCTAGGTAGATTTTCTTGTTGAAATAAACAATACATCCATCTGGTATAGCGATGGAACAAATAAACAATTCGCGAAAACATGCGACAAATCTTCTTCCGGGTTGCATGCTGTCCATATCCGGAAGTTTGCGGAAAGATATATCTTGATATATTTGGGTTAATTTCGTAGAAAGTACATCACAGAACACTATAACACCTTTTTTTCCTTTCTTAACAAGGTTTTATTTGACCCCCTAAACTTACCTTATTTTCAACACACAAAAAATATAATTAGTTTTGAATTTTTTGTCTCGAAAAAAAGACCTCCGAAACCGGCATTTATTTTTCTTCCAGCATGCGCAATTTCACTAATTTCCGGTGGGAATTGACCAATCAAAAGCTGTTTAACAAAACATGCTTAGGCAGAGCTTCCAAAATGGCAGCGCCCGTCTTCTAAGAAAACACCGAAACCCTTACCTCACTATTCTAAAGCAGAGGTGGTGTAGGTATTTCTTATTGTATCTCGTTTTTAAAATGAAACAAATCAGCGCCCTAGTGAATAAAAATGACTATGTTCTGAGAGTGTCACAACATTTCATCTTGAAATAAACAAACTACGGCGAGCTAAACGCAAAAAGTTTGACTAAAATGCCAAATGTCAAAACAAAACCTAAAACACTCGGTAAATATAGTAAATTTATTCATTTCGATAGTGTCGTATTTATTATGGAATGTTAATATGAAACTTAATGTTGCCTATAACTTTCAATTGGAAGTATGTGTCCTATTAATACTTGGAATATATTATCTGCATGAACAAAGTCATCTGTGACAACAAGAATGATAACTCCTTTTCAGTATTTTTTAGTTTCAAATACCTTTTTATGGAACTAAATGTTGCTTAAAACATTGAAAATCCTAATCCTATTAAGTAAATAATTGAAATATGCATCTGCATGATTAAAGCCATCTCTCACAACAAGATTGATAACTCCTGTTCCACTATATTTTGAGTTATGTCCCGTGAAAATGACTTACATATGAAACTTAATTTTGCCCATAATTAATACCTTTAATATGTAATCTGCATGAACAAATCCATCGGTGACAACAAGAATAATAACTCCTGTTCTGTATTTGAGTTATGCCCCTTTTAAATGACGTTCATATGAAACTTAATGTTGCCCATAACTTTAAAAATACTTTTCCTATTAAGTTAATAATTTTAATATATCATCTGAATGAACAAAGCCATCTGTGACAACAGGAATGATAACTCCTGTTTGACGATTTTGGAGTTATGTCCCTTTCAAATCCGATTGAATGATTCTTACCTAAAACTTAAATTGCTTAAAACTGGAATATATAATAAAGATAATAACTGATCCATAAATAATAATAATTTTGTAGTATTGCAATGCAAATTGAATTAAATCTTTTTGTCAATTATGATAAAATATAGGGCCGCGTTACAATTTTTTGGAAGGACGCTGCAATGGCTATCTTGTGTATTTTCACTTTCTTCAGGGGCAGATTTTCGTTCATCAAATTGACGTTAAAGAAAAACTTAGCGTACGATCTGGATTCTTTAAGACAATGATTTTGATTTCTGGAGATTGAATGACCCTGTGTCGGCTTGCTTAATTCTTGGGTCGGGGAACCTTGTATTCCTTGCAGTTCATTGACCAGTATTGATAGGTTTATGAGCGAGTTAGCCTTTGTCTTGTCTTCCACCTCTTGTATAGTCGGCGATTTACTCTCCATACCTGCAATGGAACTGTATGAAGTTATTGCAAATAAGGTCACACCTATACTTGTTTGTATCAATGGCATCATGTTTCCAAAATAACATTCCTGGCAAAAATCACACTGAATCATAAATTACCCTCTTTTTTCTGTCTTAATTAAAAGTTCTTTATAAAGACATTAAATAAACATAACATTACTTTACTGGCACAAAACTGCACATAACAAATTTATAGCCAGATAGAAAATTTAGATATATATTATAATAGCGCATGTAAAAGGCAAAACATTATCTTAATATATCAATAGTTTTTCTGAAAATTATTTTCATTATTATAATAAAGGCATAAACGAGGTATAGTCATTTTTTTAAACTGAATGCAATTTGAGACGAATATGTGAAAAAAAATTTTAATACGGTGAAGCTAATCAATGTAGCAGATGTTTTCCTTCCTTGCTCTGTATTGTTGTTCCGATAATTTGATATTATTTTCTGTTATTGCAACCATATTGCCAACTTGCCGAGCATGATGTGCAAGCTTATAAGGGAGATTATCTTTGTTCATGTAGGAAATTGTGTTGGCCCCATCGAAGGTTCTGTGATCACTTGAATATGCTGTCCATACATTTGGAACAACCATACTTTAATTTCATTTAGATGACCGCATCATCTGACTGGGAGTTCGCAGCATCAGTGGTAACATCATCGAGAATCGTTATTTCATTGACCGACAACTGCGAGATTCGAAATCCATCTAAAAAGGATTATACTCATCAAATGTAACATTCATTGAGCTGGTTTCATAGCAACCTTTCATAGAGAAACAATTCAAGTACGATTTTGAGTTATCATATAACGAGTCTCTTTCTTTTTTGATTCTTAATTGATATTTTTCCTGGTGCCAAGCCATTCACACGAAAGCAACAATTCATAATACTGGATTCTGAAGCTCCTACTGAAGATTTATCTGCATGGATAGTTGTACTGGACTCTTTAGCAGAATTTAAATTTTTCAATGTTGTTTTGAGATAAACATAAAACTGTCCTGAATACATTGCGTTCGTTTCCAAGTGTTCTTGTAAACTACATTAATTGCCATCAATGGCATGGAATGCTTGGATAATGTCACACTTGAAATTACTTAGACAGGCATCCGTATCTGTTAATAAAGCAAAATGGGATTTCCCTTGAGGTAAAAACAACTTCTTTGCCAATTCAAAGATTATTTCGACAGACAGTGGAACATCCTTTTCATACATATGTTCTCTAGTGCCACCACCAAATTTGTATGCGACTTGCCTATACTTTCCGTTCTTGAAGTAAAGCCATGCAATATGTAATTTGTATTTCGTGTTCTTTGATTTATTGTGTTTAATCACTGGTGGTTCTGTTTCCTCCTCCTCATTAGGTTTCTATAAAGCAGACAACATATTTTTCTTAGTTGAAATAAATTAATAAAAGGATAGTTTCCAAAATTATACCTATGTCACGCTATAAATGATAATTTGCTTACAGTAATTTTGATAATGGACTTCTCGCCTCTTCCTATGTTACTAAAAGAAAGTCAATTGTTGTTATGGAAGACACATCTGCGGAGAAGTCTTTGTTGTTATGGAATAAATGGTTGTTAAGGACAATTTATGGTTGCATTTAAGTCTGTCACTGAGGAAAAATGATGGCTGTAATGGGTGTCATTTTTTGTTAAAGAAAGTCAATGGGTACCGGGAGCCATTTGTTGATATTTAAGTTGTTGGTTGCTAGGGTAAGTCAGTGGTGACATTGACATTTGCTGGGTTGCAAAACCTTTGGTCATCATAGCAACTACTTTAAAAAAAAAAGAGCATCCAGCCAGCCATACTAATAATCAAGTATAATACACATGATGGTCAACAAACTTAAAGTTTCATGACTAGCTAATAGAGTTTATGATTAAGTTCAACACAATATTGCATGTTGATTGTATTGTACTGAAATACATGAGGTCATAACTGATTAAAATGGATGTAGTTAGAAACAAAACTCTAGATGCACAACTACACATTATGGTTAAAAAGCTGTAAAGTTTTGTATGTGTTGCTCATAAATTTGTAGATTTCTGCGTGACACAATATTACATGCTGAATGTATGATGTTACAAAACATAAGTGGCAATAACTCGGGTCTTATCAGGCATTGCCCGCAACAAAACCCCAGGTGCACCACTACATGATGTTCAACATAGCTGTCATGTTTAATGATTGTGGCTACTATACTTTTTGAGCTACACACAACACAAGATGCAATTGTTTTGCCACTGACCGCTCCAAGGCGGTATCCCAAAAGGCTTTTTCGTTAATTGTTCGTGGCGTCCTTTTTGAATTGAAATAATTATAACAAGCATGCTCTCCCTCTCTTCTTTTTCGCTGCGTGGGGAGGCTGTGTTTTGAGAGTGTGGCGATTCCTGTTATGCATATATTTCTTTTTTAGTAACTTAAAACAGAATACTTACAGAAATTTTATTTTTTATGCATTAATAAGTCATATCACAACCCCATGTTTAATAATCTGACAAATTATTCCGAGGCATTTATTTACAAATGAGCTGGTTGTCTAAATACTCAAATATAATACCTTTGCATTTCGCCAATTTCTGCTTAAACCCTGGCTTGACTAAGACATAGAGTTGATGATAGCATGTACTTTAGCCTTCCTTTCCTCTTTCTGAAATAAAAGAAGTAATGAGGGGAACTTCAGTTTGCTTATCAAATTGTTATCTTGAAGACTTATTTAAGTTATTAAGGTAGTAGGCTGGTATGAGGCCACTTTTTTCCAACTTTTTAGACATTTTTATTATAGTGTGAATGCTACTTTGAGTAACCTACTAGAACCTGGTGTTTTTCTGTACTACTGCACTGAGGGATTGCTAAGCCTTGCAGTTGTATGTTTATCTTCAAAGGCACTTTATTATCAATTAATTACAGCATTTTGACACCATATTACTGTATTAAATCATACTACAGCTTAACATACATACTTTTAGCTTTCATATTTAAATTAACTATTGTAATTGTTTGTATTATATTTAAATAAAAATACAAGCAAGTGTGATTAAATATCCCATTGACCACACATACATGCCAAACTTTTATTTTTCCATTACAAATGGTGTATTTTATTAAGGGGAAACCGGATAAGTATGATAATAATATAAGATCAGATCAGGTACAATCTCATTTAAGTCAGATACAAAAAGGTAGATCTGATGACTGCCCCGCAAATAGCATACCGGTACTTAAAAATATAGCTTTACCCCGACTACTATTTTTAGAAACAGCCATAATGCAAATCGATCAGCCATAATGCAAATCGATCATTATAGGTGAAAAAAATGCAATAATACATAAAACACACATATCTTCTGTAAAAAATGCCCAACATGGGATGTCAATATTTTCCATAGTTTGTTACACTTCGTTAACATGTAGACAATATACAATACAGGCATGATAAACGTTATTTCATGTCAATTTAAATGATTATCGAGAACTTGTAACGCACGAGAACAGGACATTAGAGTCTACAATATCCATATAGTATAGAACATTATACAAATAGCATTTGTAATCAGTTAAGTAGGAAATTGTTTTAAATCAGAATAAAACCAAACTGTTTAAGGGATCAAAATTCGACAGCCTCAAAATAGGACAGCTAACCATATAAAGAGATAATACCTTAATTTCAAGTCGTACCCTACCCAATTAATTTACCTTGTAAGCTTCCTTAGACTTAGTGTTGCAAACAAACCAGTGTACAAGGTTCAAATTGGAGAGGTAGAAAAAGTATGTGACCTGAGTATACACCAGTGATGCCACAATATTCAATAAATCAGGTTTGCAAACATGAAGGACTTTCAAATGAGCAAGAAATTCAAAGACTAAACGTGTCTTTTGCCGTTGACGGCGCCATTATCTTAAGAATAGGTAAGAGTTTTCGTTACTGAATTCGTGACACGAACGAAGAAATTAATCATTTTTGGCACGCTGTAGGCACACACTAACTCCTTTTTTTAATTTCTTAAAATAAATGATGTTGTATAAGACAGCTTGTTAAAAAATTGAAAATCTAGGTAGTTTTCAAATTATTACAAACTGTTTTAATGTTGGTAATTTCCAACTTCGCTATAAACCACATTTGGTGTTCACCCCAGCCTGTTTGAGATAGCATGGTCAACATGTGCCTGTTTAAAACTGTTGTTTTTTTACCAAGCCCTTTATAAGCACCGATATAATCAACTTAATTTTTAACGTACATGCTATATTTCTGCAATTATTGAAATTAATAAATAAAATTAAAAGAATTAAAAGTAAATCTCACATCCATTTTCCGCTTTTCTATCTTCTATTTCAAGCAATATGGCGTTTTATCAAATTTAATTTTTCAAGTTCTAAGATCTTATATCTTAGACCTAAGTTCTAAGATCTAACATCGAAACTTCGGCCCAAATAGGCTTCCGTTGATTTCAGGGGCAGATTTTCGTTCATCCAATTGTCGTTAAATAAAAACTTAGCGTACGATCTGGCTTCTTTAAGACAGTGTCTTTTCTGTAGATTGAATGATCCTGTGTCGGCATAATTAATTCTTGAGTCGGGGGACCTTGTATTCCTTGCAATTCATTGAACAGTTTTAATGGGTTTATGAGCGAGCCAGCTTTTATCTTGTCTTCACCCTGGCTCTTGTATAATTGGAGATTTACTGGCCTTACCTGAAATGGATTTTTTTTATTTTTTGCAAATAAGGTCACGCCTATTCTTGTTTGTACCAAGGGTATAATGGTTCCATAATACCATTCCTGGAAAAAAATGAATCATAAATTTCCCTCTGTTTCTGTCAAATCAAAAGTACTGTTTCTGTCTAATTAAAAGTTCTTTATAAAGACATAAAATGAACATAACATTGCCTTATAGTCACAAAGCAGCACGTAACAAATCTATAGCCACACCGGAAATTTAGATATATAATAGCGCATGTAAAATGCAATAGTTTTAGAAACTAACTATTTCATTTAGTTTTATCATTTTGCCATCTATTCTTACGATCTGGGAATAAATAAGCAATTTGTATATACAATAATTGAACCTATATAAAAAAAATAAGTACGTTATTCGAGATGAAGAATACTTGCTTTTGTGTAAAGTAAGCGTGAAACCCTTTGGGCTTGATGTAATTTAGACAATTTAATTCCCTGATGACCGTATTAAGGTATCGAAGTAAATGAATTAACAGTGGGCAATTCGTGCGTCGTTCGTGAAAAGAAATTCTGTCAGAAAATACAAAGTTCCCATTACACATAAAGTTACTTTCATTACCTAAAACATTACGCAATTTCTATCGCAATTATTATCATTATTATAATAAAGGCATAAACGGGGAATAGTCATTGTTTAAACTGAATGCAATGTGAGACGAAGTTGTGAAAGTTGTTTTAATATGGTAATGCGAGTTCCCTTGTCCTGTCACAGTGGAAATCTTGTTCCTGATAATAATCTAAGTTTTATGTTGCTCATGTCCTGCTATGCCATTGATATGATATGTTGTCAACTTGCCATACATGATGGCAGATGCAAGCTTATAAGGGAGATTATGTATGCTCATGTAGGAAATGTGTTGACCCCATCTATTTGTTGTTGTTACTTCCCAGTTTTATGTCCCTCCCGCCTCTTTACGAGGACCTTATGGTGTGGACATACCAGCTTTCCTTGGTGGAGGACGACCCCAGGTGTCCCTCCGGGCAATTTTTAGGCTCGAGCGGGCACCTGGGTAGAACCACCGACGTTCCGCAAGCTAGCTGGTTAGCTTCCTCAAATGAAAGTTCCTGGTAGGTCTCGAACTCACAGCGGTGAAGTGCAATTGACGCCATTTTTTTTCAAAATATCATTTATTAAAATATTTATTTCCTCTTCACTCGATGGTCTTTTTATCTATGTCGAAACAATGCAACTGTGGATAACTGTACGGTGTTTCGTATGGACAAACTTAATTTTTTTATCTCCCTATACCGCGATGCACAATGGTACGATGGTGAAATCACGATGTTATATCGCTGTTTCATCATCGTATCATCGTTGTTTCAGCATTGTACCATCGCCTTTCGGTGAAGCCTGCGCAATTCCGCTGTAATTAAACTTTAAAAGCGTTCCTTCCGCATCAGAGTCTAATGACATCTTTCTGCTAAAAAAGTAAATGTACACCAGCGGATTTTACTCCGCATGACTACCGGAAGGCGATGGTACGATGGGAGAAAAAGCTTTTCCATATGGAACACCGTATAACTGTTCTTCATTCTGAAGAAAAAATAAAGGTCACTGTTCTGTGCTTGTACTTGGGTCAAAATAAATTCTTAAAGGTTTATAAGACGGTCGAAACACATGTGATTTAAACTGCGTTTTCTTTGCGCTATTTTCTATTTAAATAAGATAAAGGACGGACAACAATTTTATTGCACGCTCAATTGTGAATAATTTAGAGTCCGATATTCGCTAACTGTCGGAGTAAGATATAGACTGTCTTTCTCGATGTGTAAAGAAATTGTAAGACAAAAATGTCTCAAATACTGTAACCAAATGCCCGTGTGACAATTACGTTAAATTCACCGGTACAATATGTTGCACAATCAATCGACGGTCTTTTCAGACTAATATTAAAGCGACGTGATACTGCGCTTGTGTGTCGTCTGCACTCTGTATTTCAACGGACCAGTGATTTTTATGTGCGTAGTGGATACTTTTAAAGAGATATATTATGAAGATTCGTAAAGAATGACATCTATAATGAAACATTACTGACAACAAAATGATTGCAAGTGTATTACTGAATTGGAATATTTTATCCTTGAGGACACAATAAAAATTCAGGTACGTTCTGATTTTTTGTTTCGCATCAAAGAATTACCGAAAACATTTTGATAATGCGCTTAATCATGATATTAAGTTCTTAACTAAAGAAGACACTGGTTTAATTGCTTTTCACTTTTGTGAAAAGTACATTAATGCCAGTGTGGTTTTATTCCTATGGTCGCTATTTTAATTCTCCGTTGTTATTATGTTATTGTTTATTTCTATTTATAAGAAAACACTATGACTTAACAACTCGTTTAAATTAAATCATTCAGGATGTATTATACATTTATATCTATAAAATGTCTTTTACCTTTTGCACCAGTCATCAAAGGCATTTGATTAATCAAGAAGTTAAATTTACTTTGGGAAAGATTTCTGCAGTTATGATATTTCGGTCAATCAAGAAACTGCTTTATGGTTAATCTAGTTCAGGCTCGAAACATCGGGATAAAAAGGTCTAAAATTAGATAAAATAAAATAGATAAGAGGTTACGAGTATTGCAAATGGCAAAACAGAATTTATTTTGCCGTATACTCCATGGGATGTTTGTTATTCCATGAGCGAACTGTGTAGATCCAGATCAACCGGCACATCCGTCTAATCAAGATATACACTATTCGCTTTAGATTTACAAGCCTGGTTAATTCTGACTAAGAAGCGGTGTGTGTAGATCCAGATCTGATAACACGGATGTGTCAGTGATCTGACATTAAAAACATTAAGCAGCTACCAGTAGTAGCTTATTATCGCACTTTGCAATATCTGCGTCCCCTTAACATGATTTGTATTTTAAGCAAAGTATTCAAAGGTAAATGATTGTGTTCAATACAGCTTGAGAAAAGTAGTCACAACAAGACAGCAGAATTAAATGGCACATATTAAGACTGGGAATCGGGCCGGTACCATCACGGCTATGAAATTAATGTCGCACATATCATGGGCGGATCCAGTGGGGGGTTCAGTGGGCTTGCTCGAACCCCTTTTTGATCAAATATTTAATTTTCATGGGGTTTGGCAAGAATATTGGAAACTGTTATGTAACTACAAAAAGACAGTTCCAAAAGGTTCCCGTTTGATAAAAAGTCGCATATGAGCATGCGTATCAACAGTGGACTTTTTTAAACTCACGTGACTAAATTTATCAATAATGAATCATTGATAGACTTCTTAAACTCGAAAAAGTGTAAATCGTTATTTCCGTGTTTCGTCAAGCAAATCAATGTTTTATTTTAACTTCACTACTATTTTGTTCAAAGGAAAGATATCTAGTGAACCCGAACAAATTGTAAATATGAACAAGATGTTGGAAAGATAACGTTGTGACTTTTAAATTTTTGTGCTTCAGATCAGCCCGTGAGATTCGGGAGATTTGTTAAAATACCTAACGAAAAGGAATTAAAATACCTGTAAAATAAGGTAACTAGTTTTGTTAAGTGTTGAATCAGTGCATGATAATTATAAATTGAATGCGAGATTAAAGAAAATTAATGTTAATAGGAATATTGCGATTAAACATGTTAACTGGATAATACTAAACTTTGAAACGTTTATGAAGTCTTAATTGCTGTTTTAAAAGTTTACTTATTATTTAACGTGGTAAACCATTAACACTTCGCACAATCCGGAAGAAAGAACCGTATTTAGGGATAAACGATCTAAGAATCCAACAATTATCGAAACTTTTCTAAAACAAGTAATTGATGCCGCCCCCACTCTCTTGTTTTCTCTTGAAGCCGACCCCTTTCCCTTCGCTGTAATTTGTGTTGTACGGCATTTCTTTTAGTGCAATCTTTTTCTCCGCGAAACAATTTATATTTGCTGTACCTTTCAGAGACGTGCAAATGATCAGAATTGCCATCTAAGCAAATCAAATTATAAGGATTTAACTTATTTAGAAAAAAAATGCTTTTAATGGACAAAAACGACAAAATCGCTGAACGACGGTGCCTCTTAAACCAAATTTCTTTTTGTCGGGTAGGAGGTACTGGAAAGACATTCATTCAATGCAATTAACTTTCTCTGAAGTAGGTAAGAATATTTATTAGTATCCTCCCTTAACTGTTTCTACAATTATTCGGTTTGTTGTATCATTTTGCGTCCTGAGAGGCATTCATTATGCCGGTAGCGCATAGTAAGTCTGTGTCTTTGACAAGCATCATAATTGCATTATCGTAACTCGGGAACTAATTATTGTTCTTTCTGTCTGATACATTCAAAACATCCACGGAGAATAGAAGAACAAACTGCTTCAAGCTGACTTAATATCACTCGATACAGTTATTTTGCCTCAGAACTTCCCTCAAGGTCTTGATATCAAATTAGAATTAGCTCGGAGAATATTCTTAACAAAGCAAACTTTGATTATTGAAAATATTAGTAAAGAATAAATGTCTCATTCCCATTAATTGACCTATGTGTTTTGGTTGAAAAAAAATGATTATACTGAACACTTGAAGACGGTTGCGGTAGATTTCGATTTAAAGCGTTATGACTTTCACGTCCTCACCGTTTGCATGACAAGGCCGCGATTACATCTAGCACTTGAGACCGACAAATATTTATCCAAGAGTCTTATAAAACAAAGCAAGGCTCGCCTGTGCCAAATGATTACTAGGTTTACATTTTCTTCGGATAAAACAACCGTAAAAACGACGTATACCATTCAGACGGTGCGCGCGTAAAATTCATAACGTTGTGAAATTGGCAAACTACCGAAAACGTCTTTATGCTGCGATTATCACTAGTAAAGCTGCAGTTCTCTTAGAATTTCCGATGACATTATATTGATTATTGACCTCTTTTCAAATGAAATGTCGCCGCTCTCAATGTAATAGTACATAATTAAATTCCTTTGATCAAGATAATTGCATTACAGCTCATTAAAGCTTGAAAACAGAATTCTAATTAAACCTGGCGATGACTTGACAGTTAATATAAAATATTATCTAATTTGCCAGACTTGTCATCTTGCTAAACTGCAGCTTGTAAGTTTCATGAATTAAAGTTCCGTTTCAGGTTAAGTTTCAGTTTTAAAGTACGGTATTAATGCTAATCATTTCCTTAAAAGATATTCCAAAACAATTAAATATACCGGCTCCCGGTTCTGTATGCATCCAGTCTGTAATACATGTTTTAAAGACTACGTATCTCGTTTAGGGCAATGGTGTTTAATATGGAATTTTTTAAAGACTTAATATAGGTTATACATTTAATAATACATGTATATCGATATTTTTGTTACAGAAGGCTGTTTTTGTGTTGTTTTTTTCTTCTTCACAAAATAGTTAAAGATCTGAAGTACAGCATTATAAAATGGAAATGTATCAACCAGACTGAACAGCTTGCACTTTTACAAATTCTAAAGATCTTTGTGAAGATTCCTTATAGTTCACCTAATGTGTACTCATCGTATATTGCTCTACCGAAAATCATGAAAGAAATTTACCAAAACAAATTTAAAAGTTTACTTTGATCAGCTCAACTTAAAATAAGGATTTGTTCATTAAAAACAACACCGCCACATTTATATCTTAATTCGTTACAAATGTTGAAGTTTTTACGTGGAGTGAAACAATGGGGCTTACGGCATTGCGACCAGTGACCACCCAAATCAGTCTGAGCAAGGTCTACACCGATAGCTATTCAGTCACAGAAGGATTCTCTTTTCGGACCGCAATTTGATCACGGTCTACACTTATCGCAATTTAATCAGGGTCTACACTTATCGCAATTTAATCAGGGTCTACACTTATCGCAATTTAATCAGGGTCTACACTTATCGCAATTTGATCAGGGTCTACACTTATCGCAATTTGATCAGGGTCTACACTTATCGCAATTAAATCAAGGTTTACACTTATCGCAAATTGATAAGGGTCTACACTTATCGCAATTTGATCAGGGTCTACACTTATCGCAATTTAATCAAGGTCTACACTTATCGCAATTTAATCAATGTCTACACTTATCGCAATTTAATCAAGGTCTACACTTATCGCAAATTGATAAGGGTCTACACTTATTCCAATTTGATCAGGGTCTACACTTATCGCAATTTAATCAAGGTCTACACTTATCGCAATTTAATCAAGGTCTACACTTATCGCAAATTGATAAGGGTCTGCACTTATCGCAAATTGATCAGGATCAACACTTTATTGAATGTCAATAAACCCCTTTTTTATAGTGCGTCACTAGTTGCACCGTTTCGCATTTACAGTGAATGAAATTATTTTCGTGGAAATCAAACTTCGTAGTTATCGGTACAAATCATTTTCATTGGTTCCTTTTTCCTGCTTTACAATTTCCTAAAAATGCTGGTGTACATTCTGCCTTTGGTTGGGGTTTAAAATTGAGAACTTATCTACCTACGAAATCCAAGGAAATACGTTCTTTGTGAATATTAATGATTTCGCAGTATTACATGCGTATCTCGTGGAACCGAATTGTAAAACTCTTAAATTAAGACTTTAGATTAACTTTTTTGACAAACCCCGGAACAGCATTTTTTTAACCAGGTTTTCTTTGAAAATCAATGGTAATTAGATTGGGGTATGTCGTTGGGCGGGTGGGCGGGCGTCAACATTTCATTTAGTTTTAACCATTCTGTAGAGCTTTGAAACTTAAATTAGATGTCTTACATCACAATAACAATTATCAGCACAAGTTCCATAACTCTTGACATTAATTATGTCATAGTTATGCCCCCTTTTCACTTCTTATTAAAGATAGCCTGGTTTCGCGGCGTCTTCTTAATATTAAATTATCTTACAGTAACAGTGTTAAAAATACCATGTCTTGTTTTTTTCATCGCTCGAGTGATTTAGCAGTAAAAATAAACTGTTGAGTTGCCTGATGTAATACAAAGTAAACACAATATCAGTAATCGTGGGAAAAAGAATTCAGACGGCAATCGTGATGTAGTTATCGTATTAAAAGTTTAAAACATCCTTTTTATAATAGAAGTTGAAGATATTGAGCCTTGTTTATACTTTACTTACATTCTGTAAATGATATTTCTTCCTATTTTGCCTATTAATTAGCTTCATGAATATTTCATGCATTACCGGGTATAAAATAAAATGAAATAAACATAAAATGCATATTAATCTGTCTTGCTCGTTTGATTATTTATTGGTCAAGATTATACGGACAATATATTCCTGGTTTCATTTTCAATTTTAATTTATTTGAAGGGTATTCTCATTCGAAATGTTTTAATCAAAATCTGATTATGGGGCCGTCACACCATGACGTTCTGGTAAGCGTTCTACGACGTTTGAGGAAACGTTGTTAGTAGTCCATGATCGCTGGGATAGCGCCAGAAGTGCGTTGTGTGAACGTTGGTGATCGCCGGGAATCGGCAGAGAACGCTGGTACGGAAAATTTTTTTTGAACATGCACAGAATTTTTCACTGAGACCAACGTTCTTCAACGTATAATTTTTAACGCTAAAGAACGTTTCAGAATGTTCGTAGAACGTTTTACAAACGTTTGCCGAACGTTGCACGCGTTCGGCTATCGTAAGTCAGTCGTTACTCAAGCGTTACTTGGTTGTTACAAATCGTTTGTTTTGTTGTTAACGACTCCCTGGCGACCTGTCAACGACGGCACGCAGCGTGTGACTAAAGTGAAACGAACGTCATTTTGGCGTCTATTGAGCGTCATTCCAGCGTTACCCAAACGTCCATGCCTCAGCAGCCTCGTCTAACGTTGACCAATCGTTCTTTGCGCGCCGGTGGCACGTGAGAACATGCTAAAGTTTTTATGGTTTTCTTACTTGGTCGCTGTTACACGCTTCTAGAGCGTTAGGCACACGTACAAGTGGTGCGTTAGACTAAACGTTAATAACACGCCAGATCTGCCATCCTCATTCTAGAACGCTCAAAAATGAACGATTGAAACGTTCAGAGAACGTTGACCAAAACGTCATAGTGTGACGGCCCCTTTAGATGCATAAAGATAACTTCTAAAGCGACAAAACATGTGAAACGAAAAATTTTAAAAAAAATCAGATAAAACATGCCAATGCTCAGTAATGGAAATAAAAATTACAACCCAGGTTAGTTTGATACATATACCATTATATTTCGCTGGAGTTTAATTTTCGCGCATTTCTCGCTGGTGAAAATACGCGACATCACCCCCCCCCCCTCCCCCCGAGAAAACAAACCACGTCAGATCTAATTTTATAAGAATTGTACAACTGCGCAAATTTTTGCCCGCTCAAAACTGTCATTTAAGTCTTCTGCGCGAATTTTGATCCCCGCGAATTAAATGATACATATACCACGGTCAATCTGAAGATTGTGAGTTCAGCGCGTTTTCAAAATATTTTTTATGTTCATAAAATTTGACCAATATTCAGCTGTAATCTAGGGTTATATAAATACTGATTACAGTATTTAAATGTAAACAGGGTCATATCAATATCAAGATGTATATAAACTATGCACAAACTAGCAAAACCAGCCGATGTGAGTATCTACCAAGGCGCCCCAGGGACAGTAAAAGCAGGCTATCTGTTAAAGAAATTAGCACCCAATGAATTAGTGATGAATTATTCATGCCAAACATCAGTGAGTTACTGTGCAACATAAGACAGCTGCAATTTTAACAGAATTAGATTCGTCCGTATATGGTATGTATACACACAAACTAGACGAAACAAGTTTTACTGAGGGTGGCAAGAGAATTCGGACATACATCAATGGCAAATTATCCAAACAAATTCAAGGAAATATCTGTTCACTTCAACTTATAGTTGTTAAACATTCTAGCTACAGAAATGAAAGCATATAAAAGTTGAAAACTAAAGGTGTCATATGCCAAAGCTCTAAATAACATTTACCAGTCCAGAAAATACGTTTCTTTTTATTTAGTAATTGGCCAAGTGTCTATGTGACATTTCTAAAAACAAAACAGTTGCAGTTTTTGAACTTAATCATTCAAAACAGGACACTGAAATCGCTTAATACGGATCTGAAGTTGAAACTCATTTAGCAATTTCTGAGATTTTGATAAAATGTATTTTGGCTTTTTAATGTACTTAAGTTCTATAGTTATAAATCATTATATATTCTAGGGTATCAAAATCTAGTATTTTTCCATCAATCAAACTTCTAGGTGTAAGTTCAACTTATCGTAGTTGGCGCTTTTTATTATTTAAATAGTTTGGTACTGTTTTTGAAACTTAACTTTAAAAATCGAATATTATTATTTATTTTCAAGTACAGCAACTGATATAAGAAAAGTATGGCTTCTACACATATCTAACTGGGCAGCAATTGCGTGACTGAAATGTTTGTGATTTAACTTATGTAAAATCATCTCATGTGTATTTCGTTCACACAACCAATTTCATGGACGCAGTAATTGTATCTTTAGCCACATAATATACCGTTGATGACAATGCAACTTTATCTTGGGAAATAATCAAGGACGATCTCAAAAATCTATCAATTTTTGGTGGACAAGTTGAGAGAATTCTCAGGGGAAATTTTTGGTAGCAGCCTCTTACAATGTATTAGTTACAATAGCAATGAAACACAACACATTGCTTCGTCTTTGTACAAAGTCACGCGTTGTGTTTATACATACACACAGTTGATGTATTTAAAATCTGCTACTTCAAACTAAATTTGCAAGTATATATTTCATGAATACAATAATGTAACAATCGTCTTGCTATCTTCCTTTCAAAATAGTTTCCCATATAAGCCAATCACGTTTTATCGAGAATGAAAGCAATACAGCGCGCCAATATCGAGATCTAGTGCACAGCTGTATTATATTGGACCTCAAAGTATACTAAAATTGAATTAAACATAATTATTTCATTGCACTTTTCTCTTTGACGCTTGCGGTGGAGTAAAGAACTTGCTTCAGGCGTACTCTTCGACGGGTTCCCGTTCAAAGTATCACACCAAACGAGTTTCGGCTGATTCTAACGATCGACTACTTCTGGTAACTCGCTGAACAAAGCAAAGCTTATAAAAATGATTTCCTAAATAAGTTCCAAACCCCTACGTGTATCATCAATTAACTTGCATCAGACACTAAGAGTGTCTTGAAGCGCCTTTTTGCCTTTGAGCGTAAAGTTGCAGTTAGGATATGAGTTCTAGTTAATATCAATGTGAATGGCTCAAACTTTTTTCTCCGTGTAACAAACTAATTTTTTTCTGGACCAATCCAAATTCATTTAAAATTATATTTACAGAAATCAATAAATTCTATTTACAGAAAAAAAATAAATTCAGTGAGAGTTACATGGCCGTTCTATACGGGTTCGATTCCCACGATGGGCAATATACTTTAATACATTTTATTTTATAGTCGATATAAAATTACATTTAACCTTAACTGAAACAAATTAATGGAAATTCACAGCCATAATAAAAATATATTGTCTATTTTACTACTTAAAACAATTTTGTTATATATATTTATGAAAAGTAAATGCCGGTTGAAAAAATTCCACAAGCAATCCAGTTGCTTATATTGCTCTTCTCTGTTTATGACCTTCCTTTTTTATATTCATTGGAAGTCATAACTTAATCCTAAAATTGCAGAAAATTCACGAATCAAAGATCTAAGCATTTAATTCTTCAGTGAATGCTTTCAGCATCTTTCAGGTGAAACATTTACACTGAATTCGCTTGAATAAATGTTAAAATTGAAAACATTAATCTTTTTTTCGCACCATAATTTAATAAAACTCTGATTTTTATGTGAAATACATGTACCAAATTAATTTTTTTACATAATGTATAGTGCCTTCCAATATTTATAACAATAAACATTTTTAAAAATGGGTCAGCCAAACAGAATTTAGAGCTGTGCTGGCCCTCGGATCATCAAAATGATAATATAAACCAGACTCAGATCTCAAGCTTTCCATTAGTCAGTCTTGATAATGTCCTTAAATTCAACCAATTAGATTACAGAGATCTGAGACCAAACTTACTAAGTAACTGAGTTACATAAAGTTGGGGCCTGGAAATAAAGTAAGAAACTGCTCTCAATATATCTCGCGAGAGCTTAATAACAACGCGGCTCCAATAGAATTTGTTGTCTGTTTCATGTGTAATTGATTGCCTAAGCAGAATTTTATGGTGCATGTAGAAACAGACGAGTAAATGTATGGTTAAATCCCCACTTTTCCTTTGTAGGTTTAGTTGCTTTTTGAAAGAATGGGAATTTTAATTAAATTTTGGCTTTATTCTTTTCTCGAATGCGAGTTAAATGTAATAGCTTCTACAACTTATAGCTAATGGTCAGATCTTTTGATTCATCAAAGCCAAAAACAAATATAATACTGGTTATTATATTCTGCAAGAATTATATAGGTGAAACTACTTCTCTTAGCCACACATTTAATTAGAAATTTGAAATTGTTTAATTCTGATGAGGATAAGCGGTAAAATGTTTAATACAGTTTAGGACTGAAAATATACCGAGTGTGAACATTTATATAAAGTGATGCAATATGACGAATTAATGTCAAATTCAAACTTAATTTGGTTTTTAAGTATGTCTGTTTATAGCAAATCTAGTACTTGAAGGATCCCGTGAAATACATCATTTTAAAATTTTTAATTTTATCGATCGTTAATGATATGAAGCATTCGTTGCACATACAGATTAGTAAGCGATGCTTTTTTCACATTGCGCACAGCCACTTTGAAAGTATCACTGCAAACCAGTGTTAGACTCATTTCAGCACTACACTGTATTAAACATAATAATATATATTATTATTAAGGAAAAACTTTCAAGGTTTTAATAAAAAAACTCACCAAATCAGTTCACCTTGTTCCATATTTTTAATTATTGATTAAAGGCGAGTAAACACTGAACATAATTTATATACATACACAATGTATTAATGCATTGGAATTTACGAAAGTGTTAAAGCAACTTCATTATTTACCTGTCACAGTTAAAACAAAAGGCATAAAATGCATTTAATGATGAGATAATATCCCTTTAAATCCCACTTCATTTCATCAAAGGAATAAAGAAGCCTCGTCTCTATTAATTTTTAATTAACCACGTTTCATAAAAATAACGTTTTATCTTCTACGCGAAACATGTTTAGTTAAATGATATCGTCATGATAAATGCATGGTTTCAAAGTTTTGAAAAAAATAATGATTAGTAATGCTGACCGGCAGAAAAGTTCGGGTCTGGTCCAGCCCCTCGTGGATTAAAACTCTTAGTTAAAGCATAACTGTTAGCTAAAGCAATATGTCGTATTCGTGTAGACAAAAATTGAGAGTTAAGAACAATTTGTTGAGACAACAAGTAAGAATGGTTCTAGTCCTACAGCACCTCGTAAATCATTTAGCTTACATTTATATTGACAGATAAAGATAGGTTTGCACCTGAACCTAGTTGAGATATTTTATGCATTGTATGCTCATGTGCCACTACATGCCATGAGAGGAAATAATGATATGGCCTATTCAGTTCTGTTCCTACAGATGTACTTAAGCTTGGTCGAATAGTCGTTGCAAAAATTAGTGTTCGGTTTACCGCCTAGACGCCCGAGAACGATTAATGAAATTGCACAAAATAATAAACTTTTGAAAGACAAAATAAGCCAATGTGAAGGGATAACCTTACAATCTCCTAAGGTCTCATTCTGTAAGCCTAAGAGGATGGCTGCACTGTGGCTATTTGTGGCTAGGATGTAAATTCATAAATTCGTTGACACTTGCAGTAGTACGATTTACACTTGCAGAAACAAAAATACTCATTATTCGGATAACGGTAGCAGGTTACAATATATTTCGACCTTGCGTCTGTTCAACTAGATGTGTATTCTCTAAATTGTCCAATTCTCTCAAGTGTCTTTCGAATTGTCGTAGATCCTGTCTAAGATCCATATTTTCTTGTCGCATGCCGCTGTTTGTCACTCACGTGTTGCAGAAGACCTCTACTACCGACTAGAAAGTTCATCCATTTGATGATCCAGATAATATTCTAGCCCCCTGCATACAAAATCTTCTTTGGTCAGCCCCAGAGATAACTGTGTTCTGGTCCTCTGCAACATTTGCCTGGAGAAACGCTATGAATGACATAGTCACATCATTACCGTCTCCGCAATCTTTCTTCGCGGAGCGTCGAGGTTGGCGTGGTGGCGAATGATGTTTAACAATGTGTCAGAACAGCTTTTTGAGACTGTAAATCATTGCCTCGCATTGACGCCATTAGTTTCGTGGGTTCGTGGAAAAATATCTCCCCCCCCCCTCCCCCTTTTCAAAAAAGGGTGATTTCATATTTATAGCTAAATAGCATATTCATATATTTTAAAACTAAGGTAAAAACTGATTAAATTGTCTTATTGTATTAATGCATTTGTATGTGCAAACCTACATGTAACATAACCGCGGGCTAAAGGTTAAGTGTGATTTTATTGCATACGAAACTGTGACAATAATAAATCAAAATTGTTTTTGTGTAACGTTTTTAACACCCGAACTCAAACATTAACAGAAATGTGTTCAATTTAAATCAACTTTGTGATATTATTGAATAAGGGTATACTGATGGAATCTATAATTGTCGATGCATTAAAGATTGACAGCTTTTTTATGGAGTCGATAATATTTATGGGCCAAGATCAAAAAGTTTGTCCTTGTTAAAGCCATTATTTATTTATGGATGACTTATAACTATTAATATTAAGTCATAAGTTAATGTTCAGGACGGAACGCTTCATCCTGTAAGAATTTAATGAAAATCAAGTGAAATGAAAGAAATTTTGGGTAGCATGGATTTTTAGTATGTTATTTTGTACAAAAATGGCATTAGTTATTGTATTTGACTACATTTTAATCCATATTTTTTAGAGATTTATATGTTTTGAAAGTTTTTGCAAAACGAAATTGATCAAACACGACAATTCGTGTTTTCCTAAATACTGGTGTTTAAGAGCCTGTCTCTATATTTACTTTTTCTGGGTATTTATATGTTATTCGTTACTCTTTCAAAATATTTGAAATATATATGAGTCTTCATCAATTATGGGCTTGATTTTTCGTGTATTAACCTTGCCATTGTTAAGATTTTCATTGGTGTTGTCGTCGTTTTAAATAGATTTCCAAACGAGCCGAGCACACATATTTTCTAGTTTCTAATGCGTTTTAGAATATCAAAAGTCACTTTATCTGGAAAAAATATATTTAAAAAACGACGTCGTTATTTTTGCCAACTGACTTGAACTTTCTTTATGATCAGAAATATGCAATAATTATGTTCCCGGGGCAATGACATTATCAGCTCGGCAGATGGAAGGTAATGATAGTCAGCGTTAAGATGGAAACTCATTATCCATATAATGGACATTTGATGTACATATGACCTCGAAGTCGCCTGAATAAGTCAGTAGTGGAGCCACATTGATATTGATGTCTTTATTGACAAGTCACTTATATTGTTTAGTCAGTAAAGCAACCGGATGTTTTAATGGAGTGTAAAGAAAGTTTCCACATTCATTACTTGTTAATTACTATGTAGCTTAAACTGATTAATTACATATGAATGGTTCGATATGGATTTTACTTTTCACGAATGACGGAATATTGAACAAGAACTATTATCAAGATCAGGAACGCACCTATGATGATGTCACCTTTATGTCTTTTTCAAGTTTTCCAAAAATGAGTCTTTTAATATTTCCCTTTTTCTTATATCTTCAACCATCCTTGAACTTAAGAAAAGGGGCAGTTAATATTTTCCAGCTGACTGTGTTTTTCCCCGATTGATATCAACTATAATACAGATACATGTATCGTGCGTGTGTTATGTCAAATCTCTAATATATCGTGCGTTAACGTATCCTCTACCATGCCTTTATCGTGTGTGCGCCTTTCGTTTTCATGGTGTCAATCGTGCGTGTCCGTATGGTCTTCCATGCGTAGATCATGCGTGAGCGTATCGTGCGAGTTTACCAAGCACAATTTGTGCCTTGCCTCCAAGGACCCGCGTACAATTTTATACATTCGTTGTACATGTAGGTTTACGTTTAAAACTGTTTACATAGTTAAAGATACTGTAAAAACGATATTAAGAGGTTTATCTGAATTGTTAAAAAGTTTAGAAACTACTACAATTAAAACAAAGCCTCGATTTCGTTTGAGTATAAAATTATGACAAGAGCGATTCATCACATTTAATGGCCGTTTGAGGCTTGACCTTACTTTATATTCGAGAGACAATTATTCCTTACCCCGATTTGGAACTTCAATTAAAGATCTTAAAATATTTTACGTTACCTTTTTATTTTATTAATTTCAGGAGTGCAAGCCCACCCTACGGGACGACTTAATTTGACAGTAAAACATATAACAGGTCAGATAAAATTCAAATTTATACCATTGTTTAGATATGCTAATTCGCTATTGGTTTTGCCGGGGATGGATTAATAATATAAGTGTTACACATGTACGATGATAATCACAATTGAGGATACATTTAGCGCAACACATGCTACACAATTCATGTATTTTGTTTTTCGGTGTTGGTTTGCAGCCAAGCTGGGTGTTCTTGTTGCTGCAATAGTTGTATCACGGTATGTACCCATATAATGAGAATCGCGGATAATGATAGATTGTGAGAATAATGATAGATCGCCAGGTCGGAGGAAACCCCATGGAGAGGTTAGTTATTGTATGAATTTCATGTTATTGTGATCTAATACTTATCTTTTGCGAAAGATAACAATCAAGCGATGTCCTCGCCTTCCTCTCATACCCATACATTTGGAATCGGCCTTCAGATAAAGTAAAACAAAGGAAAATGATCACGCAACATTCCAGATTTCTAGAAAAACTACGTATTATGCCCATTTAAAAATAAATTTAAACATGTTTTTTGTAAACGACACTGCTGTTATCAAAGCCCAAACATCGACAATAAATATGCCACCCAGCTTTAGCCAGTATTATGAGTATATTCCTTAACAAACATCTTTTTTCTGAGGCACCTGAAGCAAATTGGATAATGGGGATTCGCCTAGAAAAAGTGAATGGATAATGTAAATTCTTGACTGGATAATGGTATAGTTTCCCTTATTTCAACCTTAATACTATTTATTCTATTCTTTTTTGCATGTTCCATCTCTTTCCGCAAACTGCTATCTTTATGAAACAATACCACAAGCTCTAGTGACAAGATAAATGACCCATTTATCTTAATGATCTCCCGAAATAGCATAATTTCTTTCTGTCCCGAAGGCATCAACTAAGAACTAACCCAAAGCCTCTTAATACCCGGGTTAAGCGAATCTGTAGTTTTTGGTAATAAATACATTAGTTAATTACTATAACTGTTATGGTCTAAGATGCGTATTCACGTAATGGGAGCCAACCGTTATACATAAGAACGCTTTTGAGAGTGGCGTCCTTTGCCAGTTGGGTAGTTACTGTTAAAAACTGTATCAATTAAGTAGCATGATTTAGTTGTGGTTTATATTATTTGTGCCAATATGCAAAACTAAGGCCTATAATTGACTGAAAAAGAGCGAATTTCGCAGAAATTTTAGTCTAATAAGTACATGTCATGATCTGGTGTGAGAGAAATTTATTTCAGTAACGCTTAACAAGTTTGGATTTAAATGAAAATTTACTCCTACCCGGTTATTTGAATATTGTGTTAGAAGATACTATACATCAAAGTGCTGTTTAAGTTAAAATGCATCGTCAGAGTTAGCTAGTAGATAAAACAGATAGCCAATATCAGGAATATCAGGAATAGGCAGGATATTTATAATCTGATTTTATGTTTAAAAATCAAATATATTTCACAACATTAATTATTTTTCATAATGTTCGTCCCCTTTCCAATATTGAAGAGATCGCAGTAAGTTCATTCAGCATAGTGTTTATTTTTAATATAAAAGTTTGAATAGTCAAACAATGATTTGCTTTTCTCAGCGTTGCGCAATTTATACAAAGTTCCTTCCCGTTAACGAAATATGCCATGTGATTGTAGCGTTTGGACTTTATTAAATAACAACTTTTCAATCGTACATTTACATCGGAAATGTCTTTCCTTTTCACGTAAGTTTGTTTGATAATGTTTATATTAATTTGTGCTTTTATAAGCATTCGTTTGCATTAAACGCACAGTATCCACACATAGTATTGTGTTTCATACCGATGTGTTTTGTGTCCATTCAATAACCTTATATGGTCGGAGCTCTAACCATCACTTGGATACACACTGAAAACTACGACCAAAAACGTCATGAATACAATGAAAAGATGCATATGTTTTGTAATGATCACAGTGGATAGCAAAAAAGGACTATAAACTAGAGTTATTAAAATAAAATAATTTTATCTGAACATTTCAATTAGGCGAAACACTAAAACTCCACCATTATCCATTTCATCAATATTTGAATTTCCCATTATCAACCGAGCGAATCCCCATTATCAAATTTGCTTCAGGTGCCTCAGAAAAAAGATGTTTGTTAAGGAATATACTCATAATACGGGCT
Organism: Corbicula japonica; assembly: GCA_038501625.1. Lineage (NCBI taxonomy): Eukaryota > Metazoa > Mollusca > Bivalvia > Venerida > Cyrenidae > Corbicula > Corbicula japonica. The sequence goes on along the minus strand of JAZAYU010000002.1, from coordinate 16,070,554 downwards.
AAAGCTGGGTGGCATATTGATTGTCGATGTTTGGGCTTTGATAACAGCAGTGTCGTTTACAAAAAACATGTGATCACAATAACATGAAATTCATACAATAACTAACCTCTCCAAGGTGTTTTCTCCGACCTGGCGATCTATCATTATTCTCACAATCTATCATTATCCGCGATTCTCATTATCTGGGTACATACCGTTTGTATTGATCATCGTAAAATGCGAGTATCGATACATTTAGGAGAGATTTATTTGGAAAGAAATAACTTTTTCTTGAATGTGTTTTAGTGTAACGTTTTTCTTCTACTTTTTATCCGCTAGCCTTGATTCCAGGTGATGATGTATTTTGTTTGATTTAGTTTATAACCATTAATCTAATTCAGGCAGTCTACATCCCTCTCTGAACACCTCTCTCAATGCAGTTGGATAGAAAATTGACTGGCTACAGTAAACATTTTGTTATGATGAATTAAAAATATAAAAAAGACAAACTAATATCAGACTAGTGGCTAGTCTATGTATGTATCCGCCTACTGAGTACAGTCGAACTTCGATGGCTCGAACTCCACGGGACCGGCAGATTTGTTCGAGCCATCGGTAGTTCGAATGATCCGTGGTTGGTATGTTAGAAAAGGTTACTGTGCACAAAACTAAGCAAACACATAACAATTCTAAATATTTCTTATTTTAATTTATTTAATGTATTATCATATTAAAATTGATTTTCGTCTGTTTTCAACCTCTGAGATGACTTTGGATTTGAATTTAAAAGAAAAAAACTTCTATAATTTTCTAATTAGTTTTATGAATACGAAATGAACAATTACAATTTTCTAAAAAAGCAAATAACAGTTTGTTTTAAATCATGATTTATGCGGTGTAAATTAACACAACGATCAAATATTTTCAAAGTGTCATTTACACTAGTTGAAAAGCGCATCGTCCTGATTGGCGAGACATTTTCGCGCCTTTGTTCGCACCTTTGATAATGACCGATAACAGTCTGTTCGAGCCAGGGGGTGTCAAAAGCATTGACCATTAACTGTCGGTACCTTGATTGGTGTTCGACTGTTCGAGTTATAGGTAGTTCGAGTCATCGGAGGTAGAACAATATAGAAAATATAGAGGTCTAGTTCGGGACCGGACGAACTGTTCGAGAGAAGGGTGGTGTTCGAGCGAACGGTGTTCGAGCCATCGAAGTTCGACTGTACATAGAAAGTGTCAGGCTGTTGTGAATGTGGTAATGTTACACTGCAGTATTTTAATGTCACCGTGTGTTTGATTAAAACAAACGACCTCATAGCTAACTATAATAACACACTTTATATGGCTGTATCATCTCCACTATAATTTCGGTATCGGTCCTTTTTACAAAATACACATTTGGTGTAATATATTGAATAAAATCCATAAATTTCTCACGCTGATAGATTCTGTTCAGCCGCTCCTTCCTTGATCTGTATGGGACCACCTGCTTGCGAAGCAAAAAGAAACCAAATATATTGATGAGGATGGCATTGTACGTACTCGTTTCAGTGAAATATTAGGCGCTAATAGCCTGTTATTGGATGACCCCTGTCAGCGAAACCATGTTTACGTTTCATCTAACTTAAATGGGGTACAAACTGGGCATGTGATGGTAAAGAAATGAACACCAAAGGTGTTTGAGAGGGTGTTTGGTCTACTTTAGGATTAATCATGAATATCGTGGTAAATGAGTAAATCATTGAATGAAATGAAGTGTTCATCCGTACAGACATTTTAATTAATTTTGCCGTAAACCTGCAAAGTTCTTTATGTACAGATCATCTAGGCGCTTTTATTTTTCTATTCATTCATATAGTACAATACTATATCAATATGAAGACAGCCACGTGACAGACACGAAACAAATCAATATAAACAATCGTGTTTAAAGTTTGGTATTTATGATCAGTAGTAACTAAAATAAATTTAAACTCGCTTGTATCTGTTATAAGACCTTAAAAGGGCTTGGATACTTTGTCCTAATCATTTTTGTCAACGTCCGATGCAATCTTTTTTGTCTTATCAATCGGATTAATTTAATGTCATTTCGTTGATTCGGGAGACCTTAATATTTCTTTTGACGTTTGTTGTTCGTATAATGAACTTCGGCGAATATGTAAGGGTAGACTGGCTCCCGTTCCTATGTTCTGTTATATATTCTCACACCACTTATACAATAATCGTCAAAACCTCCAAGAAAGGAAACTCCTGCGGGCACCTTACTAATATGCATTTTACAGAACATAGATGATTCAGCATATCGGAAAAAAGAAAATGGAATGAAATAAAAAAAGATAAGTATTTTAGTGTTTTCTTTTAATAAACCACCTAGCTGGTGCCAGGCTAATGTCAGGGTAACGAATCGACACTTCTGACACGGACTACTTTCTCATTTTCTCTAAGATGTCGGTGTTGACATTATGACTAACAATTGTTTAACTAATTTATTGCAATTCTCCCCTATTGTTTGTCAATTCGGTACTTTAAATATTTACATATCAGCGTTATCTAAATTACTAATATCAAAGACAGCATTGTCGTGCGTACTCATCTTTAATGAAAGGTCTAACTATCTGTTTATCTTTATAGAGAATATCATAAACATTCCGATATCAATGGGTATTACATAGCATTAAGAGAAATTATGGTTGTAATAAGCGGCTGACCATAACACAATGCGGCTTGTGGTCTTTGAGACAAGTGTAGACCCAGATTAAACAGCGCATGCTGGCAGTATTTAATACGGTCTACTCTGTTCGCTATTCAGTCAGAGAAAAATATTCCTAATACATCTAGAAAATAGATGAAAAGGGACCTTTGAAAGCCACCGAACATGACGAATATGAAAATATTGCAGGTTTGGCTTGATTGAGCCTGTTCACGGGCAGATATGATAATGCATATTATTACTCATGTCGCCTAGCACCGGTTTGAGCGCAACTTAATATTTACACAAGTCAACAGTACAATTTAGAGCCATCCAAAACAGTGTTTATCGTTTAACGACCGTGTAAATTCGCAGTCTTGATTTGGTTATACAAAGCCAATAAGCTTTTTTTACCCATTATGCGTTAAATAAATAAGATGTTAACCTGAAGCGGACATCAACAGTCTGCATCAGGCCATGGGAAGAATTTACCGTTGGCTCTCTCTGAGATTTGAAATTTAAGAAGTCAAAATTAACGATACGTTTGAATATTGCATTTTTTAATTTTTGTTTCTTCGCATTCATGAATCATATTTTACGGCAACAAAAATTCGTGATTATCGGTAAAATATTTTTGTCCTGTTTTTTTTTTAATTCGCGGTTTTCAATTTTCGAAAATCACTTTATTTTATAATTCTGTAATTTTTTAAAGTTTGAAATGGATTTACCAACGAAATCCAAGAAAAGAATTTATACGGTAATATAACAGCGAAGTATTTATTTCACATTATAAGCAGTTTACCTGAATGTGAATAGAGGGTTTGTTCTGGTATTGTTTGAACAGCGGGTCGGATTTAAACTAATACATCCCTATCCGTTTTATTAATATACAGTTAAGCCCCTTACTAGAGACCAGCCCGAAATTTAAAACCATCTCGATAATAAGACCGCTATTTAAATGTCCCATTTTGCACATATTTCTACTCCAGAATTATGACCACCGCACTATTAAGGCCACGTTAATCAAGTCCTAAAGGTGGTCTTTACAGAGTGATTTCATTGTATATATACTTCTATTGGACAACTCGGATTAAGTTTCATTTTTGTAATAAAAAATATCTATATGTCTTTAAACTTTGTGCCTTTTTTTACTGTGTTTTTATCGACTAATAAAACAGACATTTATGGTCAAACTCAAATGATTGCACGGTATATAGGTAGAACAGATAGGCCTAGAAAGTGCCTTCAACTTTTGACAGTGCATCCCGAGGCAAAGCCTTTTTACGGAAACGATACATTTCACTGTTTTGAAAAAGAAATTAACAACAAAGGCGAGCGGTTAATTGATACTACAATTTACCCGGATCGCATGCTCTGCGTAGCAGATACGATCTTCCACGATCCATTTAAAATAGTTTTGTTTTCGGTTTAATTTATCGTCCACAGCGGAGGGACAAACTTCATTCTTCCAGTCCCATAATCTCCGAGGGGATATCAGTTTTATTGATATCTCATTTATTCAGTGTATTCTATTTTGCTAGGGGGAAAATGTTTTCTATATGTATATTCACGAATACAGCGAACACTCTTACAATCATGTAAGATCACAATTGGGGCTGGTCAAAAGTGGTCTTATTGGTGAGGTGGTCTTGATTTCGGGACAGAAAAAACGACAAATCTGCAACATAATAGGTAAACTGTTTGTCACAAAAAATGAGGTATTCTAGTTCCGTGGTGGTCTTTAAGAGGGGTTTTACTGTACATATAGCAGCACACATTTGTGTAAAACACCAACACCTTCCACATACACATTTTTTTACAAAATAAAATAAGAAAACATTATGTCAACGTGTGTAAAAATGTAAACATCTTTTAATAAAGCAATCATAAGCAACACGAAACCTGTTTGATTCCGGGTATATTTCCAAAAGGTTATTTGAAGCCATTTTGGTGCTGAAACTTGGGTTTTAATGTGGAATGCATGTCTTAACAGATTAGCGGTGATTAGAGATGAACGACATTCCGCGGTTAAGGAACCTTCTATTATCTTCTTAAATATAACATCATCGCGTCGGATTTCCACTGTGTCATTGTTAAAGCATTGCAAAGCCTGTCATAAAAAAATATCACATGTTGATTAAGAATCCAGATCAACTGTTTTACATTTCAAATTCTAGCCATGACAGAGCAATATAAATTTTATAAAACTGGGAAAAAGTGGAATTGCAGCAGCAAACGAGCAATTTAAAAAAACATACTGTCGTATCATTATATTTAGCGCGGGTTTAATTTTCGCTTATTTAACTTTTGCCAGTGTGCGCGAAATTTACAAACTTCCTGATACCTTGAAGTACATACCTCTTTACTGTCATCTAATCGACATTAACATAACCCTGTTCTGCCCTGGTATATTTAAATACATAGCTCTGTGCTGCCATAGTAATTTCTGTACTGTTCTGTTATCGTACAGTCTATAGATCTGTACCGTGAAGTACTAAGGTCTGTCTGTCAATTATTCTATATGGTCCTTGAAACTCGAAGTATATAATATGCCGCTTGTACCGTAAATAGCTCTTTACAAACAAAGTATTGTACAATGTAAGAACAAAACGTTGTACTCTTCTTGTAGCTCTGTACTGCCCTGATATCTGAAAGTACTACTCTGGTCATGCAAATTACATAACTGTGTACTTTACTAATGTATTTCATGTTGTCCTGACTAGCTCAGTCGGTAGCGTTGTCAGAATTGCATGGCTAGGCAATGACTAGCCGCTGTCGATGTACCGGTGTTGGTTCGCTCCCCAGTATCATTTGTTGTAATTAAGTGCCTTTGGTAGTTTGCAACAAAACTTGCTTTATATGCACAAAATGGTTTTATGACTGACAGAAAAAAACTTTACTTAAGAAAGACTTTATTGTTCAATGTTCAACAATTTTAATAGCATTAGCGACAGATACCATCTGAACTCGTGTCGTTTTGATAGGTATTTAGTCGGTGAGGGATGTAAGACCAAAATGTTGATGTTGAACCGCACCTATGTCGTGCAAAGATTAAAAGTGCTGTCGTATATGCCTGGCATTCTGTACGCAATGACTTCATTATATGAACTTATTGGTGGTGGTGGTGTTGTTGTTGTTATTACTGTTATTTTAGTTGTTTAAATGAAATTAATGGGTAATCAAAATAATAAAGTTGATTTTCAATGCAATGTTACATGTCGTTATGAAACTATAAATAAATACGCCATATTTGGGGCGCGTCACGGGAAAAGGTACCTTCGGACAGTTTACGTCAATCCGTTTAATGACGTCATAAAGTTTAGCAGACGACATTTATTATAATGCAATTTGCGGTAAAAATACCATTTTATTTACAAAATGTGTAACAAAATCACATTTTATTAATAAGAAATTGATTTATATTTTGAGTTCTTTCTAAATTTATTAAAAACTAAAATATCACTAAAAATGACCGAAGGTACCTTTTCCCGTGACGTGCCCCATTTAATCTGTAAGTGGTCTACCGAACTGCAAAATATCGAAATAAACATACAACAATGACGGTGGAATCCGTACGCAATATTTATCGGTCATATCGAACATACATGTACTCGAAATCATCCTATATCCCAAATTTGTTTTCCGATATATCGCTTATTCACGAAATTTCCGTTCTTTTATCAGGTGCAGCCATTTTCGTTTGTTTCGAGAGTGTTTTTAAAAAGGTCTTGGAAAACAACTGAATGCATAAATTTTCCACTAAACCATTTCGTCAAAGTTAATCGTTGGTGATTTGTTTAGAAAGTCCGATTGATCGGCGATTCTTGTCATATCCGAATACAAATGTCATTTTTGAATAGAACTACATCTGATTACACGGACGAGCCAATCGCTGTACTCATGCACCCTTTGACCTTGTATGAAGATTGCATATCACGAGATTGAGAGTTTTTGTAATACGAAAGGTGAGAAATTGTACGATGAAGAATTGATATATTGTTATTGTCTTTACAAATAATAATGACATTAAGCAAACTGTGCATCTAAATGTGGTATTTTGATCATCTTCGTAAAAAGCAAGTACCATTAAGGATAACTTTTTACATGTAGATTTGTTTTTGTGAGTGATGTTTTGTTTTTGTTGTAGTCGATGTTTTGAGTGTTTTGCTATGCGAACTTGCATCAATCAGTGCAATATAGTGTTCTCTTCTTAAATTATGTACTTGCCGGACAAAGTTACGCACAACTAATTGATTGTATTTAATAACCCATGGATGAGTTTATATATTTCTAAGCGTTTTCGCTTGTTCTTTTATCCATTGCATGACATTAGCTTATTGTTCAGTGTCATTATATGTGCATTTCTTTGGAAAAATATTGTTAAAACAAGTCTATTTTGAGGATACACCGATAATTCATTTTATTTTCGTAATTAAGTGCAGAAATCCCGCGTTCTATTCATAATAGTAGTTTTAACCACTTCGAGATGACATTGAAAGTTTGCGTAAATGAGTATTAAGATATCGTTTAACATTTACGCAAAATAAATTGCAATTAACAGTGTCATTTCTTAATATAGTCACAAACATGATTATATAGAGCGCGTCGCGAAAAAGGAAGTCTTCGAGAAATTGAATATTTCTTGGAATGACGTCATAAAACTTAGCAGACGACACGCATAGTTTGTATTTCTTTGTAAAATAATATCCTATATTCAAATTGATAAACAAAGTCTCCCTTTTTACAAATTATAATTAAAGAATAAAATAATAATAAATAATTGTAAAACGTTTTCAAAAACTATATACTTAGTGAACACTAATTTGTAAAAAAATTCACCGAGGACAAGTTTACCTGTGGCGCGCCCCCTATCATTTCGGCACTTGTTCATCAGATTAGAACATACAATTACCTGCTTTTGCAATTTAATAAGACAGTCGTCGAAATATGTTAACAGTCCCATTTTATTTTTCTTTTCGAAAAGTAATATAATGAAATTACAAGTCAAATTGCTCGCTTTACATCGATAAATATTCAAAAGCTGGGAGCTCATTATTTATAATTACAGTATAATTGCTTTAATGGTGGATACGGATATTTCAGAGGACCTTGTTTAGCTATTTAAGGTGATATAATGTTACAGTTTACCAGTAGATCATATCTGATCGTTGACTGAAAACATGAAACTGTATCTACTGACATTCGAAATACAACTATGTTGATAGACACTCTCCGCTCAACATTTACAGCAGCTTGAATACAAAGTGTCCGCTTAACGTTTGGGGAGTTAAATTCTATAAAGAAATCTTCATTTATTTCAAGAACGTGCAACTTACTACATAGGAGCAACAATCACGTGTAAATTCGTTTGCTGCTTTGATAATGGTTGAAAACACGTAGATCTTTCGCGTTGTTTTTGCCAGTCGGTATCAGCATGTAGAATAGATTTGCTACAGTGCAATGATTTAATACTTCGAATCCATTGTTTATGTGCTCGAGCTTTTTGTTGTTAAATAAATTCACAAACATTTAAACTAAGCACCAAAATGAAAATCGTCATAAACCTAACGTGTTTCGTGATTCCATATATAGTTTTGAAGAGTACGAATTAAGGCGTCTACATAAGGAAATGAAACCCAGACATTTCCTAGCCCAGGGGCAAGTGCCTTCTGACATTAAACTTTGAGTTTAATCGTTACGCATTCACGTAATATATTATCAGTGATCCTTCATGGTTATCGAATAATCTATCTAGACTTTTTAAAGTTTTGCGCTCATACATTTATTCGAAATTCCAAAAATCATCCGAGGGAACGTGAAGTTAGCAGTAAGCAGTAATAGCAGTGACAGCAGTGAAATGATATAACTGCCGCAGTGACAACAGTAGCAGCAGTAAGATCGTTTTTACTGCCGCAGTGACAGCAGTGACAGCAGTAAGATCGTTTTTACTGCGGCAGTGACAGCAGTGACAGCAGTAAGATCGTTTTTACTGCGGCAGTAACAGCAGTGACAGCAGTAAGATCGTTTTTACTGCGGCAGTAACAGCAGTGACAGCAGTAAGATCGTTTTTACTGCGGCAGTAACAGCAGTGACAGCAGTAAGATCGTTTTTACTGCGGCAGTAACAGCAGTGACAGCAGTAAGATCGTTTTTACTGCGGCAGTAACAGCAGTGACAGCAGTTAGATCGTTTTTACTGCGGCAGTAACAGCAGTGACAGCAGTAAGATCGTTTTTACTGCGGCAGTAACAGCAGTGACAGCAGTAAGATCGTTTTTACTGCGGCAGTGACAGCAGTGACAGCATTAAGATCGTTTTTACTGCGGCAGTAACAGCAGTGACAGCAGTAAGATCGTTTTTACTGCCGCAGTGACAGCAGTGACAGCAGTAAGATCGTTTTTACTGCGGCAGTGACAGCAGTAAGATCGTTTTTACTGCGGCAGTGACAGCAGTGAGAGCAGTAAGATCGTTTTAAATGCGGCAATGACAGCAGTGACAGCAGTAAGATCGTTTTTACTGCTGCAGTAACAGCAGTGACAGCAGTAAGATCGTTTTTACTGCGGCAGTGACATCAGTGACAGCAGTAAGATCGTTTTTACTGCGGCAGTAACAGCAGTGACAGCAGTAAGATCGTTTTTACTGAGACAGTGACAACAGTGACAGCAGTAAGATCGTTTTTACTGCGGCAGTGACAGCAGTGACAGCAGTAAGATCGTTTTTACTGCGGCAGTGACAGCAGTGACAGCAGTAAGATCGTTTTTACTGCGGCAGTAACAGCAGTGACAGCAGTAAGATCGTTTTTACTGCGGCAGTGACAGCAGTGACAGCAGTAAGATCGTTTTTACTGCGGCAGTGACAGCAGTGACAGCAGTAAGATCGTTTTTACTGCGGCAGTAACAGCAGTGACAGCAGTAAGATCGTTTTTACTGCGGCAGTAACAGCAGTGACAGCAGAAAGATCGTTTTTACTGCGTTAGTGACAGCAGTGACAGCAGTAAGATCGTTTTTACTGCGGCAGCGACAGCAGTAAGATCGTTTTTACTGCGGCAGTGACAGCAGTGATAGCAGTAAGATCGTTTTTTCTGCGGCAATGACTGCAGTGACAGCAGTAAGATCGTTTTTACTACGGCAGTAACAGCAGTGACAGCAGTAAGATCGTTTTTACTGCGGCAGTCACAGCATTAGCAGCAGTAAGATCGTTTTTACTGCCGCAGTGACAGCAGTAAGATCGTTTTTTTCTGCTGCAGTGACAGCAGTAAGATCGTTTTTTCTACGGCAGTGACAGCAGTAAAATCGTTTTAACTGAGGCAGTAACAGCAGTGACAGCAGTAACACCGTTTTAACTGCGGCAGTCACAGCAGTTGCAGCAGTAAGATCGTTTTTACTACGGCAGTGACAGCATTGATAGCAGTAAGATATTTTTATCTGCGGCAGTGACAGCAGTGACAGCAGTATGATCGTTTTTTTCTGCGGCAGTGACACCAGTAAGATCGTTTTTACTACGGCAGTAACAGCAGTGACAGCAGTAACACCGTTTTTACTGCGGCAGTCACAGCAGTAGCAGAAGTAAGATCGTTTGTACTGCGGCAGTTATAGCCGTGACAGCAGTAAGATTTTTTTATGCGGCAGTGACAGCAGTGACAGCAGTAAGATCGTTTTTACTGCGATAGTAACAGCAGCGACAGCAGTAAGATCGTTTTTACTGCGGCAGTAACACTAGTGACAGTTGTTGATTGTTTTCAGCGTTTTATTGTTTTTTTTAAACAGTCTAGGTCTTTTGGGCTATATATACTGTACTAGCGAAGCAGTCCAGCGCGTCGGACCACACCATAATGTCCTCCATCAGAGGCTGGAGGGACCTTTAACTGGGAATAAACAACGACAACAACAACATTCCAGCGCGTATTCTAGTAGGCATGTAAGCGCATTCTAGTAGGCATGTGAGCGCATTCTAGTAGGTCGGCTGAAGAGGCCGACGACGCGGGCTCTAAGGCCGACATTCCCTTTTAAGTGTGTTACTGTTGTTTTTTATGCGGTAGCATTACGCTACACATGCAAAAAGAAATATCTGCGGCTATAAAGGATTGACTGAATGTTCTATACCAAAGCGGTATGGAAGTGGCTCGAATAGGGACCTGGGTTTTCTTTTGTAGGTCTTTTGACCGAACCAGTTTTAACCCTTTCCTCCATATATACACATTTTTATGCAATGCCAACAGTGTAGATCCAGATCAGCTGGCTCATTTGTGTCGTCTGTTTAGGATCTTGTCGCATTTTAATCAGAAGTAACAGAACAAATAAAAAAGGATACAGTGTAGATTTTGTTCAGACGATAGGGATGTGCCGGCTGATCTGGATCTACACTGTTTGTTCACGCAATAAGGTATATAGATGGAGGAAAGAGTTAAGCATTTTTGTATGAAAAGGTATATTCCATTAATTTCAACCAAACTACTGCCTCGAACGAAAACGGATTCTTTGCATAAATGTAATGGGTTGAAGACTATGGGGCTTCTTGAATTGAACTTAAGTTTGACAGTGTGAAATGCTATAATACTTCAGCAAATGAAGAAGAATCGTCATCTCATGAAATTTGAAAACATATCTTTGTGTGATGATATAAGGCCTGTTTTTTTAATTGTTGCGAAGTCAGCTGTGTTACTATTTGTTATTTTCTTGAAATTTTTTCTACCTTTCATTTCGTGAATCCAATAATCTGGTGAGCGATAGTCATTTCGATTTGGCCCTCTTGTTTTTAATTTAGTTTGACCAAACCCATCAAGAAAGGATCTTGAGGTTAATCACTCCCTTACCCGCCCTGGCTAGCCTTGTATGCTTCGCGAACGGCACTACGCCGCGATGCAACGCTTTTAACCGGCATACACGGTGTCAATGTAGAAATTGTGTGGGGTAAGGTAAGAAAATCGCAGTTTTTGGTTAGATATTTAAATAATACTCAAACCAATAGGTCTGTTCGGTTGTCAAATCATGGCTTTTTATGATTCTAGTCTTTTCTGTGTCCAGAAGGTATTTTGCCTCCCAACAAGTTATCAAAGACCTATATTATATGAAATTAATAACAGCGTTTGCATGTCCACTTTTTTCACTTTGTCGATAGAAAAATACTCCCGACAGCATGCACTTACCCACTTTTGGAACTTCAGTTCATGTTTGTTCGGTTTTGAAAATGGCATAAAATACATCTTTCATGTTATCTTTGTATGTATACCTCGAGTCACTTTTAAAGACTCCACAGCAATATTTTTTTCTTACACAAGTATTTTTTAATATTTTGGTTCCAGATGCATACCTCAACATAAACATATCTATAATAAACTGAATTCAAGTCATACAAATTTTGTACCACTAGGAACGGTTGCTAAGGTCAGTTCTTATCAGTAAATCTATTATTAGCCTACTGGCTACTTGAATCCTTGCTTTACGAAGATAGGTTACACACAATGAACGGAAGCTTAACGGATTGCATTATAAACAAGGTAAAACATTAGTTTTATTAAATTATATTGATAAATATGGAACAGAATATAGACAGTTTTTGTTTCTCTGATCAACAAAATATTATACGTTATTTCTTTGATTTATGTTGTGTAAAATGTGTAAGTAATATGCATTTAGCGGTCTGTCCGATTGATACCACGAGAGAGTTAAAACTGCCGTGATTACTTAATAGCCTCAGCATCTTCGTTGATGGCCTAGGCAAGTTTTGGATATTGGGGCGGCGGAATTCGTGTAACATAATATGATTAGTGAACATTTAAATAAGAAAACTAGAGATGCATGAATGGTTATAAGGTTTGTTTATGACTCTTATGTTTATGAATCGACTATTTTATGACAATCAAATACAAAAATTAACGGATATAATTAAAAGTTAATTGTTGTGTTTGTGCATTTCAAATTCTTGTTTACTTTACCTCATGAGTTATTGAAATATTAAGTTTTCTCTATTTTAATAACATACACCTACCGTAGACCATTGGTGAAGATAAAAGGCCGTTTATAATTTTCGTATTGCCATTTAAATGAATGATCTTGACTACTTCTAAAGTTATAAAAGTTGTTTTTTTCTTATTTATGTTTACCTGACCTTTGATGAAAATGATCCTGCATATCATACTTGGTTCACAGATTAAAGTGATTAAAGCATAATTTACAACATTTCATTTTTCACCACATATCAAAGGTCAAGTAAGTTATTTGCAATTATCACAATGGGGGCCTACCGATATCCAGAGTTACCTCCCATTGAGAGTGGCTTCCCTTGCTGATCAGGTTGTTCCGGTTTAGAATCGCTAATATAAAGCAGTTAAAAGCAGAGATAAAAAGTTTAAAAGTACTTTGGAAGTTAAAATGCATTGTCAGATTATAAAAAAGTGAAACAGGCATAAAAGGAATAACCATCATCTTTGTTAAGTGATTTTTTAAAGTTAATAACTAAATGCATCTTTACCTATTTATGTAACTGCACGTATCCTTTATGAAATTTTTTTATTGGCTGGCATCGAAATTTTAGCATTTATAAACGTTCACTTAAGTATTCAGCCAATCACCGTCATGAAAAACAATGCTTATTAAGAAAAGGGCCTGGTGTTTTACGATCATGTTACGTAATCTAATTAGCAAGACTGGTTTTTACCAGCTGGAGGTGTGATAAAGGCCTTTTGAAGTTTAGTTGTAGATTTGTAAGAGGTCGAAAACGTTGCTTGTTGGGGATAAAAGTGTTGTTTTAGGAAAGTGACTTGAGATTAAATATTTTAATTGTCACACTGTTGTTTGAGACCCGAGCCATTCATTATTTGATATTTGCAACTTAAAGCGCTCTGATCTGAATTAAATAAAATAGCATTTGGGAAAGTTTTACCCAAACTTATATAAACTTTAATAAATTAATTAAAATTGATTGTAAAAAAGGCCTGCCAATACTTCTTCATTAAAATACGGAGATTTTGTCTGAATATGTAAATGATGATGACGACGACGACGATGATGATAATGATGATGATGATGTTGATGATGATGTTGTTGTTGTTGTTTTCATGTTTTGTTTCTGCTGTTCACTATGACTGTGACTGAACAAAAATGATGATAATGATGATGATTTTCTGATAGTTTTCTTTGTAATTATATTCTTCTTAAATGGTATAAATGATTTTTGCCGATTTTGTTATAAATGGTTGATGAAAATGTTTTAAAATGACTTTTTTCTATTATTATCATCTTTATTTTCTCCATTTCTGAAGAGTATATAACAGTTTAAAACACAAATATCATATAATGGCTGAAATAGAGACGATTCTCCATTTTAGCCAATCAGACCCACAAGATCCGTGACCGGTTCCCAAGCCCAGCATTACAACCTTGGAGCCAGTTAAAAGCAGCATATAGTAAGATTTTACGAAAAGACGAAAATTAAAATCCTACGAAAAGCTTTTACAAGCATAAACTGCTCTCAAAAAAGTTGCATTCAGATTCATAAATTCAGTATATTTTTCAATAGGAACAAGCGTTCGAATGACATCGTCGACATGACCTAACATGTACAGCAGTAATCGTTCTCTTTCTACACAATCAAAGAAGAGATACAACTCTACAGAAAAATTGACTTTGATTGAGAACATGAAATTATCCGTAATATCTTAAGTCTTTGGTTCTACATTCAAACATACATAAAATAGTTCATCGATTACTGTTGTATTACATACATCGCATATAAACTGCGACTTGAATGTTTTACAACACAGTTTTGCTAAAAATGACATATTTTCAATGCTGTTGCACTTTTCCTTACCAATTCTCTAAACATTGGCCACATAAAGGCAGGAGAAACACCGAGCCCCTTGTTTAGTTTATGACACGCGGTTATTGTATAATTGTGCCAGAGGCATTAAAACTGCATGTAACTGACCATTACCTCGTTATCTCGTTATTAAGTAATAAACTGGAAATGTCCGACTGCAGTAAACTTACATTTATATTGTACAACTTAAAAATTAGGTCTAAATAATCTATTTTTTGTTGACAGTTTCATAGAAATCCGGATATTTTGACTATAAATTCGGAGATCCGGAGAAGTAACTTAAAATCCTGAGATTCAGGACAAAATCATAAACTTAATGAAATAAAAAATGATATAAAGAGAAAAACGTGAAAATATTACGAAACTATGTTTGAATATATTCTTAATTGTATAGGAATAAGAAAGAAACTTTTAGAGAATAAATAGCATTATATTGAAAAATACGTTAATACGAACATGGCACAAATCTATTAACCGAATGGTGTAGGAAAAGGTTCAGTTATTAAAATAATTATAGACTAAAAAATTCCCGGCCAAAAAGGTTGCATGGACATGAAAGAATATGTATAAAAGAGAACGGGCGTTTCATTGGCGGAAGTCAAAATTTATTTTACATCATGTGTTATGTACTAGTCTACCTTATTTTCGTTAACGGTTTCTTACTTTTCTTTCCCTCAAATCTGTCATTTTTGAGCATAAGAAATGCTTATTTTTACTCTTATTACCGAAGGCTTCGAACATAAGGATGTTAAACACATACCTCGCAAACGTATAAAAATGGGTAAGAGAGACATTTTAAATATTATGCGCTGCACTATAAAACTATCTATATTTTCCATTCAATAATAATAATCAAATGTTTTTATGCATTATGCTGATCTCTGACCAACCAGAACCTATTTAAACGTGTTTAAAAGGACACAGAAAACTACTGCATGTCTGTTTTAATGTCAATCATTAGATAAAATCCCCATTCATCATCAGTTATCAATTTTAATCGATACAATGCGTGTTGTTGTTGTTGTTGTTGAATCAGAAATCAATATTTGATACATGTAACCAATGTGACCAGTGTAACCAGGTCACAAAAAAGGAAGGGTATGGAAAAATATGTGAAAACTGGCCATATATGTCAATCATGGACCGGAACTACCCAGCGACAGGTGCGCGTTACAAAGGGAGTTAACTTAGGACAGAATATTGAGATAACTCTGTATATCGATAGGACACCATTAGCACATTAACATTAGGAAAAAAAATACGTCAAACCTAGGCAAAAATTGCAACAGAAATGAAGTTTTCAATTACCGTCACAATTAGTATAAACAACAACATATCAATAATTGGACGTCAGATGAGTCTTCTTTTCACAATGAATTGATTGGAGTTTTCATCGGTAGCGGACTCGGGCTTTGCGTGAAATACTCTGCTAGCTTTGTTCATGGTCGGATCAAATATTTCCACAACAGAAGTTCGTTTGGGTCAGTCACAGAGTAGTTATGCGATAATTCCAACTTTCTGGTCATAATCCCCATGAAAATTAAATATTGATGCGCCAAAAAGGGGTTTGAGCAACTCAAAATAACACCCTTTGAATCCGCTCCTGCCGGTTGATGGTTGAACTTTAAGTATACAGTTTTCAAACTCTGTTTTGCAATGTACACCAACACAAAAAACTACAGCTTAATTAAATGTGAAGAAACAGCAAAAGATTTTGACAACCAAAGTATAGGTTTCATACCAATGCCGTGATCTGCAGCGTAGCAAAAATTAAGTGCCTGTGTACGGTGCGTGGCCTCTCATTTTTTGGCAAGAAGTAAGTAAAATATAAATAAATACGAATTTTACACTGCGTTGTTTTCCAATACAGACAATTTTTATGCAGTCAGAATTCTTCACTAAACTTTAGTTTAGCTCAAGGAAAATACATTTGAACAGGACGTTTACAGCACAGATAGGTCCATTTTCACAAAAGATTGAGCAAACTACTGTATTCTGGACAAAAAGAATACTAGAATCATTAACAGTCATGATTTGACAGCCGTAAAGGCCTATTGGTTTGAGTATTATTTAAATATGTAACCAAACACTCTGCGATTTTCTTACCTTACCCAACAAAATCTCCTACATTGACACCGTGTATGCCGGTTAACAGCGTTGCATAGTCGTGATCGCGGCGTAGTGCCGTTCGCGAAACGTATCAGGTTAGCCAGGGTGTTACCATCGGGCCTTAAAGCAAAATCGTTCAAAACTTCTCAAAACCTTTAGCTTGATTTCAAACGAAATATACAGAAAACTGTCTTGGAAAAACCTTTACCATGATGTTGTATAAAGTAATAAACAAAGCATTGTAAAGTACATACATGTACATTTAAACTGTTTTAAAGTTCAGGCAGTAGTGAAACAGAACAGTACTCTGGATTCAAGGTGCCAGATCTTTGTTACTTGATACAGTAAATATGTGCAATATATGTCTAAGTTAAACCAAACTAAAAAAGTTAACTTCGTGTCGGACATAAATCTGACGTTCGCATCCGTTCGTGTGACCGACTTTCCGGTCCTTGCATCATCATCCAGTAATTATCTCCCTCTCCAAAGCGTTCATACCATCTATAGAGGAGTCTTATTTTTATTTTGTTTTCAACATATATTAAGTTTACCACTTTCATCGTTTCCAGAAGCGAATTTTATAGCTTGAAGCGAAAATGTAATAAAGCGCCATGCGGCGTTCTTTCAACGTTCAGCATTTTCTTGTTTCAACGGACATTCATCAAATATGCGTGGAAAATGTTATAAACGTACAATCACCTTATTTATACTTAAACTCCTGCTCTAAATATTTTACGGTGTCACGTCAAAAATGTTTGTTCTGGTTTTGCGCGTTTTTTTTCTGAAATTTATAAACTATTTTAACCGGAAAACACTAAAATTTCGGCGTGCGGCGGTTAGCTCGTAGCGGGTTTATCAAAACATCGTTATTAAGTGCTATAATTGTTAACCTTGTAATATTATTGCTAAATATAACTGAAATCATGTTTATTGATCAGTATATACTAAACATAAAACAATCTTACGTCAAATTTTTGCGTAATCGAGGCAGTGACAAAACTTTTTGATCATCCCTCGTAGGTCTTACATCTTTATAGGAAAAACTAAAAATGTTTTTAAAAAACACAGGCCAGATTATTTAAATATTTCGCAGAACCATTTTTACGAAAATTGTTCAGGGCAAAACTTAAAAAAAAACACGGGGTGGGGCTTACTTTTCTCAAAATCAACGTTCAAACATTCTTTTAGCATTTTATTACATTAATTACCATACAGTTGTATCCTGTAGGAAACACCAATTTAGTTCCATTTGTTAACAATGACTTACATCTGGAACGCAAGAGTTATGTGTGAGTGAAGATGTCAAACTATTGTATCCACTTCTTTTTGTCTGACCGCTAAAAAAGTTTCGAAATTGCGCAACCTATGTGTAAATTTATCCGCCCCCATACTTATCCTAGTCACTGCATAATTTTGATTTTGTATTTGCAGGGGGAACGTTCAGCGAAGCCTGCTCATTGAGATCTGGGAATTTTCCAAACTCCGGTATGGCATATAGTTGTATTAGTCAATTAATCAATTAGTTACAACATTTTTGCAACTCTGTATGACAAAGCTAGAATTAAAACAACAACAACATTATACTTAAAATAAATTCTCACTATACGGTTTTGGCATTTGCTGTATAGAAAATTTTGTAAATCTATACATAAAAGAACAGTAAAATATTGAAATTGTACAACGCAAATTGTAGATTATCTTGAGGGTGACAGCAATTAGTTTACTATCCATTGTTTATTCGCTAATTATCTCTGACACTATTGATCAGTACTCTACCGAAAGGATCTAATGGTTCTGGACAATGCAGACAATTGGGTATTGTCCTATTGACACTGTGATGGTAATCCCACTAAACATAAGTAAAAAAAACAGAAGTAAACAAAATACAGAATATTCTGTAATTATTATTAATTATTTATTGCTTAAGTATGTTAGCTTATTCTCTTATCCGTTTGATAAATAAGATAATATTATGTCCAATTTGGATTGATTAATATTTGTATGCCATCGACAAAAATTTGTTGCTAAATAATTTTTCCTTAAATGTCTGTTTTATTATACACCTAAACTACCAGATTTGCGCTATCTTTTGATTTAATCTAAACTTGCATATCCTCTGTGACATGATAATTAGGGGGCTTGCATGCTCTGCTACTGTTTATTTATCAGCCTGCGTCCCATGTCATGGTACCTAACTCCATTGGATAAACTATGACAGCTTAATCTGACAGTTGGAGAGGTGTCATTCATTGCGGTAGGAGTCAAAAGTATATGGATATTTTGTGAATTATTCAATTAGTGAAAGTTTATTAGAAGACATATATGCTTATTTACTTCTTCTTTATTGTTAAAACTTCAGCCATGAGAACGACACATCAGTTTTAATAAAAATTAGTTTCTTAATCTATGATAAAAAGGTCTAACTTTTCTTAAGAATAAAATATTTTGGTGTAATTAAATGTAGAACGAACATGCAAAACCAAAATACATAACATATTCGCAGTTTCGGAACATTCTATTGAATATAGTTTTAACCAAAAAAAAAAAAAAGTGAAATAAAACCAGATACTGAAATATTACGTTCACCTCTCAAGAAATCGTTTTCAGATGATGTGTACTTGCTGTAAAAAATGAACAATTATAATTATAGTTAATCAATAATGATTTTTTTAATTAATTTATTATCATGATATATGCATATAAAGGTGCTGTTAATTAACTACATTAAAGATTACTGATTTGCAATACCTTATTTATTTTTCTAACAAAACACAACTTTTAATTGAATTATATGAACACTTATTTATCTATATGATAAATATTTTAATAGTCACATAACATTATTACTAGTTAATTATTACCTTACTACATTAATTTTTACCCTTTTGTTTACCACTTTTATAAATAAGTTGCTAAATTTCAACAAAAGCTGTTTGTTCTAAGATCAATCAAACCAATTCATAATTTTATCACACTTTAATCATTCTACAAAATATTGTCATGATTACCAATTAAGTTAATAATTAGCTAATCAAAGTGCTATTAAAATATTAATCATCATAATCACTTCAATATATCATTAATAAAAGCTTTTTCTCTTTTTTTCTACAACTTAAATATCATTAATTTAATCAACATTAACATTTTGTATTTATTGTATGTTGTCTGCGTTTTCTAGTTTCTTCATTATTTATGTTGTCTGCGTTTCTCAACGCCCTTCTTTGCCTATATTGTCTGCAGACTACTATTTTCTTTTATACGCTTTTCCAATCATTCGATGAATTTATTTGGTTACCGCCCCTGTCCAGTACCGTGACTGCTCTACATGAAAAATGATTGCTCGCTGTTATAGGGAATATGTACCTACAACTTTCTTTTTTAACATAAAATTCTTTTTTGAAAAATATATTTTATCTTTGGAATGGTAATAATACATCAGCGTCATGATATTTTTTAAAATAATTTATAAAACAATCAGGTTTCTGACTAAAAGTGTCAATTCATTATTCCTCGCATTAAACACTAAACGACTTGAACTAACAGACAGTCGCAGTGTTCTCTTCACGGCTTAATTGAGTCTCGTTTCCGGATTAGCGTGTCTATTCATCTACTGACATCATGTTGTGATTATGTCGGCGGCGATTGATTTTGAAGGCGGCATGCCATAAACATGTCAAACTGTCTTGCACACGGGGTCATCTGTCAATTACTTAAAGGGGCAGATATCATAGACCAATAGAGATCGTGTAATCTCTATTTGCAAGGTATCTACACCTCCCAATTCTTAAGTATTTCGGAGTCCTTTAACTACTGGATGTGCCAAAATTACAATGTCAAACCTAAGAAATCTAAATTGGATATGCAACCTTATTGTGATATAAATATTCCCATCTTTTTTGAAGCCGGCATCTAAATCCTTGGATTTTATTCTACGAATGATACTTCTACAACAAACAATCAGATTACCGATCCTGTTTTATTTCAAGACAGAATAAATCATAGTTTGTTGTGAAGTATACGTAACATTTTAAATATTCAAATTATTTATTCGTTAAACGCCTTAAATTTTTAGGACAATTCTATTAGCAAAATGTGTAAGTATCAACAAATTCAGATTGTATTTTTTGTCTACAGATCATGTAACCTGATGTTGACATATCACGATTTCCGGAGAATAGCGCATTACTAGCCTTAGCAAGTTGCAACATTTACACCAGTTAAATATATTATCAGCAGAAAAGATATTAAGAAGAAATTGTTGTACATAATTGGTAAAATTAATGCTTATGTTTGTGCAAATTGCGTTTCATGCTGCCTACTATCAACAAGAATGGTACATGTTCTTAAATCATTAAAAATCGAAATATCTAACAAAAAGCCCTTTCCCATAACTAGGTAGGTTCCCTTGAACATTACTTGCCCTTTGACAAAGTGCGCATGACCGAAAAATAACTTTCCACTTCCGGGGACGTCCGATAATAAAAGAGACAAGATAACAATTAGGATATAATTATGATTTTACTGCAAATCAAAATGAAAAAAAAATAAATGTTCGTTAAAATATTGATTATTTAATACAAAGATTGTATTTGAAAAGGACAAAAGACCGTATATATGCGTACTTATATAACAGGGTTAAATCCGTCGGATGTTAGCTATACGCCTTTCCAATAATTCGATGAATTTATTTGGTTACCTCCCCTGTCCAGTCACGTGACTGCTTTACAGGAAAAATGATTCGCGCTGTAATAACGTAATAGGGAATATGTTCCTACAACTTTCATTTTTATCATAAAATTATTTTTTGAAAAATGTATTTTCTCTTTGAATTAGTAATAATACATCAGCGTCATGATATTTTTGAAAATAATTGATTAAACAATCAGGTTTCTGACTAAAAGTGTCAATTCATTATTCCTCGCAATAAACACTTAACGACTTGAACTAACAAACAGTCGCAGTGTTCTCTTCACGGCTTAATTGAGTCTCGTTTCCGGATTAGCGTGTCTATTCAACTACTGACATCATGTTGTGATTATGTCGGCGGCGATTGATTTTGAAGGCGGCATGCCATAAACATGTCAAACTGTCTCGCACACGGGGTCATCTGTCAATTACTTAAAGGGGCAGATATCATTGACCAATAGAGATCGTGTAATTTCTGTTTGCAAGGTATCTACACCTCCCAATTCTTAAGTATTTCGGAGTCCTTTAACTACTGGATGTGCCAGCAAATGTATTTGATTTAGCACTTAAATGGATTCTTAATCAACATTACGACACGTTATAGAAACAAAAGCCGTCAATAAGAAACAAATCTTGTCAAAACATTTTATATATGTTTAATTAAGAGTTTGGGCTTTTATGCCAAAATTACAATCTGTCAAACCTAAGAAATCTAAATTGGATATTCAACCATATTGTGATATAAATATTCCCATCTTTTTGGAAGCCGGCATCTAAATCCTTGGATTTTATTCTACGAATGATACTTCTACAACAAACAATCAGATTACCGATCCTGTTTTATTTCAAGACAGAATCAATCATATTTGCTTGTGAAGTATACGTAACATTTTAAATATTCAAATTATTTATTCGTTGACCATAAACGCCTTAAATTTTTAGGACAATTCTATTGTTAAAATGTGTAAGTATGAACAAATTCAGATTGTATTTTTTGTCTACAGATCATGTAACCAGATGTTGACATATCACGATTTCCGGATAATAGCGCAATACTAGCCTTAGCAATTTGCAACATTTACACAAGTAAAATATATTTTCAGCAGAAAAGGTATTAAGAAGAAATTGTTGTACATAATTGGTAAAATTAATGCTTATGTTTGTCCAAATTGCGTTTCATACTGCCTACTATCAACAAGAAAGGTAAATGTTCTTAAATCATTAAAAATCTAATTATCTAACAAATAGTAAACATAAAAAAGTCTGGCAAAATAACAGACCAGCAACTTATTTTTTCACCGCCGGCGACGAACGCAGACCTGCAAAATAGCGGATAAAGTTAGCTAGTATGTGCTTAAGCCATTAGCCCGATCGTTCAGCTATCCTGCAGAGCCTCGTTTTGGATTGATTTTCTGTCGCGGGAAGTAACTCGTACAGGACTGCGAAACTGTTTATTGGAAAGGCGTATAAAACACTATTTCTAAAATGCAGTTAAGGTCTTCGTGTAAAAGATTGAATGTCTTAATGTACATGTAAAATCAATAATATATATTCATACAAACACCTAAATACTTTTGAGTTTTTTTATATATTTTTCGGTCATATACTTATCGAGGAATATCTGGAAGCGGCCCGCCGAAAGATACGGAACGCTAGTTAGAATAACTGAAAGCGCCGTTATAAATGTATTTTTCTTAGTTATGACAATTTATTATATTTTATAAGTTGTCATTACATAATGAATGATCATTCAAATGTGCTTTCCAGATATCTGTTATAATTTCAGCGTTTGATTGTCGGTCATATTTTTACATGCATCGTCGATCTCTATAACGTCCTTTTTGTTTTGAACGTCCCCGGAAGTCATTCACCAGTAATCAAGGGATGTAATCAATGATTTACCACGAACGGCAACCTAGTTATGGGAAAGGTCTATAGTAAACATAAAAAGTCTGGCTAGAATAACAGACCAGCAACTTATTTTTTCACCACCGGCGACGAACGCAGACCTGCAATATAGCGGATAAGGTTAGCTATTATGTGCTTAAAGCCATTAGCCCGATCGTTCAGCTATCCTGCAGAGCCTCGTTTTGGATTGATTTTCGGTCGCGGGAAGTAACTCGTACAGGACTGCGAAACTAATTATTGGAAAGGCGTATATCGTCTGCGTTTTATTCTGTGCCATTTTTATGACATGCCGCCTTCAAATATCAATCGCCTCCGACATATTCGTAACATGATGTCAGTAGTTGATTAGACACGCTTTTCCGGAGACGAGTTTAAATTTAGCCGTGGAGAGAACACTGACTGTTCTTTAAAAACGTTTAGTGTTTAACGTGAGGAATAATGACTAGACATTAGTCAAAGAAACTTGGTTGTTTATTAGTTGTTTAACAAATTATTATCAAAAATATCATGATGTATTATTACTAATTCAACGAGAAAAAATATTTTTCAAAAAATAATTTCATGTTAAAAAAGAAAGTTGTTGGTACATATTCCTTTTTACGTAAATACAGCGAGCAATCATTTTCCCCGTAGAGCAGTCACGTGACTAGACAGTGGAGGTAACCAAAAAATTAATCGAATCATTGGAAAGGCCTATAAAAGAACGTTAACAAATAAACGAAAAATAACTATTATAATTTTATATATTTAGAGGATAATACACGGCTGAGTGGGGCCGAGGCGTGATAATCGGCCCGAGAGGAGCATTACGGCCCGAGGGCTTTAACATTTATTGCAAACTCATCAATTTCGATTTACTATCGTTACTTTGATTTAAAAGAAAAATGTGACGGAACATGTTATCGTTTACTTTACCGGTTTCAAGTTCAAAAGACATCAGAATAATATAGATTGTTTCAGAAAAGCTTGTTTTTTGTCGATGTGTATTGACCCACTTGTATAAAATTTTGTTATGAGTAATTTAGAAGGGAGATTTTAACTATTTTTACACACTGGACCCGTCCATTACATTTCCGATGGTTCAGTATTGTAAAGCAGTATTGACATCGATACATGAAAACGTCATATTAATGTGGAATATCAATTTAAAAGTGTTTTAAAAAATGTTATGAAAGAACGGCCCCTGTTAATACATGACACCGGTTCCTTATTGTGCGATAACCGTTTACAGTATTAGTGTTAACATGCGGAGACGTATGATTTGGATTCTGTTATCTTTTGGATTTTGTGGCTGTACTGAATTTCCTTCCGCATCTCTTTCCTGTGTTCGCTTTTAGGCAAAACTGTACATCGTTTTACAAAGAAACAGTCACCTCGGTTGCAAGATTCACACTAGTAAGTTTCAACTAAAGAAACAGTAAACGTGTGAACTACAAAAAGGTGCTTCTTTAGATAAAGACCTTTTAAACAGCGAATCACATTTCTAAATGGCGTATTAAGTCAGAACGAGGTAAACTGCTGGCGATTGGATTAAGTGGGCAGGGTACAGTTTCGCACTTTGGTCCCGGTCGATTTTTTAAATATTTGGGGTACCCTTGAAATAAATGCATTAAAATGATTGTTTAAATTAAAAATGTGAGATTCTTTTTAAATTATGTATAGTTTGTGCAATAAGAAATCTGATCATGGTGGCTAAAATGCATGGATGGTAGCTTTGTATGTTCTGAATTGAATAGTAACCGGATGAAAACACAGTGTGCTCGGCTGAATCTGAGATTAATTTGACGGTGAGGTATTTCAATGACAAATGCTGAAAAATCAAGCTGGATGGGAGACACTTTCCATCTGCTTGGGGCATTGGGCACATATTAAATATTAACAGGAAAGGGGTTTTATTTCAAAAGTTCCTGCAGGAAATATTTTGCAGGCTTTCAGATATGTAGGATTTTAGCCAAATTTGCACTTGAAAAACAGGGGTAGGGGTGAGCTTATAGGTCTTATTAAATCCTGAAGGATAATTAATGTAGACCAGTTGCTTGTTGTTTACATGATACCACCCCCCTCCAACACAGAAAATACAACAACACAATTTTAGCAGTACAAATTTTGTATTTTCAGTAAACAAGAGTTCGCGCGCAGTCCCAGACTCCGAAAGCCGCATCGGAAACTGTACCCTGCGCCCTTAAGGTAAAAACCTGAATTTTTTCGTATGCGAAAGTTGACTTTGATGAAATGCAAATGCAATATCTGAACATAGTTTGAGTTGAAAACAGTCATTTTTCTCAGTTTTGATGAGAGGTTTGGCATCTGTAACAGAAAAACTATCACCCTGCCCTAGGGGGTGATATTCTGCTTATTTCCCTTTATAAGGGTGTAGGTGTCAGATTGGCTTTATCTACCTCATTTGGCTAATAAAACATGATTAAAGTGCTTTGTTGAACCCGAAAAGGATCAAACCTGAGATGAAAGGGGGATATTTGAGACTTTAGAGGGAGACGCAAGTTCTTAAGTGGGCAGGGTACAGTTTCGCACTTTGGTCCCGGTCGATTTTTTAAATATTTGGGGTACCCTTGAAATAAATGCATTAAAATGATTGTTTAAATTAAAAATGTGATTCTTTTTAAATTATGTATAGTTTGTGCAATAAGAAATCTGATCATGGTGGCTAAAATGCATGGATGGTAGCTTTGTATGTTCTGAGTTGAATAGTAACCGGATGAAAACACAGTGTGCTCGGCTGAATCTGAGATTAATTTGACGGTGAGGTATTTCAATGACAAATGCTGAAAAATCAAGCTGGATGGGAGACACTTTCCATCTGCTTGGGGCATTGGGCACATATTAAATATTAACAGGAAAGGGGTTTTATTTCAAAAGTTCCTGCAGGAAATATTTTGCAGGCTTTCAGATATGTAGGATTTTAGCCAAATTTGCACTGGAAAAACAGGGGTAGGGGTGAGCTTATAGGTCTTATTAAATCCTGAAGGATAATTAATGTAGACCAGTTGCTTGTTGTTTACATGATACCACCCCCCTTCAACACAGAAAATACAACAACACAATTTTAGCAGTACAAATTTTGTATTTTCAGTAAACAAGAGTTCGCGCGCAGTCCCAGACTCCGAAAGCCGCATCGGAAACTGTACCCTGCGCCCTTAACATATTACAGGTGCATGAGGCGTAATTCGGTTTAATTCAGTTTGATCGATAGTGTGAAAATACAAAAATAAAAAACATAAATATCAATTTTTACCATGGAGAAAACTGATACTCCGATGTATTGGTTGACCGTTTTAGTTGTTTAATTTGACTAGAAAAAACGGTACAATATTAAAGTTGGAATCTTTTTGCTAGGTTAAAATATTTGAAAGGGAGTAAATCGATTTTTTAAAATTTCGTTGGACAACTTCGATCGTCCCCGTCGAGTTCTAATGTTCGTGAAGTTGGCCGCCTAGCAGCCAAGCAGCGTAAAGTTGACCGCCTAGCAGCCAAGCAGCCAAGCAGCGTGAAGTTGGCCGCCAAGCAGCCAAGCAGCGTGAAGTTGGCCGCCAAGCAGCCAAGCAGCGTGAA
The DNA here is from genome assembly GCA_038501625.1 of Corbicula japonica. NCBI lineage: Eukaryota > Metazoa > Mollusca > Bivalvia > Venerida > Cyrenidae > Corbicula > Corbicula japonica. The sequence continues at coordinate 16,043,796 of JAZAYU010000002.1, read as the reverse complement.
GTTGGCCGCCAAGCAGCCAAGCAGCGTGAATTTGACCGCCAAGCAGCCAAGCAGCCAGGCAGCGTGTTGGCCGCCCAACAGCCTAGCAGATACTTTGGCTGCTGTGAAACTTTGGCTGCTGAGCTGCTGTGGCGGCTGGGAAAAGTTGGCTGCTGGGCTGTTTTGTCGGCTGTGATACTTTGGCTGCTGGGAAAAGTTGGCTGCTGGAATATTTTGGCTGCTGAGCTGCTGTGACGGCTGGGAAAAATTGGCTGCTGGGCTGCTGTGGCGGCTGGGATACTTTTGCTCATGGGAAAAGTTGGCAGCTGGAATAGTTTGGCTGCTGCGCTGCTGTAGCGGCTGAGAAAAGTTTGCTGCTGGGAAAAGTTAGCGGCTGGGAAAAGTTGGCTGCTGGGCTGCTGTGGCGGCTGGGACACTTTGGCTGCTGGGAAAAGGTGGCTGCTGGAATACTTTGGCTGCTGAGCTGCTGTTACGGCTGGGAAAAGTTGGCTGCTGGGCTGCTGTGGCGGCTGGGAAAAGTTGGCTGCTGGAATACTTTGGCTGCTGAGCTGCTGTTACGGCTGGGAAAAGTTGGCTGCTTGGTTGCTGTGGCGGCTGGGATACTTTGGCTGCTGGGAAAAATTTGCTGCTGGAATAGTTTGGCTGCTGAGCTGCTGTGGCGGCTGGGAAAAGTTGGCTGCTGGAATACTTTGGCTGTTGAGCTGCTGTAGCGGCTGGGAAAAGTTGGCTGCTGGGCTGTTGTGGCGCTGTGATACTTTGGCTGCTAGGAAAAGTTGGCTGCTGGAATACTTTGGCTGCTGAGCTGCTGTGACGGCTGGGAAAAGTTGGCTGCTGGGCTGCTGTGGCGGCTGGGAAAAGTTGACTGCTGGAATACTTTGGCTGCTGAGCTGCTGTGGCGGCTGGGAAAAGTTGGCTGCTGGGAAAAGTTGGCTGCTGAAATACTTTAGCTGCTAGGAAAAGTTGGCTGCCTGAATACTTTGGCTGCTAAGCTGCTGTGGCGGTTAGGAAAATTTGGCTGCTGGGTTGCTGTGGCGGCTGGGAAAAGTTGGCTCCTGGAATACTTTGGCTGCTGAGCTGTTGTGGCGGCTGTGATACTTTGGCTGCTGGGAAAAGTTGGCTGCTGGGATACTTTGGCTGATGAGCTGCTGTGGCGGCTGGGAAAAGTTGGCTGCTGGGCTGTTGTGGCGGCTGGGATACCTTGGCTGATGGGAAAAGTTGGCCGCTGGGCTGCTGTGGCGGCTGGGAAAAGTTTCATCATGCGCTTACTTCCTCATTGTTAAAATTTGTTTCGCGTTCAGTATAAGTCTGAATTTTTTTCCAGGGGTCTTTTGAAGCCGTTATTCTTATATACTGTAGAATCACAAAAATAAGCGTATACGCTGCGCTTATATATATGCCGCTGAATATGCGCTAATATTTTATATGCGCTTATAGCTTAGATTGACTGAATATACGCTGATTTTTGAAAAAAAACAACAAACATTTATAGACACGCATTCATCAAACATTATCAAAACACTATTACCCTCTTTGAAGAGGAAAGACGTGTTTGGAAAGACAAGTTTATTTACAAATTTACAACAATTGATCATCACTTTGTTTTTTGCTGTAAGATTTCCGAGCTGTTGGGAGAGTTTTATTTGGAGTTTCGTCCATTAGTTATTTTATGACACACTGCGTATGCAAAAAATATTACTTCAAGCAACATAAATATTACCAAACAAACATTGAAAACTATAATACTTTGGGTATGCGCTTATTTTTGGGAAAGATTTTAACTCAAGGGACGGATATGCGCTTATTTTTAGGTATTAGTTTTCTGTAAGACATATGGGCTTATTTTCAATAAGCGCGTATTTTCGAGATTCTACAGTATTTATTAGTATTGCCAAAGATATGGTTATTGAAAAAATGAAATGTATAAACGTTAATAACGAGCAATAATATCATTTTACGACACAAAGACCACCCTAATACCTCTATGTATCAGTTGACTAAAGAATGGTGCAATGGTAAAATTGAAGAATACGAAATTTCGACTATAACTTGTTTATTAGCAATGACAATGACAATATATTTTATGCAAGACAATTACTGAGTACATAATCTAGAACATTATACACAATTACAACTGCGACGTGGTCTAAGAGTTTTGAGAGTTACAAGTACACTGCTTCACGCAAGGGAAATTTGAGAGAAAATGTATATATGTTGTATAAATACGGAGAGTGACTAACACATTATTACACAGTAATGGTCTAATTTCTAAAGAACATTTTATATAATTTGCAATATTTTTTAAAACGCCCGAGTCATGCGTTCCCATTAATCAATTGAATTTAAAAACAAATGGTCTAACATAGAATCTAGAATGAAGAAACTTCTGTCTTACCGATGATTAACACGGACATGTGCAAATAAAATGATACACATCTTCTATGTCTTGATTGCCACAGTATAAACAATAGCGTTTATTTCTTGGAATGTTATTGGAGCCATAACGGCCTGTATGAATTCTATGTGAATGAGCACCGATTTTAAATTGCGTAATTTATTTTCTCAGTTTAGCAGGCAACACGTCGAGGTAAGTTTCATATACAAAAAGTATTTTTATTATGGACATAATCTGACAAAAACTGAACTACCTTGTAACAACCCATACCATTCTTGAATGAAATTGTCTACAACACGTTGATGAAAAATGTTTGGGAAATTAATATCAGTACTTTGTGGATACAAAAATACATTAGAGAACCTAATCGTCTAATAGTTTCTTAACAGAAGAAATCCAATTTGTGTGTCCCAAATTACAATCTTCTAATGCTCGCCGATATAATGATACGATAACAACATTTTCACTGCGCAATAATTTACACCAATACGAAATTATTCTTTTGTATTTGGATAAATATAGAGGGTATCGGCCTAATTCACCGTATACCCAAACAGATGTAGTAAATTTTCTAACATTTAAGATGGTTTTACAAAATTTTAAATGTACACGCTCAATATTTTTAAACTAAGAAAGCCCCCACACCTCTTATGCATATTTAATTGTAGATCCAACAAAAGCATCAAATAGTTCACAGTAGCTTTTTTGGCGTAAGAGGTAGTTTCTTTAGATTAAACAAAAGATTATAGCAGTAAGGGCTCAAGCACAGTAGATTATTTGTTACTATCTTACGACGACTTTTTTGTGACATACTTCAAGGTCGAAGAACCGGACGAATTTTCAGATCACTCCGCATTAACCATTCCTATTGGAAGAAAACCAACGCCTACAAGGCCACGTGATGCCGAAAGTAGTCCCGAGCAATGAATTAAATGGGATGACCGGTTATATCCTGGAAATAACTTCCAGAGTCCAAAATAATAAGTCTGAATAATTTCCGGTCACTAAAAGTTAACCAAGAATTTTCAAAATAAAATTCTGCCTTCTTAAGCAACTGCAAGATATTTATTAAAATGGTTAAATAATACTTTTAAAAAATTTCTCACGTCAGACTTCGATTGGGTAGCCTAGTATCTTGGCAGTCAAGCACCCTAGCAGCTGGAAAGCGAGAAGTTTAAGACTTAACGTAGATAATGCTATAACGTTATTTTATATTATCATATCATTAAATTAACGCATTTCTTTCGATATTTCATGTTCTCGTACATATTATATAAAAATAAGTTAATTGAGAGTTTAAAAAATATGAAATACAAGTTGAAAAAAAACAACAAGAAATTTGCTGATATGCTATTAAACGAATTATTACGTCAGTTTAGTTCAGAAGGAAGACTTTGATTCGGCAGCCTAACAGCGGGGTAGACTGGCAGCCTAGCAGCCTAGCTGTTTGGCAGCGAAAAGTTTAAAACTTCACGTAGGTGATGTTATAATATATTTTTCAGTCTAGCATCCTAGAAGCAGATGGTTCAGACTTAAAATCATCATGCCATCATTAAAAAAAATGTTCTTTACCGGTATTTTATGCTCTTTTATTTTTCAGAAATAAAATGCGAGATTTGAAAAAAATAGTACAAGCCATGTTGACATTCGCGATACAAACAAAAGAACATAGTAAAATGAGCGAAAGAAATTTACGGGCTATAGCGAATGATCATGTTGACATTCGCGATACAAACAAAAGAACATAGTAAAATGAGCGAAAGAAATTTACGGGCTATAGCGAACGCATATGAAATGTGTCTGTGTGAAGTTCTTACTGCTGTAACTGATCTTACTGCTGTAACTGATCTTACTGCGCCAGTAAGATGATCTTACTGCTGTCACTGATGTCACTGTGGCAGTGAGATTAATTTTGTGTTGTTTTGTTTTATCTGAGAACATCTTACTGCTGTCACTGATCTTACTGCGGCAGTACGATGATCTTACTGCTGTCACTGCTGTAACTGCGGCAGTAAGATGATTTTTGTGGTTTTAGAATCTCTTACTTCTGTAACTGCGGCAATAAGATGATCTTACTGCTGTAACTGCGGCAGTAAGGTGACTTTACTGCTGTCACTGCTGTAACTGCGGCAGTAAGATGATTTCGGTGTTGTTTTTTATAATCTAAGAGTTTGCACGGTAAAATTGATGCTATTTTAGCAACTGTACCGTGATTCTCAAAATAGTTAAAAACTGTCACTTTTATTCGGAATAAAGGAAAAAAAGTTACTTAAGAATGCGCGTGCGTAAATATAGATCTGCCTTTCATTCATTAAAAAGTAAAAACATAGGAAGTTCAAGATCACCCCAACATGGGATATTCCGGATCATTTCCGGCTATCGCCTGAACATGACTTCCCGAGTCCAAAAATTTTATCCCGGAAAATATCTGGTCACTTAAAGTTAACCAAGAATTTTTGAAATAAAAATGGTTCCATATTCCTTTAAAATGGTAAAAAAAACAGTAAACAGCATTCGGAATAAAATTACGATTCAGTTACTATACAATTAATTGTAAGTAAATGTAGAAATCAAGTTTAATTCAACAAGACATAAAATTCTGACAGTTCCGGATCATTCATTAAAGTTAATTGCAAAAAGATGATCTTACTGCTGTCACTGCTGTTACTGTGGCAGTAAGATGATCTTACTGCTATAACTGGTGCGACTTCGGCAGTAAAAACTATCTTACAGCTGCCACTGCTGTAACTGCGGCTGTAAGAAGATTTTGGTGTAGTTTATATGATCTAAAAACATTGTACTGATCTTACTGCTTAACTGCCGTTTCTGCCGCAGTAAAAACGATCTTACTGCTGTCATTGCTGTAACTGCCAGTTAAAACGATCATACTGATGTCAGAAAGTAGTTACTAAAGAATGCGCGTGCGTAAATATGAAAAACTGCGTTTCATTCATTAAAAATTAAAAAAATAGGTAGTTCCGGATCACCCCAACATGGGGTATTTCGGATCACTTCCGGCTATCGTCTGAACATTACTTCCCGAATTCAAAACATTTAGTCCGAAAACTTTCTGGTCACTAAAAGTTAACCAAGAATTTTTAAAATAAAAATGGTTCTACTTTCACAATTGTACCATATTCGGTCAAATGGTCACAAAGACAGTATAAAATATAAAAGTATAACAGCATTCAGAATAAAATAACGATTCAGTTACTATACAATTAATTGCAAGTAAATGTAGAAAAAAAATTAAATTAAACAAGACATAATATTCTGGTAGTTCCGGATCACTCATAAAAGTCAATTGCAAAAAAGATGATCTTACTGCTGTCACTGCTGTCACTGTGGCAGTAAGATGGTTTTTGTGTTGTTTTGTAATATCTAAGAACAACTTACTGCTGTAACTGATCTTACTGCGGCAGTAAGATGATCTTACTGCTGTAACTGATCTTACTGCGGCAGTAAGATCATCTTACTGATGTCACTGCTGTAACTGCGGCAGTAAGATAATTTTTATATTGTTTTGTTAAATCTAAGAACATCTTACTGCTCTTACTGCGGCAGTAAGATGATCTTACTGCTGTTACTGATCTTACTGCGGCAGTAAGATATTTTGTGGTTTTTAAACATCTCACTGCTGTAACTGATCTTACTGCGGCAGTAAGATCATCTTACTGCTGTCACTGCTGTTACTGCGGCAGTAAGATAATTTTTATATTGTTTCGTTAAATCTAAGAACATCTTACTGCTCTTACTGATCTCACTGCGGCAGTAAGATGATCTTACTGCTGTAACCGATCTTACTGCGGCAGTAAGATGATCTTACTGCTGTCACTGCTGTAACTGCGGCAGTAAGATAATTTTTATATTGTTTTGTTAAATCTAAGATCATCTTACTGCTGTAAGTGATCTCACTGCGGCAGTAAGATCATCTTACTGTTGTAACTGATCTTACTGCGGCAGTAAGATAATCTTACTGCTGTCACTGCTGTCACTGCGGCAGTAAGATAATTTTTATATTGTTTCGTTTAATCTAAGAACATCTTACTGCTGTTACTGATCTTACTGCGGCAGTAAGATGATCTTACTGCTGTTACTGATCTTACTGCGGCAGTAAGATGATTTTTTGTGGTTTTTGAACATCTCACTGCTCTTACTGATCTTACTGCGGCAGTAAGATGATCTTACTGCTGTCACTGCTGTAACTGCGGCAGTAAGATAATTTTTATATTGTTTTGTTAAATCTAAGAACATCTTACTGCTGTAACTGATCTCACTGCGGCAGTAAGATCATCTTACTGTTGTAACTGATCTTACTGCGGCAGCAAGATCATCTTACTGCTGTCACTGCTGTCACTGCGGCAGTAAGATAATTTTTATATTGTTTTGTTAAATCTAAGAACATCTTACTGCTCTTACTGATCTTACTGCGGCAGTAAGATGATCTTACTGCTGTTACTGATCTTACTGCGGCAGTAAGATGATCTTACTGCTGTAACTGATCTTACTGCGGCAGTAAGATCATCTTACTGATGTCACTGCTGTAACTGCGGCAGTAAGATAATTTTTATATTGTTTTGTTAAATCTAAGAACATCTTACTGCTCTTACTGCGGCAGTAAGATGATCTTACTGCTGTTACTGATCTTACTGCGGCAGTAGAATATTTTGTGGTTTTTAAACATCTCACTGCTGTAACTGATCTTACTGCGGCAGTAAGATCATCTTACTGCTGTCACTGCTGTTACTGCGGCAGTAAGATAATTTTTATATTGTTTCGTTAAATCTAAGAACATCTTACTGCTCTTACTGATCTCACTGCGGCAGTAAGATGATCTTACTGCTGTAACCGATCTTACTGCGGCAGTAAGATGATCTTACTGCTGTCACTGCTGTAACTGCGGCAGTAAGATAATTTTTATATTGTTTTGTTAAATCTAAGATCATCTTACTGCTGTAAGTGATCTCACTGCGGCAGTAAGATCATCTTACTGTTGTAACTGATCTTACTGCGGCAGTAAGATAATCTTACTGCTGTCACTGCTGTCACTGCGGCAGTAAGATAATTTTTTTGTTGTTTCGTTTAATCTAAGAACATCTTACTGCTGTTACTGATCTTACTGCGGCAGTAAGATGATCTTACTGCTGTTACTGATCTTACTGCGGCAGTAAGATGATTTTTTGTGGTTTTTGAACATCTCACTGCTCTTACTGATCTTACTGCGGCAGTAAGATGATCTTACTGCTGTCACTGCTGTAACTGCGGCAGTAAGATAATTTTTATATTGTTTTGTTAAATCTAAGAACATCTTACTGCTGTAACTGATCTCACTGTGGCAGTAAGATCATCTTACTGTTGTAACTGATCTTACTGCGGCAGCAAGATCATCTTACTGCTGTCACTGCTGTCACTGCGGCAGTAAGATAATTTTTATATTGTTTTGTTAAATCTAAGAACATCTTACTGCTCTTACTGATCTTACTGCGGCAGTAAGATGATCTTACTGCTGTTACTGATCTTACTGCGGCAGTAAGATGATTTTTTGTGGTTTTTGAACATCTCACTGCTGTAACTGATCTTACTGCGGCAGTAAGATCATCTTACTGCTGTCACTGCTGTTACTGCGGCAGTAAGATAATTTTTATATTGTTTTGTTAAATCTTAGAACATCTTACTGCTCTTACTGATCTCACTGCGGCAGTAAGATGATCTTACTGCTGTTACTGATCTTACTGCGGCAGTAAGATGATTTTTTTTGTGGTTTTTGAACATCTCACTGCTGTAACTGATCTTACTGCGGCAGTAAGATCATCTTACTGCTGTCACTGCTGTTACTGCGACAGTAAGATAATTTTTATATTGTTTTGTTAAATCTAAGAACATCTTACTGTTCTTACTGATCTTACTGCGGCAGTAAGATCATCTTACTGCTGTCACTGCTGTTACTGCGGCAGTAAGATAATTTTTATATTGTTTTGTTAAATTTAAGAACATCTTACTGCTCTTACTGGTCTTACTGCGGCAGTAAGATCATCTTACTGCTGTAACTGATCTTACTGCGGCAGTAAGATGATCTTACTGCTGTTACTGATCTTACTGCGGCAGTAAGATGATTTTTTGTGGTTTTTGAACATCTCACTGCTGTAACTGATCTTACTGCGGCAGTGAGATCATCTTACTGCTGTCACTGCTGTCACTGCGGCAGTAAGATAATTTTTATATTGTTTTGTTAAATCTAAGAACATCTTACTGCTGTAACTGATCTCACTGCGGCAGTAAGAACATCTCACTGCTGTAACTGATCTTACTGCGGCAGTAAGATGATCTTACTGCTGTCACTGCTGTTACTGCGGCAGTAAGATAATTTTTATATTGTTTTGTTAAATCTAAGAACATCTTACTGCTCTTACTGATCTTACTGCGGCAGTAAGATGATCTTACTGCTGTTACTGATCTTACTGCGGCAGTAAGATTATTTTTTGTGGTTTCTGAACATCTCACTGCTGTAACTGATCTTACTGCGGCAGTAAGATCATCTTACTGCTGTCACTGCGGTTACTGCGGCAGTAAGATAATTTTTATATTGTTTTGTTAAATCTAAGAACATCTTACTGCTCTTACTGATCTTACTGCGGCAGTAAGATCATCTTACTGCTGTCACTGCTGTTACTGCGGCAGTAAGATAATTTTTATATTGTTTTGTTAAATTTAAGAACATCTTACTGCTCTTACTGATCTTACTGCGGCAGTAAGATCATCTTACTGCTGTAACTGATCTTACTGCGGCAGTAAGATGATCTTACTGCTGTTACTGATCTTACTGCGGCAGTAAGATGATTTTTTGTGGTTTTTGAACATCTCACTGCTGTAACTGATCTTACTGCGGCAGTGAGATCATCTTACTGCTGTCACTGCTGTTACTGCTGCAGTAAGATAATTTTTATATTGTTTTGTTAAATCTAAGATCATCTTACTGCTGTAAGTGATCTCACTGCGGCAGTAAGATCATCTTACTGTTGTAACTGATCTTACTGCGGCAGTAAGATAATCTTACTGCTGTCACTGCTGTCACTGCGGCAGTAAGATAATTTTTATATTGTTTCGTTTAATCTAAGAACATCTTACTGCTGTTACTGATCTTACTGCGGCAGTAAGATGATCTTACTGCTGTTACTGATCTTACTGTGGCAGTAAGATGATTTTTGTGGTTTTTGAACATCTCACTGCTCTTACTGATCTTACTGCGGCAGTAAGATGATCTTACTGCTGTCACTGCTGTCACTGCGGCAGTAAGATAATTTTTATATTGTTTTGTTAAATCTAAGAACATCTTACTGCTCTTACTGATCTTACTGCGGCAGTAAGATGATCTTACTGCTGTTACTGACCTTACTGCGGCAGTAAGATGATTTTTTGTGGTTTTTGAACATCTCACTGCTGTAACTGATCTTACTGCGGCAGTAAGATCATCTTACTGCTGTCACTGCTGTTACTGCGGCAGTAAGATAATTTTTATATTGTTTTGTTAAATCTTAGAACATCTTACTGCTCTTACTGATCTCACTGCGGCAGTAAGATGATCTTACTGCGGCAGTAAGATGATTTTTTTGTGGTTTTTGAACATCTCACTGCTGTAACTGATCTTACTGCGGCAGTAAGATCATCTTACTGCTGTCACTGCTGTTACTGCGGCAGTAAGATAATTTTTATATTGTTTTGTTAAATCTAAGAACATCTTACTGTTCTTACTGATCTTACTGCGGCAGTAAGATCATCTTACTGCTGTCACTGCTGTTACTGCGGCAGTAAGATAATTTTTATATTGTTTTGTTAAATCTTAGAACATCTTACTGCTCTTACTGATCTCACTGCGGCAGTAAGATGATCTTACTGCGGCAGTAAGATGATTTTTTTGTGGTTTTTGAACATCTCACTGCTGTAACTGATCTTACTGCGGCAGTAAGATCATCTTACTGCTGTCACTGCTGTTACTGCGGCAGTAAGATAATTTTTATATTGTTTTGTTAAATCTAAGAACATCTTACTGTTCTTACTGATCTTACTGCGGCAGTAAGATCATCTTACTGCTGTCACTGCTGTTACTGCGGCAGTAAGATAATTTTTATATTGTTTTGTTAAATTTAAGAACATCTTACTGCTCTTACTGGTCTTACTGCGGCAGTAAGATCATCTTACTGCTGTAACTGATCTTACTGCGGCAGTAAGATGATCTTACTGCTGTTACTGATCTTACTGCGGCAGTAAGATGATTTTTTGTGGTTTTTGAACATCTCACTGCTGTAACTGATCTTACTGCGGCAGTGAGATCATCTTACTGCTGTCACTGCTGTCACTGCGGCAGTAAGATAATTTTTATATTGTTTTGTTAAATCTAAGAACATCTTACTGCTGTAACTGATCTCACTGCGGCAGTAAGAACATCTCACTGCTGTAACTGATCTTACTGCGGCAGTAAGATGATCTTACTGCTGTCACTGCTGTTACTGCGGCAGTAAGATAATTTTTATATTGTTTTGTTAAATCTATGAACATCTTACTGCTCTTACTGATCTTACTGCGGCAGTAAGATGATCTTACTGCTGTTACTGATCTTACTGCGGCAGTAAGATTATTTTTTGTGGTTTCTGAACATCTCACTGCTGTAACTGATCTTACTGCGGCAGTAAGATCATCTTACTGCTGTCACTGCTGTTACTGCGGCAGTAAGATAATTTTTATATTGTTTTGTTAAATCTAAGAACATCTTACTGCTGTAACTGATCTCACTGCGGCAGTAAGATCATCTTACTGTTGTAACTGATCTTACTGCGGCAGTAAGATCATCTTACTGCTGTCACTGCTGTCACTGCGGCAGTAAGATAATTTTTATATTGTTTTGTTCAATCTAAGAACATCTTACTGCTGTTACTGATCTTACTGCGGCAGTAAGATGATCTTACTGCTGTTACTGATCTTACTGCGGCAGTAAGATGATTTTTTGTGGTTTTTGAACATCTCACTGCTGTTACTGATCTTACTGCGGCAGTAAGATCATTTTACTGCTGTCACTGCTGTTACTGCGGCAGTATGATAAGTTTTATATTGTTTTGTTAAATCTAAGAACATCTTACTGCTCTTACTGATCTCACTGCGGCAGTAAGATCATCTTACTGCTGTAACTGATCTTACTGCGGCAGTAAGATGATCTTACTGCTGTTACTGATCTTACTGCGGCAGTAAGATGATTTTTTGTGGTTTTTGAACATCTCACTGCTGTAACTGATCTTACTGCGGCAGTGAGATCATCTTACTGCTGTCACTGCTGTTACTGCGGCAGTAAGATAATCTTACTGTTGTAACTGATCTAACTGCGGCAGTAAGATCATCTTACTGCTGTCACTGCTGTCACTGCGGCAGTAAGATAATTTTTATATTGTTTTGTTAAATCTAAGAACATCTTACTGCTCTTACTGATCTTACGGCGGCAGTAAGATGATCTTACTGCTGTTACTGATCTTACTGCGGCATTAAGATGATTTTTTGTGGTTTTTGAACATCTCACTGCTGTAACTGATCTTACTGCGGCAGTAAGATCATCTTACTGCTGTTACTGCTGTTACTGCCGCAGTAAAAACGATCTTACTGCTGTTACTGCTGTTACTGCCGCAGTAAAAACGATCTTACTGCTGTTACTGCTGTTACTGCCGCAGTAAAAACGATCTTACTGCTGTTACTGCTGTTACTGCCGCAGTAAAAACGATCTTACTGCTGTCACTGCTGTCACTGCTGCAGTAAAAAAGATCTTACTGCTGCTACTGCTGTCACTGCGGCAGTGATATCATTTCACTGCTGTCACTGCTGTTACTGCTTACTGCTAACTTCACAGTGCTCGACACCTTAAATGGTCTTATTTTGTCAAATTACGCTCGGCCAAAGCATGATACGAACTATTACATAAAATTGAGGTTCGTAAAGTAAGCAGCCTGAAAATAGCAGCCAGGAAACCTTGCGGCTTGATATGTACTTATTATTGTGCCCTTCTGTGCTAGCTCAGAGCTTCTTGGTCAAGACCAAGGACAGCGGCAATGCTGTGGGGTGGGCAAATTGACGTAAGGGTTAATTATGACCGAGAAACAGTACAATAACACTTCGTTTTCTTTCGTTGTTACAATGTTTGTTTATCTTCATGGTGATTATGGGATTAAATGCGATAAACCGGTCATAAGCTTAATACTTCGATTCAATGTAGGTATTTAATGTTAAATGTATTTGAAAATATAATTACCTAATACTTATTGTATTATGAACATTATGAGAACTTTTTGATCAGGGGATAAATACACCAGTCTATGAACAACCGATGGATATATTGAACTTATGTAACCCAAAAGTTACCAGAGTTTAACCGAGAATAAAGAAACGGTATTTGTTGTTCTTGTTGCTGCTGCTGTTGCTGCTGCTGCTGTTATTGTTGGTGTTGTTGAAAAAATAAATACATGAAACAAAATAAAAAAATACTGTCTGGTAGGAGATAACAGACAAAGGGCCTGGTTAAGACACGCGTTGTTCTTTCCCAGAAGGTTACTGCAAAATCCGACACGGCCACCAGTATCGGCTTAAGTTCTATTCCGAGCCAGAATAAATTGACCGACCAGTTACAACATCAGCAAAAAATAAAATAAGACTTCGTATATACCGTGAAAAAAAAAACGTGGTATACAATGACCAGACTGACATTCATCGTGATTTTAATGCATTCAGCATGATCAAATCACAGATCCACTAAGAGCAAAGCGAACTCCGACTTTGATCAGATCGCACATTCACCGAGATTTAACAACACATCCAATGTTGATGAGATTGCAAGGAGGTGCACGATCTAAATTCCTTCATTTTCTCGTCGACACCGAATGTAGGTCGCCCTCTTAATGTCGCAATTACTAACATAGGAACAGAGAAAATGAAAGAAAATTATCTGTTATACAATACCTGGTATCTGATGTAGACCATTAAGTACGAATCAAAGCAGTTTTTTGCCAATTTCGGGGTTCCTTATACACAGCCTGTAATTTACACAAAATAACACTGGAGGCAATTGCGTTGTAATTAAGAAAAGGAAAGAAAATAAAGTGATTGGTTGTAAGATGGTTGTGATACGTCCGTGAATATAATAGTTGACTCAGGTTTTTGTCAGACCAATTACGAAAGTCTCAAGATCATGTTTCCAAAACCATCTTCATTGGTTTTTAACGGCGAATGTGTAATTAAATTTGTTTATCTTAGCGTAACCTCCATAAAATAGTGTTAGTCATTTAAGGTTTTGGAGAATAGTGCAAGATATAGAGGACACTCAAATTCTTGAATTCGTCCATGGTTCTTAAAAATTCCCGTTTACTGCACCACTACACTGGACCTCCACTTAACCCTTTCTTCCATATATGTGCTTTTTACGCGTGCGCGACCAGTGTGGATTTAGATCAGCCGGCACATTCGTGCTGTCTGACCAGGATCTGCACTGGTCGCATTTTGGACAGAAATAACCAAACAAATAAAAAAAACGAACAGTGCTGATCCTGGTCAGACGGCACGAATTTGCCGGCTGATCTGAATCTACACTGGTCTCACACGCGCAAAATTCGTACATATGGATGAAAGGGTTAAATCTCACCCGAAAGAATGTTAGTAATTTAAGCTGGAGTTGAGGGTTGGGCGGAAAAGCGATTCCCGGACCCGGAAAGAAGAAGAGGTAACCACAGAGCTTAAAATCCGCTCTCTTAAGCGGCATTCAAATATGCATTTTATATCAAATATGCATTTTATAAAGCGCGTAACCGCTTTATTTTTATTTTCACCTGAATGTCACTGTTGATTTCACGAGCGACGTAACCAGATGTAACATTGTAACCTTAAGGTATCTGTTATTTGCCAGGTTTCAACACCCGATTTTCTTTTATATGAACTATGTAAATAAGGTAACAAATACAAGCTCGTTATTTAATATATCTGCGATGATTTCTTATTGATTTCTGATTATCAACTCTACAATCTAGCGGCTCTTTTGTGAAACCTGAAATAACTATCTTATAGAGTCTATATAGACTTGATATTTATAAAAGGTTATTTCTTCACGGTTTAGGGTTAAACATAAATACAGCCTTTAAAATACCGATCCAATGGGATAAGTCGGTACAACAGACTTAGCATTAGTTCAGTGATGTAACGATTTTCATACAACGTTTAACAATTTTCAGATACGAATGTACGGGTCTTAATTTTCAACGCGAAATGCATGACTGCATCGTTTTATTGCTAATATTCGGCAATTGAACCGTATGATTCTGACGCATCTGAAGTATTTTATTCTCATATCTAATTATTATGATGGATTTATTTCATTTTAAATGTGTGTGTTGAGAGATGTTCGAATTGTAGTTGGATTTAATTGTGAATAGTAGAAGTCTGGTAAGTTATCAAAATTACTGCATCATTTGTGTACTTGTACGAATTAAACTTACACATAATAATATGCATTTTAACTTCAATTAAGAAAAGGAAGTTTCGATTTAAACTTTAAAATAATAAAATGCTTTATTTTGACTACAGTTTAGAAAAGGATGTTTCGAAATTCATGTTAGTTAATAAACGAGATGAAAATTAATGATTGAACTAAACAAGTGCGTTTGTTAAGTCAATAAACAACAAAAGAACATGTTTTTGTATTTGAAATTATTTTCAGAATTAAGCAAGTGAAGAATAAAATTATCTTGTGTTAACTTAATAGGTTAGTAAACAAATATCACAATGGGACAACGAGATTCGGAACAAATATTCATACCTGAAAAAAGTGTGTTTGATATTTTAGTCAACAAACGTCACAATAGGATCCCAAGATTTGAAACAATTATTCATACCTGAACAAGGGGGATTTTGAGATTCGTAGTCACCAACTCTGATCCCGTTCGTGTACTATACTATAACCAGAGCTCAAATCACACTGAACAGCAGCCGTCCTCTTTCGATATTTATGTTCGATTTTACGAGTGTACATACTACATGTAACTTAAAAAAACAACATTAATTACTTTTTTAAAAGTACGTTTAAATACCGGATTTGTGATACTATTCTGTAAGCGCACTTAAATTCGTGAACACAAACTTCGTAGTTTTCCGTAAGACACCATTTTCTTGGGTTATTTAATTCGCGGATCTCAATTTCCTACAATTCGCGGATCTCAGTTTCCTACACGAATTGTTGAACTCGTTATTTCGTTTTCGTTAAAATTCGTAGATCGATCTGCACATGAAATCTGCGAAAATGTGTGCCTTACAAATATTAATATTAAACTGTTAAAAATGTACAAACATATTTAGCTTCTCACTGACTTAACACATACAGCCACTATAACAGAAGAATCAAACATGCATACTGGCATGTATTACATGTAGCAATCGTCCTAAATGTGCAGAATGACACCCTGGAATAGTTGACAATCTCCTTGATATAAGTAACACTTGCATTTTGATAAATATCACACTAACAAGACAAGCCCATATAATTATGTTTCATGGACAAGAGCTAACATATATCTCAAGTCTAGGTCCAGATCAGCGCACATAAACGCAGTCTAATCAGGATCTATACTGTTTGCTTTTAGATTCACTGCTCACGGGATAAAATCAGGGCTGGTTATAAAACTGAGATTGGAAACCAGTCTCAAATCTCGAGCATCTGATTGGCTGAAATGGCGACTGGTCGCCATTTCAGCCAATCAGATGCTTGAGATTTGAGACTGGTTTCCATGCTCAGTTTTATAACCTTGGGCACGGTACTCTTGGAGTAAAGTCTCAACGTAATGACTTAATGTTGTCCGATCTTGATAATCATCTTAATGTTGTCCGAAGTTGATAATTGTGTATACATTCTCTTTGATCTTGTTTTATTATGTTTTATATTCTACACATACCGAACATGTTAAGAGAAAATGTAACATTTTATAGTCAACAAACATTCGAACCATCTGACCAGGATCAACACAGTTCGATTTTTAAGATGATTCATTAGATTATTTCTGACCATTGCCCAAGATCATAAAACTAAATCTGGAGATCAGTCTCAAATCTCAAGCATCTGATTGGCTGAAATGGCGACCAGTCGCCATTTCAGCCAATCAGATCCTTGAGATTTGAGACTGATCTCAAAACTTAGTTTTATTATCTTGGGCCCATGAAGCGAACAGTGCAGATCCTGATCCGACGGATGGTATTGGTCTATATTGGGCGCTTATGCGATAAAAGACGTACATGTATCTATGAAGTAATTGGATAAATACACTCAACAGAAATAATTAAGAGGCACATTAGCTAATGACAGATCATAATAACTAAATCCAAAAGTAAAAAAAAAACGTTTACTTGAGTAATAGCTAAAACTTTAATTTGAAAAAAGTAAAGTTATTACATGTAATGTGGTATCCTTTTATTTAGCGATGGCTTAATTTTCGCGCACTGTGGTATCATTATATTTCGCGGTGGTTTAATTTTCGCGTATTTCGCGCTAGGGTAAATGCGCAAAATCAAACCCTAGCGAAATCAAACCATTTAATTTCTAGTCTTATTAGAATAATACAAGTGCTTGAATTTAAGCCCTCGAGAAAACGACAATTATGTCAATTGCGCGAAATTTGATTCCCGCGAAATTAAATGATACAACAGTGTTTTACATACACAATTCTTAAGTGTAAATTGTCCACTGTGTTTATTGTAATTTAACAAGCTCAAATGGGCTTGAGTGCCTATGGCCATTCACAACACTTTGATAACATCTTCTATACAAACAAGCACAGCAGTATTTTATTTAATTTCTGCGCAAAGTTGACACTTTCGTTCGTATATTTTCACTCATTGGGTCATAAAACGCAGGAAAATCGACCAGTTTGAGCATTAAGTCTTTCAAAATGACCTAAACTTGAAAGTGATGTTAAGTATAACAGATGTATAGAGATTGTTTTCTTTCAAAGCACTAGTTAATACCACCCGTAAACAAATTGAACAAGTTTAATGTCGTTATATATTTGTGTCGTACGTAAAATCAAATATAATTGAAAAGTATATTGGTCGCCGAAATATCAATGAAGGTGTTTTATTGTCTTTAATATGTAACTTTAAGATTTGGTTGATAGGTAGGTTTTACTCAGCAGTGTTTACTTATATAGTAAAAGGATATTAATTGAATAGACGACTATAAAAAATATAGAGTATATGTCATAATATGGCCTGGAGAATAAGAACGTACAAGAAGCTAAATTAATATAAACTATATTAAATAGCTATAGAAGACGTGTTCGTACATGTATTGACGATATATCTACCAGTATGAAATAATAAAATATTCCACTGCTGGGTCCCAGGTTTGAACCTAAGAATCCTCGCTTTCATATCTGACACTCCACTTCATTCGTCATTATACTAGAACTTTTGGTTCTGATTCGTCAATTTAGATAGCACTTCCTGCTCTCGTGGTTGTATACTGTTTTCTTACTTAAAATAACTTCAACCAACTCTCAAGTATTCTAGCATACAAAAAGTAGCTGAGCGCGTGAACAAATAATCGATCCCTTCCAGTGGTCCTTGAATCTGAACAAAAAAGAATATAATAAATGGCGAGAGAATGCGAGAGTATGCGGTTTACTGAATGACATAATAACGTAATTATGGTGTTTTTCAACTTTCGAGTCATACATAACACTCATTCGAGTCATACATAACACTTAATTTAATTTAAAATACTTTTCGTTCATGCAAATCATCTTCGAAATGTTCAGTTTGTTCTTCAAATCAGCAACAGCACCATCAACGCAAACTTCAAGGCGGTTTAACTTCTTTTATGTGACCATTTGTTTACTTGCTATAATACAATACTAAAAAAGGGGTATTTTAAAGGGTCGAACATGAGAAATATGACATTACTGCAGGCTCCGTTTGATAGAGCCTTTTAATGGACAGTAATGGAAATGCATATCGCTGTTCACACCGCCTAGCCCCGTGTTGACCGCAGCTCAATAATAATTATTTACACAAATAAAAAGTACAGATTGGTATAATCCATCCCGAACGATTGACAAGTGCATGATAGTTCATTTTTTCTGTGTATGTCGAAACAATTTCATAGCGTCTCGCGTAAGCCAATCATGTTTTAATTGATTAGTATTTATAGATTTTTTTTATTTGATTTCTATTTATAGAAAAGTGAAGTCTACATTTTGTAACATGTTGCTGAACGTATTTTCCCAAAAATTAATTACATGTAACACATTTCATTAGAAAAACATGTACCAAATTTCGTATTTTTTTCTGTTCAATTCAAGTTTTCTGTTATTTACTTTTTCTGAAAGTATGTTGAAATAAAAAAAAAACATCATAAAGTCTCGCATAAGCCAATCATGTTTTAATTGATTTTATATATAGAAATTTTAATTGATTTTTATTTATAGAAAATGTTTATTTGATTTCTATTTTAAAATTATTAAAGACAAAGGATTTTCATAAAATAATTAAAATATTTCATTAGAAATACCAAACTGTAACAATTAAGTAAATGCACGATATCAAAATAGAATCTTAAATTAATGTGTTGTTTACTGCGAGTACACGGGCGGATCCTGTGGGTGTTCAATGAGGTTGCTCGAAACCCTCCTTTTGCGACAGCAATATTTAATGTTCGTGGGGATGGACTCGGGCTATTACGTTACAAATAATCGTAGAATTCCATGTACTCTAAGAATGCCCCAGGCGAACACCCTTTCCAAAAATCTTGCATCCGACCCAGTGCCCAAGGTTATAAAACTGAGCATGGAAACCAGTCTCAAATCTCAAGCATCTGATTGGCTGAAATGGCGACTGGTCGCCATTTCAGCTAATAAGATGCTTGAGATTTGAGACTGGTTTCCAATGTCAGCTTTATAACCTTCAGCCCTGGAGTATCTCTTAAGATCATATAGTCACAAGCTATATTGATGAATTGCAAGGACGAGTGAAGATTATTCCAGATATTGAAACGAACTGATTAAACATATGAAGTCGCACTGTTTTAACGCACTACAAAGTTTTCCATGATAGCAAATTTTGAAAATTGTGAAGCTCGATGACGTAACAATATAAACATGTATTTTTCAGTTATAATTGCTGTATTTGGAACGCATTATAATATTACAATATTATTCAATTTTGCTACCTAACGCAGCATTGTTGCAGTGCTTGGGGCACCACAACCTGCAGCCAATAGGTTTTTAAACAGTATAATGAGCGACTAATTCATTATTTTGCATTCGAATCGTTTTACACAAACATTTACAACAACTGCCAAGACAATTTTGTAAAGTTTTTGTGGTTACTATCGTTTCGCACCTATTGTTATGATATAATTGATTAATTTTGTCTTTTAACTATTTTACAGAAAACAATTACGATCGCTGAACTATCCGGAAGTTGGATTTTTATGTTCTTTACTATTATTCCCCGCTCATGTTTTATGTTTATTCTTGTGTTTTAAGCACTTATCTTTTTTCTTCATTTCAGCCTTTTGAAGATTGTGGGGTGAATTTCAGAGAGCAAACTTAAACGTTCATACAGACAGATCTTAGTTTGACGATTAAAACTGTGAGTAACTTTGATGTTTATGTGAAGCAATAGCATCTCTTTTTACAATCACTCTTTGTTCAATTGTTAGAAATGAGTTACCTACGCAACTTGCAACTGCATCTAAAGATTCATTGTATTGTAGTTTTCAAAGGCAAATGATGCAGCTGTACATTTTACATTACACATCACACTCTAAGCAGCATATTTATGTACAATGTAATAATAGACAGTTTTTATTACTGAAATGATATAGCTTTTTTTTCTTTACGTCCATCAAGTTTAAAGAAAACTAGATGTTAGGAGATGGTTCTGATTTTTTAATCTATTCAAATTAAACGACCTAAGTTATCATGGTTATCGCGCAGTCATCTTCTCGTCGTTACAGTTTTCAGCGTTAATGCAGTGGAACGCGAAATCAGATGACTACCTCGCTCTACACGTTTTTCTTAATTTCTGTTTATGTTTATGACATTTTTGTGTCAAATAAAAACTCAAGCTTCACCCGAAAATAGAATAAACATAATTAAATTTTGATTTTTCTAAAGTGTACCAAACTTTGTTAATCTATATTTCTCCATTGAAACCATGTACTATTGTTGAGATTTCAGTTCACACCAGAAAAATCGAGCGAAATTGAATGGTTAAATTAGGTTAAACGTATATGTGCGATAAAAGGTTGGACACTCCTCGTACATATGTTTTCAATAATTAATTTTTAATCCGACGTCGCAGAAAGTGCCGCGTTGCTGTCGCAAGTTTGGGAACAGTTTATAATTTAATATCGTTTTGATGGTCGAGATTTTCTCTCAAAATGTTATTGGGAATTTTTTTTTCTGAACGTTTTATTTAACTTACTTTTTTTACAATTACGTAAAATCTTCCAAAAGGGAAGTCAGTTATATAATTTATAAATAATACACTCTTTATTATCGAATTGTCGAACACTTGTTCTTTATCAAGAAAAATAATATACACTCTTTATTATCGAATTTTCGAACACTTGTTCTTTATCAAGAAAAATACGTTCTGTATTATTCTTGATAAAGACCAAGTGTTCGAAAATTCGATAATAAAGAGTGTATATTATTTATAAATTACTTTTTTTAAGTTTTCATCTTTATTTATCTCCCTTTTCATTGCCATTATAATTATCTATTATGTTAAAATATTCCTTGTTTGAAGGTTTTCAAGTGTGTTTTTATATTCAATATTAAAATGGTTTAGGCGCAAATTTTAATGCCTTAAGAGTACCTTGAAAATTGTTTATACCAAAAAACATTTTAGAAAGCATTTTGGCATTATTATAGAGTTCACAATCGTATTTTCAATAAATGTACAATTAATTTCCTTACACTGACTTTAAAATGTCAATCGGATTTAAATGAAAAGGTTTAATAATTTCGTGAATTTAATCTTATATGTTTTATTTGATCTTATTTAATCTATTTTAAGGACACCGTTTTTTACATCAATGTCATTTATTGTTGAGATTATTTTAACACTTGCGAAGCGTATGAATTTTGTGGCAAAACTATAGAAAGAGCGAAATAGGTTGAACAACCAGAGAAACTATCTTACATGTACATGTAGCATTATATATGTCATTTTATCATAATAAAATTTTACAAGGCCGCCTTGTCACGTCCTGTATGTTTCTTCTGCATTATCAAACTAAGCAAGCAGTTGAATGGCGTGTTATTTGTAATAAGAGAAGAATCTCTATTTTATAAATTTCCAATTCCAGGGGTATGGGTCATATATCCACTATGGTAAAAGGCCCTCTGTAAAATGTTTAATATTAAATTTAACTAAATCTTTAAACAAGATAACTCGTATTATGTGATTTTTAGAGGCAAATTGAAACCTGATCTCAAAATATGAGTAAACAGTTTAAAGTTTATGACATGATTAATTTTATGTATAAGGTATTTGAAAAGTGTCTACTTTATTGATTTATTTAGAATAAAATTTGCTTTCTCACGAAGATTTGCAGTTATGAATTTTAACTTTACGCACAGATTTATACAAATAGCTATCAGCTTCATATTTCCTGTAGGCTACACTTCATCACCTAGTACAAAAACGGTTAAAGTACCATTAACATATGAAGGAGATATACCGTTATTGCACTAAGGCAACGATTTGTTCATTTATGAAGAAACTTATTCATACTAAATACTTTTGCATTAAGATTTATGACAGATGCTTTAAACAAAATGATAATATAATGTTTGCATATTTATGGCTGGAAAGACATTAATGGACCGACCGTACAACGCGTTAACAATTTGTTCATACACCAGTAATGACCTTAAATGTAATGTATAATAAATACTACCAAAAATGCAAGGACGTTAGGTTTGGAGAAACTTACTTTTAAAGTAAAGTGATTGTGCAAAATAACGAAATTGCTGCTGGTCAAGCGTTTAGAAATACTTATTTATACGATTTTCTTGTCCTTACCCGCCTCAAAGTAATTTTGTTTTTTTTAATATTTTTGTTAATTTACCATATATACAGATTGTTTCCCCCTTTTCAGAAGGTGTACATATATCCCCCACCTCGCACACCCACTACTAATCCCACAAACATCGCACACACAAAAACATAGAACCATATGTTCTCTCAATTCTTTGTTTATTTTCCCTCTTTAACTCAGAAAGTGTTTTCTATGTTAGATTTGTGTAAAAAACAACATTGTTTTGAATCTTTGTACCTTCATTACCTTTTTATATAAAATCATTACCAAGCGCTTAAACTTTATTATTTTACTTTATTTTCCTGACTTTCATGGGATTTTAACGCTTATTTTCTCAGCTGAAAATGCACAAGCGGTACAATAACATGTATTTAAAACATCGCTGCTTCTGCCTCCAGATTCTCCTAAAAACAGAACATAACCTGGGCTTAGTGCACAACCGTTGCAACTGTAAATGAAAAAAAGAAGGCCATTACAACTGGTTTGCGCTCAACCCACAACCAGTTCTATTACCATCTCCGTGAATTACATCATATAATGGATCATCCACTCCTAACTTATTCATTAACATTTTTCGGATGTTCCCTCTGTAGATTACTTAAATATGTAAATTATACAAGCTTATTTCTTAAATTTCTATAACGTCTACTGCATATTTTGATTTCTGAATGTTAATATTAAACATTGGTTGTTATTTCTCATGAATCAATGTCGAATCTTGCCAGTGTCTTTCTACCTTACTGGTAGACAATATATGAATAATTAATCGACCAAAAAGACACGTCTAGATCAAATTTTGATTAAATGTCACGAATTTTTTATTTGGTTTCTACACGCAAAACGTCGTGCATAAATTAGTTATTGTTCGAGTGTTTACAATTTTAGGTTATTTTGTTAAATATCATAATAATGTAAGGACTTCACGTCCTTGTTGGAATAAAACTTTCTTATATATATATTTTTTTAAATCTTTTATTGAATGGATCTTAAACGTCCCAATTAATCCCCGACACGAAAAATGTGGTATTTAAAATCACTAAATAAAAACCTTAAAACGAGTGAGTAATGTTCAAAAGAGAAACTCAGCTAACCTTTAAAATGTTTGATTCGCTTACTTTTAGCAGCGTTTGACTCATCACATGTTAGAAACAACCGAGAAAGCTTACATGGTATACTCAGCAAAAAACAAACCTGAAAATTTTGTAACTTTGAATAACTTCGAGATACATTTGCATGTAGTATTACAAAATCTATATTTTCGCACCCATTCATAAAACACTTGTTTCAAGGACCAGAAATATTAAGATGCACAAGTAAGTTCAGAAAATAGTTTCATTTGCAACCACAATTCACATGGCCTTTCAATCTGTATCAGAGAGAAGAGGTGAACACATGTGTGCAGTGTAAGTTTCTGTTTATTTTTAAATAAATGATTGTGTCCAATCTTTAAAACGTCGGATGATGTCGCATCTCTCATATATAATGTACACGTTTGCACATTGCACTGTATTAGGCGTGGTCAATTTTGGTCAAAAGATATGCATTACCAAATATACTGAAACTTATTTTTTTCCTATGATTTCACAATCATGAATACTATTATACTATACGATTAAAATAATTGTTCCTGGGGTACAAGGTACAGTAATGAATGTTCAGATAACGCACATTTAATCTGAATCAAGTCCAACGTTTCGGGCAGATTTTAGCATATATCTCTGAAAAAAAAACAACAACAACACAACAACATTTAGTATATATGGTCATGTAGAAGTCCGTTTTGAGCCAATCGGCATACGACAAATGTGAATTCTTTTAATGGTTTAAAACAGTGACTGTTAGGAATAATTCTACATTTCAGATACAAATATGCAGTCACTTGCAGCGATATTACAGCTGGTGATTACGCTTTCCTGCGTTCGTGCCCAAAATAAAGGTAAGCTAGTGTAACCCGTGAGGCGTGGAAGTCGTAGGGTATTTATAGTTATTATTAATAAATACTGTCGTTTAAGGGGACATAACAAACGTTGTAAAGGAAAAAAACTAGACTAACATTTCTAAAATCAATAACGTTTATGCGGTAATTCAAAACTCATCATCAGGACTTTTTGGCAGAAAGACACACTTTCGCGGCAGTAAGTTTCGCCTCATAAAAATATATAAAACACGTGCTCTTTCAATTGTTCATCATAAAGTTTCATCAAGACTGAAATAAGTTTTTGTTTCAACGTTACCAAACATTTAACTAGATATATAGATACGTACATTATGACGAAGATTTAGTAAAAGCGGTTTTAACGTGAACCAAAAACAATGGATATTTCTGCACATAGGTAAGTTATAAAAAATTCTGTCACAGTGCTTTTCTTCATAAAAGCAGAAGTGTCCATAAATTTGGAATTAAAGAGTATAAATCTAACAAAGAGTTATTACTTTTTGTTAAAGTGAGTTAAAGTGTATGTATTATCGAAAAAATGCCATTATTATACCGCAAAGAAATTTGCTTGAATTTGATTTGATAATTTGCCGTTGATGTGTAACCGTATTTACGGATCGACAGTAGATATGAACGAACGTGCCTTAATTTGCCTCTTTGGCCTCCCACCTTTTGTTGTCGTCCGCCATTTTGTTTTGAATTTCCCTAAAAATGCATAATTTGAAACCGATCTTGTAAATTATAGAGCGGTATGCTTAGGGATTACTAAAATTGTTACAGAAAATATTTTTGTTATGTTTTAACGTAGAAAACGATCAGATTATTCTCAAATTTTGTAAATAAATATCAAATCGATAGTCCATTCAATTTTTATAGAAGTGACGTCATGCAGGTAAATTAATGACGTCAGACATGTAATTATTGAGGTTCTCAGAGGGGAATTAAGCCGTTCGGCATTAAATAAGCGAAATAAATGAAAAATCGATGTTTTCTAACTATTTTTATCCGAAAAAGTCTTAAAGTTTGCAGTATAATAAAACAATTATTTGGTTTCTTGAAAGGGTATGTGGGGATATATTGCCGGTCTGGGTGTCATATTATCCCTCGCCTGCGGCTCGGGTAATATGACACCCAGACCGGCAATATATCCTCACATTCCCTGTCAAGAAACTAAATAACTATATATTACCACAGACACCTGTTTAGTGGTCCTTTTCTAGCCAGTATGTCAGTAGAGCTATATAGGCTTAAAACAGAGCTCTAGTATCAAGTTTGGTCAAGATCAGCTAATAAATGAGCGATCTGTATCACGAGATACAACTTCAATCACCCAGAACACAAAATATCCCCGTTTTCGAAAAAAACATATTTCTTGTAATACTAAATTTTAGTATTACAAGAAATATGTTTTTATTGCAAGCCAAACATGTTTTGGTCAGACCCAATAACGATAAATTCTATTTACTGACAATATTTTGTTGACTGCATAAACCAAATAAAAGCAAATTAAATTACTTTTATTTGTCGTAGTGATGTACAAACAAGGAATCACAAAATAAAGTGATGATGTCAAGTATCACACATGTCATAAATTAAGCGAAAATGATGAAAAAAAATGAAATTGCTTCCCTGTTCAAGCTAAATGTAAAAGTCAATATATGTATAATATAAAATTACTGCATTTCAGTGAGGTCGATATGGTGATTCATCGACCTGATGAAGCAATATTGACCGAGGGCGTAGCCCGAGGTCGATATTGCTCCGACAGGTCGATAAATCACCATATTGACCGAAACTAAAATGCAACAATTGCTTTATTATTCAATCTTAGTATTAAAATAATTCTTCTTTCCTAAATTGTCACATACCTTTGTGCCTGATCATACAGGGTTTTTTTCCGTTTCGTTGCTGCAACTAACGATATTACTTTACCATGAAGCATTGCCTGATATAACTACACAGTCCAACACCCAAATATCATAAATTGAGCTAGTTATGTCTTCCACCAGTGCTCTTAGCAGCAGTTTTACTTTTCTGTCTCCCACAGTTGGCGCCATTTGTTTACAACGGTTGTATTCGTTGTGACGTAACAGCGCTGTGTCGTATTTCGTATTGTCCAACAATATTGACCTGGCACCTCATTAAATTTCGTAAAGGTCATAGGAAAAACACAGGTACATACATGTAACCAGAGAACAAATTGATATAATTGTTCACTCTGAACGTCAGTGAGTTGTGGTGTATTGGTATACATGCCGGACTACGGATCTGATGGTCTCTGGTTCGAATCCTGCAAACATTATTTTATAAAAATACACATTTTTTTCTTTTACTTGTAAAAAAACATTTGAAATCGTTTTACTACTCGTACATCTGGTTTTAGAATACCCTTTGAATAGTGTTTTTCTACAATAATTTTATTTGTGACATTATGCAACCGTATAGGCTATAAATGCATTTTACTTTAGCCTGTACACGCAAAATATTCAGTTATAAAATACTTCACACTACACCGGTAGTTTACACAGAAAAATAACAGTCTATACGAGTTTTAAAAGAATGGAAATTTTAAAATTAAAATAAAACAAACAAAAGTGGCTAAAACATTAATTCGAACCCACGAGTTTACGACTTTATTCTCGAATTTAAACACTTTTACCGACTGCGCTAAGCGGGCTTCTTACATTTTGTAGCCTATTAAAATTGGTTATACATAACATATAGATTTAAATTTATATCGTTAAGTTTAAGAAATATACCGACTAAAGGGTCAAATTCAAGAGTGCCAGGTTAATGTTGTTGGACAGTACCCAAGCCAATTTGCGCATGAAATATTTCGCCTAGGTCAATATTTGGTTTAGACTCCGCCTATCGAAATTTATCGCATATCATGTGATCACGTTTAATCCAATGAAAAACGTAAAACCAATATGATTTAATAATAAAATATTTATACGATTTTGTTTATATTATGTCCTTGATATCAAAGAAATTAATACATCGAAAGAGCATTTTGAAGAAACATTTGATACATGACCACAAGATGCAAATAAATAACTGAATCGACGGTCAGGGCGACCTTTTAACAACATGAGCTTTTTATTGATTCTAAAACCAATTAACCAGACTTAAGTTAAATCACTATAAATAAGAAATTTTCTAAAGAAACAACACAACGGCAGAAATCAAATAGACAAACAAACAAACAAAACAACACAACCGACAATACGTTCTCATACATGTACTATAACAGTACGCGTGACTGTTCCAAGACAGTACCTACGTTACTTTTACTAATTAGATCTAAGTAGTTTTTGTAGCTACGCAACTATTTTCACTTTCAACATGACGATTTTAACGTCATAAATGTTAAATGATAATTACACCAAAAAGTAAGCTGGTTTCAAAATTTCTCTGATGTTATTATTCTTTAATATCAAATAATTCAGAGATTATAAATGACAGATTTTAAATCATAGAAAAAATCAGATGGTTTTGTTTACTTGGATGCTTTAATTGGTGGATAGTTTATTTCAAACATTTCTTATTGATATTAGTAGTTATTGCTAGCTATGAATTTTCTGTTTCTGTATAGTTACAGGTCTATGCACAACATCTTATGGTTCTGAATTCTTTTTTGCGGATGTACTTGAAAACACCCGTGTTGGTAAGTAATAACTCGCTGTTGTTTTTTTGTTTCAAAATCAAGCCGAATGGTACAAACTTTTCAGAGGAGATCTATGTGGCTTTTTGAAAGAGTTGCATTCTTTCATGTTATGAAGCTAAATTGTATGTCGAAGCGTTTATGTCGCGGAACGTGTCTGTCACACGTGTGGCATATTCGGTAGAATACGGCACGCTCTTCAGCCGAAATATGAACAAAATGTGCCATAATCGGTTGGATTTAGTTTTTTCTATGCTCGACAAAATGTCTTTCTCACTTACCAAAAATGCGCATAAAAATGAAACTAGCATCTTATATGTCACATTTGTATTTTTCAATTTAAGAGAAGTCCATTTATTTAAAAAAAAAAAAAACTAAAAATGTTAAAAGTTTGATAAGCGTGAGTTTTGTAGCACGACGTCCTTAAGAATGGGCTTATCAAAATGCATCTTAAAACGTTTATTTGTATCACTTAAAACATGTTCAAATCAAGGAATGCAGTTTGTGTTTGCCAAGATCGGCGAACACTTCAGAGAGGTTATTAAGTCATTGAGTCAATGGGTATGCAAAAGTCAAGAATCCATATATTCAACTGGATAATCGAAGTGACAATCAATATAACTGTATTTAAAAAAAGTGGATAATTGATCTTCAAATAAATAATTATTAATGTCCAAAAAATCGTTTTCTGCTTCGAATGACAAGCAGAATGATTGGTCAACTGAAGCAACTAGAGAAATAATTCAAGAACCAAAATGGGCAAATGCCTGGCTCCGTTTGAGTTGCATTAAAGTGACAGTCCATCATATTTTATGCATTTATAAAGAAAGATAATAGTATCCCACCGTCAAATATTAAATACAAAAGCTCCGAGTGATAGCGTGTTACTAGCATGTACGTTCTAATTATTGGGGTCGACATTACTTCGGAGCGAATAAACGTTATTAATAAATATTCAGTTTGTCACGTGATTATTTTCAATAACAAACATACCTGATACCGAAACGTTATAGTGTAAAGAGGTGGGAAATAGCTGTTTGAAGTCAAAATATATGGTATTTCGTAATGCTCATTCTTCCTTTCCTTTTTGTTTGTTTTTATTCTGGCGGGACGGCGATTATTTAGTTCTGCTTAAGTTAGACTACGCATGCGTACGCATATAGTAAGTCGACCTCATTTGCATCTCTCGCGGTTAGGCATCAATTTTCGTACTTCATAACTATATCCGTGTAAAGAAAATAAAAGAGTTAGAATTCTTTATCTAGTTTGTGTTTCTGTCTGTGGCGGTTTAAATTCTGACAATTAATTCATAAACTTACTTTTCATTAATAGTTTTTACATAAGTTATGGAAATTCACTTTAACTGGTATGTTATAACCTACATAGTATATAAGTAACAGTAAAATTATGACGGCGGCAGTTCAGTTTAGGTTTATTTTCTGGAAAACTGTCAAATTATTTTTATGTATGTTGCTAGATTATAGGTCTTTTATTATTATGTTCTTTAAAATAACTTTAATGTATGTTTCTTGTTTATTAAAATTATATTTTTTAAAAGTCCTTTTAATTTCTTTTAAGTCAAAGTGCATACCTGCTGGTCATAAAAAAGAAAAAGAAAAATATTATGTGGTGACAAAGCTTGATGATGTTGATGATGATAATCATCATCATTGTGATACTGATGCTGCTGCTGCTGATAATGATGATGAAGACAATTTTCGCAATAAATATAATTTTATTAAAGAAAGTCGATATTTTATCTTCAAATCATTAATTATATATGTCCTAAAAGTATTTTGCCCATATTTTCTGACCTAGCCACACACACTTCAATGGTATACAATACGAGTACAAAACGATACATAATAATTATAAACGTACTTAATTTTCAAATTCTATTTTGTAGGAGAAGAAATTGGCCATGTTATAATAGAAGGAAACTCTAATGAAATTAATCTTACTTACAAAGACAACGAGTATTTCCTGTTTGATCCCACAACTAGGAATGTTACTTTAAAAAAAGAATTAGACAGCGACCAGGGCGCACCAGAAATTCCAAGACTCATCATTTACTGCAACAAAGTTGCACCTGCAAACACAGGAACGGTAAGATTATTGCGATACTTATTTAGTGATAACAAGTGTAGTACTTGAGCATTAAATAAATGGGAGTCACGTGCTGTAGTACTTAAGCATTAGATGTGACATCACGTGCTGTAGTACTTGAGCATTAAACAAGTGGGAGTCACGTGCTGTAGTACTTGAGCATTACATGTGTGACATCACGTGCTGTAGTACTTGAGCATTAAATAAGTGGGGAGTCACGTGCTGTAGTACTTGAGCATTACATGTGTGACATCACGTGCTGTAGTACTTGAGCATTAAATAAGTGGGAGTCACGTGCTGTACTACTTGAGCATTACATGTGTGACATCGCGTGCTGTAGTACTTGAGCATTAAATAAGCGGGGAGTCACGTGCTGTAGTACTTGAGCATTACATGTGTGACATCACGTGCTGTAGTACTTGAGCATTAAATAAGTGGGGAGTCACGTGCTGTACTACTTGAGCATTACATGTGTGACATCACGTGCTGTAGTACTTGAGCATTAAATAAGTGGGGAGTCACGTGCTGTAGTACTTTAGCAATATATGTGTGACATCACGTGCTGTAGTACTTGAGCATTACATGTGTGACATCGCGTGCTGTAGCACTTGAGCAATAAATAAGCGGGGAGTCACGTGCTGTACTTCTTGAGCATTACATGTGTGACATCACGTGCTGTAGTACTTGAGCATTAAATATGTGACATCACGTGCTGTAGTACTTAAGCATTAAATGTGTTGCGTAACAAGCTGTAGTACTTGAGCATTAAATAAGTGGGGAGTCACGTGCTTTAGTACTTGAGCATTAAATGTCTGACATCACGTGCTGTAGTACTTGAGCATTAAATGTGTGGCGTCTCGGGCTGTAGTACTTGAGCATTACATGTGTGACATCACGTGCTGTATTACTTGAGCATTAAATGTGTTGCGTAACAAGTTGTAGAGCTTGTGCATTAAATAAGTGGGGAGTCACGTGCTGTAGTACCTAAGCATTACATGTGTGACATCGCGTGCTGTAGTACTTGAGCATTAAATGTGTGGCGTCATGTGCTGTAGTACTTGAGCATTAAATGTGTGGGCTCACGTGCTGTAGTACTTGAGCATTAGAAGTGTGGCGTCACGTGCTGTAGTACTTGAGCATTAAATGAGTGGCATCACGTGCTGTAGTACTTAAGCATTAAATGTGTGGCGTCAAGTGCTATAGTACTTGAGCGTTAAATGAGTGGCATCACGTGATGTAGTACTTGAGCATTACATGTGTGGCTTCACGTGCTGTAGTACTGTAGCATTAAATGTGTGGCGTCACGTGCTGTAGTACTTGAGCATTACACATGTGACGTCACCTGCTGTAGTACTTGAGCATTAAATGTGTGGCGTCACGTGCTTTAGTAATGTAGCAGTAAATGTGTGGCGTCACGTGCAGAGGTACGTAAACATTAAATGTGTAGCGTCACGTGCTGTAGTACTTGAGCATTACATGTGTGGCGTCACGTGCTGTTGTACTTGAGCATTAAATGTGTGGTTTCACGTGCTGTAGTACTTGAGCATTAAATGTGTGGCGTCATGTGCTGTAGTACTTGAGCATTAAATGTGTGGGCTCACGTGCTTAGTACTTGAGCATTAGAAGTGTGGCGTCACGTGCTGTAGTACTGTAGCATTAAATGTGTGGCATCACGTGCTGTAGTACTTAAGCATTAAATGTGTGGCGTCACGTGCTGTATTACTTGAGCGTAAAATGAGTGGCATCACGTGCTGTAGTACTTGAGCATAACATGTGTGGCGTCACGTGCTGTAGTACTTGAGAGCATAACATGTGTTGCGTAACGTGTTGTAGTACTTGAGCATTAAATGTGTGACGTCACGTGCAATTGTACTTGCGCAATACATGTGTGCATCACGTGTTGTAGTACCTGAGCATTAAATGTGTGGCGTCACGTGCTGTAATACTAGAGCATTTAATGTGTGGAACTATGTGCTGTAGTACTTTAGCTTTACATTTTTGGCGTCAGGTGCTTAAGCATTAAATGTGTGGCATTATGTTCTGTTGTACTTGAGCATTAAATGTGTGGCGTCACGTGCTGTAGTACTTGAGCATTAGAAGTGTGGCGTCACGTGCGGTAGTACTTGAGTATTACATGTGTTGCGTCACGTGCTGTAATACTGTAGCATTAAATGTGTGGGCTTACGTGCTTTAGTACTTAAATATAACATGTGTAGTACTATAGCATGAAATGTGTGGCGTCACGTGCTGAAGTACTTTAGCATTAAATGTGTGGCACCACGTGCCGTAGTACTTGAGCATTAAATGTGTGGCATCACGTAGCTGTATAACTTAAGCATTAAATGTGGTGCGTCACGTGCTTTAGTACTTGAGCATTTAATGTGTGGCGTCACGTGCTGTAGTATCTGAGAAATACATGAGTATTGTTTCACGCGGTGTAGTACCTGAGCATTAAATGAGTGTGGCATCACGTGCTTTAGTACCTGTGCATTAAATGAGTGTGGCGTCACGTGGTGTACTATCTGAGCATTAAATGCGTGTGGCGTCACGGGGTGTAGTATCGGAGCAATACATGAGTGTTGCGTCACGTGGTGTAGTATCTGAGCAATAAATAGAGGTCGTCAATTTGTGTAGTATCTGAGCAAGACATGAGTGTTGCGTCACATGGTGTAGTATCTGAGCAAAAAATTAGTGTTGCGTCACGTGGTGTAATAACTGAGCATTAAATGAGTGTGGCGTCACGTGCTGTACTACCTGAGCATTAAATGAGTGTGGGGCATAACATGCTGTAGTACCTGAGCATTAAATGTGTGTGGTGTTCATTTATTAGTGTGACGTCACGTGGTATAGTATCTGAGCATTAAATGAGTGTTGTCGTGGGGTTTATCTATATGAAGTTATCAAACTTCTTATTTTTATGAAACCTTAAGGTGACTGGTCACGTATCAGGACTTAAATCTTTAGTGTTTTCAAACATCAAAGTTTATAATATGGGGCGCGTCAAGGGAAAATATACCTTCGGACAGTTGACGTCAATCTTTGAAATGACATCATAAAGTTGAGCAGACATTAATTTATTATTATGCATTTCGCGGTAAAAAATACCATTTTATTGATAAAATGTGTAACAAAATCACTGTTGAGTTATGAAAAAATAAAAGAAAATTTTAAGTTCTTTCCAGAAATAGTAACAACTTAAAATATCAAAGATACGACCGAAGATACATTTTCCCGTGGCGTGCCCCATATAAACTGTAGAAGGTCTGTAAACGAAAGTCAATTTGACGTACAGTGTAATAGTCTTAAACAGTCAACGTAAGAGTGGATGCGAATTAAAAGCAAAATAGATAGGGACCTGCGCAAGCTCGGGATAAGAAGAGAATCTAACAATTTGCATTAGCAAGGCATGCTGGTAGCGAGAGAAGAACGAGATCTTATAATACATGTATAATTATGTACACTGACTAATCAACAACCTATTCTTTCGATTCTGGAATTTTCAAAAGCTGTACATATTAGAATAGTGAACCGCCGCAAGAATTTTAAACACGAAAAAGTTGCATGGATGAACGATTCAATGGACCCTCCTTGAACGTATTGAGCAGACTACTTACTCTGTCGCCTCTAGCGTCAATTCAATGCTTCTGGGATATTTCAAATAATTTTGCAGTAGGAGCAGTTATTTTCGTTGATATGTTGATGTCCGTGTAATTTTCGGGTAGTCGTGCGGAGGGGAAATGTCAAATATACTGTATTTTACTATCATGTTTTGAGGGGAACAATCATCAAAGATTTGTGTACCTTTTATCTCCCATTTGATTCGCCCATTATCATAGGTGTTTATACATGTATGTGACGGGCGGTAAGCGTCTGATTCAAATTTGTGAAGTCACACACCACTTTCATGCACGGCAAAATGACAGGTGGTTAGGGACTAAATACTCGTTTTTCTTGTTATGAATATATTTTTCGCAGATTTTAAGAACTGTCAATTTCTGATTATGACTGATTGTGACTGCAGTTATCATTCTAGTCGTTTAAATGATAGGAAATGTCAATTGCATGGTATATTAGACAGGGAGAAACTTTCTTTCCTAAATATAAATATAATATTTCAAAAACTTACTTCCAATTTCGAATATGCCATGCAAACGGTTAAAACCTAAAATTCTTAACCTCGTGAAAAAGGGAAACTACCGCAATCATTTTTTATATTGTCGTACGTTTCTATTTTCAGATAGAGATTACAGTTAATATTTTGGTAGCGGACTGGAATGATAATCCACCTGTGTTTGAATTCGAACATTATACAGTTAACATATCCGAGGTAAATCTTTGATATTTTTTAATGCAATATTTCTGATAGTTTCACTTTTTATCGGAACTAATTTCTATGTAATACTCTTAAGGATACATTTATTTTTTTTAAAAATTAGGGAACATTAATATTGTTTTTTTTTTTCGATCAACCAACAGTTTGAAGTGTGTTCGTTTATAACTTACACGAGCTATGCCTGTGACACAATATATACTGTCCGTTCGTGACTTTAGGACGCGTTGATTGGGACAGTGATCATAACAGACATCAAGGCAACTGACAAAGACCCGGAACACACTGCTAATAGCCGGGTCCAGTATTATGTGGTTCCAGGCCAGAACTTCTCCGTAAGTCATTACATACTTAGCATTAATAATAAATAAAAACTGTATGTTATAACAACTGAATAATTGCAAAAAACATCTGTACAATAAAATAGGTGAAATATGCATATCAGGAATCGCCACACATTAAAAAAACACAGCCTCCACGCAGCGAAAAGAAAGAGAGGAAGACTTTAAGTATGTCAATTCAAATAAGACGCCACATTCCTTAATTTGTGATACTGATTACCTTGTTTTAAAAGTTTTTCTGATATGCAAAGATTACGTCCATTGAAATCATTAACATCATTACAAGCTCTAAAAATGGAACAAGCTGTTAGATATAAACCCCATAAGATGTTGCACGAGGAACATCGCCGTCTAAAAACGGAAAATTTAAGGCTATTTAAAAAGGATATGAATTTCAAAATAAACATTCTGTACAGTTAGGATTTTAAAGCATACGTATTGTATGAAAGTCCTCAAATGAAGTACAGAATGAAATACACAGGTCGGAAAAAAATAAAAATAAACGTTCAGCTTCCCATAAACGAGACTTCAAAGATGTACAAAAACACGTTTTTTAATACTTACACTTTTGTTTGCAGAAGTGAATACAAACTCATTTAAAAATTGTTCACCACACAATTCGTAAGAAATAACCAGCTATTTTTCATTGTTAAGTTTATCTTAGACGATCTGGCAAAAATCGATTTAATTCTAAAAAAGAAAACAATATTGGGTTGGATTAAGACTCGCGTTAGTTCTGTTATGTTTTCAAGATGCCATAAAAATACGTTTGAACAAGAACCTTGTTTTTGCAAATTCAAAAGTTAGATTGCAGTTAAAAAGATCTAGCAATTAGAGTAACAGCATTGGAAACTGCTTTCTTAATCTGCGTTCCGTGAAGATTAAAAGCAATCATATTATAGCTTCTTTTAATCCACCTTTTTTCTTACAGAATTATTTTCGAATAGACGTACCTACAAAATCAATCGTCCATCTAGCGCGTGCTCTCGACTACGAAACAAACGAGATAATGGAGTTCTTAATTGAAGCAAAGGTAATATAAAAACGATTTGCCTTGCATGTATGAAACTACTCACTTATTCCGTCGCCATATGAACAGTTCCAAAAACTTACAAGTTCTCATAACTAACAGTATGTTTTACATGAATGATTCATTCATTTCCAGGAGAGGTATAAGACTAGAAATGATTTATTTTTATTTATTTATTTTCAATAAACATGTTTTAATGTGACGTATAATATAGAGCAAATTTGCTTTCAAATCATCCTTTGTCTTTCGCAAATTCTAAAAATGTCCACAACGAAACAAAGATATTTTTACCAATAACTAGGTAATCCGAGATCTTTGTAACTGAATTATAAGAACAGCAGGGTTTTGTTATTTGATAGTTATATTTTTACTAAAACATGTTTCAAATTATCACAAAATATTAAGTCGATTAGGCCTTAAACCATTGTCCTTTTACAAATTTTAAAGAAACAACAATTTTTGTATCACTAAGATTATTATATTTTATACCAATTACATGTATCACATGGGACGCGTCACGGGAAAATGTACCTTCGGACAGTTGACGTCAATCATTGAAATGACGTCATAAAGTTGAGCAGACGACATTGATTATTATGCTTTTCGCGGTAAACTTATCAATTTATCGTCAAAATATGTAATAAAATCCCCTTTTATTTATGGGAAAATAATAAATTATTGTAAGTTCTTTCTAAATAAAGTAAGAACTAAAATGTCACGAAATATGACCGAAGGTACATTTTCCCGTGACGCGCCCCACATGATCAAAAAAGTTTCTCCTTCCTACAAAGACTGATAGTTTGTGAACCATCAATTGTACATTTGTAAAGGAAGTTTTTTCCGATGATAGGATCAGCCTCAGGGCAGAGGTCAACAGCTAACTGCAACAGCAACAGTGACAGTCAATGTACTTGACGCCGACGACCAGAATCCAGAGTTCTCGGAGAAACAATACAGAGGCGTTATCAGTGAAGATTCTCCCCCAGTATGTTCTATTTATAACTACTTTCAACATTATGTGCAACGGCGGCTATCATTTAAATTCGCATGTTTTCATATAGTTTCATATCGCGGTAATTCCGACGTGACAATTCATATTTAATCCATTAACTAACATTGTTTCTTTTCATAATTTAATTTCAGAAATATTATTTTGCAAAAACAAATAGTTCAAAGCACTCTTTCATGAAAGGTTTTTTTAATACAGGATGGTGTTATAAATGAGCATTTACAAAATTAAATCGGTCTTGTGTTCTTTA
This sequence comes from Corbicula japonica, assembly GCA_038501625.1. Classification (NCBI taxonomy): domain Eukaryota; kingdom Metazoa; phylum Mollusca; class Bivalvia; order Venerida; family Cyrenidae; genus Corbicula; species Corbicula japonica. The sequence goes on along the minus strand of JAZAYU010000002.1, from coordinate 16,006,622 downwards.
ATATAATAAACACTAACCGACTGATTTATTGGTTGAGATTAATTCAATTACCGGAAAAATCATTCAATTGTGTTTGAGTATTTTTAATAGAAGTATTTTTTTAAAATTTAAAAAAAATACTCCAATTTCATTGATAAAAATTTAAATTAAACTTGCTCTACTAATTACCTTTCACACGATATTTATATACAAATGAATAAATGATATAAACTGTGTTTTCATTAATTGTAGAGCACAAAAGTGGCCGTTACACCGAGAATTGTTGCACGTGATCCGGACACCATGAATGTTTCTATTATTTACAGACTGCTTGGTAAATTTCTTAATAAATCTCTTTATGTTAAAAAATGCATACCCTATAATTTGGTGCTGTTGGTTCGTGGTATACCAAGCATATATTAAAATTATTTCTTACTTTTAACATACAGTGATTTCTACAAACCAGTTTTGTTTGAACAAAATACCATGTATAAATCCATATTGTTTATTAGTATCTCTTCCAGTCATAGTGCAGAACAAAAGTCATTACAATTAGCTCTTGACCAAGTATATCTATTGGCTGTCAAATTTTTATTTTTAGTTTGATGTAAAAAACGAAAAAAAAACGTAATAATAAAAATCTGTTTTGGTGACGTTTAAAAAAAGGCCTATGTACCGTTACAAACAAAATAAGTGTATCAGGAAAAGTTACATTCAGAAAATACAGACTCCCCACACACTAAAATTAAAGATGAAGTGTAACAAAAATGAGAATCCGAGGGTTTTTAACTTGAAGCGGTCATTGACAAACCATTTCGCCACTGTTCGTTTGAACTTGGTTTTAGGGTGCACACACCTCGGCATAAATGTTTACAATTGCAGTTGACATGTAGCATGTTTCGCTAAAACGGGCAGAACAGGATATATTTGTATACCCATCTTGCACCATATTGAGAGTAAAATGCTTGATTACGTAGTTGACGTCCATTGCCCAAGGTTATAAAGCTGAGCATGGAAACCAGTCTCAAATCTCAAGCATCTGATTGGCTGAAATGGCGACCAGTCGCCATTTCAGCCAATCAGATGCTTGAGATTTGAGACTGGTTTCCATGCTCAGTTTTATAACCTTCAGGCCATATGAATGGTTTGAAATAATAAAGTTGATTTTTAACTTGAAAATTTACACCTTATATTGTCCGATGTCTGTAAATGCTTAATAACAAACATTTTGTCATTGTGGTCTTTAATTCGTATTAAACGTTTATAAAAACCTATAGAACATACAACATTTTCTCATATTCCTTATGAACATGTAAGTTTTTATCTTTCAGATCCCTATGAGTTTTTCGAAATAAATCAAACAACGGCCGAGATATGGAACGTTAGAGGTTTTAACATTGATACACCCACGCTTTCAGTTGTTGTTTTGGTAAATATGGATTAATAATTTAAATTTTGGAACACTCGGATATTATCGGCAAAATCTATTTGTATGACAATTTTATTATATCGGGGATACTGTGGGTGTATACTCACAGACATGTTTCATGGTTTATATGTTTTGTGAATAATTCGAACGTTCGAACGTTCGAATGCAAACTGACTGGAACATTCGAATGGTAAAATAGGTGAAAATTGCCATCCCTAATTATTATTGACACTCCACAAAAAACTAAAGGTCACATAAAATCTATGTACTTCGGCTATAGACAAAACTTTGTAATTACTTTCAAAGGTATTGAAATATTTTTATACTTCGATCGCAAATGGAATTTTAATTTTAATTTGAAAGATGTTTTCAATCATAACGTGAACACCTGTACTTTCATTTATGAGTAAATCACAAGTTTTGACCCTTAATTAATTGTGTTGAGTGTTCATATAAATACTTGTGGAAAAATCAAGCTTTATTATGCCACTTTTTAACTTTACTAACCAGAAATTTAAGATTGAGATTAAAGTTAACAAATCTAAATTTGTGAAAATATCGCCGTTTGAAATCGGCCATTTTGAAACGTAGAAACTACCGGAAGCTGCAAAAATACAGAATAGGAAAATTGGCAATGTGCGATACGGAATTATTAATCTGACGAGTTGTATAAATTTTGCAGATTAACGCTGCACTATGCTAAAATCATTAATGGGTATATAATAAATAATTAATATTGCACAATAACTTTTATTGACGTTATCCGTTGAAATGACGTCGTGAAGTTGAGCATAGCTTGTTCTGTGTAAAGTTTGTGTTACAAAATCTTACCGAAGATACATTTTACTATTTACTGAAGTGACTATACCACAGTGTATAATCGTACAGTTGCTCGAAACGGAAGTTGCTGATCTGTACGCCGATGATCACATAGTTGCTTACAGAAAAACACGAGACATCATATTATTTATTTGTAAATAAAACAAATTAAACGTGAATTTGGAAGGAATTATTTCTGTGGTAAGTACAACGTTAATTGTTAGTCCTGCTGTCATCATATAGACTTAAAGGAAGGTCTAGTTTAGTTATAATCAATCATCGTTTTCAACACGATCAGTGAAAAAAGAGCAAAACATGGAACAAAATCGGACTTTGTAGGTTCAAATTTCTTGGTGTTAATAGATTTTGGACCGTACTTCGGTTGGTATCGGAGAGAATTCATTTATTCAACTTGTGCACATCGTTGACCACAGTTTTAACGACTTAGTAACGAGAAAATGATACTCTATGTCACTGACGATGATGAGACTGAACGGTTAGTTACAACTGTACGCAATCGTTAGTTGCTAACATCTGTATGCATAGTTGTCAAAACAGATCATTAACAAATTATGGTTCCATTTAATGCTTTCAGATTGCATCCGCTATCGTACTTCAACCATAGTTTTTAAAGATGTCATATGATGCTCCACTCAGATAAATGTACAAGTAATCCCTGAAATCTACCAATAAAAGTCGGCCATACTGAAATCTAACTCGAATTTTAAACGACCTTTGACATGACATTTTTAGCAGTTGCAGACAAAATTGGTAGATTAACTTAACTAAAAAGTCACGAAGTGGTGGATTTCAAAAACTGAAGAAACTTAATGAAATTTAAAGAACAGATTGTTAAAGTCATTATGATATTTGTGCATAATGTATGTCTTTGTCTACACAGGTAGGGATTTCAGCAGGTTTGTTCCAGGTGTTATTTAACGTACAATCAGGGTATTCAGGATTTCTCCGGGATTTCTAGCAATTATCGGTGTCTTATTTGGACTTGCAAAGTGTCCCGATTCGTTTATCTGATGCACTTATAGATCGCAACTGTTCGTACAGTCTGACATTGAAACACTATAACTTTGCGTACAGTCTTCTCACTTTCGGTTGCTGCTATAAAGACCAGTTTCTCGGCGCCAATTCATTCCAGAACCCATCAACGCAGTTTGTGAGCGTGGGAAATGATTTTTCAATCACGGGAACTCAAATATAGACTTTTCCAATATTTACATTATGAAATATAAGGTATCAAATGCAGAATATCTTCTATCTTTTTACCAAGTTTGTACTGATCAAGTTTGGAAAGATTACAGATAGCAACTAAACTCGAGGTTCCTTCAAGACTTTAAGATCACAGTAAGACTATTAATCAACGATGTACTTACCATAGAAATATTCTGCAAAAGCACGTTTAATTTGGATATATTTTACTAAGAAAAAACCAATGTCCCGTGTTTTTCCGTAAGCAACTATGTGATCATCGGCGTACAGATCAGCAATGAGTCACGCCACGTAAAAATTTTTGTCGGTCACATATTCTGACATTTTAGTTGGTACTGCATATGAAAAAAAAACAATTATCAGTTGTTTTTTATTTTAATGTATTTTCGCATAAAAATTAGAGATTTTGTTGCACATTTTGATAACATACTGTTAAATGTACCGCAAAATGCCTAATGAGTAATGTCGTCTGCTCATTATTATGACGTCATTTAAAGAATTATGTCTATTCTCCGAATATCCTTTTTCCATTGACGCGCTCCATTTATATGTGTACTCACTGTCTTAAATTCGTGTTTATAACTAGGCATCACAGGTGGACAATCCTAATCGAGCATGGTTTGCTATGTTGACCATCAGCATAACAGAGGCCAACATTAACGCTCCAAGCTTCACAAAATCATTTTACCAGGTGACCACAACTGAACTGGAACCGGTTGGCTCGATCCTGGTTACAATAACAGCCACGGATCCTGATTTCGTAAGTTGCCTGAAAAATAGTTACAAGTTAAAACAGACTAGTTTTTAAGTCATGTATAGTTGGATACGAGTTGTAATTAACAATTGTTTTCTTGCACCTTTCACAATAGATTGAAATTCGAGTTATGTGCAGACAGTAGTGCCACATCATTGCTAGTGACAAAAAGTCCGTTGTCTGGCCTTTGCCTTTACATTTTTTTTCAACTCGCCGTTAGATATAGCGTCAGGATCAGATTGCATGAAAATTATACCATAAAGGTGTATAAAACATATTTAACATAAACGTTAATTTTTCCATACTTTTCGGAAAAACACTTTTTTTGGGGACACAATGTGAAAGATAATGTATCAAAACACTTTAGGAGCGAGCGAGCGACTATGGTAAATAATGGATAAGGCGTTTTACCTAGTTTTTTATACATATACTCAAAGCTAGTTAAAATTTATACGAAATTGACAAAGTCTTGAATTTTCATGCATTCTGATTGAAAGAAAATGTGCTCACAATCTATTTTCCGTTTGTCAATTAACGACGTGACATTATTTCTTGACTCCGCTTAAATTAGTTTCGAATCACTGACTTTTTTATGACTTTTATTGTTTAAATATAAAATGTATCTACATGTTTATATTGTTCGTAAACAAAAATAAAACTACCAAGGACATCTATGAAACAATGCATTTTATAAACAATTATAAAAACAGCATGAATCGGAAGAAAAAATACAAGGAAAAGATGTGAAAAGGTTTACACTTAAAAATGCATAATGATTTTTAATATCCGTTAGATTTTATGTTTTGAAACTGTAGTTTTAGTTTTAAATTAGACAGATTTGTTTTCACGCTGCATGCCGTAGTTGCTTTAATTGTGTTCACAGGGTGATATATTGTATGTATGTTTTGTTTTCAGAAAACTGTAATGGTATGGGAAACAAAGTAAACTGTCACGCTGATCTTTTCTATCAATGGGTTGAACATTAACATTTTGATTTCTGGCATAACACTTCAGCTTGTTGTCTGTCGTATCGATACGTTTCAAAACCACTTGAAATAAAACAAATAGTTTAGACTTTCTTCTCCAACAATTCAGCCCTTCTGATAATGTGATCATGTGATAAAGTCACGTGAATGTTCCTGTCCAACATGTTAGTCGGGTGATAATCCAACATCATCTTTTTTCTTCTTTCTTAGCAAATCTGCCGTCTGATTATGTAACTTAATTTTTATCAAAAGAATCAGCCGTACGATAAATTAACCCGATGTTTTTTACAACAAATAAGCTGTGTTATAAAGTAACCTGTTTTTTCTGCAGGAAATCTGTTATGCTATATACTAACTTGAGTTTTCTTCTCCAACAAACGAGTCGTGTTTGATTAACGGCAGATACTGGGTTGACAACAAAAAACAGTTTTATTCTTCAAAATGTTATGTTTTCAATTCGGTTTTGATACTGAAACAGCATTTGTTTGTCAATTTTTCATCAGATATAGCCATTGAAAACACCGTCGTTCGATCCAGAACTCGTTGTGTGATCCAGCATAATTGTTAAACACCGATTGTTTGAACTTTCAATCGGTTTAAGTTAAAGTTTAATTCCATTGTGAAAATATCATTTGATTAAAAACCCAAACATGTGTTAGCAGTCGTTAAATTTAGCAGGTGGGCCCCCTGTCGAATCGGGCAGATACGCCCACCACTCTTAGCTAATTTGATTTGTTCCATTAAATGACTTATCGAACAAAAGAAGAAATGGTATCATTACGACAGGCAGATATTACGTAGACTGTCACAATCTGTACTTCAATAATTTGCTAAACGTGGTCAATGAAATGCATACTTCCTCTTTAACACATAAAATTTCAAAGCTTTTGTTAAGGATAAACCTTGAACATATGAAAGCGAGTGGTTCACTCTTTTCATGTACTAGTATATGAAATACATTTCTTACATGTTTTTATTAGTTATTGAAGTATGCATTTTATAAAACATGCGGTATGTATAAGTCTTATGATGTTAATGATCATCGCTTTCTTAAAATGATGTAGCGAATAACATTCCTTTTTTCTTTATATGTCTTCTATTAAAAAGCGATTGTTCACAATTACTCTCATTTGCTTTGTTATGTTTGCTTGATATTTCAATACGAGTGTTTCCTCTTTTAATAATAACATATTTGCGGGAATTCAGTCACGTCTTGAAATCTAAGAATAAAGAATTCACATGTCCACATGATGTAACAAATATCAAGCCTGTAAAATAAAGGCTGGAAACCAGTCTAAGGGCTATACATACATCTGAGATGGAGAACGGTCTCGGAATACAATGATTGGTCCGCAAGTATATGGAGACTTAGCTCGATTTAATCTAATCAAATGCTTGATATTCATTACTCCGTATGATCTTGGGCCTTGATTAGATCACAAAACTGACAAGCTTGACATCCAAGACTGATTTCCACTTTACACAATGCACGTTTTTGTGTCAATAGTTTCCATATATTTTAAGTTCCATTTTAAGCCTTGGCATTTTACATGTATGCAGACCGTTACATGTAAGTGTGGTATTTTAAATAGCATTTTTGTTGCTAACTTTTGTAAAGCGTTTGACACAAATCTTATTTTAGACATACATTTCAGTAACATATGGAATTGCATATTTTTTGATATGTTAGTTTGGTTTATTGGATGAATTAAAAGAGTGCATCGTTCTATATTCTCGGTAATGTGTTGGAGATACTTGTGAGGTATATACATGCACATGTAAACAACCGCAAACCTAATGCAGAAGCATCAATATTCAATATTGAAACTGTGCGTAGAATCGAAATAAGTTACTGTAAAGAACAAACAGTTGATGGAATTATCTCCTCTTGTTTGAGACTCCATATGTCCGATAATACTGTAAATTCAATGTAAGAAGTGACTATGTTATTTATCTTTTTTTTTCAAATATTTTGCTAGATATTCTTGCCATGGTTATTGATAGCACGATAACAGTTTTTTAATGTTGCAAAATAAACAGTTTATAATATATGTATTTTCATTTAAGGGAACGGTTTTGCTGTATTCTATAGTAGAAGATGTTGATGATCTACGTGTCGATATGAGGTACGTTATGAAGAATGCACGTGAAAAGCTATTTATATTAATCACACACCTACTAAAGGTAACTCGATAATAACTTAAGTTGTATAACTAATTGTATAAGGATCGTCTACAGTCGTCATTGCACTTTCATCGAAAATTTAAAAAAAAAAATATCGACTAAATGTAGTTCAATAAACATTGCACAATAAATGTTATTATTGTTTCGTTATTTTACATACGTTAAGACATTTTAGAACAGTAACGAAAAATAAGAACAATAGCTCTAAGACCTCAATTCCGTAAAATTCTGTGTATAATCAAATGCGAAAATTCAACAACGCTGGAAAACATTTTAAATGCCAATATGAGTATTATGATACATACAACAAAATGTTGTAGTAAGTTGAGTATTAATTTTCTTTTCAGCGGAAATATCATTTTGAAGAAATTTCTTGATTATGAACGAGAGCAAGAAAAGACAATTCGAGTTACAGCTTCCGATGGTAGTCATGTAAGTTACCTTCCTTTGAAGGAAATATGCTGCGAGGCAGTACTTGCTTTCATGTGGTGTTTCTAATAACCGACCATGTTTGCAATATACATATATGAGCATGTTTTGTATTGGATAAAAAACTAGAGTATGTTCATTCCTTAGCGTCTGAGAGCTGTGTTTGATTTTGTGATCAATGTCACTATGATTAAATTATTTTTAATAATGCTGATTCTAATTATTATAAGTTATAAGTAATAATGTTTAGTATATATTTTTTTAGTAAGGTATTAAAACTGACATACAATAACTATTTAAACACATTTTCATCACCAAACAATTTTACAAATTTAATCATTGTCGTGTGTTTTTTTCACGAACATTTGAACTTATCAGTTATTATAATCGCCTATGGAATATTATCATATTTGTTTATATAAACAGAGTATCACGTGACAGTCTAATAATCCACAATGTGTTATATGTCATGTTTACAGACTAAACTTCGTAAAATAAATCCAAACCTTTGATTAAACGACTGATTATTATGTAAATGAACAGCCGCAGTATGCAAAGTCTCAGCGTGTCCAATTGGCAGATCGTGTTATCAATCGCCTAATTACTTTGCACACGATTGTTATTAGATTTATTTTCCCTGAGTGCATATAATTGGAGCAGGGGCTTTTGTTTTATCACTCCAAGTGAGAAAAAACGATTTTTAAAGCAAATCTGGACATAAATTGTTACATGTTTTTTATATACTTAATTGAAACAACGAGGACATCGACAAATTTTAACAACACGTTTAGCTTATCTGATCTCGTTAGAAAATCAGGTTTGCTAGATGGGTGTCAGTTAAAATAAAATATAACGTTTTGTTTTGATATTTATACAGACGGCGACGACTACTGTTCACATCACGATCCTTGATGTTAATGACAACAACCCGGTATTCTCTCAGCAACCATCACAATTCAACGCAGAAAGACAGAAGGCGTTCGTTGTAACCACACTTTCGGTAGGTCCATTGTATTATTTAATTTCTTTCCAAAAATGTAAAGTTACAAATCAAATGTCAAAAGAACCCAATTATACCTTATACCGTGGCGTGACCTATTTTAAACTTATTCGATTCTAATATGCATTTATAACATTTGTTAATGCATTTAAATGCTCGGCCAATCCTCACATTTTACTTACTAAGTACTGTTTTCGTAAGTTTTCGTAGTTTGGGAAAATTAAATTTATGTTTCTACAAATGTTAAAGGACCAATAAACTTGTCAAAACGTTTTTTTTTTCGTTGTGGAAATTAATTAACGACGTTGACCCTTCTCAAAAGAAAGTATAAATGACCAAATATTTATGCTCTCAAACAATCCCCAATCATTGAGACCCGGTCCGAATTATAACGTCACAGTTTTTTTGTAGCCCACAAAATTACTAACCAATGCTTACAATCACTCGGCGAAAAGTTATCGGTTTTTTCCGTACGTGGGCCGTAAGAACGCAGAACGCGGTGACGTCATTCACATAAAAGTTGTAAACACAAAATTATTTCATCAGTCAGATGGAATGTTCAATCGAAACGGAAAAATAGAGATTCTTTAAGTTCTAACTTCATTACAAGATAAACAAAGAAAGATGTAAATGTTATACGGCTTTTAGTGGGGAATACTACAACAATTATGCATACAGGTGAAATCTAAAATGTTTAGGTTAATAAAAAGTATGCTGTCTGACAAGTTTATTGGGCCTTTAACCAGTTAATGTACAATATAATATAAGGTATAAATATTATATAAATATTTTTTTACAAAATACCATATATGTATGCTGAGACACAAACACAATTAATTCCATCCAAGATCTGAATATTTTTCTATTGAATTCTTTGTATTTTTCAGGCCACTGACGCAGACAAGAATAATACATTGAGTTTTTTTCTAAGAAGCAATTCAAAGTAAGTTTTAATGTGAGAAGCACTCACTGTAAGTTTAACGCTAAGAAGCCGTTTTAAATAAAATTATCTCCTAGAAGAAATTCAGTTATTTTTGATGTGACTAGCAATTATATTAAATTCCAATAATAACATTTCGCGAAAAAGTAGATTGTCATTGTTTCTATTTGTAAATACATTATTAATAATAACAAAATGACACTAATATGCATCATTTTTATAACAGTTGTATTAACTAAGTAAAAAAAATTGTGATAGATGCACATGGAACTTTAAAAGCCGCCGAACACGACAAATATGAAAATATTGCAGACTCGGTTTGACTGAGCCTGTTCATGGGCACTACTGGAAATGAAATGCAAATTACTGCCCATGCCGCATAGCCCCGAGTTAAGCGCAACTCAATATTTACATCAATTCCACCAGGCACCCACACTCATGAGCACTAATGAGATTGATTTTAAGTTAACAGTCATTAACAAAAGTGTTCACATTAAAAGCAACGATCATAATATTATAAAGAATACTAATTTGCAGTGTATTAAAAGTTTATGCTGAATCTCCCTATTCCTAGATGTATTTATGACTGTACGTGGAGACTGTGATTTTGAAGTGTGGCTAATCCTGATATGCCTGTTCCACTTTTGTTTAAATGTTAGTCACTGAAAAAATTAAAATGAACATACATGTACATCTTTCCAGCATCTTCGCAATTTCTGGTGACGGCGTGCTAAGTGTGAGAGCCGAGCCTAGCCAGATTACCCTCGACCAATACAGTGTCCTCGTGGTCGTCTTGGATGACGGGGTTCCATCCAGAGAGTCTTCTAAAATCATTGACGTCATTTTCCCGCCATTGAGCACGGGTGGCCCTCTCCCAACTTCCGTACTTCCTACAAAATTATCTACTGATAAGCCTGAAGTTACAGAAAGAGCTGCAGCTGCTGTGCTTGTCGAAACCGACAACATGCTCACTATAATTCTCGGTGCTGTTGCTGGGCTGTTCCTTGTTATTATATTGATACTCATTGTTTATATCGTTTGGAGGTAAGGCTTATGATTGACGAAAACATTCCAATTTATATGAAAATACCTATATCATTCGTTCCTCGATTACTGATATTCATAGTTCACTTTAAATTTTTGAATATGTAATACAATACGAAAATGCCAATATCTATTGCCGTTTGCATATCAAACTATTTTATTCTACTTGTAATAAACGTAAAGACACTGAAGAAACAGAAATTACTTATTACATCGTGGCAATACGTTTAAGATGTACGTAACAGACCAGGGCCCAAGATCATAAAACTAACTTTTGAGATCGGTCTCAAATCTCAAGGATCTGATTGGCTGAAATGGCGACTGGTCGCCATTTCAGCCAATCAGATGCTTGAGATTTGAGACTGATCTCCAGATTAAGTTTTGTGATCTTGGGCACAGGGCTAAAGACTTCGATAAAATGTAAAAGAAAACCAACCTTACAAATCAGTCTTAGACATTATCTATTGATCAGTTGGTTACTCTTAAAACTTGTAGCGTTTCTTCAAGTAACGATATGTATAATTGTGCCAATGTGCATTATAAACTCAAACAAGTTTTCATTTCCTTTAGGAACAAGAGAACGAAGGAGCAACTTGATCGTGCTCGTGCCCCTAAACATCATGCAGCTAAAGGACTGACATACCGACAAGCTGAAGTGCCAGATGACCTGCCGAAGCACGATCTAGGCTACTCAGACGACATTGATGAAAGTTCAGATTATGGTGCAACGACTGTACAAGAAAACCCTCTAAGTAAAGCGGGGGTAAACGATGGATATATGCCAAGCAGTGGGTCCGAAATGGACCGGGATGTCAGTGAAATTGAAGTAGAAACTGCAGTAGTTCCGTATGATGACGATTTCGGATATCATTCCGGACGTCCGGAATTTAACGGACAGTTCCGAACATTCCGCGGAGAAGATTCGGCAAGCACCGTATCAAGCCATAGTGACAGTACTGGTGGTAGTCAACGAGTGCTTGTGAATGGGAATAAAGATGCTAATAAAATGACCAGCTGGGATAGTGATGACAAGATACACCCTCAAGGTGCACAGGTAAACATTCTTATTTTTTCGGCCTATCAATTTAAAAATTATAGTTAAAGTAAAAAGCAAGCTGGAAAGCAAGACGTGTGGTTATCTAGTTGTTATAATTGTTACAAATGTATGCATTTGGCATATTAATTCGGTTCAAAGTTTGTAATATTAACTGTTTTTAATTCTGTTAATAACGATATGATAAGTTTATTGCACGAAAAGTAAACAAATGGCATTAGATAAGTATTTTTAATACTTTTAAGAGCACTTATCTTTTTCAGAAGTTATTGGATGCACAGTCAAGCACAGCCTCAAGAGCCAAGAAAGAGCGACCAGAAATCACCGTTTACTTTTGAAAATGTTACATATATTGAAACAGCTGCCACCTCAAAAATGCATAGGGCGCGTCACGGAGAAATGTGTCTTCGAACAGCTGACGTCAATACGTGGAATGACGTCATAAAGTGTAGCAGACGACATTGCTTATTATGAATTTCGCGATCAAAATAATATATTTTGTAAAAATGTGTAACAAACGCACTTTTTAGTTATGAACAAGTAACAGTAAGTTTTAAGCTATTCCTAAATATAGTAAAAACCAAAATGTCAAAATATTAAACTGGAAACACAATTTCCCGTAACGTGCTCCATTATGTAAATTGTTTTTAAGACTCGTGATCATGTGTTCACACATTTGAATATTAAAGGAGTATATCACAATAAGTTCTAACGGACAGAATTTTTTAAAACTGTGCACAATTAAAGAAAATTCCTTCACAAACAAAATGATATAAAGAAAAATATAGCTTTCCACGCTTGTTTTTGAGTAATCGTTCATTATTAGACCCCTCTATACGGCCATTTTGAAGGGATTTTGAAAAAACGCACATATATCTTTTAAATGATTGTTACATCTGGAATTCCTAATGAACACCTTATATCTATGCATTTTTTTGTTTGGAAGTATGTGTATGTATGGTTTTGGATGGAATTATGTGAGATGTTTTTGTATATTTGAAGAAAAAACTTTGAAAATGACCAAAATATCCAACAAAAAAGGGAGAAAATTCAGTCCCTGACTGGAAAAAAATCTATATATATATATTTTTGTAACGGACAGATTTTTTTTAAACTCCATAAAATGACACAGTATATATTTCTAAACAAAACAAAAACAAAAAAAACATGGGCTTCCAGGCTTAAATTTTTACTATATTCCTTCAAAGTTGGTCACATAAGTCAAAAATATCTCTAATTTTAATGCAATTCTACAAATATCCATCATAACATGTATAACTAGTTTTATAACATGCTCATCAAAACTAATTTCATATTTTGAAAGAAATAACTATTTATTTATCAAGAATTTCATTACAGTTACCACATTTCTTTCATACAATTCCCACAAATGCAGCCCTAAGTGTTGCCAAAGTTTCCATACATATCGAAAAACACCTAACACTGATAATGAATGAAAATCATACAACAGTCCCTAAATCTTATGATCCATTAAGTAATTATACAATTATTTCTGAACAACAGATTTAAGAGATGTTATACTCTAGGTTTGCCTATGTCAAGTTTCTCACCAAACAGCTCGGACAATCCATCTAACCCGCCACGAGAGACAGCAAGTTATATGTTTTATATGACTCAAATTCAAACCGGATGCTGCAATTTTCTTAGCCATTTGACATGAAAGTATTTTCTGTTTGGTTAAAAATTCAAGAGTATCAAAATTAACATCAGTCATTTTCACATGAAAGTAACATTCAATTAATGATTTGGATGAAAAACTGAACTGTTGAAACAATTTGTCGGTAATATTAGCGCTTGCGCAGAAATATGCGCGTAAACTATTGTATCATACTCCTTTAAACATAGAATAATTCATTTTTATCATTACTGCAAATGATGCCATTTTGTATTCAGAATGTTTTATTAACAAAATCGAACTCTCACATTGCATAGTTTTGTTGTAACTGATGTACTAGAACATGTATAGAGATGTTAGTGTGAAGTTAAAAAAAGCGATTTTTTTTTAAATTTTACATTTTTACATAAAAATCTTTTGGCAACTAAGCTGCATGTAACAAGTGGGATTACTTGAAATAATGTATGCGTAATATTAAACTTGATAATTTCTATATGTCAGGGGTTTATCTTTCAAATATAAAAGGAATTGTGAAAGCCAGCGAACACCACAAATAATCAAAACACTGCAGGCTCAGTTTGATTGAGCCTGTTCATTGGCTGTATGGAAATGCAAAATACTGTCCACGCCGCCTAAACTCATTATTTATACAGATATATGTATCGCGCTGAAAGGTCTTCAAAGTGAGGTGAAGTTCACGAGTGGTGTATTACATGTACTTATGCCTTTTAAAATGTTTGGTTTATTTGCAAAGAAACATAAACAACTTAAATGTATGTTCATACATGTATATCCAAACGTGATAATAATTTTATTACTTTCTGATTGTAAAATAGATTGTTTTTATTTATTTGGTTGGGTGGGTGATAAAAAATGGTCAGTTCCTTAAAACATCAAAGCAAATACGAACATGAACAAGCAATTCTTCTGCTAAATGAAACAAACATAACTAAAAAAACATTTCTCGAGTCATTTTGGTTGTTTGAATTTTCAATTGGCGAACAAATTTCTGAGCTTATCTTAGTTGTGATTTTTCACACGAAAAATACAAATTTAACCAATATCTAAACATAAAAATATATGTTATGCCGCGATGTTCGGACGAGTTTCGTAATACATGTACAGCGTTTAGAAACACTACAATCGTACCACTACATTTAGCGTAAATTTATAAGAGTCAACCTTAGTAGGAAGGACATACAATATTGCTTAGTATTCTTCAGGTTTTAATATATTGCAAATAAATCAAAGAACTTACCATTCTCTAATTTAGAGGTTTAGGCACCATAGAACCTTGTTTAAATCTCAAGTGACCAATACAAGGTAAACCCCTCGGATTCGCATGCTGGATAATTGTAGCACTCACGCTCTCTTTTCCTCCCCGATGTTTTGGCTGTGTGCCAACTTCAGTTATTCCTGTAAGTGTTTGACATATTTAAAAAAGGGAAGTATATGGGTTGCTGAAAAGAACACGCGGGAAATGTGGCGGCGATATTTTGTATACGAACAGTAGAAAACTAAAATACGTCTTGAAAAAATAATCTGCATGGGTTTTAATTTTTTGTTCTGTTAAGAGACCCATTTTGCTTGGAAGCGCTTTTTAAACATTTTTCATGAAATGTAAACATCGATACTTAGCAAATGTTTATTATATGCGGAATCTCACTGATGTCATCTTTGTTCAAATAATTTATTAATATTGCGTACATTGAAAGCTGAAAAAAAACTAGTAAAGTTCTTCCGGAATCTTTAAAAAATCACGTTTTTGTCTACCCGTTTTGCGGCAATAATTACTTATAGATTTTTATTTTGATTATATAAACATGCATGTTGATCTTGCCAACAAACAATTTTAGTGTCATTGTATACTTGCAGGTAATTATTCATACTTAGATGATTTCAAACTGCTCGTAATATAACGTTCTTATACGAGTAGTTTAGACTTCTCAACACATGCATTTCCCTTAGATTTTTATATTGTTAGTTGTTATGAATCTTTTGTTCCCTTTTATTTAACGCGAATTGTAATTTTGTTTTAGTAAATACGTTTCTAATACTCTGAAATGATCATTTGATATTGTACTCAAAATAAATGATAAATAAAGCAACTTATTTATTAATAATAGTTGTTATGTCTCAATTAAATGTTATCATAGTTACAAAATGTCATTTCTAGCGTTTACTTTTAACGTTTACTTTTAAACGGGAGATTTTACTATTTTATGTTTTCTGGTGAAATATTATAATAGTATGTTCTCGGTGAGTTTTTTTTATATAATTACCAAGTACATACAACTCATTTTTTCTAAAGCGAAATAAAATATTTCCTTATGTTTTTATGCCATGTTTTTCCTGTGCCGAAATATGGTCTATTATGTAAAGTTTTTGGTACCTGCATTTGTTTGCATACGATGTTAACTTTTACATGTATTATTTACAGAAAAATAAATAAAGAAAATGTATCATATTTTGTTTACTAAACACAAGTCACTCATTTTACTTGACAACAAATCATACACACAGTTAGTGCCTTCGAAGGAAAGTAATAAGAATTCAGCGGCTTAATAGACTTGTTTTTTTATTGAGGTTTACATTGATATTCCATCACGTTCATCATAAAAAAATATTTGTTTAAAGTGAGTGAAGCCCGAAGGGATAAATGCATACGGTCAACTACCAAAATGTGATTAGAGATCCATTCAGTTCTTATATTTTCACTCCTAAATATTCTCAATTCTTAATATTAGAAAAATGTGTGATATCACAGCCTCTTGAATGACTGTTAGAACAGCAATATTAAAAACTAAATACAAAGCAAATAACGACATGCTTGTTCGCAGCAACTCCTAGTAAAATTGTGCTTGCTGTCACAAAACATGGTGCGTAAAACAACAGATTGCACGGCTTTTCTTGTAGCCATGCCCGAACCAAATGTTTTCCAATACCAAATGGAAACATTCCTCAGAAAAGCTTTTATCGTAGTGAAGTGCAAGATGAATGTAAATTTATCCAGTTATAGATTTACATTACTGTCCATTAACAGAATTAGTAAGTCGTAGACTTTAATATTGTTCATGTTCCGTGTTCGGTTTTTAACTATAAGTTCGTTCTCTTATCCCAGACAATCTGGCGCGTGTAGTGATCGCCATGTCTGTCCGTCCCTCTTTCTATCCGTCACATCTGGTATCTGGGGAATATATTGGCAACTCCCTATGGGAATCAAACAAGTGTTTACCTTTCAGGTCGGAGTGTCCATTCATAAGCATGCCTTAATGGTCAAGGTCACACTTTGGGTTTAAAGATAAACATAGCAGTCGGAACGACAGCAATATCCCCCGCCGCATATGTGAATGTGGAAAAGGTTATGGACGGTTAAGAGCAAATTAAACAATAGCTCTGGGCAACGGGCAGGCAGGTGGAAGCCAATTCAAGTGCAAGGGTATGTCGTTTTCAGATATGTTTCAGAGTATTGGTCTGCTCAAATACCACAGGCGGCCTTGTCCTTGAGCCAGCCAGGTTGGAACATGGTTACTGCATATCAGGTTCATGAACTGAAGATTTCACTTAAGTTTCATGATATTTATTCCAGGGGTTCAGAAGATATGAACTGGACATGAAATGCATGGTTCAAATCTTCAAACACCACTGGTGAACTTGACATTCAGTCGGCCATGCTGGAACATGGCTTCTGCACATCGTCTTGATGCGGAGAACATTTGACTAAAGTTTCATGAAATTCCTTCAAGGCTTTTCAAAAAACATCACTGGTGACCTTGACATTGAGGCGGCCATGTTGGAACATGGCTTCTGCACGTCGTCTTCATGGGGAGAATGTTTGACTTAAGTTTCATGAAATTCCTTCTAATGGTTGAAAAGTTATATACCGGACACGAAATATGCTCAAACACCACAGGCAGCCTTGACCTTGAGCAAGCCAGGTTGGAACATGGGTTCAGCATATCATGTTCATGAACTGAACATTTCACTTAAGTTTCATGATATTCATTCCAGGGGTTCAGAGACCTCCAATTAACTTGCCAGTTTGTGTACATACACTGTATACAGCTGAGACCTCTCTTAAATTTAGTCTTTACATTTTGAGAATGTGCTACAACTTTGTTGTTGTTGTTGCTCTTGTTGTTTTACTTACAAACAGTGAATACAATATTCAGAAAAGCCTGATTTTCAAAGTGCTATAAAGAAAGAAAGTTTATTTGGCCAGTATCCATAGAAAATGACAAAATTTCCAGAGCAAAGTTCTTAACATTGCATAACACAGATTTAAGCAGCAAGGTTCATTAGGTCATTGACCAGCAACTGGATAATACATCTTATGATTGAATCTAAATATAGCTGAAGACAGGTAGAAATATTGGAATTTTGACATTTGAAATTTTCACTCTGCTACTAAAATTTTTGTTTAAAATCTTATCACTAAACAATCAGTGAATGAATTGTTCAGGAAAGAATGAATTTTAAGATGGTATAAAGTTTGTGTCAAAATCTGGTTGATTACTGTAGAAAATCAAAGGTTAAAAACAGAATTTAAAAGAAAAAAAAATTAAAATCCCCAGGGCGGGGCTCAACACCACAGGTTGCCTTGACCTAGAGCCAGCCAGGTTGGAACATGGGTTCTGCACATCAGGTTCATGAACTGAGCATTTGACTAAAGTTTCATGAAATTCCTTCAAGGGGTTCAGAAGATATGAACCGGACATGAAGTACATGGTTTAAATCTTCAAACACCACTGGTGACATTGACCTTTAGCCAACCATGGTGGAACGTGGGTTCTGCACATCGTCTTCATAGGCTGAGAATTTGACTAAAGTTTCATGAAATTCCTTCTAGGGGTTCAGAATATATAGACCGGACACGAAATACATGGTTCAAATCTTCAAACACCACTGGTGACGTTGACATTGAGCCGGCCAGGTTGGAACATGAGTTCTGCACGTCGTCTTGATGGGGAGAAAATTTGACTAAAGTAATGAAATTCCCTCTAGGGGTTTAGAAGATATGAAACGGACGCGAAATACATGGTTCAAATCTTCAAACAACACTGGTGACCTTGACCTTGAGCCAGCCAGGTTGGAACATGTGTTCTGCATGTCGTCTTGATGGGGAGAACATTTGATCAAAGTTTAATGGAATTCTTTCTAGGGGTTGAAAAGTTATGGTCCAGACACGAAATGTGCACGCACGCACGGAAGGACGGACGGACGGACGGACGGACGAAGACCATTCCTATATCCCCAGCCGCTATGCGGCGGGGGATAATTACGCAAAAACATCTTGTTTACGAAGCATAACAGAGTATAGTGATAAAACAAAAGTGTCTTAAAAATAAAGATAAAGTTGATGACTATTTTGTTGTTACAATTATTTTCTTACGTTATCTTCTGTCGTTATTACTATGTCACTTTCTTAGGATATTTCTTGGATATATATTTTTGCTGAAGGCAATATGGTTGCCGAATTCCAAAATATATGTTTGGTTGTTTGTTGGGGTTATAAATAAATTGAAATTGTTATCCTAAATGTAACAGAGTGACAAGTTTATTACCCCTACCCAATTGTCCAAACTCTAGCATAGGGTTTAAAGTTCAATATTTTTGAGAACTTATGTTTTGAAGCATTATTTAAGAACAAGTCATCTAAAGGTAATGGGTGTCTTGTATGACAAATGTATACATACCATGACATTTGGTAATCCTAGAGTGGGGCAGATATAGCTTAAAGAGCAGTAAGAACATCGTGCTTTCGCATTAACAGCAGCAAAATGGAAAAAAGAAAAATGTTAAGTAGTTTTTCATTAAAAACATTCAATTTGACTAAAGCTAATGTGAGAGAAACAAAGAGGTGACACATGTTACGTCTATTTTTGAGTCTCAGTCATTAGATGTTTAGAAGCTTTTATGCAGAGGGTACCGCACAAGAGTGTAGAAATTACGGACTTTTACACTGAAAGAAAGTGACAATATACAAAGGATAATATGCAAACAATATTATATCAATTAATAAATAGTTTTTGAAAATGAATTGATATATCCGACCTACCAAGTTATTTCAACTGAGATCAGCGAGACATTGAGTTGAAACTAATATTCTTTAAGAAATAACCTGAAAAAAAAACTGAATATAGTTCAGTCACAATACAGGCCTGTACGACTACAACAATATTCTTCTAATTGTTAAAGACGCTTTTTCATCTGAACTGGACTTTGCGCAAGATAGCCCCACAGTCTGCCAGTCCCACAGGATCACTTCAAAAGAAAATATTAAGAGAATATTTCATATGGACCAATCAGTCTTTATTTTACCGCTTTGTTGTTTAGCAACTGTCGGCATTTAAACATCACCTTATTGCGGGGAACATCTGATTTTCCAGAAGCAACATAACTCATTTGCATCAGTGCTCGGAGAAGGAATGTTTACATGTCTTTGAAATGTTTTAGCTTCAAGCAACTGAAACAATTAGTGGTTACTTAATTGCAAGAAAGAAAACAATGTAGATTTTATCTGCCTCATGCAAATGTCTTCCTGAATCTTACACATAAACATAATATTGACATTTACTATTCAGATTTCGTGTATAAAAACTTAAAAAGTAATGCTCTAAATAGTGTGAACATTTCAAAAATCACTTATTCACATAGGACATAGCCTTATTTTTTCTCATTTACACCAGGAGAACGATACGTTTATCAACGCAGGTTCAATAAACAAACACTATTTGTGACATTTAAACCCACGTTTGTTTTAAGTGGTTCTTTGATCTAATCTGCTTTAAATTTATAGAATGCAAATGATGTTCCGGAAGTAACCGTCAATTGTATAGTAAGGAACAAATGGCGACATGTTTTGAAATTAGTCAAGTGCTGAACGAAAATCAGTATCGTTTATATATTTAGAGTTACCTTTGTTTATATCTTCAACCTAACATTTTTAAATGATACGTACACTTTATTTTTATCACTTTATTTTTCATACTTCAATTTTCAAGCACCCCTCAGAGGAGTTTTAACCATTTTTGGACATACTACCTAGCATTTTGAGAAGAATTTCAGCCGCAGTTGGGAAAAAATACTATATTTTTTAGATTGGGAAGAGGCCTTTTAGAGGCCTCTGTTATATAAGGATGAAAAGCCCTGGTGGCGGCCATAAAAAGTCTCCCCGTACATATAGTCAGTACTGTTATCAGTAAAATAACCCGTTACCGATGTCATGCAGTTGTTGTTAGACATATAGTCAGTACTGTTATCAGTTAAATAACCCGTTACCGTTGTCATGCAGTGATGTTAACATATATCAGGGCTATCCAATCAACCTTTTTGTGCGTGTGTGTGGGGGGGGGGGTTGTTCCGGTAAGCTCAATTGGTTGCGTTGTTGGAATTGCAGGGCTAGGCGCTGTCGCCGTGACGGTGTGGGTTCGCTCCCAAGTAGTGGCAATTTCATTGTAAACTATCCAACCAATCAAACTTTACACATTTGTACACTAATTGTATACAGCCAATCACTAAAGTGAAATTGATTCAGCCACAAGTTATATTGAAATTGATTTTATTTTTAGAAAAATAACACTAGATAACTGGATGGTGCTAGTTCTGAGATCTTAAATCTGGAAAAGCTTGAAAACGAAACGAAAGAAAAAAAGGTAAGAATGTAAATTAGGATATAAACATCAATATTTAATCATAATTTAGATAGTAATACAGTTAGTTATAACAAAGAGATGAAGACGCAGAAAAATGTGCGGAAGATTCAATGAAAACTCCAGAATAGCCTTATCGAGAAGGTATTACAATGGTACCAAGATGCAGTCTTAATTTCAGCTAATAAAACCCCAAACAACAACGAAAAGGACAGAAGTGTTTACCGCCGTGAAAAATCTGTAACTGGATTCTACATCTGATTGTTAATAACCTAAAAGTGGTTTTATGGCCTTACTCTAACTAGTCCTATAAATAAGACCCGACATAACTTATTTATCATTTTTTCATTTTCTTGTTATGTCAGGTCTTATCGTTTTACGTCAGTTCGCTATAGCAGACAGCGACAAAGAATTTTGTCGCTGATATAATGGTCATTTAAGCTAACAAAACTTGATATATGTCATAGAAAACAACTGATATCAACGCAATACTCCCTAATCTTTAAAACGCAACCAAAAATATACACCACACTTACTCGTCATAAGAGAGTTTTAATGTAATTTATTGTCAACATAAGTTTTCTAGCACACAGCTTTCATATTGTACTCCAACGTATCAGAGGTGTTCCGAGTGAAGATATTAATAAAATTGTTTATGAACGAAATATTTAAGGGCATGCTGTTTTGGGATAAATAACTTTATTTCACATGAATTTGATTTTGACATATTTTTTGTCAAATAATATATTTGTTTTATGATTTATATCATTTCACAACAAGAACATGTAAACCATAAACTATGCCTGCAGCAGACTAGTAACAATAAAATTTCGTCTAAATTTTCGTACATTACGAAAATGGCAGACTTTGGTAAACAGTAAGGGGTGGCACACGCATAAAATCAGTTAATGGTGAGATTATTCTTTGTTTGCATGTATTATTGGTACAGTATGATTGACTTAAAGGATGACCATTGTTTTGAGGCATTTATTGGTTGTTATTGTCTAGTTTACAAATGCTACATGAATTGAAACAGGAACGTTTAGACGACTATACTCTAACATACCATTACTACGACGTACAGAGGTGAGGTATTTGCCTGCAGTCGAAAAAAGTGAGTTTTGTATATTTATTATTTATTCCTCCTTGACTGTTTATTTGTTGTACTCTGGCTAGTCTGGTCCCCGAGCAACTTGTCACGCGAAGAGTACGTTTACCATTATTTACGTCTTATTGTTTCCTGCAATATCACATAACATAATATTTAATTATTTTGAATACTCGAGATAGATTATATGCATGTTAAAGTAGTGCAATACAAGCAAAATGAATATTCTAATATTATGGTTGCTTCTTTAAAGGCCATCGCTATATATCAACTTCTTTGTGTCCAGCAACATAGGCAATATAGATAAATTTATCATCAAAATTTCCTTCATACTAATATAAGTCATACCACTGCTTGTCGGTCTTCAGAAGACAACTTCCGAAACGATTCCTCGGTTTACAGAAAACTATAAGGAACTGATTTTTTGCTCGACTATTCGAAGAATAGGGAGCTATCCTACTCGCCCCCGGTGTCGGCGTCCGTTACAACTGCGTTGAACAAAATATGCACTTTGGTCCATAACTTGAAAACTACTTATGATATCAACTTGAAACTTAGAATATATATTCACCATCAAATTCTACATCATTACCAATAACACCCACAACTCTGCTACAAATATTTTTCAAGTTATGCCCCTTTTTCACTTAAATTTTACGTTAAGGAAAATATGCACTTTGGTCCATAACTTATAAACTACTTGAGATATCAACTTGAAACTTGGAATATATATTCACCATCAAATTCTACATCATTACCAACAAGACCCATAACTCTGCTATAAATATATTTCAAGTTATGCCCCTTTTTTCTTATATTTTGTGTTAAGCAAAATATGCATTTTGCCCATAACTTTAAAACTACTTGAGTTATTGCCTTGAAACTTGAAATATATTTTCACCATCAAAATCTACATCATAACCAACAAGACCCATAACCCTGCTTCCAATATTTTTCAAATCATTCCCCTTGTCACTTACATTTTGTGTTAAGCAAAATATACACTTGGCACTTAACTTCGTTATGAATGGAGGGATTTCAAAATAATTGGCACAAATTTTCACCATGACAAGGCGGTGTGTCGCGTACAATACCCATGCCTGTAGGTCCAAGGTCAAGGTCACTGTTACTTAAAATAGAATTTCCTTGCAAAATCATGTCCGCTCTGTAACTTTTTTATTTCTTATTGGATTTTTTAATTACATGGTATAATTGTTCACCATATCAAGACGGTGTGTCAGGTACATGCCCAAGCCTGTAGGTCAAAGGTCAAGGTCACTGTTACTAAAAATAGAATTTTCTTGTCCGGGCTGTTACTTTGTTATGAATGGAGGGATTTCAAAATAACTTGGCACAAATGTTCACCATGACAAGGCGGTGTGTCCTCACAATACCAATTCCTGTAGATCCAAGGTCAAGGTCACTGTTACTAAAAATAGAATATTTTTTGTCCAGGCTGTAACTTTGTTATAAATGGAGGGATTTCAAAATAACTTGACACAAATGTTTACCATGACAGGGCGGTGTGTACCATGCCCATGCCTGTAGGTCAAAGGTCAAGGTCACTGTTACTAAAAAATTGAATTCTCTTGTTTTCGGCTGTTACTTTTTTATGAATGGAGGGATTTCAAAATAACTTTGCACAAATGTTCACTATGACAAGGAAGTGTCCGCACTATACCCAAGCCTGAAGGTCCAAGGTCAAGGTCACAGTTACTAAAAATAGAATTTTCTTGTCCGGGCTGTAACTTCATTATAAATGGAGGGATTTCAAAATAACTTGACACAAATGTTCACCATGACAGGGCGGTGTATCGCGTACCATGCCCATGCCTGTAGGTCAAGGTCACTGTTACTAAAATAGAATTCTCTTGTCCGGGTTGTAACTTCGTTAGGAAAAGAGTGATTTCAAAATAACTTGACACAAATGTTCATCATGACAAGGTGGTGTGTCCCGTACCATGCCCATGCCTGAATGTGCAAGGTCAAGGTCACTGTTACTCAAATAGAATTTTCTTGTCAGGGTTGTTACTACGTAAGGAATAGAGTAATTTCAAAATAACTTGGCAGAAATGTTCACCATGATAAGGTGGTGAGTCATGTACCATGTCCATGCCTGTAGGTCCAAGGTCAAGGTCACTGTTACTAAAAATAGAATTTTCTTGTCCGGGCTATAACTTTGTTTTGAATGGAGGGTTTTCGAAATAACTTGGCACAAATGTTCACCATGATAAGGCGGTGTGTTGCGTACATTACCCATGCCTGTAAGTCCAAGGTCAAGGTCACAGTTACTAAAACTTGAGTTTACTTGTTTGGGCTATAACTTCTTTATGAATGAAGGGATTTCAAAATAAATTGGCACAAATGTTCACTATGCATTGCATTGCATTACCACCAACTTCTTCACAGACATTTCCGTAATGAGAAGACAGCAGTGCCACAAATACAAATAATTTAATGTCTTTGAAATGCTATTATTGCCATTATTGCACTTGAGTGTCTGAAAACGATGCATAGCGGGGGCATCCGTGTCCTATGGAGACATTTCTAGTTTCACTTATATTTTCACTTAAGTGCACTTCATCGATAACTTTGCAAATACTTAAGGTATCAATTTCAAACTTCCATTATATTTTCATTTCAGTTCTTTTTCTGTAACATTACTGAAGTGATTGATATTTGACTAAAAGTAAATGTCTCTAATAAAAAATTACTAACAAGTTTTCTAACAAATTCAGAAATATTTCATAGTTATTCCCCTATTCAGTTTAATATTTATGATACATTATGGATTTATTTCTGTTATTATGTCTCCCCCCCCCCCCTCTGGGGGGACATTTTGTTTTTGCATTGTCCTTCTGTCCGTTTGTCCGTCCGTCCGTCAGTCCGTCTGTCACACTTCGTTTCCGCTCAATAACTGGAGTACCCTTTGACCCAGAGCCTTCAAAATTCATAGGGTGATAGCTCTTATTAAGTAGAAGAACCCTATTGATTTATGGGGTCAGTAGGTCAAAGGTCAAGGTCACAGGGGCCCAAAGTATAAAAACCGTTTCCGCTCAGTAACTCGATTACGTTTTGACCCAGAGCCTTCAAATTTCATAGAGAGATAGCTCTCATTGAGTAAAAAAACCTATTGATTTTGGGGTCAGTAGGTCAAAGGTCAAGGTCACAGGGGCCCGAAGTGTGAAAACCGTTTCCGCTCAATAACTCGAGTACCCTTTGACCCAGAGCATCAAACTTCATAGGGTGATAGCCCCTATTGAGTAGAACCCTATTGATTTTGGGGTCAGTAGGTCAAAGGTCAAGGTCACAGGGGCCCGAAGTGTGAAAACCGTTTCCGCTCAATAACTCGAGTACCCTTTGACCCAGAGCCTTCAAACTTCATAGGGTGATAGCCCTTATTGAGTAGAAGAAATATTTTGATTTTTGGGTCAGTAGGTCAAAGGTCAAGGTCACACTGGGCTCGAAGTGTGAAAACCGTTTCCGCTTAATAAATCAAATACCCTTTGACCCAGAGCCTTCAAACTTCATAGGGTGATTGCCCTTATTGAGTAGAAGAACCCTATTGATTTTGGGGTCAGTAGGTCAAAGGTCAAGGCCACAGGGGCCCGAAGTGTGAAAACCATTTCCACTCAATAACAGGAGTTCTATTTCTCCCAGAGCCTTCAAACTTCATACGATGGATGTCCTTATTGAGTAGAGGACTCCTATTGATTTTGGGGTCAGTAGTCAAAGGTCAAGGTCACAGGGGCCCGATGAGTGAAAATGTTTTCCTCTCACTAACTGGAGTTTTATTTTACCTTGAGCCTACAAACTTCATACAATGGTTGCTGTTACAGCCGGGAAGAACCCTGTTGACTTTGGGGTATTTAGGCCAGACTTCAACATCACAGGGGCCGGTAGAGTTAATATATATATGTGCATGTTCATTATACCATTATAATTGACACATGCTTCCGTTTCAAAAAGGTGATATCACTTCCTTGGCCTTCATTCAATAGGGCGACAGGGGGAGACATGCGTTTTCCACAAAAACAGATTCTAGTTTGAAATGAATTTCTCCCTTACCATTCACTTGTTTATATTTTTCCTGATTGCACATGAATGTATGGCCATAGTTGTTATTGTTTTAATCTTCAAATTACATTTGTTTCAAATGATTCGAATAGTCGAGCATGCTGTCTCTTCTGACAGCTCTTGTTTCTGCTGTTCTAGCAATCCAGTGAGCCTGTTTATAACCAGCACAACACCGTCATTAAATAAATTAATCCCTCAATAATGTTTTGTGTTCCAAAGCCGGTTTGCAAAACACAACGCATCATTAACTGTTTATCGCTGTTCCGTTTTCAAAGAAATGCCAAAAAGATCGTCCAAAGACTCGTTTACATTCGCCAGCCGCCTTCTTGATAAGGTGTCGAAGTGACGAACTTTACATCTTCTTTTACTGCATATCGGTCCTCTATGTATAGACGATTGCGGTAACAGTCTACTCCGGCGAGCCGGCGCGGTAATTATTTCGTTCTGTTTATAAATGCGCGTTCGTACGCTTTATAATTCGGCCTCATTTGTATCTACCGCGATGAGGAATTAGTTTTCGATCTGGTAACTAAATTCGTTTAAAATAAAAAAACGAATTGGATTTCTTGCACATTTTTGTCCTTTTATGTTTCCATTTGTGGGGGTATAAATTCTTATTTTTGTGTCGCCTGCGATAGCAGATGGACACATAGGGATCCTATTGTCCGGGTACGTCTTCGTCGTCGACGTCGTCGGCTGCGGCGTCGCCCAGTAGTCCCCTAACATAAATATGAAACTTAATGTTGCCTTTAACTTTAAACGTTCTTGTCGTATGAACTTAATAATTGGAATATATCATCTGCATGAACAAAAGCATCTCTGACAACAAGATAGGTAAGTCATGTTCCACTATTTTTAGTTATGCCCCTTTTTAATGTGATGTAGCTTGCGACTGGGGGAGAAATACACGAAGTCCAGTAAGTGTTAAATCATTTTATTTACGTTTAGTGAATGTTCAGCAAATCCAATCATTCACTCTCTCGCCCGGATATGTCCGGTGCGGTCTTTTATACTATATACTATTTCCCTCAATGTAATAACATTACTATGATTAGGTCCACATGACCTGGCTACTAATGCTATAACCCGCGATGATTTTAACATACAACTAAAATACCAAATATATAATCTATAAACAATACATAATACATAATTGAAGGTGATTTAAACTGTTCTGTACAATTCGAATTATTACACTTTTAACAACCTCGGAAGCCTCAAGCTCGGCAAGGTTCAATGTTGCTCAGAATTGGCATCCATAGGATGTTGCTTTCATCATGAAGTTGTACTATTTGACCTTTACTGTGAACACGAATAATGTCCCTTTCATAAACTCCCACAGAAATATTCTTTAATATACGTTCTTTGTCTGTAGAGGTTAAATCCAAAGCATAAACATCATTTCCCAAACTAATAGTTAAAAGCTTCCAAAGACGATTAAATTTCTTTTTTTTTGAATGTCAATAGCACATTTCTTCTTTCTGTTGTACCGTTGGTCAGGAATATCTGGTTACATTCACAAAAACTAAAACCTGAGCTTAGTTAAATCGCTTGTCCGTTATCCAGCATAATTTTAACTAGTAAAGACAGTAAAAATCTGCTACTAAGCGATGATTGTTCGTAACTGTATCCAACATTATTCTTTTGTCTTTTTCCATCTGGATAGAAATAAATCCAATGTTTCTATAATGTTCAAGGTTATGAACTTCTTTTTCAACTGTTAAACCTTTGTAAAAATGTTTTATTTCTTCTTAGTTTCTATCTTTGGTTTTCTTTTTCTCGGTTTACTTTCATTCCGCTCGATTTTCTTTATTTCTCTAAGATTTTCTTCCCTTCCCTCCATTTCCTTTCTCTACCTCCCCAAGTCATTCATTACATCCACGGTCACGGCAACCAAAACAACATGTGTGATGTAGCGTGCGACTGGGAGAGAAATACACTAAGTCCAGTAAGTGTTAAATCATTTTATTTACGTTTAGTGAATGTTCAACAAATCCAATCATTCACTCTCTCGCCCGGATATGTCCGGTGCGGTCTTTTATACTACATAGGCTTGATGTTATATAACCTTTGACGTTAATGACGAGCTCACATAATTAGCTTATTTAAATAATTAAGTAACCTGAAAATTGACTTGACCGACTTATACAAGATCAATGAGTATGTTTGTGGTGGATTACGTGACATTAAATGACTTTATCATGAAACTTAATGTTGCCTATAACTTTACAAGTAATAGACAAGTCTTATTAACTTAATACTTGGAATATATCATCTGCATGAACGAACCCATCTGTAACCATAAGAATGATAAGAATAAGAACTCCTATTTCAGTATTTTATAATACTTGGAATATAATTATCAGCTGTTTGAACAAAACCGTCTCTGAAACAAGAATGATAACTCCTGTTTAACTACTTTTGAGTTATACCCATATTAAATGTCTAAAATATGAAACCTACATGTAATGTTGCCTATATTTTTGAAAGTACTAATGCTTTTAACTTTATAGTTGGAATATATTATCTACATGAACAAAGTCATCTGTGACAACAGAATTGGTAACTCCTGTTTGACTATTTTTGGAGTAATGTCCCTTTCAAACATGTGAAACATGTTGCCAATAATTTTAAGTCCTTGTCCTATTAACTCAATGATTGGAATATATCATCTTCATGAACAAAATCCATTTGTGACAACAAGAATGGTAACTTCTGATTTACTATTTTTTGAGTTGTGCCCACTTTAAATGACTATGATATGGTACATAATGTTGACTATAAAATTGAAAGAACCTGTCCTGTTGACCTTATATTTGAAATATGTCATCTGCATTAACAAAACCATCTGTGACACCGAGAATGATAACTCCTGATGCTAATAAAACTATTTGGAAACAAAAGCGCAGATTGTATCTCCCGTGGAAATTTTCTTCAATCCCTGTTGGTAATATTAAGCCATTGAGGAACCAAAGAAGCCAGTGTTTGTGTTTTCTTGATTGGAATTGATAACATTACAAACCTGTGCTCTTACTTCCTCTGCTTGGTTGGTTAGGGAGGCTCTGTCTTCTAGGTGTAATAATTCCTGTTATGCATATTTCACTTTTTCATTCCATTGATAACTTGTTTTTACATTAATTATGGATAAATCAGGCTAACGTTTGACGTCTTCCTGATTTATTAGCTACAATAATACTTACCCATATCGGACGTTTTATCTATTTACAAATTTCTTAAACGTTCTTCTAAAAAGGTGAAATATGCATATCAGGAATTGCCACATTCAGAAAACAACAGCCTCCCCACACAGTCAAGAAGAAGAGAGGGGGAGAGAGCATGGTTAATAAAATAATCAGTTTCAAAAAGGACGCCACTAACAAAAAACAAAAATGAGAACCCGAGGGGTTACCGCCTTGGAACGGTCAGTGGCAAATCAAATTGCCACTGGGGGTTTAAACCAGGTTCTAGGGTGCACCAACCTCACACTTGCCCCAACAGGTTCTCGTATCACAAGACAAGTACAAATTGTCTTGGTGAAATAACTCCAACCCACCCATCAGCTCAACAATGTTGTATGCAAAAGCATACAAACATAAAAACATAAGAAACTAATAGCATTGCAAAGCCAAAGGGCGGGTACTCAATGATCTTTCCGAGACCAGAGCATCTGGAGTAAAATCAGCAAGAACACGATGACAGGGATAAAAGAAACAAATCGAGCTTCTAGGTTCTTTTAAGAAAAGATTTCCCCATTAACCTTCATAAACTCTTAAACCCCTGCCACCGTCGTGCAATCAAAGAGGTAAGCATAATGATCAACTGTAGAAGGGTTAATCACTAGGCCTGCAGAGCGCTGTAAAATATCATGTTGGTAACCTTTCTTTTTAAATTTACAGATGGTTTTTACGAATAACCGGGAGAAATTAACACTGCCTTTTATCTTTTTAAGTTTATAAATTAAATCTCCATAAAAAACTGGTTGTGAAATACCTTGTTGCAAAAGTGATTTTAAACTGCATTTGTATTTATGAATTAAATCTGGGTATCGGCGATAAAACTTGCAAAAGGTTTTCCTTAATTTGTGATACCGATAACCTTGTTTTAAAAGTTTTTCTGTAATGCAAAGATTACGTTCATTGAAATCATTAACATTGTTGCAAGCTCTTGAAAAGCGAACAAGCTGTGAGATATAAACCCCATAAGATGTTGCACGGGGAACATCGCCGTCTAAAAACGGAAAATTTACTATATTAAAATTAAAATCATCTCTTTTATCATAAATTTTAGTAGTGACATAACCATTTTCAATGGACAGATTTAGATCGAGAAAGTTTGCTTGCTTTTCTGAAGTGTTCGCTTTGTTAAGTTGTAGTTCTTTAGGATAAATCTTATTAACAAGTAATGGAAAATGGTTATTGTCTATATTTAATAAATCATCAAGGTACCTCGAGGTGTTGTTAAAAGCTGTAATTATATCATCTTGATGTTCAGTAGAAAGAGATAACATAAAGTCTCTTTCATAACAGTATAAAAACAGATCAGCAACAAGGGGTGCACAATTAGTACCCATTGGGATGCCTATTACTTGTTTATAAATAGAGGTACCGAATCTAACATAAATATTATCTAGTAAGAAAGTTAGCGACTCTATAAGGTCTTGACAAGTCCATAAGGTATAATTATCATAAGAACCATCTGTAAAAAATGCCCTATGTTCATTACAAGCGATGAAGGCTTTATTCTCTCTAGCAAACGTTTTTTCAATGAGACTGGTTAGTTTGTCTCTTATTAAATTATGAGGGAGCGAAGTGTATAATGTTGAGAAATCGTAAGTAGACAAACAGAACGCCCGATAATTATTTGATTTAAGCTTATTCAAAACGTCATTTGAATTCTTAATCGACCAAAATAAATTTTTGCCAGAAGTTTCAAAAACCTTATCACAATACCTAATTACGTGTTCTTTTATAGCTGTAAGACAAGATGTTAAGAGCACAGATAATTTAGTAGTAGTGCAAGAACTAGAGTTAGCAATAAATCTTGCTTTATACGGTGTTTTATGCATTTTAGGTAACCAATACATAGTAGGTACTTTGTCTTGTTTCGGCTCAATACTGATTCTAAATTTTGTAATTTGTAGAGTGTGTGCAGTAACAATATCACTCTCAGATGAAGAAGTCAGTATATAAGCATTAGTGCTGTTCAGTTCTTCAGTTTGAATATTAATATAGTGTATTCGTCACACTATAATTACATTATTAGAAGCCTTATCAGCAGGTGTTAAAACAAATCTGTTATGAAAGTCTTGAATTCCTTTTTTCAAATGACGAAAGTTAAAACGAGGTCGAGGTGGTAATAAAGCAATGTTTCTTTCATAAAATGATATACGGGTGTCAATTATTTTGAATATGTGCTTTTTCCAGTTAGAAAGTGCATTAGGCTCGGCATGTTCTCTTTTGCACCATTTATTGCAAAATAAGTTCAAAGACTCGGCAATTTCTGCACGGCATGCATTAAAGTCAATTTTGGATGATATTCTATATTTGGGACCTTTAGAAATTAAATTACGAATTCTAGAGTCTTTGATTAAATTAAGATCACCGGTAACAATATGACCGGCAGGCTTATAGCAATATTTAGAAGTTAAACAATCTCAAGATTTTGGTGTATTTTCAATGATCTGTAAATCCGATGTAATTTTATTGTAATTAAAAATTGTATTTCTAGTTGGTTTGTTGTATTTATAACAAACCATAGGCGATTCAGTATTCTTAAAATAAATAGGAACCGCCGATTGAACTGTTTTATCTTTAAATATACTAGGAAGGTCAATAAAATCTATTCCTTTATTTAAAAAAGAAATTTTAAGGAAATGTCTTTGATGGTCAGATTCCAAGTCAATATGCGGCCTGAGAACATGCCGAGTATAACACTGAATAAGACTAGCAACCTCGTAAAATGGATGGGTTCTAATGACGATGTCGTCGGCTTCCTCATCCAGTTTCTGCAAACTTGATATAGAAAGAGAAGCTAACCTAGATAGCATAGCGTGTCTGCCAGATTGTTTTAAAATAATATGTAGGTCATGAATAGAACAACGAATACGTGATTTTCTTTTTATGTTTCCATTAGTTCTGCTTCCGTGCGACCTCGATTTTCTTTTACGTATTTCAAGTAATTCAAAGACGTCATAATCAGGATTTTTAGAAATGTTGCCTTCTTGATAAATATTATCATTTAAACCAAGTGGGTAAGGAGTTTGTAATTTTTTAATCCATTTCTGCTCCGAAACGAGCCTGGCCCTGATTTTAAATGCTCTTGAAGCAGTGCTGTCAAATGAAAGTTTTTCTACTGGTTGAACGGAAATATTTTGTAAACGGTGTCCTGAATGCTTAAAGTGTTGGTATAAAAATGTTTTAAATTTACTGTTGTTTCGAATTTTAGAACAATGTTGTCCAAAACGTGTTTTTAAAGGGCGACCTGTTTGTCCCACATATTGAATACCACAGTTATTAGAATTTCAAGTTAAAACGTAAACAATATTATCAGTTCGTCAGTCTATATCATTATTAATGTTAACTGAGAAAGTTCTGCCGTTAACTGTGGATTTAATGATAGAATTACAATTCAAATAATCACAGCATCTGCACCTCTTAGAATTGCACTTGAAAATAGAAGGATAAGGTCTGCGTCTTCCGTCATTCAAATTATTTGTTGTAGAAATATTATACTTTCGAAGAATAGGAGATTTTAAAGGTGAAAGAGTAATTTTTAAATTGTTTTTAAATAAATTAGTACAGTGAGCCCTCTGCAGACCTGTCATATTGATAGAGCTAGCCGAAGATAAATTAATACGTGATAAACGAACCGAAGGCTGCAGACTTTTAAAAGATTTAATTTTATGCGGTGTTTGGACAGAAGACGCAGAAGATAGCCTTATTGGAGAAAGATAGATTTTCAATATTTTTTGTGTCGCCATAATGAAATATGTAGAAAGAATACCATTATATGACCAGCGACTTTAGGTTGCATTGAATTTCTCAAGTGACGTCACAACGTAATACGTGGATAGACAGTAAAGCGCGCTAAACATTATATTCTATAAATAGCACGCAGATCAATGTCCATAAATATTAACGTCCTGAATCACTGATCCCAAAGGGATGGGACTGTAAAAAGATTACTAAAATACACCAAAATGACCAATTCTGGTTCCAGAAAGCGTATAATAATAAATCAATTTAAACGCAACAGAAAGTCGGTGAACATATAACCTTCAATGTGGTATATAATAGTAAATGAGTGAGTGGGGAGGGGGTGTGGAAAGTGAATGTCAAATGCAGTCCCTGAGGGATGAAAAGATAACAGTATTGAATGTAAGTACGGGGAGACGTTTTACGGCCGCCACACAGCACATACACAACTACTGTGATTATAAAAAGGTGAAATATGCATATCAGGAATTGCCACATTCAGAAAACAACAGCCTCCCCACACAGTCAAGAAGAAGAGAGGGGGAGAGAGCATGGTTAATAAAATAATCAGTTTCAAAAAGGACGCCACTAACAAAAAACAAAAATGAGAACCCGAGGGGTTACCGCCTTGGAACGGTCAGTGGCAAATCAAATTGCCACTGGGGGTTTAAACCAGGTTCTAGGGTGCACCAACCTCACACTTGCCCCAACAGGTTCTCGTATCACAAGACAAGTACAAATTGTCTTGGTGAAATAACTCCAACCCACCCATCAGCTCAACAATGTTGTATGCAAAAGCATACAAACATAAAAACATAAGAAGCTAATAGCATTGCAAAGCCAAAGGGCGGGTACTCAATGATCTTTCCGAGACCAGAGCATCTGGAGTAAAATCAGCAAGAACACGATGACAGGGATAAAAGAAACAAATCGAGCTTCTAGGTTCTTTTAAGAAAAGATTTCCCCATTAACCTTCATAAACTCTTAAACCCCTGCCACCGTCGTGCAATCAAAGAGGTAAGCATAATGATCAACTGTAGAAGGGTTAATCACTAGGCCTGCAGAGCGCTGTAAAATATCATGTTGGTAACCTTTCTTTTTAAATTTACAGATGGTTTTTACGAATAACCGGGAGAAATTAACACTGCCTTTTATCTTTTTAAGTTTATAAATTAAATCTCCATAAAAAACTGGTTGTGAAATACCTTGTTGCAAAAGTGATTTTAAACTGCATTTGTATTTATGAATTAAATCTGGGTATCGGCGATAAAACTTGCAAAAGGTTTTCCTTAATTTGTGATACCGATAACCTTGTTTTAAAAGTTTTTCTGTAATGCAAAGATTACGTTCATTGAAATCATTAACATTGTTGCAAGCTCTTGAAAAGCGAACAAGCTGTGAGATATAAACCCCATAAGATGTTGCACGGGGAACATCGCCGTCTAAAAACGGAAAATTTACTATATTAAAATTAAAATCATCTCTTTTATCATAAATTTTAGTAGTGACATAACCATTTTCAATGGACAGATTTAGATCGAGAAAGTTTGCTTGCTTTTCTGAAGTGTTCGCTTTGTTAAGTTGTAGTTCTTTAGGATAAATCTTATTAACAAGTAATGGAAAATGGTTATTGTCTATATTTAATAAATCATCAAGGTACCTCGAGGTGTTGTTAAAAGCTGTAATTATATCATCTTGATGTTCAGTAGAAAGAGATAACATAAAGTCTCTTTCATAACAGTATAAAAACAGATCAGCAACAAGGGGTGCACAATTAGTACCCATTGGGATGCCTATTACTTGTTTATAAATAGAGGTACCGAATCTAACATAAATATTATCTAGTAAGAAAGTTAGCGACTCTATAAGGTCTTGACAAGTCCATAAGGTATAATTATCATAAGAACCATCTGTAAAAAATGCCCTATGTTCATTACAAGCGATGAAGGCTTTATTCTCTCTAGCAAACGTTTTTTCAATGAGACTGGTTAGTTTGTCTCTTATTAAATTATGAGGGAGCGAAGTGTATAATGTTGAGAAATCGTAAGTAGACAAACAGAACGCCCGATAATTATTTGATTTAAGCTTATTCAAAACGTCATTTGAATTCTTAATCGACCAAAATAAATTTTTGCCAGAAGTTTCAAAAACCTTATCACAATACCTAATTACGTGTTCTTTTATAGCTGTAAGACAAGATGTTAAGAGCACAGATAATTTAGTAGTAGTGCAAGAACTAGAGTTAGCAATAAATCTTGCTTTATACGGTGTTTTATGCATTTTAGGTAACCAATACATAGTAGGTACTTTGTCTTGTTTCGGCTCAATACTGATTCTAAATTTTGTAATTTGTAGAGTGTGTGCAGTAACAATATCACTCTCAGATGAAGAAGTCAGTATATAAGCATTAGTGCTGTTCAGTTCTTCAGTTTGAATATTAATATAGTGTATTCGTCACACTATAATTACATTATTAGAAGCCTTATCAGCAGGTGTTAAAACAAATCTGTTATGAAAGTCTTGAATTCCTTTTTTCAAATGACGAAAGTTAAAACGAGGTCGAGGTGGTAATAAAGCAATGTTTCTTTCATAAAATGATATACGGGTGTCAATTATTTTGAATATGTGCTTTTTCCAGTTAGAAAGTGCATTAGGCTCGGCATGTTCTCTTTTGCACCATTTATTGCAAAATAAGTTCAAAGACTCGGCAATTTCTGCACGGCATGCATTAAAGTCAATTTTGGATGATATTCTATATTTGGGACCTTTAGAAATTAAATTACGAATTCTAGAGTCTTTGATTAAATTAAGATCACCGGTAACAATATGACCGGCAGGCTTATAGCAATATTTAGAAGTTAAACAATCTCAAGATTTTGGTGTATTTTCAATGATCTGTAAATCCGATGTAATTTTATTGTAATTAAAAATTGTATTTCTAGTTGGTTTGTTGTATTTATAACAAACCATAGGCGATTCAGTATTCTTAAAATAAATAGGAACCGCCGATTGAACTGTTTTATCTTTAAATATACTAGGAAGGTCAATAAAATCTATTCCTTTATTTAAAAAAGAAATTTTAAGGAAATGTCTTTGATGGTCAGATTCCAAGTCAATATGCGGCCTGAGAACATGCCGAGTATAACACTGAATAAGACTAGCAACCTCGTAAAATGGATGGGTTCTAATGACGATGTCGTCGGCTTCCTCATCCAGTTTCTGCAAACTTGATATAGAAAGAGAAGCTAACCTAGATAGCATAGCGTGTCTGCCAGATTGTTTTAAAATAATATGTAGGTCATGAATAGAACAACGAATACGTGATTTTCTTTTTATGTTTCCATTAGTTCTGCTTCCGTGCGACCTCGATTTTCTTTTACGTATTTCAAGTAATTCAAAGACGTCATAATCAGGATTTTTAGAAATGTTGCCTTCTTGATAAATATTATCATTTAAACCAAGTGGGTAAGGAGTTTGTAATTTTTTAATCCATTTCTGCTCCGAAACGAGCCTGGCCCTGATTTTAAATGCTCTTGAAGCAGTGCTGTCAAATGAAAGTTTTTCTACTGGTTGAACGGAAATATTTTGTAAACGGTGTCCTGAATGCTTAAAGTGTTGGTATAAAAATGTTTTAAATTTACTGTTGTTTCGAATTTTAGAACAATGTTGTCCAAAACGTGTTTTTAAAGGGCGACCTGTTTGTCCCACATATTGAATACCACAGTTATTAGAATTTCAAGTTAAAACGTAAACAATATTATCAGTTCGTCAGTCTATATCATTATTAATGTTAACTGAGAAAGTTCTGCCGTTAACTGTGGATTTAATGATAGAATTACAATTCAAATAATCACAGCATCTGCACCTCTTAGAATTGCACTTGAAAATAGAAGGATAAGGTCTGCGTCTTCCGTCATTCAAATTATTTGTTGTAGAAATATTATACTTTCGAAGAATAGGAGATTTTAAAGGTGAAAGAGTAATTTTTAAATTGTTTTTAAATAAATTAGTACAGTGAGCCCTCTGCAGACCTGTCATATTGATAGAGCTAGCCGAAGATAAATTAATACGTGATAAACGAACCGAAGGCTGCAGACTTTTAAAAGATTTAATTTTATGCGGTGTTTGGACAGAAGACGCAGAAGATAGCCTTATTGGAGAAAGATAGATTTTCAATATTTTTTGTGTCGCCATAATGAAATATGTAGAAAGAATACCATTATATGACCAGCGACTTTAGGTTGCATTGAATTTCTCAAGTGACGTCACAACGTAATACGTGGATAGACAGTAAAGCGCGCTAAACATTATATTCTATAAATAGCACGCAGATCAATGTCCATAAATATTAACGTCCTGAATCACTGATCCCAAAGGGATGGGACTGTAAAAAGATTACTAAAATACACCAAAATGACCAATTCTGGTTCCAGAAAGCGTATAATAATAAATCAATTTAAACGCAACAGAAAGTCGGTGAACATATAACCTTCAATGTGGTATATAATAGTAAATGAGTGAGTGGGGAGGGGGTGTGGAAAGTGAATGTCAAATGCAGTCCCTGAGGGATGAAAAGATAACAGTATTGAATGTAAGTACGGGGAGACGTTTTACGGCCGCCACACAGCACATACACAACTACTGTGATTATAAAAAGGTGAAATATGCATATCAGGAATTGCCACATTCAGAAAACAACAGCCTCCCCACACAGTCAAGAAGAAGAGAGGGGGAGAGAGCATGGTTAATAAAATAATCAGTTTCAAAAAGGACGCCACTAACAAAAAACAAAAATGAGAACCCGAGGGGTTACCGCCTTGGAACGGTCAGTGGCAAATCAAATTGCCACTGGGGGTTTAAACCAGGTTCTAGGGTGCACCAACCTCACACTTGCCCCAACAGGTTCTCGTATCACAAGACAAGTACAAATTGTCTTGGTGAAATAACTCCAACCCACCCATCAGCTCAACAATGTTGTATGCAAAAGCATACAAACATAAAAACATAAGAAGCTAATAGCATTGCAAAGCCAAAGGGCGGGTACTCAATGATCTTTCCGAGACCAGAGCATCTGGAGTAAAATCAGCAAGAACACGATGACAGGGATAAAAGAAACAAATCGAGCTTCTAGGTTCTTTTAAGAAAAGATTTCCCCATTAACCTTCATAAACTCTTAAACCCCTGCCACCGTCGTGCAATCAAAGAGGTAAGCATAATGATCAACTGTAGAAGGGTTAATCACTAGGCCTGCAGAGCGCTGTAAAATATCATGTTGGTAACCTTTCTTTTTAAATTTACAGATGGTTTTTACGAATAACCGGGAGAAATTAACACTGCCTTTTATCTTTTTAAGTTTATAAATTAAATCTCCATAAAAAACTGGTTGTGAAATACCTTGTTGCAAAAGTGATTTTAAACTGCATTTGTATTTATGAATTAAATCTGGGTATCGGCGATAAAACTTGCAAAAGGTTTTCCTTAATTTGTGATACCGATAACCTTGTTTTAAAAGTTTTTCTGTAATGCAAAGATTACGTTCATTGAAATCATTAACATTGTTGCAAGCTCTTGAAAAGCGAACAAGCTGTGAGATATAAACCCCATAAGATGTTGCACGGGGAACATCGCCGTCTAAAAACGGAAAATTTACTATATTAAAATTAAAATCATCTCTTTTATCATAAATTTTAGTAGTGACATAACCATTTTCAATGGACAGATTTAGATCGAGAAAGTTTGCTTGCTTTTCTGAAGTGTTCGCTTTGTTAAGTTGTAGTTCTTTAGGATAAATCTTATTAACAAGTAATGGAAAATGGTTATTGTCTATATTTAATAAATCATCAAGGTACCTCGAGGTGTTGTTAAAAGCTGTAATTATATCATCTTGATGTTCAGTAGAAAGAGATAACATAAAGTCTCTTTCATAACAGTATAAAAACAGATCAGCAACAAGGGGTGCACAATTAGTACCCATTGGGATGCCTATTACTTGTTTATAAATAGAGGTACCGAATCTAACATAAATATTATCTAGTAAGAAAGTTAGCGACTCTATAAGGTCTTGACAAGTCCATAAGGTATAATTATCATAAGAACCATCTGTAAAAAATGCCCTATGTTCATTACAAGCGATGAAGGCTTTATTCTCTCTAGCAAACGTTTTTTCAATGAGACTGGTTAGTTTGTCTCTTATTAAATTATGAGGGAGCGAAGTGTATAATGTTGAGAAATCGTAAGTAGACAAACAGAACGCCCGATAATTATTTGATTTAAGCTTATTCAAAACGTCATTTGAATTCTTAATCGACCAAAATAAATTTTTGCCAGAAGTTTCAAAAACCTTATCACAATACCTAATTACGTGTTCTTTTATAGCTGTAAGACAAGATGTTAAGAGCACAGATAATTTAGTAGTAGTGCAAGAACTAGAGTTAGCAATAAATCTTGCTTTATACGGTGTTTTATGCATTTTAGGTAACCAATACATAGTAGGTACTTTGTCTTGTTTCGGCTCAATACTGATTCTAAATTTTGTAATTTGTAGAGTGTGTGCAGTAACAATATCACTCTCAGATGAAGAAGTCAGTATATAAGCATTAGTGCTGTTCAGTTCTTCAGTTTGAATATTAATATAGTGTATTCGTCACACTATAATTACATTATTAGAAGCCTTATCAGCAGGTGTTAAAACAAATCTGTTATGAAAGTCTTGAATTCCTTTTTTCAAATGACGAAAGTTAAAACGAGGTCGAGGTGGTAATAAAGCAATGTTTCTTTCATAAAATGATATACGGGTGTCAATTATTTTGAATATGTGCTTTTTCCAGTTAGAAAGTGCATTAGGCTCGGCATGTTCTCTTTTGCACCATTTATTGCAAAATAAGTTCAAAGACTCGGCAATTTCTGCACGGCATGCATTAAAGTCAATTTTGGATGATATTCTATATTTGGGACCTTTAGAAATTAAATTACGAATTCTAGAGTCTTTGATTAAATTAAGATCACCGGTAACAATATGACCGGCAGGCTTATAGCAATATTTAGAAGTTAAACAATCTCAAGATTTTGGTGTATTTTCAATGATCTGTAAATCCGATGTAATTTTATTGTAATTAAAAATTGTATTTCTAGTTGGTTTGTTGTATTTATAACAAACCATAGGCGATTCAGTATTCTTAAAATAAATAGGAACCGCCGATTGAACTGTTTTATCTTTAAATATACTAGGAAGGTCAATAAAATCTATTCCTTTATTTAAAAAAGAAATTTTAAGGAAATGTCTTTGATGGTCAGATTCCAAGTCAATATGCGGCCTGAGAACATGCCGAGTATAACACTGAATAAGACTAGCAACCTCGTAAAATGGATGGGTTCTAATGACGATGTCGTCGGCTTCCTCATCCAGTTTCTGCAAACTTGATATAGAAAGAGAAGCTAACCTAGATAGCATAGCGTGTCTGCCAGATTGTTTTAAAATAATATGTAGGTCATGAATAGAACAACGAATACGTGATTTTCTTTTTATGTTTCCATTAGTTCTGCTTCCGTGCGACCTCGATTTTCTTTTACGTATTTCAAGTAATTCAAAGACGTCATAATCAGGATTTTTAGAAATGTTGCCTTCTTGATAAATATTATCATTTAAACCAAGTGGGTAAGGAGTTTGTAATTTTTTAATCCATTTCTGCTCCGAAACGAGCCTGGCCCTGATTTTAAATGCTCTTGAAGCAGTGCTGTCAAATGAAAGTTTTTCTACTGGTTGAACGGAAATATTTTGTAAACGGTGTCCTGAATGCTTAAAGTGTTGGTATAAAAATGTTTTAAATTTACTGTTGTTTCGAATTTTAGAACAATGTTGTCCAAAACGTGTTTTTAAAGGGCGACCTGTTTGTCCCACATATTGAATACCACAGTTATTAGAATTTCAAGTTAAAACGTAAACAATATTATCAGTTCGTCAGTCTATATCATTATTAATGTTAACTGAGAAAGTTCTGCCGTTAACTGTGGATTTAATGATAGAATTACAATTCAAATAATCACAGCATCTGCACCTCTTAGAATTGCACTTGAAAATAGAAGGATAAGGTCTGCGTCTTCCGTCATTCAAATTATTTGTTGTAGAAATATTATACTTTCGAAGAATAGGAGATTTTAAAGGTGAAAGAGTAATTTTTAAATTGTTTTTAAATAAATTAGTACAGTGAGCCCTCTGCAGACCTGTCATATTGATAGAGCTAGCCGAAGATAAATTAATACGTGATAAACGAACCGAAGGCTGCAGACTTTTAAAAGATTTAATTTTATGCGGTGTTTGGACAGAAGACGCAGAAGATAGCCTTATTGGAGAAAGATAGATTTTCAATATTTTTTGTGTCGCCATAATGAAATATGTAGAAAGAATACCATTATATGACCAGCGACTTTAGGTTGCATTGAATTTCTCAAGTGACGTCACAACGTAATACGTGGATAGACAGTAAAGCGCGCTAAACATTATATTCTATAAATAGCACGCAGATCAATGTCCATAAATATTAACGTCCTGAATCACTGATCCCAAAGGGATGGGACTGTAAAAAGATTACTAAAATACACCAAAATGACCAATTCTGGTTCCAGAAAGCGTATAATAATAAATCAATTTAAACGCAACAGAAAGTCGGTGAACATATAACCTTCAATGTGGTATATAATAGTAAATGAGTGAGTGGGGAGGGGGTGTGGAAAGTGAATGTCAAATGCAGTCCCTGAGGGATGAAAAGATAACAGTATTGAATGTAAGTACGGGGAGACGTTTTACGGCCGCCACACAGCACATACACAACTACTGTGATTATAAAAAGGTGAAATATGCATATCAGGAATTGCCACATTCAGAAAACAACAGCCTCCCCACACAGTCAAGAAGAAGAGAGGGGGAGAGAGCATGGTTAATAAAATAATCAGTTTCAAAAAGGACGCCACTAACAAAAAACAAAAATGAGAACCCGAGGGGTTACCGCCTTGGAACGGTCAGTGGCAAATCAAATTGCCACTGGGGGTTTAAACCAGGTTCTAGGGTGCACCAACCTCACACTTGCCCCAAC
Organism: Corbicula japonica; assembly: GCA_038501625.1. Classification (NCBI taxonomy): domain Eukaryota; kingdom Metazoa; phylum Mollusca; class Bivalvia; order Venerida; family Cyrenidae; genus Corbicula; species Corbicula japonica. The sequence continues at coordinate 15,964,244 of JAZAYU010000002.1, read as the reverse complement.
AGGTTCTCGTATCACAAGACAAGTACAAATTGTCTTGGTGAAATAACTCCAACCCACCCATCAGCTCAACAATGTTGTATGCAAAAGCATACAAACATAAAAACATAAGAAACTAATAGCATTGCAAAGCCAAAGGGCGGGTACTCAATGATCTTTCCGAGACCAGAGCATCTGGAGTAAAATCAGCAAGAACACGATGACAGGGATAAAAGAAACAAATCGAGCTTCTAGGTTCTTTTAAGAAAAGATTTCCCCATTAACCTTCATAAACTCTTAAACCCCTGCCACCGTCGTGCAATCAAAGAGGTAAGCATAATGATCAACTGTAGAAGGGTTAATCACTAGGCCTGCAGAGCGCTGTAAAATATCATGTTGGTAACCTTTCTTTTTAAATTTACAGATGGTTTTTACGAATAACCGGGAGAAATTAACACTGCCTTTTATCTTTTTAAGTTTATAAATTAAATCTCCATAAAAAACTGGTTGTGAAATACCTTGTTGCAAAAGTGATTTTAAACTGCATTTGTATTTATGAATTAAATCTGGGTATCGGCGATAAAACTTGCAAAAGGTTTTCCTTAATTTGTGATACCGATAACCTTGTTTTAAAAGTTTTTCTGTAATGCAAAGATTACGTTCATTGAAATCATTAACATTGTTGCAAGCTCTTGAAAAGCGAACAAGCTGTGAGATATAAACCCCATAAGATGTTGCACGGGGAACATCGCCGTCTAAAAACGGAAAATTTACTATATTAAAATTAAAATCATCTCTTTTATCATAAATTTTAGTAGTGACATAACCATTTTCAATGGACAGATTTAGATCGAGAAAGTTTGCTTGCTTTTCTGAAGTGTTCGCTTTGTTAAGTTGTAGTTCTTTAGGATAAATCTTATTAACAAGTAATGGAAAATGGTTATTGTCTATATTTAATAAATCATCAAGGTACCTCGAGGTGTTGTTAAAAGCTGTAATTATATCATCTTGATGTTCAGTAGAAAGAGATAACATAAAGTCTCTTTCATAACAGTATAAAAACAGATCAGCAACAAGGGGTGCACAATTAGTACCCATTGGGATGCCTATTACTTGTTTATAAATAGAGGTACCGAATCTAACATAAATATTATCTAGTAAGAAAGTTAGCGACTCTATAAGGTCTTGACAAGTCCATAAGGTATAATTATCATAAGAACCATCTGTAAAAAATGCCCTATGTTCATTACAAGCGATGAAGGCTTTATTCTCTCTAGCAAACGTTTTTTCAATGAGACTGGTTAGTTTGTCTCTTATTAAATTATGAGGGAGCGAAGTGTATAATGTTGAGAAATCGTAAGTAGACAAACAGAACGCCCGATAATTATTTGATTTAAGCTTATTCAAAACGTCATTTGAATTCTTAATCGACCAAAATAAATTTTTGCCAGAAGTTTCAAAAACCTTATCACAATACCTAATTACGTGTTCTTTTATAGCTGTAAGACAAGATGTTAAGAGCACAGATAATTTAGTAGTAGTGCAAGAACTAGAGTTAGCAATAAATCTTGCTTTATACGGTGTTTTATGCATTTTAGGTAACCAATACATAGTAGGTACTTTGTCTTGTTTCGGCTCAATACTGATTCTAAATTTTGTAATTTGTAGAGTGTGTGCAGTAACAATATCACTCTCAGATGAAGAAGTCAGTATATAAGCATTAGTGCTGTTCAGTTCTTCAGTTTGAATATTAATATAGTGTATACGTCACACTATAATTACATTATTAGAAGCCTTATCAGCAGGTGTTAAAACAAATCTGTTATGAAAGTCTTGAATTCCTTTTTTCAAATGACGAAAGTTAAAACGAGGTCGAGGTGGTAATAAAGCAATGTTTCTTTCATAAAATGATATACGGGTGTCAATTATTTTGAATATGTGCTTTTTCCAGTTAGAAAGTGCATTAGGCTCGGCATGTTCTCTTTTGCACCATTTATAGCAAAATAAGTTCAAAGACTCGGCAATTTCTGCACGGCATGCATTAAAGTCAATTTTGGATGATATTCTATATTTGGGACCTTTAGAAATTAAATTACGAATTCTAGAGTCTTTGATTAAATTAAGATCACCGGTAACAATATGACCGGCAGGCTTATAGCAATATTTAGAAGTTAAACAATCTCAAGATTTTGGTGTATTTTCAATGATCTGTAAATCCGATGTAATTTTATTGTAATTAAAAATTGTATTTCTAGTTGGTTTGTTGTATTTATAACAAACCATAGGCGATTCAGTATTCTTAAAATAAATAGGAACCGCCGATTGAACTGTTTTATCTTTAAATATACTAGGAAGGTCAATAAAATCTATTCCTTTATTTAAAAAAGAAATTTTAAGGAAATGTCTTTGATGGTCAGATTCCAAGTCAATATGCGGCCTGAGAACATGCCGAGTATAACACTGAATAAGACTAGCAACCTCGTAAAATGGATGGGTTCTAATGACGATGTCGTCGGCTTCCTCATCCAGTTTCTGCAAACTTGATATAGAAAGAGAAGCTAACCTAGATAGCATAGCGTGTCTGCCAGATTGTTTTAAAATAATATGTAGGTCATGAATAGAACAACGAATACGTGATTTTCTTTTTATGTTTCCATTAGTTCTGCTTCCGTGCGACCTCGATTTTCTTTTACGTATTTCAAGTAATTCAAAGACGTCATAATCAGGATTTTTAGAAATGTTGCCTTCTTGATAAATATTATCATTTAAACCAAGTGGGTAAGGAGTTTGTAATTTTTTAATCCATTTCTGCTCCGAAACGAGCCTGGCCCTGATTTTAAATGCTCTTGAAGCAGTGCTGTCAAATGAAAGTTTTTCTACTGGTTGAACGGAAATATTTTGTAAACGGTGTCCTGAATGCTTAAAGTGTTGGTATAAAAATGTTTTAAATTTACTGTTGTTTCGAATTTTAGTATTAAACAATTTCACATACCAAGCAACTCAGTTGTAACTTCGTCGATGCTGAAGGCGGACTTGACGCTTGTTGTAGGTGCTACAACGTTACACTTATGTCCTGCCATTCAGTAGTTAACATGTATGTCTACATGTTTCCGTGTTTCATGTTTCCGTGTGGGCAAGACCAAATGGTTCATTACATTTCTTGGGATTCAATATGAGATTATGTTTTTAAATTTGAAAATTGATAATAAACTTAGAAAATCTACAAAATTGAACCAATTTGTTATCACAACGTGAAGCTTATTTATTTCTTTAAAGAAAACAAATCATGTATTTAAATTATATGAATGCAATCATAAGATAGAATCTTTAAAAAGTAAAGGAAAAATATAAAATTGATCATAAAGTTGTAGATAAAGGGGCCGTCACACTATGACGTTCTGGTCAACGTTCACTGAACGTTTCAATCGTTCATATTTTGAGCGTTCTAGAATGAGGATGACACATCTGGCGTGTTATTAACGTTTAGTTTAACGCACCACTAGCGTGTGTATAACGTACTAGAAGCGTGTAACAGCGACCAAGTAAGAAAAGCCTCAAACCATTATCATGTTCTTATACACCACTGGCGCGCGAAGAACGATTTGTAAGCGTAAGACGAGCAATGTTCGGTGATGCTCGAAAGACACTCGATGGAAGCCAAAAGGACGTTCGTTTCATTATAGTCACACGCTGTGAGCGCTAGCGGACCGTTCAGCGGACGTTTATAGGCCGCCAGTAAGTCTTTCACAGCAAAGCAAACGATTTGTAACAACCAAGAACGCTTGAGTAACGACTGACTCACGATAGCCGAACGCGTGCAACGCTCGGCGAACGTTAATAAAACGTGTCACGAACGTTCTTAAACGTTCTTCAGCGTTTAAAATTAAACGTTGAAGAACGCTGGTCTCAGTGAAACTTTTTGTGCATGTTCAAAACTTTTTTTCGGACCAGCGTTCACCGGCGATCACCGACGTTCACTAGCGTTCGCATAACGCTTTTTGGCGTTATCCCAGCAACCACGGACGACTAACAACGTTTTCTCAAACGTGATAGAACGCTGGCTAGAACGTCCGTTTGACGGCCCCATAAAACAAAGCTAAGTTGACAATAATATGTTCAAATCGTCATTATATATTTGCCGAAGATCAAATCGAAAGCAACATCCAAATTTTAGCTGCATTCTTATTTTTCACTTCCCGCCTGCAACTGATGTGTTTATGTTATTTGGTTCTACTTCTGAAGGAAAGTCTGACACCTGATGTGATAGTGTCAGTCAAATAAATGCAATGCAATTAACTTTACCTTGTAAATCGATATTTTGGCAAAAGCAAATTTTAACAAAAGCAAAGCGATCGATAGAGGAAAGTAATTACATTGCAAAATGAGGAGTTGAAAATCAATTGCAATTATATCGTCTCTGTACAATGCAGACGAAGTATTTAAAACTCGTGCTGATTCAACAAAATATAAGTGTTCATTCTATATTTACTTATTTCTGACTGTGTAGATAGTTTCAACTAGATAATAGATGTCTGCTAGTTATATGGCCAACAAATGTGGTTTACAGTTTTTATTTCACTAGTACCATTTTCATGCTATTATAATGACACTGCTGCCCATTGACAGGCTCAATCAAAAATACACAACATATTGTTGTCAAGGTCATTATACTCATGTAGATATTTGAAATAATGTTTTTGTGTTGTTAAGTTTTTAAAGTTTGTTATTTTATATAAATAGAATTTTAGGGAATTTTTAAGTCTACCTTTTTTCTGTTCTAACTTTTCCTCATATGTGTTAAATGAAGATACATTAATAATAATCATTTGTGCAAAGTTTTATTGAAGTCTCTTGCTGTTACAAAGAGTTTGATATTTTTATTTTTTTACTTATGTGCAATGACGACAGAAAACGGCACAATCTAAAAATGCATCTCTGATTGCAACAGACACATGTTTTATTCACTTCCATCTCGGGTGCATGCTTTATTTTTGCCAACAAATATTAGATTTTGAGAGCAGTCGCTACAACACATTGTCATTTTGCACGCGACGTGGTATAGGAGCATTGACTTACTAATAACTCAGTTTTTTTTTAAAATTGCATGATGAATTATTAGACTATTCACTGATAGGTTGTCGATCACTGGCGATCATTATCTCTCTGCCACTAATAAATAAAATATTCATTAGAAACTACTCTGTAAATATCTTTGACGACAATATTGTGCTATAACCAGAATACACATATTGTCATGATTAAGATCTGTAATGAATATTGGCGTGTGTTTGATGCAAACTATGTGTTTATATTCCATTTGTTGGCAAAAGTATATGAATTGTAATTGTTTCCGGTCCCACTTCCCACGGAAAATGAAAGATATGCACTTTTCCCATAAGACGTTGAGTGATTTGCTTCCCGTAAAAGGCAAATGGAATGTTTATAAGTACATGTATCTTGCATGATGTATTGTGAATACGGAAAATTTGTCATCGATGGCTGAACACTTCTGCGGGAACGAGGTTCTGCCGATTTCCTATCATTACCGAATGTCTCATGCACGATACTTTTTCTTGCATACCTCTTACTGCTCATAACATTTTTATACATGTATATGTATACAAACTTACTTTTGTTTCTTAGGCTGAAATAATGATGTTTACGCAAACCTTATTTTGTAAAAGACCACGCATGTAGCATTCGAACAATATATTTTCCCTAGGAAAAAGATAAGATTTTCGTGCCACGGTAAATCATGCGGAAATACTTATCCGGTATGCAAGAATACTCCAGTCTAACAGACAGATGGACGATTTTTCCCGCTGAACAACGATGTGCAACGTAAGTTTGGACACATGTTTACTCGAGAGGATAATCAATGTGTTCTTGTGACAGAAAGATGACAGTATTACAATCTTCAATCACATGTCGTGGTCTCTCGACGATTTGTTTAAAATAGATAACATTTTGATCTTTCGGCGATAAAATATACCAAAATAGAGCTTCACCTTTACAAACTCAAATACTTTCGAAAAGAAAGTTCTAAAGCTTTAAATTAAATATGAATTTTAATAACATAATCAAAATTGAGAAACGTATCAACAAAGCTAGCAGCGGAAATGAGTCTTATGGGTAGGTTATAAGTAAAGGTTATAAGTGATCACTGATTTTTACAGCAGAGTATAGAAAGATAGTATCTAATGAAGCATCTGAGATACAAGAACCCTCTTATAAGAAGTTGACATAATTTGGTATAATTGTAGCAATATGGCCATAGTACATAACAGGGAACATTTTTTAGATTTTATATTATTATGGTGTGCTCTTATTATGACAGAGTACGAACTCCAAAACTTCCAATTTTACTCTACAATTTAATTTAGCTGCAAGTATACGACCTCTTTTAATATGAAAAATATCAAATAAGTTATATATGAATTTATTGTGCCTGAGACAGACTGATTTCTGATTTTCAAAATTGATAAGTAATATGTGAAAGTGACTTCAGTGAGTGTTGTTTCTTGTGGCATCAGTCAATTAGACAGGAAAACGTTGTCATGTAATTAAATGCGAAGTCACTTATTACTGATCAATATGTGTTGTCATTGAAGAGTAATTTGAAAAATTTACTTCAGTTGACATTCAACGTGAAGTATGTTAATAAACCATTAGTTTTTTCATGACATTTCACCTTAGGTTTGTTTAATTTCTCCATTATTTTCTTTTAGTTTAACATAAACAATTAGACAAAACTAATTTGTTAAGGTTATTTAATTCGCGAGTGATGGTGTAAAACGGCATAGATATTCTAATCTTGTGTCGCCTGGAATCCTATTGTTCGGCAGCGTTCCGTTAGACCCCCAACTTAAAGATTTATAGATTTTTATCCCCAGATCCCCTGTCGAAATTCTATTCTGTTAAGTTCCGTCCATTGTTATCTCGTTTAGGGAAAACCCCTTTTTATCTGGGGACCGTACGCCGCTTAACATGTAATGGTGTTAATATATAAATACCACATTTCAACCGGGGCTAGGCTCAATCAACCCGAGCCTCTAGTAGTTTTTTTTTCATATTTGTCGTGTTCGATTGCTTTCAAAGTTCACTTTTTATCTTTTGAAATTTAAAACTTTATGGTGCCTATGACTTTATAAGCGCTTTTCATATTAACTTTTTACTTGGAATATGTCATATTTATATACAAAGCTATCTGTAACAGTAACAGTCACTGTAATAACTCCTGTTTTACTTTTTTGAGCTATGTCCATTTTAAATGGCTTTGCTGGCAAGTACTTGTCCTTGTCCTATTAAACAAATATTGAAATATATCATGCGTTTTGGTTGAACAAATCGATTTTTGGACAGCAAGAATTAACATCCTTTTTCTTAAGATAATACCTGATTAATTATAATTAAATCGTTAATTTAACGGTACTGCAATGTTTCAGCTTTTTAAATGCAGGCGACACGTGTTCCGGGAAACACTAAAATTCTTATTCAAGTAATGCAATTGTATTGAATTAACTTTCGAAAATAAGTTGCACTCTTCTATTACTGAGCTACATTGTGGAATTAAGTTCACTTATGAGTTAGGCAGCGTTGGGCAGCATCGTCATTACTTCCTTTGAGCAGGCTCAATCTAACTGAGACTGCACAAATTTTATATTTATCATGTTTGTTGGTGTCAAAGCTCCTTTTTCATCTATTCCTCCAAGGCCATTAATATCACAGGAACCATATTTCAAAACACTCCGTCTTGTTTATGGGGTGATTTTTCGCCATATTAGACTATATAAATTATTTGGTTGGGCACCGAATTAGGAAATCCCAGAATAGCTATAACCGCAAGCTGATTTATTTTAATGTAACGTAAATGTCGACACTTCATTAACATAAAAACACAATTTATTTGTTTTTCACTTCAGACGTGTTTAAAAGAATAGGACGAATAATTATCTGCTAAATAAAGCACCACAAATAATTTTTGAGGCAGAAAAAATTGATTGAATCTGTCATTATTAACAACACAATCACCTTCTTCACCTGTCTGATAGAGATAAGAATAAAGCAAACATGAGATACTGCCGCTACAGAAAACAATTATGTCGTTAAAAAGCTTTTTCTAAAGCTTCTTATGATGTGTGCGAGTGTTTGAGAAGTGTGTGTTGCTATCAATGTTTGCAGTTGTACAACAACAAAAGCTGATTGATTTACAGCTGCTATTTCACAGTTTAGTGTGGACTAATCAATGTGTCAGTAACTGTTGATATTTCTGTACTATTATTCCTTGTCTTAATGCCTTTAATCACTAAAAAGTAACGAATTTTGCCGAATTTTTTTACTAATTAGTTTATTTTAGAATCTGTTGTGATTGAATTTTTCTACTTTAGTAACGCTGATGTCTATTTTAGAATCGGTTGAGAGTGAATTGTTCTAATTCATTAAAGCTATAACAACTAAAGCTTATTTAGCCAGTTTATTTAGATGGGTGGTTTCATTATCCCAGCAAATATAGATTCGGATATTGTTCATTCACCCTAAGGATATACTTAATGCTTTTTAAATTTTGCCTTTGGCGTTGTCTGTGATATGCAGGATTTATATTCTCAGATCCCCTGTCAAAATCATATTTTGTTTAAATCCGCCCATTGTTTTCTCGTTTAGGGCAAAACCATTCTTTCATCTGGGGACCAAACGCCGCTGAACATGGAATGGAATCTGAAAATACCGCATCGAAAGTTCCATGTTCACCGTCATAAGCATACCATCGTTTGGGATGGATCAAAATTGTACTGTTTATTGGTGTAAATATTGAGTTGCGCTCAGCCCGTGGCTAGGCGACGTGGGCAGTAATATGCATTTCCATTACTTCCCATGAACAGGCTCAATCAAACCGAGCCTGCAATATTTTCATATTTGTCGTGTTTGGTGGCTTTCAAAGTTCCCTTTTCATCTATTTGAATAATATACACAAGTACATTGATACGTGACTGAAGAAGAATAGTACAACGCATTTAGTTTGTGTACATGTTTCTACACTATTAACATGGACTAAAATTTTACAATAAAATCAAAATATTTTATCATACACTTATAAACCTTTAAATAGATCTATTTAGGTTTTCTGTTTTACATTCTTTCCTTAAATCAATTTTATACAACTTTTTAATCGTTAAATATGTTTAGGTATTTTGTTTGACATTCTGTTGTAGGACAAGCGATAGCAAGTTAAACTATTTCTGGAAACCTTTAAATGTGCTTAATTTTGCTGTTTTACATTCTGTCCTAGGACAAGCGATAGCAAGCAAAACTATTCTTGGGAACATAACAACAAGTGTTCGTAACGGAACTATTGAATAATTCTTGGGCAGTGCTGTATTGGAAACATGCGACGAGAAAGCATGCGACTAGAGTGTCGTTCTGCAATACATTTTATCTGCTCCGATTTAGACTAAAGCAAGATCTATAGAACTCTTGAAGAATATTATTTGGATCTTACACGATTGTGAATAGACATGAAGACCTTTTAAATGTTATGCAGATTGTTTTGGAAACGTGTACATTTTACTTATATTCAATAAATTAATCAAAGCTCCTGTGAACTTCGGATAAGAACGTCATTAACATAAGGTAAGGGCTATATTTCCTTATGTTGTTTTCTCCATATATATATATCTGTTACAATCGAAATGGGATTTCACTTTTGAAGGAATGTTTAACAGCTGTACTATTACGAGTTGATCAATATATATAACAGGTTTCCAATACTAGCCACTTGTCTGATAATAAGTTTGTTTTTCTTTTTATATTTTATATACATTTAAACATTTTATTTTAGTTGGTCTATTTTATCCATATTGAATTATATGTCGGTATTATAAGTTCAGAGATGTTGACTGACTCAAAATAAACAGTTGGAAAATTAAAAACAACTTCATGTCTGGAATCTTATGTGTCAGAATTTATGGAATAATTTCCGCAAAAACTTCTAGTTTCAGGAGCATAAGTTTTAAGTAAGGATTTTACCTCAACTTTACTAAAGTGTTCACCTTTATGTAACAAACTGCCAGGGGTAGGAACCACGACACACTTATTGGTCAGGGTAAAACATCAGGTTTACACGTCAAAACTATTTGCAAAGTTTTGTTTTAGAGCATAACTTTGCCTATCCTTTGATGAAAGTTTATTTTTATTTAATATGATGGTGTCATATCCACAAGCCGTGACCTTTTGTGGCCCTGGGATGCGAAAGGGGTGATCAATTCCCACAAGGTTTTGCTTTTCTATTTAAATTTACGAACATCAGCTATGATTATAAAATATATCCACCCTCGTTTATTCCGCCATACGCCCCACTTTTGTTAGTTTAATATCGCTTCAATAACACGACATTTGGTAAAATTTTGACAATAAAAACTAGTTGAGCCAATGGATTTGTAGTTTAAATTAAACACTAATATTGACCTCGAGCTAAGTGGCCCAACGATCTATCTCAACCTTTGACGTAATCTTAAAGTAACAAGTCTGATGAAAATAAGTGCTAAATGCAAGCTAGTAATTAAGCGAAGTTCAGATGTTTGTCGCCTACATGCTTACCAGCCCTCCCACCCGACCATCGACATATCCCAGTCTAAAAATCAGGTTTCGAAAACTTGGTTAAAATGAAAAGTAGAGCATCATACAGTCGAATTTTCTTATATTATTTTTCAAATCTTTTATGGTTTTAATATAAAGTTTATTTTGAAATCAATCCCGAATCTTTGACAAAAAATCCGGGGTACCTAATAAATGTTTCAGCCTATGAAGACCTGTTCTTGCTTGTTCCATTGGTTTAGTTCGAACACTAAAGCTGCTATTTCTATACTTGATTGCGGAACGGTCTATCTTTTTGGTTCAGACCTATAGGATCTGTATTTAAAGAATAAATTGTAGCTAAGGGTTGACTTGCGATACCAAAATAAAGTTTGGGACCACATCGAGAAGCTTACTTTACGATTGATTACATCTTGACGAGTTGAATGGTGTGTTGGATCTCATTCATCAAGACAACCTGGACTGAAGGTTATAAAGCAGAGTTTGGAAACCAGTCTCAAATCTCAAGAATCTGATTGGCTGAAATGGCGACCAGTCGCCATTTCAGCCAATCAGATGCTTGAGATTTGAGACTGGTTTCCATGCTCAGCTTTATAACCTTGGGCATTGTTCTTGTTCGTTCATATGAGAACTGTTTGGGGAAAGTTAGAGGTTGGTGCAACATAGAACCTGTGATAAATCGTTTCGCCACCGACCGTTCCAAGGCGGTAACCCCTTAGGTTCTTTTTTGTCAAATGTTTGTAGTGTATTGTTTGATCAATCATTTAATAAACCTATATTTTTTTTCTTTTCGCGGTGTCTTTCTCAACACAGTTATATTGTTAATTTCAGGTATGGCTTATACACTATCGTTTGTGTGGGTTTAGGAGATTTTATAAACACCGTCTAGTGTTTAATAGGAAGTCGTGTTGGTCAACCATTTATATTTCCAAATGCTGAAGAAAATATATTATTTGAACAGTACAAAATTACTTGATTTAAATTCTTTCAACATTGAAAGACAAGCCATGAAACAGACCAATCAGTTATTTTGATCATTTTCTATTTAATATCAGCTAAGATATGATTTTCTTGCGGTGGAAGCTCAGCTTAAACGACAAATGGTTGTAGAGAAATAAATAAAGTGCTATTAACTTGATTGAAATTATCAATCAATATACAGAAGAGATTTGAAAACAGATCGAAGTAATCAGACAGTAGAGTAATCACATTACATAATGGATATTTTGAAGAAAAACATGCAATTAGGACAACGCGATCGAACATTATGAACAGGCTTTTGAAAAGTACCCCATAGCATAATGTATTTTTTCCATGTCAGTTAAAACGCGACAATCATATGCACTTCCATTAGTGCTAATAAACAGGATCAATCAAACCGATCTTGCAATTTTTTGATATTTGTGCTGTTCGTTCCCCTTTTCATCTATCTAATCAGCCGGTAACCTGAGTTGAAGACGAACTATAATTAATTGTTGACAGCAGAAAGCACTCATGTCAGTACCTGATTACACCTTGTCTGTAGCATTGTTAGTTTACCTAACTAGTACTTTAATTATACTGTCTGGCGTAATTTTACTGTTAATCAAACCTATGTCTTATTTGAAGGATCATCTTATTTAGTTCCAAGCAGCATGGTTGTTTTTGGTCTTTGAAAAATTTGTTTTGCTTATGCGAAATAAAAAATGTGATCAACAAAATTAACATGATAAGCTGTAGAAGACTTATAAAAAAAGTTAATATGATTTAATATTCTTACGCCTTTAACTTACGTGATACTTTACTGGAAGCCAAAGTTGTTATAGTGTTACTATAGCAGTATAATTCAGTCGCAACAGATCCTAAAATGTACTTAGTAGTAAAAGAGTAATATATGCAGATCAGGAATCGCCAGTCACAAAACACAGCCTCCTCACGCTGCGAAGAAGAGAGAGAGAGAGAGAGAGAGAGAGAGAGAGAGAGAGAGAGAGAGGGGAGAGAGAGAGAGAGAGAGAGAGAGAGAGAGAGAGAGAGAGAGCATGTTTGTTATAAGTATGTCAATTCAAATAGGACGCCACAAACTATTAACGAAAAAGAGAACAGTTGGGGATACCGCCTTGGAACGGTCAGTGGCAAAACAAATTGCCACTGGGGGTTTAAACCAGGTTCTAGGGTGCAAAAACCTCACACTTGCCCCAACAGGTTCTCGTATTACAAAAAAGAAGTACAAGTTGTCTTGGTGAAATAACTCCAATAGTTCGGTAACTTTGCTCCTTTTTGATCATTTATAGGCACTTTGTAGTTGTACAATAATATTCGCCACAACTGTGACATAGAAGTATTCTACCATGGTCTGTGAACAGGCAGCGTCAAGATATGTAAAAACATGAGAATATTGAAATAGCTATTTGATCGTTTCTAATTGGTCTAGCAAAGATTAGATGTTGCACTTGCAGCCTTCTGATGGATGAGTTCCTGCGTAATTACTAAAACGAATCGTGCAAAGGCAAAATGAACTTTCAAGATCATTGACTTAGCTTATTAGATTATCGTTGTAAATATCTTCAAGAGCGTTTAACGTTTTGTTTTTTTATATTCTCTATGTAAATATCTTCGAGACCATTTGAACTTTTGTTAATTATATCTTCCGTACAAATATCTTTTTTGTTAGGTTTTAATAAATTATCCTTAAACAGTTCAATCCCTCTATGTGTTAGGATAGAAAATCTTTTCTTTTTCAGTAATGTTGAAACTGTCGGCAATGTATTTGTCCAGATTTTATTTAACGTAAACTATTATTATGTCAGGATCAGAGATATAAGATCGACAATAAAACTAGAACCATAACCGCATCGTTGAAAGGGCATAGCAATATAAATTTGAACTTGTTGTCCGTTGCGCAAAGTGCAAAAAAACACAAAAATTTAGCAAGTAACTTCGAAAAACTTGATTTTTATAACACCGATGGCTGAATTAAGCTGATGACAATACAGCACAGATAGTAGTTCTTCAGAATATTAACATTTCGCATTGGAAAATATCTGCTTCGGACAATGGCAACAACAAAACAACACTACTGGGCTATGCCAAATGATTCTCTAGTGACTTCGACGATCACACACGTTTACTCGCGTTACTGCTAAAAACGTGCCGTCATTCGGTTTGTCATTCATGCGGCTGTTCTAACAACCATACAAGATTTCGTTAAATAATGATACTTTAATATTCGTGCTTCACACACTTTAAACAACCCAAATGTTACCCATACCCTGATTAACGCGATGAAATATCGATTCAGTCAGAACAATAAACAACAAAAAGATAAAAAAAACAAATAAATTTAACATAGGATTCATCGAAATTGTTCCAATCGATATTTGTATCTAACAAATAACATGATGACAATTTGACACGGTGGTAGATAAAGGATGCACTAGCAGGTCCCGAAATATCGCTTGGGGCAGATTGATTTCCGGTAGTCAGCAGTTTTATTATTTATCTGTTAATGTGATTTTCATCATCAAATTTTCATGAGCTATATTCTATTGGAACATCAATCACGCCGACACGATAATGGTGTTGGGTAATTGTAATGCGCAGTCTCTAATTACTTTTATAAAAAGTGCTGTCATTGAATAATTAGTTTTAGAATACACTACTCAAAAGTTCTAAGTGCACACTTGATAAATGTTGATTTTTCAAATTATTTGATTGAATCTTTGAAAATTGTGTAAATTACAATGAAAAAGAATCAATATTCTATTAAAGCACACCAAAAAATTTAAGTCTGCTTAACCAGATTAAAAAATAATAACATTTTAGCTCACTTGTACTCAGAGAGCAATTCTCAAGTTAATTATAATTGCATCGGCTATCATTTGTGACCGTTTTCTCATCTCTTTATCATTTAAAGTTCATGTACATTTAAAGGAAATACTGTAGTTTGCCATTCCATTGCACTGAAATAGCTTCCTGTAGCTTTCTTATGGTCTGCTTGGCAAGATGAGCCAACGCACTCTTCTCTATTTTATCCATAACGTTTTAACAGGATTTCAAGCAGAAAATTCCATTTTTTTCACAACTCTTTGTGCCAAAAGTTTTTTAATTGTCTAGCAGTTTGGGATGATGCAATTCTCTATGATAAATGTGTAACAGCCTTTCCGAACGATAAAATGTATTAATTACGATAAAATTGACCAGTTTTCGGACACGCTTTTTGACCAAATAAACGTCATTTTCGAATAATTCGATTTTAAAGTTTATTGAATTTCTATAAATTTTAGTTTTAAATTTGTATTTATTGGACACTTATCCAACACATGTTATACAAACATTTTCGAGTTTACGTTGTTTTACGTAAATATTTAATGACTTTATTGAGTAACGTCAGCGTTCAACGTAAGCAACGTAATCAATCTAGAAAATAATATCGTTTGATTTTCTTCTTAAATTAATAAAATATGCAAAAATGAGGTATTTCTTTTGCATTTACGAAAACCATAAAGATTATTTACAACACATTTGAAGTTGTGCCAGTGAAAAGAATTTTGACGGGAATGTCGTTGTCTGCCGACGTCAACCGTTCAATGTTTACAATTTGTTTGTGTGTTTTTCTTGTTTGTCTGGAGTCAGTGAACATGTGAAAAACAAAAACGATTGTGAAAAAATTAATTTCGATTGCCTCGCGGGGATAACGCATAAATAACGTATGCCGACGTGGATGACGTAATACATAAAACATATGCACGGTTTTCCAAAAAAATATTATTGTTTGATCCTAATTAACATTATATCAAACTTTCATTCAATTAGAATAAGTTTACTTCGAGATATTCAAAATTGAAAAGTGTGCACTTAGAACTTTTGACGAGTGTATATCCAGGACATGGGTGGAAGCTTTCTACCATTGAATGCGGTTACCTTAGATTTATCGCACAATTACATGTAGGACATACTGACTTAGTTATAAATATGCGAAGTCTGTCAAGTTCGTAAAGATCTTGGCATGTAAGAAAACCAAACAATATGGTTGCTGATTTCAGTAAATTTTATATTTTCATAAAGTTGCTATATAATTTAAATTATTAGTGAAAACAGCATTAAAAGAAGGGCTTGTCCAGAAACATTACCAACACACCTCGTAAAAGACACAGGAATCCGTGATATAATGGTTCTGACGTTTGAACCCGAATTTGCTGCAAAATAAGGACAAATGAAATTAGTAAAGTAATAATTGACTCCGAGATCCATCAATATAACTTATTATTATTTAAAAAACATTCGAACGCAGGCAGTTGCATTATTGATTACAATTCTTACACTTTCAATCTGCAACAAATATTGACGCGCAAAAAGATTTGAATTAATCGTTTATGTTTTTTTTTATTATTTTCTTCCCGTAATGATTAGATGTCATATCTTTATCTCCAGTAGATTACAGATTTCACTTTTTAACCAGGTTTTCTTTAGAAAAATCCTGGTTATTAGATTGGGGTATGACGTTTGGCGGGCGGGCGGCGGATGGGCGGGCGTCAACATTTTGTTAAGTTTTTTGTGAAAGTTGCGTTTTTCTCAGTAACCATTTAAGATATAACTTTGAAACTTAACATAGTTGTCTGACATCTCAATACCAATTATCAGGACAAGTTTCTTAACCTTGACTGTATTTTGACAAAGTTTGCCCCTTTTTCACTTAGAAATTTTGTTAAGTTTTTTGTGAAAGTTGTGTTTTTCGCAGTAACCGTTTAAGATACAACTTTGAAACTTAACATAGTTGTCTGACATCACAATACCAATAATCAGGACAAGTTTCATAATCCCTAACTTTATTTTGACAAAGTTATGCTCCTTTTTACCTTAGAAATTTTGTTCAGTTTTTTGTGAAAGTTGTCTTTTTCTCAGGTACAATTCAAGATATAGCTTTGAAACTTAACATTGTTTGACATCACAGTACCAATTATCAGGTCAAGTTTCATAATCCCTGACTGTGTTATGCCAAAGTTATGCCCCTTTTTGACTTAGATTTTTTTGGTTTAGTATTTTGTAAATGTTATCTGTTGATGCCAAATTGCCTGTTGACGCTTAGCTTGGTTTTTTTGGTAGCTTATATCAAAAGGCAGCTTGGGATTGCTACCCAGGTGTCTGTGATAAAGGTGAGGGTCACTGTTGCTAAAAATAGATATTCAGCTTACCCTCAATATCTTGAGTTTGCTTTTACCTATTGATGCCAAACTTGGTATATAAGTAACTGATATCAAAAGGCAGCTTGGGATTGCTACCCTTGTGTCTCTGGTCAGGGTCAAGGTCACTGTTGCTAAAAATAGAAATTCAGTTTTTCCACAATAACTTGAGTTTGCTTTGGTTTATTGACGCCAAACTTAGTGTTGGTATCTTATATTAAGATGCAGCTTGAGATTGCTACCCAGGTGTCTGTGATAAAGCTGAAGGTCACTGTTGCTAAAAATAGAAATTCAGTTTCTGCTCAATAGCTTGAGTTTGCTTTGGCCTATTGACACCAAACTGGGTTTGTGGGTAGGTTATATCAAGACACTACTTGGGATTACTACCCAGGTGTCTGTGATAAAGGTCAAGGTCACTCTTGCTAAGAATTGAAATTCAGATTTCTCCTTATTACTTGGGTTTGCTGAGATCTATTGACACCAAACTTTCTTTGGGTAGCTTATACCAAGACGCAACTCTGAAGTCTGTGATCAAGATCAAGGTCACTGTTGCTAAAAATAGAAGTTCAGTTTCTTCATACCAGATATTTTCTTTACAGAAGTATAAGTATTAAATAAAAACCTGGTTTTCGGCGCGTGGCGACGTTTTTTCTTGTTTCTTCATCTAATCGTACGCTTCTGGTATTTTGCGTCTTCATTATTATTTATACGAACGGATAGATGATCTGCGAACAAAGTCAAAGCGTTGTTCAAGACCTGTAACTGGTGCTGAAGACAAATTGAGCCTTAGGACCTAAGACTTACTTTTTCGCTGATCATTTGCACGAGAAATTAGCAATATAATCAGCAGAGTCGTCGGAAAAGCACACGCATCCACACGTCCTCGATTAATTATACATGGTGCGTCAATTTAGATAGAAAAAAAGAAAATGATTTGGGTGTTGTCATTAGAAACGGAAATCGACGGTCATCATTCGCTGTCAGATTTAAGTTGCACATCGAACTTGACCTGCTTATATTTTCAATAAAGGCAATTAAACAGTTTGTCCTGTTTTTATTTTACTTTAGCGTATTCTTTTATTCGTTTTGACTGTTCGCGGAGGCTGTGTTTTCAAAATACATATCTGAAAAAACACACGTTTTGATTATTACCAGTCACGTTGGTAAAAAATGAAAATAAATAAAGCATTAGAGGGATTATGAAGATTTACAGTACCATAAAACAGCTAGAGACTTCGTCTTATCGCACACGTCGTTTTGCATGGGTTTATAACCGCACAACATCATTCCTGGATTAGAGGCGTAAGGGGCGTAAATCTGGGCATTTAATTAAATCAAACAAATGCCTGTTAACATTGACAGTACGTAAGACAACCTATTTGTTGTACT
Source organism: Corbicula japonica (assembly GCA_038501625.1). Classification (NCBI taxonomy): domain Eukaryota; kingdom Metazoa; phylum Mollusca; class Bivalvia; order Venerida; family Cyrenidae; genus Corbicula; species Corbicula japonica. The sequence goes on along the minus strand of JAZAYU010000002.1, from coordinate 15,946,131 downwards.
GTAGTTCCGCTTCAAAACAGAAGATTATGTCAGTGGCAATCAAAATATTACGGGAACCATTAACAGGCTGTTTTATCACACTACAATCTGGTATGTATTATTTTTACAACCATCAGGAGGGTTTATTGCAACAATAATGTCTTGTAGTAGCAAAAACTCGGAAGCAGTATCAAATAATAATAAAATAAACACTTTCCACATGAACATTACTTCAAACTAGAATAACATTTGTTGGTTTGTTCTTATGCTAGCCACTAGTCTGATTATAAGTTTCATTTGTCTTTTTTATACATCATATTGAAACTTTTTATCATTGATAGTCTTTTTTCTATCTTACTGCGTTGTAATAAATGTTCAGATAGTCACGTAGACTCGCTCAAGATAACTAGTTGCTAAATTAATGAAAAAGAAAATACTTCATCGCCTGCAATCCAGGCTAGATAATGTGAGTCAGTGTGCCCATCATCGAAATGACCCAGTTGATCACTTGTTTCTTTAAATACTTTGAATACTTCAATTGGACATAGTCTCTGACAAAAACGACCCATCTGTTGGAGGGCGAGCATGAGGTTGCAGAATTTGGTTTAAAATCCCACTGACCTTTCCAATGCGGTAACCCCTCGGCTTCTCGTTTTTCAAATGATCATTTTATTAACTCATACCCCATGCTCTATCTTCCTGTTGTTTTTGTCTCGATGTGAATAATTTGGCCATTCTTGATAAGCATAGTTTACAGTTTTTATCACATTCGTAAAATTGTTGGTTCTTTTGCCCTAATTTTCACTAAAAGTTTGATCATTTTAATTTGAATAATATCTGTTTAAATCACTGAATAAATGATCTCCTAATGATACTTTAACAAATTCCGTTCTTAAAAATCAATTATGAAATATTTAATATGATGGATATGAAGGCATGTTTTGTATTGAGGCCTTCAGGATGTTCTGTCAGAAATATTTAAGGAATGATTCTTATTTTGGTGCGGTTCATGCAGATTGGACGTGCACGCGAGAGCTGGCAAATCCATAAAGCGCGCTAAAAATAAGAATCATTACTTATATTAACATTTTATTCATTTTTTTCTTTAATAAACTTAAGTCGAACGCTTTCAAAAATTAATATTAAGTGAAAAGGGTGAGTAATACGTGGGAGTTTTCAATAGCAACAGCCATGACGTTACTGACGTCATTACGGGTCATGCGATTCATGCAAAATGAACCGAATTTTTTTAAACGAAGAAATCAATAGGAATGTAAATATTGCCTTATAAAATGCATTTGATGTTACGGAAGCAATAGTTTATTTTTTTAACTGCAGGCTGTTTCCGGATTTTGGCAGATGCTGCGATTTGTTTTTCAACAATGCCTAAAGCATGCAATATGTGGATTAAATAGTTGTGTTCGAAAATAAAATCAACAGCAATAAACTCCACGGGTTGAAGCATTTAATGTTTTCCGATGGTTGTGCATAAATGATCAAAAGCGCAAATTTAGATCAAAAGGTTATATACGAGAAAATGTAATTATAGTGTGCGCTCCATGTTCTGCAAAACCTGTTCAATGCCAGTTTGAGAAATCCCGTCTTTGCCTAAGATGATTTATGAGTGATAGTGCCTCTAGCTGGGAGCGAACCCGCACCGTCACGGCGACAGCGCCTAGCCCTGCAATTCCTGCGACGCAACCGACTGAGCTAGCCGGGACAACCCCCCAAAAATGTTGATCGGATAGCCCTGATATACGTAACAATCACCGCATGTCATCGGTAACGGGTTATTTTACTGATAACAGTACTGACTATATGTACGGGGAGACTTTTTACGGCCGCACTGCTCAAATAGCGCTACTGTGAATTTCCGACTGAGCTAACTATGAGGTATATCAATCTGTTATCAATAGCTATCTTTAAAGACCGTCGTGCTTGATGCATATTTTGTATATTAAGTATCACAGGAACACCAGTGTACGACATATTTCAATAGATCAGATCACATTATTGATAAAGAAGATACGAACATCAGTCTATAAGCCGAGTTCTACGTGAATGAATATTCATGTGAATAAATGTATGATTGATGACTGTAAAATATGCATAGCTAGAAATCCTGGCTGTCGTTTTGGAGTGATTGTTATCATGTTCTCTATGACATTGAGATATTACGTGGATTTTAATCAATCAGTGAAGTCAGTTTAGTTATTAGCGCAGTTAGGGAGCTTTTATCCATCCGCCAAACTGGCATCAAATGTATACAAACGTTATGACAAATTGAGATCTTTTTGGGAATTCTTTTCATCCCACCACCAAAAAATGATTAGGTCTCGCCATAACGAAAACCTTAAATCACATTCATAAATCTATTAAAAAACAGCTTACACTTCTATACGCAATAAAGCCATACATTGCACTGACATTGAGATATTACAATGAGCGAAACAAACATTTAAAAAAGCAGAAGTGTTTGTTTTTATTGTTGTTGTTCAAAATAGCTGCAAAAATTACTACAACTGGTAATAACTTTCCATGTAAAAACCATTCGAATGACTTTCAAAATTGTGCACATTAACACTATTCACATTAAAATAAGACACATTATTGTTTCTGCATATAAAATACTGACTCCATTGAAACATCAGAACTGAAAAACGTAATTCTCATATAAGAAAATGCAATCTCGATGTTTCATAGATTTATGTAATTTTGCTAAATGTATGATTCGTTTCACTGTCACATGGTCTAATTGGTTTGTTAATATTCGAGAAAATCCAATATTAACCTTATTAGACTGCGATATCATTTACCGCATGATGGCGCTTCAGACTTTGTAAATTGATACTGTCTCTTGAAGGAACTCAACCACCGAATATTGCAATTAGAAAAAGAATATAGTGGAGGATAAGGTTTAAGAAAGATTGAGAGAATCGTATGATCATCGTATGGAAATTAAACAAACTTTGTCCAATGTTATAAAACTGAGCATGGAAACCAGTCTCAAATCTCAAGCATCTGATTGGCTGAAATGGCGACCAGTCGCCATTTCAGCCAATCAGATGCTTGAGATTTGAGACTGGTTTCCAATCTCAGCTTTATAACCTTCAGCCCAGATCCTTGAAAAAAACACCAGAAGACACTGCCTCCTCCACAAAGTCACAGAAACATAAAGAAAAAAGAGCATGGGTTTACAAAACGAGACCAATTTCATATTTCAAATTTCAGACACCACAAACAATTATCTAAAACGAGAGCTTGAGGGCTTACCGCTTTGGAACGGTCTCTGGGGCAGAATCTATGGTGCTCCAACCTATTTCCAACGCTAAATGCATAATTAATGTGTACTAGAGTAAGTTTGCGCTTGCATTGCATATTGTACCAATATCTCTGCCGTAAATGTAAGTGACGTATGTTAGATAACAAACTTCATTTATTTGTATTAGAAGAAAATCTCATAGTATTTCACACAACTCAATATTTGCTGCCACACTCAAGTCTTGAAGAGAGCCAGGAAACGATCTGTTAAATAGAAACGGCATCAGTACAAAATAACCATTTTGTCTTGGAATGCTCTTGGAACAATCACTTCGTGAATAGAATGCATTTAATGAGTCAATTATATGACTTTTACAAACACTACTAAAATTAAGATTTAATTTCTTGAGGTTTGATTTCAAAATCTGTCACATTAATGCATACTTGATTTGTTATGAACAAAACACACATTTCATTAATCCTTGCATTGTCACTAAGTTAATATGGTTTCAATTTCCTCGGCACTTGAAAACATTTACACAATCAGTGAAGTTGTTTTTGTTGTGTTTACAGAAAACAGCAAGCATTATTGTAGCGAATGTGTTTTTTTCTGCTGTTTCTCATAATATTCAATTGACATTTATATCTGTATTGTAACCATATTTAAAAACTGAAATATGCATATCCGGAATGGCCAAATACATTATAAAAAATCAATTTTACTAAACGTTAAGACAAACAATTAACACAATTAACCAGAGGGGTTACGGCCTTGGAAAGGTCAGAGGCAAAACAAGTTGCCACTGGTGTAGATCGTAAAAAGATTAACATATAATAACGTTTGCCAGGAGGTAACGTGGCTGATGAAGATAGTGAAGGTCCAATATACTAACCCTAACTACTAACTCTACTAATCCTTTAGTAATACGTTTATGAACACTGATTGCAATAATCGCCAGATATTTTCAAGTGTGCTTGAGTAGAAAATGAGAAATAGATGAGAAGGGAACTTTGAAATCCACCGAATACGAGACATATGAAAATATTGCAGGATCCGTTAGATTGAGCCTGTTCATGGACAGTAATGGAAATATATATTACTGCTCACGCCGCCTAGTCCCAGGTTGAACGCAACTCAATATATATACCAATTAACAGTACAATTTAGATCCATCCCGAACGATGGAGTGCATATGACGGTGAACATGTAACCTTCAATGCGGTATTTTCAGATTAATAACATTCCATTTTCACCGCCGTATGGTCATCAGATAAAAGAATGGGAAAACGCCAATGCAAAATTTAAAAAGCAGGAAATATATTCTTGGGGTGATTGAACAATATCCAAAACTGTATGACTAGTAATACTGGTCCACTACATTAACTTTTGACAAATGGTTTCTTATGTTATCATGTTTTCTTATAAAAATAGGTACAAAAAACGTTAAAGCTACCGAAAATGGCAAATGTAAAAATTAATGCTCCCTCGATTCATGGGCAATGGAAATCACGCCCATCGTAAATCGGTAGTAACACAAGTAAACAGTTTAGTCGTTTCTATCCTAAAGGTCGTATGCATATAGTGATAATGTAACCTATTTTATATGATGACCATTCCATGATCAGCGGCTTTCCAAACAGAACTACTAAAAATGAACAGAACATTACGATTTTCGTGTAATGAGTAAATGTAAAAGGAAATTCTTACTAAATATGTATGCTCGGATTAATTAATGCAATTGTCTTACGTTTTATTCTAAATTAGTAAGTTGTTTTGACCCAGTTGACCAAGAAACATGCCCACAATACATAAACACGAAAAAGAACAATATGCGGACTTTTTGTTTTGCAAAAATATGTGATTTTATAGTATTGAAACTGATCATTTTATTAACCATGCTCTCTCCCTCTCGCTCTCTTCTTGACTGTCTGGGAAGGCTGTTTTTTCTGATTTAGGCGATTCCTGTTGCATAGTTCACCTTTTTTTGCAAAAACAGCAATGCTTCAACTTATCCAACACGTCTTATCAATATTTTTTTGGTACATTATCTCATAATAAGACATATCTCTCTCATCAAAGTGATTTCATATAGAAAAGATATTTTATAATAACCGTAAATACGGCCTGGGGATTGTTTATAGCTGTTGGCACGAAAGGATTTGTTAAGTGATATTGTTAGTTTAAAATTATCGTAGGAGAAACCAGATGCCCATTATTCCAGTAATTGGCTAAATGAATCAGGGATATTTAGCCTTGTCTAAACGCACCAAGATAAGTTTATCTAATAAGACTTGTTGGTCATATATTAGTTTTCTAAGCTACAAGTATTGTCACCCAACTTACACTGTAATGTCAATGTGTCCCTGAATATTTGCTTACATGCTTTTGCAGGTCAACACTGTGAAATGAATATATTAATTCTACCTTTAATGACAAATTCTGTAAAACAAAAACCTTTATTAAATTAAATTAGAATTTGAATCGACAATGAAATCAATATTATAATAATAATCATATTATACACAATAAGTGCATCGACATTTTTATGACAGTAAGAAACTCCACAGCCCAGAAACTTAGAAAATGAAACTGCACTATGACTGCCCCAAACGAACCCCCTTTCTGGAAGTCTTTCATCCGCCCCTGACAATATCAATTTCATAAGAAACGATAAAACAGTGAAATTCTTTTTTACATGCTTTGATGCCTTTTCAAGGTATTTAACGTTTCATTTAAATGGTTTCTGTTCCCTATACTGACGCCAGACACATCATTGCATTCTGTGTTGCAGACTAACGAGCTTTTGATTCTCTTTGAAAACATAACTAAATTTTCATTAATAGTTATAGTACACGTCTCAAGGGTGGACTTCATAGATTGTCGCTTCAATCATGTCATTTAATGTGTTTTTTTATTTCCTGTGTGGTAAAAGAAGCCTTTTATGATTTGCGCAGATATTTGGCTTTGAAATGCATGTTTCCTTTGCGAAATGTCTCACTCAAAGCATTGGGGATTGTTTTCAAAAATTAACTCTTGCTAACACAGAAATATTTAAACATCTTGTAAATTTTGTAGATGATTAGATTTATGCAATCTCGAAATCTGTACATTTTGAATTCAATAATCATGCCTTTGTTATTATTATTTAAAACGTTGCCAGCGATAAAACTGTCTATGAAAATTTGTATTGTCATAAATTTAACAAATAAATAACTTGTATTTTCCAGTTATAACTATACTGAATTCATTGACATAACGTTAATGGTGTTTGCATTTCCTATAATTTCGCGATCAAAATAGGGCTACCATTTTAGGTGGACTGTCGTCGGGCTTTGAAAACATGAAAACCAAGTTGATCTTAGCATTTGACTACCTACCAGCCGAATCTAAATCTTTTCCGGATTTCTAATTCTGATACCTATTATGCCAAGATATGCATTTTCCTCCCTTCGCGTTTTTTTTTCGATTTTGCTTAAGGCTGTTTCCTGGAATTGGCGCTGTCTGATTTGAATAGTTCCTTTTTATCTGTAGCCATAATAAATGTCAGATAACTATCTCATGAAAAGCTCTGTCGCTAACTTGTGTTTTATTAATGAGCCGAGGGCGTTAAATCATTATTTAGAAATCTATATCGCCAATGTTATCATAATTTATATGCAAAAAAGGCAGATGAATTCGTGCAGTTCTGGAATTTTCGTGTTATAATGAATTTATTACGTTTAATAAATAACGTATTTACTCGTGCTAAAATCTCGATGTATTTGATTAGATATGTTATCAAAAAGCATAATATTCTGACAAAAGTTGTTTTATCGTCTGCTGGTTTAGTTCAAGAATATTTTATATGCTATTTTTTACAGGAATATCAAATGTACATATACATTAACATTAAATAGAACAAGCAAATAATGGTATTGTCCGATCTGCTAATTTCATAGGCTGGTATGTAAGCTTCAAATTTTACATTATTTGTAATCATAATTTTTTATCGTCTGCTTAGCAATTCTTTTGTCATCTGTTTTTTTTTAATTAGAATAAGTACTAAATATTTCATTGGAAGGATAGGATAACATTTCCTTTTAAGTCAACGTTCAAATTCTGGAAATCAATGTAGTGCCTGTGTGATGTTGCGTGTTTTATTACATGTGCGGTAGTGAATGCTATCAAAACTGACAAAAACAATTTTCCCCAGTCATGAAAAGCTTAGAGATCTATTGAAACTCTATTTGGAAAACGATCACGTTAAGCTTCGACATATAATACAATAAACGACAATTAGTCTTTTTGATTGATGGTTTCCCTTCAGAAAATATGTAACTAGCAGGATACAATAAAATGTGATGGACAATCGAAACGTTTTAGCATAGAACAACGCTATGTGATCCGTAAAGTTTGTTAATTCGTGTTCCTTGGTACCAAGTCAATCATTGCTTTAACTAACTGATAGTGGGCACTCTTTGCAGCACCAATAGACAAGTGACAACATTTTCACGGATTTGACTAGTGACAGTATGCCCAGTTCCTAGTCGTAGTTCACTTTATTTATTGAAGTTTTAACAACTTAGAAACCATAAGAACAGAGCATAGCGAAGTGACCGAGTGACAACCTTAGAAACACTAAATAAATTACAATGTAGTATATATTTTCGTATGTACCAAACAACTTTCAGGTATGAAATCATAACCTTATGAATATTTATTTCTTAACAGATACGTAATGATTAAGTTGTTGAAACATGTAGTTTAATACGATCATCAATACAACCAATAAATAAAAGAGAAACGATTATTCACACAACCAATCAATGAAAAAGAGAACCCGAGGGAAAAGTTGCGTACTCTTCTGTAGAACGAGTACGTCGGTTGTTAAGACGGTAACCGCTTGACCGCAAAACAATTTAGATGATACCAACTGAGGTGAAATACGCATATCAGGAATGAACACTATTAAAATCGCCTCACCACTCAGTAAAACAAGTAGACAGCAAAATAGTGCACGGGTTTGTAATTTGATTAATTAAGACATCACAATAAGCAATGAGGCTTTCGTAGGATCTTGACTCTGCTTCATAGCATATGCGGACAACATCAGGTTTATGCTGATTAATCAGTTTCTCTTACAAGTTGTCGTCCTATTGGCAAATAATGTTCCACGAATGACAAGAGAGGTTTAAATTACCAGGATCGAATCAGAATGATAATAGGAGAAAAACAGATTTAAAATAAACACTGACCAGTTTTTGTTGAAGGTAGAGCTACTATGTGTAAGTTAATAAATGGGAAATCAATTCCATTTGTCGAATAATGACCCGAGAGATTAAGCCATTTTCAACAAGTTGCTTTTTTTAAACTAGTCGAGTACGACTCAGAATTCTTGAGCCATTTACTCAATGTGATGGTTGTTATCTCATGGGCAAACAGTGTAGATCCAGATAAGCCGACACATCCGTGCTGCCTGTTTAGATTCTACATGATTGGCTTTTATATCCAGTAGGTTATTCATAAGGAGCGCCCAGTGTAGATCAAGATCAGATGGTACAGATTAACCGGTTTATCTCAATCTAGATTTGTCATACATGCGATAAAAAGCGTATATATTGAGGAAAGGATCATCTGTTTACATATTTTGAAAGTAACATCAACATGCGGGTAAAGAGGGCGATTTTACCCACTGAAACGTCGGGTTAAATTTGTGTATCTGAGAACTGTTTCTAGTACCTTTTTATTTAGAAACTTAGATAATCATTGATTTTATTTAGGAGGTTTCCTCTGTTAATTTTGACGTATGCTTTAATTAGGTGTCACTGCAGAACAATCATTTGCTGATCTTTTTATGGTTTTCCAAGTAATATTTCGTGTTGTTGCACAATACAAAAACTCCGATGATTGGCAGAATAGATTTCCTCATCCAAGATATCCTAAAATGACTTGAAACGATAATTAGGAAGTATCATGCCCAAATGTCTGGCACAATGTATCACGTCTTGGTGATTGATAGGTCTTTTAAAAAACTGTACAAATGATGGAATACATAGAATAATCAATAGCTTCCCAGTTCTACTAGAAGTGAGAAAGCAAGATCAGTTTTCATAGTAAAGGCATTCGTTATTCAGCGTCCTTGGAAATTTCTAATAAGTAGCAAATAAATATCAAAGTTCTTCATTCAAACTGAATTATGAATCAAACAGCACGCACGATTGATTGTTTGATTGATTGGTCAATTGATTGATTGACGGACAATTGCATGCACATGATTTGTACATAACTATCTCATGGAGAAGATGTTTGTTTGTTTGTTTGTTTCGGGTTTAACGCCTGGTTTCAACAGCTAGGTTATATCCCGGCGGTCAGTCGACCTAACCGGTGTTCCTGGGTCTCCAACCAGTACTAACCAATTTCTCCGCAAGCGACTGACTGCTTCCTCACTTGAATCAGAGGTGAGGGACAAATGACTCTCAGACGCAATGTCCGAGTTCAATTGTTACGGAGAAATTTTTTCCCGCCTCGGCTGGGGATCGAACTCACGACCCCTGGATTGACAGTCCGATGCTCTACCAACTGAGCTAGCCGGGCGGGCTGGAGAAGATGTATACGCGTTTTCGCTTGTTCTTTAATTCGTTATCACAATAATTATTTAATTTCATATTTTTATCATTTGTGAACTGAATATATAAATAATAAAAACTGTAATACCACGCTAATAACCTCTACTCATAAACGAGGAATGTCAATGGATAAAGTAAAAACTGCTTCCTGATAGCTTTACACAATTACAAGTCCAACACTACGTATTATTATTATTATTATTATTATTATTATTATTATTTTCCATGATATTTCCGCTTATCAACAGCCTCGTACTTAGCTGAAGCTAGCCAATGTATAACTCAATAACTCAATTTAACACAACACATGCATTTTATAAAATTCCAAAAGCCCAATAACATTATTCAAAAAGTTAAGTATGTATGTAAGAAAACAAAACATTAAAAACTAAAGCAATACTATTCTATGCAATCTTTATTTATGGCAATGTGGTCAAAAGGTTATACACATGAATTTTATCTACTTTCAAAGCCCAACAACATTATTCAAAACGTTAAGTTCCAGTATTTTAGCGGATAAAACAACCGGGTTGAAAACAACAGCAATACTTTTATAATTATGCAAACCTTAATTCCGAACTGTGGTCAGAAGTTCATACACATGTATTTGTATAATCGAATATTCATTGCTGGGAAGTCAGCTAGCATCCTGTTCTCAAATTCCATGCTATTTAGTTAGCTCTATGAATGTAAATTAATTTTATCTGCTTTGCTGAAATTATCTGATCTCGGCCCAAGATAATAAAACTAAATCAGAAGACCAATCGCACTTTCAGCCAATCAGATGCTTGAGATTTGAAACTGGTTTCAAATTTGTTACAAGTTATTCAAATTGATGAAAGAGGCATTTTGAATTTCACCGAACATGATTAATATGAAAATATTGCACTCTGTATGATTGAAGCCTTTTATGGGATGCATAAAACGAAACATACCGTCTAGCTCCGGTTGATCGGAACACAGTATCTACACCAAGGAAACGGTCCCTTTCAATGGTGTAAGAATATAATGGTGAACATGGACATCTTAATATTATTCTATGATTTTTGTATGGAATCGGTTTGTAACAGAGAAAACCTTTCCTCTCTTTTTTTAGAAAAGAATGGGCAATCTGCACTGTTTTTACTGCCGATGAAAAGTCTTATTCAAACCGAGCAAACACTGTTTTTTATTTGTTGTGTTTGGTCGTTAATTTGCAACAGTATCTGCATTGTGTATTCTGCTCAATAAAATTGTATGAGGTGGAATATTTTGATATTCCTCTCAGTTATTTTATCAATATTGCATTATTTTAAATATAATCATAACAATTACTACTCACAAATACAGCACACTTCAGAATTAAGATATATTTATTTCTTCCCAATATACAACATGTGTGAAAATAGAAAAAAAACAACAACAAAATTTGTGCACGCCATGGGTGGAGGTGTTTTTGGTATTGGTCTTATTTTTGACATTTAAGTTGATAAAACTTATGTGTCTTTCAGGAAAACAAACTTTAAATTATATATTATTTTCTCATTTTAGTTTCAAGTAATTTTCTTACACACCATGAAAATATGTTATTTTACCACGAAATACGAAATGTCGTCTTCACAACTGTATGACGTCATTCACAGGATTAATTTTACATCAACTGTCCTATGACACAATTTGTCATGACGCAACCCAATTAAAACCAACAATCACTTCATCAAAATCAAAAAGAGAAAATGTCTCGCAATAGGTCCAGCATAGCCTTGCACCCGGCCATATTGTTCTATTTAAAATACTTTTAATAATATTTTAACAATTTTGGTTTAATTCAGTTTTTGCTTTCTTTTGCTGATTTCTTCGAACCTATGTTCTGAGAGCTATGGTAAGGTGGAAACAGAAAAGTGAAAAGAAGTGCCTGTCAGAGTAAATTTTCTTGATTAATTTTTTGGATGACAGGGGAACATAAAAAAGAACATAGAGACGAGAGCCAGTCTAGGTCCAACTCGTCATGTCGGCCAAATTTAAAATTCTGCAAGAATTGATGGGTGCTATAAAATCTTTAACATGTACATAAAAATATAATGAAAAATGTATTTGTACAAGCTGCATTTAGGAGCTGTTCAATGACTGTTCAAAACACGTCATGGTCTGTCGTTTTGCTAGTTATCATCTTTATGATTGATGTTCAAATGTGCCTTTAAACTAAAGTCGTGTACATATGACTTGTGGCATAAACTGCTCTGATATCTTTCTTTGTGGTATAACAGATGCATTTCCATGAATTCTTCGCTCTGAAATAGTTTGAAACACAGCTGACATTCATTTCTTCCAGCGTCATTAGGCTTCGCAAGATGTCTTCGAAAATTCCAGTCAGATCCTTTTATTACCTTTCCACAAATGTGACACTGTTTCTCGGCATGTGTTTTGCTGTGTTTTTCTAGTAGCACGCGTGTTCGAAATGACAAGTTGCATATGTCGCATGGGTATTTATGGACATGTGCATGTCTGTTTAAATCCCTCTTAGTATAAAATCTTCTGCTGCATTTGTTACATTTGAATGTCGGATCACCGTGGTGAAAAATATGTTTATTTAAACCTGGGAGACTTTTGAAGGTTTTATCACACGTGTCACATGTGAAATTATTGTCTTTATCGTGGGAAATCTTGTGTGACCGTAAGCCAGGTTTGGTTTGGAATGTTATAAGGCAACCCGGTTGCTCACAGTGAAAAGGGCGATCTTTGGTATGTGCTCCCATATGCACGGTTATTTCCGATTTCGCTAAAAATCCTTTTTGGCATACATTACATATGTAGGGAAAATCCCCACTATGTGTTATCTTGTGTCTTCTCAATGAAGCGGGATCAATGAAAGATTTGGAGCATATACCGCATTTATAAGGTTTTATTCCTTTATGTGACCGAATATGTATTGTCAGTTTGTATGACATGTAAAACGATTTCGGGCACAATTTACACTTAAAAGGCCTGAATCCGGAATGTCTTAGTGAATGATTTTTAAGTACACTTGTTTTGTGAAAGACTTTAAACAAACAATGCAGGTATAGGGTCTCATTTTGTTGTCTTTTATATTTCTCTTTGCCGATTGCGATTGATTGTCTGTTTCTTGATGAGCACCATTTACATTGTCTGTTTCTTGATGTGCGCTATTCATATTATCTGTTTCTCGATGTGCATCGTTCATATCGTATGTTTCTTGATGTGCACTATTCACATTGCCTGTTTCTTGATGGGTCGTTTTCTTGCAAGGTATCAACCTGTTTAGGTTTCCTCATTGTTTATGAGTTCGAAGTTGACGTCTTGGAACAGGCTTGAATTTCTTTTCAAGTGCAGAAGTAAGTATCATCTCATGTACTCTACAAGGCGTAGTTTGTTATAGTGATCATTCGACTGGAAATACAAACTAGGCTTCATTTTCAACTTTTTCAATTCCATCATTCTACTTTTGGTATAAATTTTAAATAACTATGAGTTATGCAATATACAATTAATTCCTAAAATTACAAAAGTTACATGATTTATAAATAAATAATACTGTTAGCACAGACTTCATTTACAGTAATGCGGAATATGGCACATGTTTTAAAGTCAGGCGTGGACTTGATTGCCATTACATTATGTGAAAGTTAAGGCCAATCAAGGCGAAATTGATTATATGCTAGTTATTTTTTGTATTGAATCCATTGCAAGAACATTAAATTTGCATATCTGAAAGATGGTATTGTTTTGCAACAAATTAAGATTGCTGAGACTTTTCAACATCAAATACATGGGTGGAAGTTTGGAATTCTGAAAACCCTGAAATCCTGAAAATGTGTCAACTTATATAGAGGAAAACAGAAAATCAGTCATTTTTAGGCACACAAAATCCTGAATTTTAGGCATACTCTTGGAAACTCACCCATGAAAATTAAATGTTTTAGTTTGAAGAAACTCATTTTCGATATTCTTTGTACTTCAACATGTTTTAAATTTCTAAATAACTTAAACTTTCAACAAAAACATCTTGTGGTGGGTGGTTTGGGACGCCTGGTGTGCACACCCTACGCAAAATATTATTTTACATATCATTTAAAGTATTTATGTGTTGCGGAGGTACCCCGATCGCACAACCCCACATTTCCATTTTCTCCATTTCTATCAGATCCAAAGACCAGATTCGTTTTATTTATGGGGAGTGTTTTGCGGGGTTTTCTTTTTTCTTTTCGTTTTTCTTTTCGTTTTTCATTGTTTTCATTTCTCATTTTAGACCAGCAAAAATCCTCACAAGGTGATAATTGTCACTTACTTTGATTTATAAATTGTACATTCTATCTATAATAACAACATTTTTGAATCACAGTTATGCCACTTGCATACTTTTGCACCTTGTGCTAACATATTTAATACATTAAAACAATACATTCTTTGGGAGTAGATACCACAATCTGACGGCTCACACCCATCTTGACTTTAGTTTACTTGATATTTTTAATTATAATCATAAATATAATTAACAACTCTAGAATTTAAAAGAATATAAAAGTGTTAAAACATATCCTGCACAGATATATACTTAAAGAAATTAGAAACGCAACTTCTTTAAACACAAAATATTTTTCGTGATTAAAGAAGTTGCGTTTTTAATTTCTTTTACTTTATAATATGTATTTGTAGAAATTAGAAAAGCAACTTCTTTAAACGTGAAATGTATTTCTTGTTTAAAGAAGTTGCGTTTCTAATTCCTTTAAGTATATAACAATGTTTATGTAGCAGAGCAAACATATTATCTTCAACTTTTCAGTTTTCTAATATTTAATTTATTACGTTACTGCGTTTGTTTACAAACGGGCTCGTGTTGAACAAGCATAATTTGAAGGAATGTCTATTTATAATCATAATCTGTTAAACATGAATTAATTTTAAACAGTCCCTGCCCTATTCCCTATCCCATACATTGCGACAGCTCCTTCAATCAATCTTTAACAAGAAAAGTATAACACACACGTGTTATATGTGGACGACATTCATGCTAATGATGTAATGTCCCTGAGCCAATTTGTGGTTGGATCCATCTGATTGTAGATATGAAGTGAATAGTTGTTTGACCTATGATATGAAATAGAGATCAAGTATAAGTAGTTATATAAATGGTAAATTTTATTGAATATCACATATGACTGGCAATGATGTGATTATGATATCTTGAAGAATATCAGCATGTATGAAAGATCGCTGGGTAGAGGGAAGTGGATATTGTCCACATAAGTTAAAAAATGTAATTAGACTAGATATCACAAAACATAGACATGAGAACTTCTGACCAAAATAGATGTTGCAATTAAATGATACAAAGTAAAAAGGTGTTTTATGCAATCCACATTAGTGGTAAGAAATCTTTGATCACAATGAAATTGTTAAAGGTTAACAAGAACCTTTCAATAGGAAGGATTCACAGCTCCGTCATCAATTTGTGTTATCAGTACCACATGATACACATTTCTAGGAAGGTGGTACAATACAGTGTAAACAATGGTTCCTTGTGATAAGATATTTGCTGTAAATTTAACAGAAAATGCTGAACCTTGAGTTAAGTTTCGCTCATCTGACATAACCTGAGCATTCAAATGTTTAACTAAAACTTTGATTACAGTGTCAAGGTTTAAATTTGTCAGGGAAAAGGCAAGCATTAATTGAAAAGATTCATAGAAATTCTCATAGTATTTTCATATCAAGCAGTTAAAGCATGCATTATATAATCTTGAGCTGGAGGTGGTCAGAAACAGGTGCAGTTTCAGTATCTTTATGATGTATCATGACTAATCTTGTCTGTATATTTATGTTTACAATATTGTAAAATTAATATGGCTAATTATGTATGTAGGTATTCTTACTAGTAATTAAGTTAATATACTTAAGGACAATAAAAACGGACGGTGGGGATAATTGCATTTTGACAAGGAAAATATACATATTATCAACATTTTTCACAGTTTCATAATACCGAATGCATTGCAGTAATTTAGATACCAAAAATATGAAAATTTATTTATAATTAAAAAGTTATTGCGTAATAAAAACTGTACCCCGAAAATAAAAGAAACACTTTTTGCTAAATGTGACAATAAATCGGTTCAATCTGTTTCCTGTTGTTCATTGTCATTAAGTATATTTTATCAAATGTAGAAATTAAATGTATTGTTTTTGTTGTTGTTGTAATTGTTTTTCAGATGCAAGGCAGGTATTGAAGCTGGGGACGAGAAGGACATTATTATTAATTGATTAGGGCAAATGGTTCCAAATTTATAGTACCATAATTCACAAGAGAAAATATATATAGGTGCAGCAAAATTACTATTCTGCCATTCAAAATAAAATGTCTACAGCTAAACGATTGACTTAATTTTCTATACCTAAAGCGGAATGTAAGAGGCTCGAATAGGGTCTGGATTTCCTTCTGTATGTCCTTTTCCTCCAACAAAATATCAACTGAATTTGCATGTCCACTTTTTTTAAATTGTTTGCTTTGTCAATAATAAAATACATCCGACCACATGCACTTATCCACTTTTTAAACTTATGTTGATTTGTTTTTGGTTTTGGAAAGGGTATATAGATACATCTTTCATGCCATCTTTGTCTGTATACCTCGAGTCACCTTTACAAACACCATAGCAACATTGTTGTGTCTTACTAAACTTTTTTTTAAAGATCTTGGTTTCAGATCCATGCCTCAACACAAGCTAATTTATAGTAAACTGAATGCAAGTCATACAAAATTTGTACCGCTAGCAAGGTTGCTAAGGTCATTTCTTATCAGTGAATCTATTTTTAGCATATTGGCTACCTGTGAATCCTTCCTATACAATATTTACATGCAAAGGGAGAGCAATCAAACATAACTTCCGCTATTGAAAGGGATGTTCAAATAGTTCTTCTACCCCGTCAAAATCACTTAACAATTTCCCTTCAAAAACTAAGGTTTCTACCCGTAAAAACGTTCGTAGCAATACATTTTATTTCTAAAACAATAATTTTGAATGCATAAGTAACAAAAATCACTTATTTACCAAAACAACATCTTTTCTGAACTTTTTTAGTAACCCTCTTATCTCTCTTGGGTCAAACTAGATGTACGTATTAAACATCATCTATTAATAGTTAAATAATAAATATAATACATAACCCATAATTCGTTCAGAAAAAAACGTAATACGTGATTGCCTAAATGATGGAGTGTCGTGTGAATCTGATACCACCAGTATAGTACACGGGCCTCTTTTTTAGATTATAACCTATGCAATGAATAGTTTTCATTTGAATTGTTAGCATTTTTTGTTTCTATTGTCTGTTATTAAAATGTCTTAGGAATTATCCGCGTGTTGGCATCGTCTTTTATTTGTTAAACAAGCTGATTATGTCTGTCATCATTCAAAGAATATACTCATATAGACAGTTATATCTTTTATGCTTATAAAAAAAACATATAATAACTTAATATTAACATTCATGACAACATTATTTTATCAGTTGTTGGAATACAGCAAAACAATTCGATATTTTCTTCAATCAAATCTCTTAACTCCCTCAAGAAAGTAATCTTACTAAAAGACAAGCTATTTCATTCCGGTAATTAAGCGCATATTAGAGATCATTTACCGCAAGATGACACGGCAGGTTTGCTAAGTTATAGCCTAAGTTATAATCAACTCATTATTCAAATAAATGGTTTAAATCAAACAGAGATATGTTTTGCCTTAATAAGACATCGTATGAAATGTTTCTTCTTAAATCATGGGGTAGTATCAACATTACGGGAAGCATTATCAAATCATTTTTTTTATTTTTAATATAATAAGAATGTGTTCCTTAATTCAACAAGTGATTTCGTAACAGATGATATTTTGCTTGTTTTTCTTGACATTTTTATCAGCAGTAATCGGGCCGCAGTAATTAGTCTAATTATTGCACTGTTGTAAAGACATCAATAGTTTACACCTGCTGAGAAGACAACATAAAGCGACCACAGTATTTTAATATGCACATATTACATTTGTATTATTGTCTATATACATTAACACTAATTTAAAAGTGGCAAATAAATTTCATATTTTATCATGCGGAACATTAATACATGTAACAATGTGGCACTAAAATTTTTCAAAACAATATAGCTACCACATTGGATCTACCTAAAATTATGTTCAGTAAGTTCATTGAAAAGCATTTCATCGCCATCTATTTTTATTTGATGACTCATTTTGTCGTGCCGAACAGGAGAAGTATAACAGATATTGCGTTTATGTAAACAGATGAAAATGTGTCGTACATAATAATGTGCAACTACGTTAAACTTTGGACTTACAAGTTTATTAATAACTGACAAGATTATCGCAATATTCTCTCCCCCTACCCACCCATCTCCGCCAAACCCGCATATAACGACACAATGTTTAAGAAAAACAGTATTTTGAATAATCAATACCTAAAACATATATTGTGATTTGTTAGAAATTTATAAATTTAATGACACTCGTCCTACACTCTAATCCAACACCCCAATCCATAAATACATGTATAAGCATGTCATAAATATTGTGTGTTGCCGCAACAAGTGATCAATATGAGTTCAGAGTCCAGTTTAATATTGAAATTATCATTGTTGTTTTGGAGACGGCCTTTTTAGATACATGCAGTTTAATTTAATAAAAATGACACATGCCCCTGTTATTTGTTAATGAAGAAATGTCACGTGCTGGATAGCGGTTTTCTCTTCTAATAAAATACTTATTTTCAAATGCTATTAAACGATTAAACCACAAATGCAGATATAGAATGGATATCAAATTGTAAATAAACAATACAAATATCATTTGTTAATATACTGAAAGGATAAAGAAACGCAGGGTAACATTTGTTCCGATATATTAAGAACGCGTTCTCCAAATAAAGTGAAACTTTGTGTATTGAGTTATTAGGTCATGATACACCTTAACATGTGTCGAAAGTGAATAAAACTTGTCTCCACTGCCTCAGTGTAAACCGTCGTGGAGCATGAGCTTTCGAACCTGCCTATCCAATTGTTACCCTGCGTTTCTTTATCCTTTCAGTATATTAACTTAACACTTTAGGCACGTGGTTGTGTAAATTACTGTTATAAACACGCCTGCATTACAATCTTTCTTGTTGAGTAATGTGGCATACCATACATAGTTAGCTGCAGTTATGCGAAATAAAATTTTGAAAATAACTCACCAATACTAGTACAATTCATGTTTCAACTCAATTCCAACGACATATACACGTTCACATGTGGTGCAAGTGCAAAATTTTGTTTTACTCTGCTTCCAGAATTTCTTTATTACAACTGACCACTATGTTGAAACGAGCGAGGTATCAAATCAATTAGTTCCATACAGATGAAAATACGTAGTCGTGGGAGTCAAGAGATGTTATCTGTACATGTTAATCTCATTGACGGCTTTGCATGAACAAGTGTTACATTAGCCTGGCACCAGTTGGATGGTTAATGAAAAAACAATTATGAAATACTTATAATCTCTTTTTTTCATTTCATTTTCTTTTTTTTTTCCTGATATGCTGCAGAAAATTAATATCAATAACGTCCCTGCTATAGTTATTTATCTTGGCGGTATTGATGAGTTTTGTATGAGTGACATGAGAACATTATGAACATATAAAAGAACATAGGGACGGGGGCCAGTCTACATGTGAATTATGATTTCATGGGAGAATTGTAAAGTGTTAGTGTATTATTTTATCAAGAAACGCAAAAAGTTAATGTTAACAGTATATTGTTATCACGAGCCTACCTGCGACTGTCGTTTCTGGATTTCTAATTCTGATACCTATTATACTAAAATATGCATTTTCTTCCCTTTGCGATTTCGTTTTTTGCGTTAGGCTGTGTTTCCTGAAATTGACACTGTCTGATTTGAATAGTTCCTTTTTATCTGTAGCCATAATAAATGTCAGATAACTATCTGTGGCTAACTATTGTTTTATTAATGAGCTGAGGGCGTTCAATCATTATTTAGAAAGCTATATCGCCAGTGTTATCAGAAGTAATATGCAAAAAAGGCAGATGAATTCGTGCAGTTCTGGAATTTACGTGAAATAATGAATTTATTACGTTTAATAAATTACTTATTTGCTCGTGGTAAAACTCGATGTATTTGATTAGATATGCTGTAAGTAAGCATAATATTCTGACAACAGTTGTTTTATCGTCTGCTTGTTTAGTTCAAGCATATTTTATATGCCATTCTTTTTACAGGTATAAACAATGTACATTAACAATAAATAGAACAAGCAAATAATGGTATGGTTCGGTTTGCTAATTTCATATGCTAGTACATTGTATGTAAGCTTCAAGGTTTACACAATTTGTAATCATAATATTTTTATCGTCTGCTTAGCAATTCTTTTGTCATTAGTTTTTAAATAACATACACTTGTTCATGCAAAATAACATAAATAAATATTTCATTTGAAGGATAGGATAAAATTTCCTTTTAAGTCAACGTTCAAATTATGGAAATCAATGTAGGGCCTTATGTGATGTTGCGTGTTTTATTACAAATAATTACATGTGCGGTAGTGAATGCTATCAAAACTGACAAAAACAATTTTCCCCGTTCATGAAAAGCTTAGAGATCTATTGAAACTCTTTTTGGAAAATGATCACGTTAAGCTTCAACATATTATACAATAAACGACAATTAGTCTTTATGATTGATGGTTTCCCTTCAGAAAATATGTAACCAGCACGATACGATAAAATATGATGGACAATCACGTTTTAGCATAGAACTACGCTATGTGATCCGTAAATTTGAAAGTGTGTTAATTCATGTTCCTTGGTACCAAGTCAATCATTGCTTTAACTAACTGTCAGTGGGCACTCTTTGCAGCACCAATTGACAAGTGACAACATTTTCACAGATATTGACTAGTAACAGTATGCCCAGTTCCAAGTCATAGTACACTTTATAAATTGAAGTTTTAACAACTTAGAAACCGTTAGAGAACAGAGCACAGCGAATTGACCGAGCGACAACCTTAGAAACACTAAATAAATTTCCGTATGTACCACAAAACTTTCAGATATGAAATCATAACTTGCATTCTCTTCTGTATATATAAGAGAACGATAACGTCGAATGTTAAGACGGTAACCGCTTGACCGCAAAACAATTTAGATATTACAAACTGAGGTGAAATACGCAAATCAGGAGTAAACACCATTGAAATCGCCTCACAACTCAGTAAACAAGTAGACAGCAAAAGAGTGCATGGGTTTATAATTTGATTAATTAGGACATCACAATTAGCAATGAGGCTTTCTTAGGATCTTGACTCAGCTTCATATCATATGCGGACAACATATCAGGTTTATGCTGATTAATCAGTTTCTGTTACGCGCTGTCGTTCTATTGGCAAATAAATGTTCCACGAATGACAGGAGAGGTTTAAATTACCAAGATTGAATCAGAATGATAATAGGAGAAAATCACATTTAAATTAAACACTGACCAGTTTTTGTTGAAGGTAGAGCTACTATGTGTAAGTTAATAAATGGGAAATCAGTGCCACTTGTCGAATAATGACCCGAGAGATTTAGCCACTTTTAACAAATGGCACCGCTTGCACATTTATTAAACTATAAATTTCAAATGAGTCGAGTACGACTCAGAATTCTTGAGCCTTTAACTCAATGTGATGACTATTATCTCATGGGCGAACAGTGTAGATCCAGATAAGCCGACACATCCGTGCTGCCTGTTTAGATTCTACATAGTTGGCTTTTATATGCAGTAGGTTATTACTAAAAAAAAAAGGTGAAATATGCATATCAGGAATCTCCACTAAGGAGCGACCAGTGTTGATCAAGATTAAATGTTACAAATTTGCCGGTTTATCTCGATCTAGATTGGTCGTAAATGCGATAAAAGGCGTATATATGGAGGAAAGGGTCAACTGTTTACATATTTTGAACGTAAACTCAACGTGGTAAAGGATCATTGTAAAAAGGGGGAGTTAACCGCCTGAAACGTTGTATAAAATTTGTGTATTTGAGAACTGTTTTTAGAACTTGTTTCTTTCGAACTTTAGATAATTATTGATTATAGTTAGGAGGTTTCGGCAGCGGTGGTCCAGTGGTAGAGCTCTCGCTAAGGGACCGAGCCTCAGTCCGGCCGCTAATTTCCTTAAGCAAGAAATTAAGCCTTCATTGC